>CM038350.1:36720068-37320068 GCA_021464625.1 Proterorhinus semilunaris
TCCGCGGCTTCTCTCGTCCCTCTAAACAAAGTTCACGGCGCCCCCTGTCTGTCATGGCCAGACCCGCCTCTGTGCCTCTGCAGGAGGTTAAAAGCCCGTGTTTTCCTCGGTGAGCGTCCTCTCATAGAAAAGAAAGCAGGCGGCTCTTTTGCGTCAAGGCGTTTCGGTGCGTTGGGCTTAAGATTCCCATCCCTAATTTAAATGTTTCCACTTAATGCGCCTGTACTTTGTAAATACATTCACGCTGTCGTTCTGTGACAAATTGTTGTGGTTGTTTATCATATTTTATTCTAATCTACTTTACATGCCCTCACAGTCTTATAGTTTTAAGTTTTAAAAGTGTATTATTCATCTACCAAGTTTAATGTTATATGTTTCAACGGCAACACAACCAATTCTGATTCGGGTTCTTTTTGTGCAATGAGCTCAAAATAAATTATTCACTTTTGTGAGTTTTATTTTTTTTCCTTTTGATTTGAAGTTTTAGAACACCTGCTTTTATTCATTCATAGGAACTGCCTTTTTAGAGCTAATGTGCATTAAGTTCAAGCAGTTGAGCATGAGAGATGACAGCACTGGGTACATTTCTCGAGTTCCAATGATGTTACTGCACAATGTGTTGGTATTGTTATGGGTATCGTATCGATATTGTGACAGTTATGTGAAAGATATTGAGATATTCAGCTTCAGTTTTTTTCTTCTTGTTATCTAATTATATGGTATAAAAGAGGCTACATGGAAATAACAGACAAATGGTTCACAGGAGTTATTTTTTTTATTGTCTCAATTTGTAATTTCATTCATTATTTTGGTAAATATTTGATATATATATATATATATATATATATACATACAAACATATACATACACATACACATACACACACATACATATATACACATTCGTATACATAATATACAATATATAATTAGGACTAAATAAATAGATGTGAGTTAAAAGCTAAGCTAAAAAGGCGGGTCTTGAGCCTGCTCTTAAAAACATGAACGTTCTCTGCGGTCCTGAGCTCCTCCTCAGGTCGTTCCAGAGGCGAGGGCCATAATATTGGAAAGACGCCTCGCCGTGAGTCTTTCTGTTGACTTTAGGAATAACTAGGAGACCCCTGCCAGAGGAGCGAAGGGGCCGTGAAGGTTCATAAGGTAAAAGCAGTTCTGAAAGATAAGAAGGACCAAGACCATTAAGACATTTAAAAACCATTAAAAGAACTTTAAAATGGATCCTGAAACACACGGGGAGCCAATGCAGCGACTCTAAAACCGGTGTAATGTGGTCCCGCCTCCTGGTCTTCGTCAGGACACGAGCTGCTGAATTTTGTAAAAGCTGTAAACCTGAGATCCTCTTTTTGGGAAGACCAGAAAGCAGGGCATTAGAGTAGTCAATACGACTGGTGATAAAAGCATGCATGAGCGTCTCCGTGTTGGCCCGAGAGAGAATGGGGCGGACTCTGGCTATGTTCTTTAGATGTAAAAACCTATCTTTGTGATATTCTTAATGTGTGGAACTAAAGTCAGCTCAGAGTCAAAAATCACACCCAGGTTCTTCACCTGTGAGGAAGGATTAAAAGACAATGACTGTAGTTTGGGTAAAAGTTTCTCTCTCTGGGCCTGAGGACCGATGACTAAAACCTCAGTTTTGTCCTGGTTAAGCTGGAGAAAGTTTTCTGCCATCCAGGATTTAATATCTAAAATGCAGTTAAAAAGTGCATCCATTGACCTGGTGTCATCAGGAGACATGGAGATGTACAATTGTGTATCATCAGCGTAACTATGAAAGTTGACTCCATGTCTCCTGATGACATCACCAAGAGGGAGCATATACAGGTTAAAAAGCACTGGGCCTAAAATTGAACCCTGGGGCACACCACATGTAATATTATGGACCTTGGAGGAGCATGTATCCACACTTACCATGAATGTCCTGTCTGTGAGGTAGGATGTAAACCATTTGTGGACAGCACCAGAGAGGCCGATGTGTTTTAAACGAGTTAAAAGAATAGTATGGTCGACTGTATCAAAGGCAGCGCTCAGATCCAGTAGAACCAACACTGTGACCTTCTGTGAGTCATAATTTAATCTAAAATCATTTAAGATCTTTAAAAGGGCCGTCTCGGTGCTGTGGTTTACCCTAAAGCCAGACTGGAATTTCTCAAGGACGTTATGTGCATTTATGAAATCATTAAGTTGGATAAGAATACGTTTTTCTAAGATTTTGCTTAAAAATGGTAAGTTGGTCTAAAGTTGTTAAAATCATTACAGTCCAAATTGCTCTTCTTCAGCAGGGGCCTGACCACCGCCCCCTTAAAGGCAGCAGGGAAGACCCCCGTCTGAAGAGAGCAATTCATCATGTTTAAAAGCTCATCTTTAAAGGATTCATACAATGTTTTAAAAAACGGGGTTGAGACGGGGTCTAAAGGACATGTGGTGGGCCTCACTGAGGAGAAAACTTTATCAAGGACACAGTAGTGGACAGAGGTCAGAGGTCGATAACAGAGGACACCGTATTGGACAGAGGTCAGAGGTCGATCACAGAGGACACAGTAGTGGACAGAGGTCGATCACAGAGGACACAGTAGTGGACAGAGGTCAGAGGTCGATAACAGAGGACACAGTAGTGGACAGAGGTCAGAGGTCGATAACAGAGGACACAGTAATGGACAGAGGTCGATAACAGAGGTCAGAGGTCGATAACAGAGGTCAGAGGTCGATAACAGAGGACACAGTAGTGGACAGGGGTCAGAGGTCGATCACAGAGGACACAGTAGTGGACAGGGGTCAGAGGTCGATAACAGAGGTCGATAACAGAGGACACAGTAGTGGACAGAGGTCGATAACAGAGGTCAGAGGTCGATAATGCTGCGTTTACACATCAGCACGATGCGTTACGAATGGCATTTCCCGTCATTCGTGACGTGACTTAACGCATCTCAATGGGATTCTGAACAGAACGCATCAGTTCGTGACATTCGTGACGTTCGTGGAGAAAGTTTTTGTCTGTCAAAAAATCTTCCACGAATGTCACGAATCACCCTCTGTTCGTGGAGTTCGCAACGGAGCGTGTCCTTTCGTGAGGAGTAGTGGCGCTTCGTAATTCAGCGTGAGAGCATTCGTAGAGCATTCGTAGAGCATTCGTGGAGCATTCGTAGAGCATTCGTGGAGCATTCGTAGAGCATTCGTACAGCATTCATAGAGCATTCGTAGAGCATTCGTAGAGCATTCGTAGAGCATTCGTAGAGCATTCGTAGAGCATTCATAGAGCATTCGTAGAGCATTCGTAAAGCATTCATAGAGCATTCGTAGAGCATTCGTAGAGCATTCGTAGAGCATTCATAGAGCATTCGTAGAGCATTCGTACAGCATTCGTAGAGCATTCGTAAAGCATTCGTAGATCATTCGTAGAGCATTCGTGGAGCAGAATCACTGTTTTTACGCTCAAAACTGACAGAAACCCACGCTACGCCCAAAGTAAATGTTGGTACCTGCAGTAGCTATGCCAAGGAAAAGTGTCACAAAGTCGGCCAATCCGCGCTCCAGGCCACGGACAGCACCTGCCGCTGCCGCTCCGCGGGGTGCTGAAAGTGTTCCTCCGACCTTTCTTCCTCCTGCGGTCGTACCTGATGTTCGGGAGTTGGAGCCAGAAGAGCCCAATGACTCAGGGGAGAGCACGGCCTCTGCTCCACCTCTAACCCGGTGGAAGAAGAGCACTACACATTCGCCCAATTCTTGACAGATTTCGGACAGAACGCGAATATTCCTAGTGACCCGTAACAGCCCGTGGCACCGCGGAACACCACGCAGGAGCGCGGGACGCCACGCAGCAGCGCGGGACGCCACGCAGCAGCGCGGGACACCACGCAGCAGCGCGGGACGCATATTCGTGACCATGCGTAATAATTCGTGCCATTAATCGTAACGCGTAGTAACAGGTCGCAACAGTTAGTGGCGGCGCGTGAAACCTCTACCCCGAATCATCAAATTCGTGATCCTTGGCCACGAATGTTCATTTGTGGCATTCGTAACGCATCGGGCTTATGTGTAAACGCAGCATAACAGAGGACACAGTATTGGACAGAGGTCAGAGGTCGATAACAGAGGACACAGTAGTGGACAGAGGTCGATCACAGAGGACACAGTAGTGGACAGGGGTCAGAGGTCGATCACAGAGGACACAGTAGTGGACAGAGGTCGATCACAGAGGACACAGTAGTGGACAGGGGTCAGAGGTCGATCACAGAGGACACAGTAGTGGACAGGGGTCAGAGGTCGATCACAGAGGAGACAGTGGTGGACAGGCCATACGTGATGACCAGGTCCAGACTGGGCCCTTTCTCGTGAGTTGGCTGCGTGACGTGTTTTGGGTGAAATCCATATAATTAAGAACATTTAAAAACTCAGCAGAAATGGGTCTAAAACGTTTCTATGTGTAGATTAAAATCACTGTTAAAATGATCTTATTAAAGGAGCTGTAAAATAGACAAAGTCTGAGAATTCGTTAATAAAAAGGGGACATCTTTTGGGCGGTCTATAGATACTGACACATAGAATCGGGGGTTACTAAAGGTAACTGCGTGGTGCTCGAAACTCGTGTATTGATCAAATAAAATAGGTTTGCTGGCAGGAGTATTTATGCTTATAGAGGCAGTGCCACCTCCACTTTTTCCATTTCTGGTTGAAAAGGCACTGCTAAAATTAGGAGGAGAGGCCTCAGCTCCAGCCAGGTTTCAGTTAGGAACAAACAATCAAGATTATTATCTAAAATCAAATCATTTACAATAAAAGACTTATTTAGCAGAGAGCGGACATTTAAAAGAGCCATGTTCACTGTGGGCGGGGACTGAGTATTTGAGGAACTTTGTGATGACTGAGCTTTGGTGAGAGATCTGAGGTTATTAGTATTAACAGTGCGAGTAGTCTTACCTGTGGAGCGCCCTCTGCTGGTAAAAACAGGAATATCCGTAATGGTGGGTGTGGAGGAAGACCTTCATGCTGCTGATTCTATTGTAATTTTCTTCATCATCAAAAGACCAAGGGCCGGACCCTCTAATCGCAGGCTGAAGAAAATGCCAGTGTTGTACATCATTATGGTCTGAATGGTTGCTCTGCTATGGAATTGACAGTATTTAGCATATTTCATATTTGTAAAAACTAGGGAAGGGAAGTGATACGTTTATATTGATATCAGTGCCATTGATAAATTCTCATCGATCCGGTTCTTTATCGATTCTCTGATTGATTTATAATAATTTAAAAATAGGCTAAGTATAGATTGTATAATATGTTCATGCTTCTATGCTTCCATGTGCAAGCTTTTATTTAAAGGACATCTGCAGGATAACAAAGTGGGGCGTGACCAAAACATGTGAATGTGAGAGGAGGCCGGGTGGCACCGCTCACAGGTCCTTCGTCAGGTGGGTGCTGATTTTGCTGTAAAGGGAGACACCATTTTCAGGCTTTGGGCCAGTTTGGTTTCTTAACATACAAACCTTTACCCGTAAACAAAACAAACAAACCCTAATCTTTGTTCTTCAACATGTTTCACTATTCAATGAATCGATGTCTCTGTTTCTAACAATTCCTCACATCAGTGCGACAGGAAGTATCTCCTACAGACTTCAGACTTTACAGCCTTGGACTTAACAATTATAGTTTGAAGGTTTTTTTCAAGGGTTTTTTTTTAATATGTAATTCCTAACCCAAATTATTGAGTAAAAAAAATAAAAATAAAGTCTTTGTAACTAATATTTCACTAAATAAACCTGGCTCAATCCATTATTCAGATTGCGTCAATGAAATTATGGGAAATAAAAAATAAATGTTTTTATATAAAACATAAAATGACAAAAAAGATGTTCTCATATTTATGTCAGTAATCTACAGCAGAAGTTTCAAAATGATCTCTCTACATTTCAAAAGTTTCCCCATCGACCTGCAGCGTCTGGCCTTCCATCAGCCATGTTCAGGTTGAAGAATCATCTGCTTGATTTAGGACCGTTTTGATCTCACTGGTTTTGCTCAGTCGGGTCAATAGTTTTTATTTTGTGGAAGGGTCTTGTCTTTCTAATGTCTCCGTCCTGGAGCCTCTGTCCACAGTCAGTTGGAACATCGTTTGTATTTGTGCAGATATATTCGGGTACAAAGCAGCTGTTCTTACGACCAGTGTGGGTTGGGGAAAGCTCTAACAGGCACTTTTATGATTTGATACTTCTAATAATAAATGTGGAATGTCGTTTCATTTTCATGCGGATGATACTCAAATGTACATGCCATTAAAATGAGAAACTAATTATTGTGCAAGGCAACTTCTTGAATGTGTCGAAGAAATTAAGACTTGGTTGTCTCCAAATGTCTTGCATTTTAATGACGAAACACTGAAGTGGTCGTGTTCAGGCCCAGTGAGTCCAGAGCGGTCACTTGAGACCTTGGGGTTCTGACACAACACTCTAAAGACTCAGTGAATAACTTGGGCGTGAGGTTGGACCGGGACTTCAAACTTGACATACAAATCAGTTCTGTTGTCAAGTCAAGCTTTTTTCAACTGCGCCAACTTGCGAAAGTAAAACCTGCCCTCTCCAAACACAATTTTGAGATTTTAATTCATGCTTTCATTACAAATCGGATTGATTATTGCAACGCGCTTCATTTTGGGATCAGCCACGAATGGTTAACTCGGCTGCAGCTCGTTCAAAATGCAGCCGCTCGGCTTTTAACTGGCACCAAAAAACACGAGCACATCTCGCCAATTCTGAAATCTTTGCTCACCTAGTTGTTGTTGTCTGTATTTTGTTTGGTATACTCAAAATGGGTATTATCCCTCTGTTTAATTTGAAAAAAAAAAACAACAAAAAAGAGATACTTACTGATGTGCTCACGCGAGAATCTTTTTGCATTCGGTCCTCCCAGTTAACCGGGAATAGTTTCATGGTTTTCTTCACGGGCAGGTTTTTCTAAAAGTTCTTCTACAGCATTTTTGAATTTAGGCATCTTATTTTTGGTTTGGTTTTGTCTTCCATCTTTTTTCTTTTCTTTTTCTTATACATCCAAATAGTTTGTGTGTGTCATTTTGTGTTGTTTTGAACTTATAACTGATTTAGGATAACTTATTAACTTATCCTAAATCAACTCACACAACACATTTCTTCAGAGGGATTTTTCAATTTCTTAATCCCGCCAGATTTATTGAGCACAAAAACAAACAAGGAGAAATGAGATTATCACAGATTTTTGTAAAATCAAAATCAAAAACAGGATTGTTGGGTAAAGGCCTCTTTTACGCTTTTTAAACGTTTAAACGGGAGGCCTCTGAAGCACACCTTAGACCGACTTACGCGGCACAAAATAGTCCAGTAATGACTTCGCTCTAAAGCCAGCTGGAATCCAATCCAATGCTTTTGAATGACCCTTCATTTATGCACAGGAAACCCCGTACGACTCCCCTCTGAGCGGGACTCGCACACATACTCGTTGAAAATGCACTGACCGCGGAGATGCTCACTGGAACAGCTGCAGTGTGTGTACCCCGTGACCAGAGGATTTCCGCTTCTAAACCCGTCTTATCCCGTCAGCCGTGTGGGCCGCGGGATCAGAACGCGCCGTGTCAATACCGCCGGGATGATTGAAAACGTTATTTTCCCTAAAAGTGCCCATGACATTACACACATGATAAAGTTTACACACTTAACGATCACAATGGGCCGTTTCCAGCTGCAAATGGATTGTGTTGTAAAGCGTCCGTTTGGATTAGAAACAATCAGCTGTTCATAAAATCCCTCTTTACGGCTCATCCTCGGGGCTGTAAATGCCTCGCCAATTCCAAATGTGCCGTAAACGAACCCGTTTTTGCCGAACAAGGTCCAGTTTTCCGTCTTTGTTTTCCTTCGTCTCCTCTCCTCTCTCGCGGTGTCTCGTACAGCAGATGAAGTTTGTTTATTCATTAGAATACTTCAGTTCAAGCAAGACATTTGGCAGATATCTTCTCCATACGCACAGATGTCAACACAAACCAAAGCAGCGGTGCCTTCCACTCCAAACACAAACGCCTTCGGGAACACTCGTGCTAGCATACGGAAACACACGACACATGACAGGCGGACACGAGCGCGTTATAACGTGGAGACAGGCGGATGTTTTTAGGAGATGTTTTGTGGACAGAGCGAGACACCAGGGATGAACTCAAACGCAAATCAACCGTAATAAAAGATACTAAACTTAAAGGTTTGTGGTATTTGACATACTTTTTTTTTAGCGCTCGTAGTCTCGTACCTGTTGCCTGCCCGAGTCCCAGCGCAGCTGACGCGGGTAAACCCTTCTCCTGTCCGGGGAGCCGAGCGTCTACGTCCCGCTGTCGTTCCCGCTGCTCTTGAAGCTCTTCATGATGAAGGAGCGCTAAATATCCGTGATCAGTAAATCCTTCATTTTGCCTCGTTCGGACGTTTCCCAGAGGAATATCTGTTCACCCGGTTCTCTTCGGAGCGGCTGGATCGTCTTGCGCATGCGCGGCTACATTAGCGGTTTCCCCAGGCGAACAAACCTTAGGGGGCGCTGCTGAGCTACTGAAGGCCTTGGGGGCGGACTGTCAACGTATATCGAATTCTGATTGGCTGATAATTCTGTCAGTCATGTGTGCGGCCTGACAACACAGGGCCTGAGGAGGAGCAGCTCGCGAGAGGTGTTCAAGGCACTTTTTGAGTAGGAAATTACAGTTACACATCAACAAAACCATTATAAGCGACTCAACTGTACATTATATAAATAAATTAGAAATTAAATATACAATTAAGACATTTTACACTTTTTTTCCTTCATTTGGCCAGGGCCAGCAGAGAAGGCCCTGCTGGCCCTGACAGCACACCACTGCATATGGAAATACAAAGACACACCCACAACACTTCCATACATGGGCATGACAAGAGCATCATCAGGCCAGTGATGCAGTAATTATATCCTATTTTAAAAAAAAATTCAACTTCATAAAAGTTCATATAATTTTTATATAAAAATACTGTTATGTAATATGTTTGATTTATACAGCTTTTATTTTCATTATCTTATAAAAATATTACATTATCATCATCATAATAAAAATAAACAGATCACTATGATTCTCTCAAATAACTGTAGTTGTAAATTAAATTATTTGTTTTTGACCTTGAGAAAGGTCACTACCCTTTCCACAATAATGTGTTAAGTCTTCATGACACTTTCAGCCCAGAGCTCATTTTGTGAAAGCCTTAAACCTGCGTAAGGTTTTGCCTTAAGAGCAACTTGTGAGAATGTTTTCATGAATGAGGCCCCAGAATCTGGTACAGGGCCTCCTTTATATTTGCGTACTTGATTTTCAACCTGCTTTTTTCCCTCCCTGTACCATCTTCCTCTCCTCCTCCTCCTCCTCATCTTCCCTCCGCTCCGTAAACTCCCCGCCCACTCCAACAGCGGCCGACGTCGCCGCAGCCACTTTCTGACACCACGAAATCCACTCCAAAACGCGCCGTCGCCCTGACAGAATGTGACAACCCAATTCCGCTAATCCCGCCTGAGACACTAGCGAGCACCAGCCCCCCCCCCCCCCCCCCCTCGCCCCCCCATCATCGAGCCCCCCCCCTTAAATAATATGTCAACAAAGCAATCGCGCGGCCTCCAGCAGCTGCCGTAAACTTCTAATCCCTTCTTACGCCCGGCCCCGGAAACCGTAAGTAAAATAAAAAAATAAATAAAAAAATCAAAGTCGTCTTATCTGCGTTTCATTTGCATAGTGATGGAAGCAAGTCAATTACGATTAATTATTCTCTACAACTTAATGCCCATTATCCCGGCGAATCCCGGCGTCTTGAAAACCATAAAGTCAATTTCACAGATGACTGGGCGCGCTAATCGTTTCGCGGCCCACGCCGCCAGAATTTGGACTGCAGTCGGAACCGTCGGATTTCCGAGTCGCGGTTAGTTAGCAGTCGCGAGGAAAAATGGTGTTTAGGAATGACATGTGGTGGGATTCAAAGTGCAGCGTTTATGCAGCCAGTTTAATGCTTATAAATGCCCCAAAAGAATCATATTTCTCACGCCGAAACACACAAGCATGGCCTTAGCCACCAGGTCACCGGGGTCCGGACCTCCAGTGTTTCTCTTTCTCTTCTGTGTGATTGAACGCTGTCAGTGCACTCCTACACCGAGTGGATATGTTTGAGGAAGATTAAACTTTAATCGATGACTAGAACTAAGATCGGTACAGTATTTGAAGCAGCCTCCTTTTGCTGAGGCTCTTAATGAAGATCCCACCCGTACAAACAATGTTTGGGTGGTATTAGTTTAAGCAGACACTGTTTAATCATTCTTATGATTTGGATGAAGATCAGACCACATTTAGTGACCAATTTAGGCAGAAATGTGAGAAATTCCAAAGGGTTTACTCACTTTTCTTGCCACTGTATAGCAGCATTTTGTACTTCCCCTGTTTTTATCCACTTTTTATGTGACAACAATCGGCCTCATATTCACAGTCTAATATCCAGATCAAATCAGGCGGCGTTTGGCATCACAACCACGCCGTGATGTGTGTCTATCCCCTCAGTGTTTCCTCTCCAGTTGGAGATAACAGAGCTGGAGCAGGGGCGGAGCCGACGCAGGCAACTGAGGGACTGGGGCCCCACAGCAGAGGGACTGAGGGAGGCCCCAATGGGAAACATAAACTCTGGATTTTTACAGTCAATAAATTCATTAATATAATAAAGTCATAAAAGTAATACTCACTTTAAACACTGCAAACAGTCCTCTACAAAGACTTTGAAATAAGAAAATATGCTCTTAATTTGAGTTTGTACGTCAATAATTAAGGTAAATGGTCTCTACTGCACTACTCAAAGCGCTTTACAGCAAGGAAAAACTCACCCATTCACACTCATCCATACACCAGTGTACGCAGGCACTGGAAGCAAGGAGGGTGAAGTGTCTGGCCCAAGGACACAACTACAGAGCCAGGATTCAAACCCCCGACCTTCTGATCATGAGACTGCCGCCCCAGTGGAACAATTTCCGTGCTTAATTAAGAAGAAAAAAAGTGAATGAATGAGATAATTTCAATTAAATTTAATTTCAATTAAATGTATTGGAAAACCCCTTAAGATGACACATCTAGTTTGCAAAGGGGACCAACAAATATAATTGTACTTGAAATAAGATGCTTTTTTCTCATTCATGTTTAGTTCACTGCAGATGATCATAATGCAGCACTAAATTTAAATTAAAATATCTATATTTTCTGGGGAGGGACCCCGACACCCCCACTTAAAATATATACATATATGGACCTCACTATAAAATCCTGGCTACGGCCCTGTGCACGAAATAAAGTGTGTGATTTCTTAAGATTTGCAAACAACAGAGGAATGACGGCAAATGTAGATATTCAAAATCAAAGTGGATTCAACTCTTGTTTTGCATCTAAAGTTACAGAAAATGTACAGAATTCCACCAGTTGTATATAATAGTCTAAACACATTATATTTTTTAAAGATATTTACATGTAATGCCAGTTGATTTGCCAGTTTATAATGATGCCTAAGACCTTCATTTTGAGCACTATTCACTAAATGACTGAATCCAATCCCTCGCTGAAATACTCAAATAGAAAATAAAACACAATGCCGTTTTTGGGGAGGTCCAGTTTAGATTGTTTTCAAATTTAGGGTAAAAGTTAAAAAGTAAACAGTTTCCAAACGTATTTGAAAATACTTAAGTACAAGTAGAAGGTATAAATCTATTTCAGGAAGTGTGTACAACCCGTATATGGCGTCACAAAACACATCCTTTCCTCTCGGTGCAGTGTGGTCGGCTCTCCAGTTTCTGTTTGAGCCTATGGACTGTCCAGTATATCTCTAGCCAATAAATCAATATTTTTAAATGATGCACTAATCACTTGGACATTCAGCGTTGACTGTAGTGTCCTGTGTCTTATAAAAGTAGGTTTGTGGAACTGCATTTTGTAATAACAACTTTCTAATTGTACTATATTGCAATAAAATGATGGCTGCAGACTATTAAAGCGTTTATAAAGACTTATTTCATCATTTCTCAAACATTTCCAAAGCTTTCCTCATCGTTTGTTGCTCATTTATGAGCAGATAAATAGTGATCCCATTATTGTTCTGTGCATGAATAAGTGTAGACTGTCATAAGCCAATCCGTTTTCCTAAACTGAGCCAAGGGGGTGCACCTCCTGAGACCGCCAAAGCACCACCATTTTAGCCACTAAATCAGTCACAGACTGTTTTCATGTGTAAAGTATGTGTAGGCAGTTTTATCTCCAACTAAAAGGACGGGCATCGTCCGCTCAGCGACGGCAGGAGTCGGGCTGAGCCAGATCATTATTACAGTCATTCGCTGGATTCAATCCAGGAGCTGAAGTTAGACTGATGTTATGTTAGACACGGCTCCACACACAACAGCGGTAAAATGTTCACTCAACTCATGAGCGTGTTGCCCTTCTCTCAAGTCTTGGCATCAGCTCAACTTTCACATGGACAGTGTGATAGTGTCCGTGGTAGAAGCAGCTCTAGTACGCGGGGCGTGAGGGGACATAAAACCATCTCATGGAGGCTCCTCAGGAGCGCTGGAGTTAAAGGCAGGCCCAGAGCGTGTCCTCCTCCACCACACAGCACGTCTACGGCCCCTGACACCTTTGCAGCCCACACACTGCTCTTCAGTTCGCTCGGACACAGTTGAGAACAGTGAATTACTTATTTGTGTGTATCATATGTGTTATATTGTTTGATGGCCCAAAAATTGCATGCTTTGCGAGCACCCCATGCCCGAAGCCCCTCCTGGGACAAATGTCTGGCATTGCCGCTGCACGTTCATTTGTTTATTTGGTCGGGACAGTGCATGTTAATGAACATACATGGGTCTCACCTAAACACGCCACACCAGACCTGTGGAGGAAAAGGAGATATTTTTATTATGGACATAACATAAAAATAGTGACTTTCAGTAATGTTACCAAGGTTTGGCATTGGTAACATGCTGAAATATATTATATTAAGGGTTGCCTTTCGTTACTTGCTTTGTACTAAACATTGTACATGAAACAAGATCGTGGTTCTCTTTTGACATTGAGGCAAATCAAAATATGATGCTGCCAATTGTATGATTGATAATGTCATTGCAATAGGATAAAGGTATTTTATAAACGGGTGTGCATGCGGCAGAGGTCATGTGACTGACACGGTTCCTTATGTATCATTGTTGTTTCGTAATCAGTATTACTCCTTCCTGTGGAATGTATACAGTACATGAGTCTCTGTCATGTAATGTCTTTATGCAAATGCTATCTTGTAAATCTGTGTCTATGACCATCACCTCAGAGCGGCTGAAATGTAAACATATCTCTGTAAACCGCTGAAAAACGGCTAAAGTGAGAATACTGGTGGATTATCGTTGGACGGACGGACAGATTTGACCAAACCGAAGCACAAGGACACTCGTGCATCGTGTTTTTAGAGTTTCTCACGGATTATCACATGGAGGAGCATGACTTTTCGTGGTCCTCGGCAGGTGGACAGCGTGTCTTCATCGGTACAAAGGGCCTGACCAGTAACTTTAAGGTAAGGAACATCAGTTTTGATGCGTTTACAATGCGGGTGATGAAGCTTCAGTTTAGCGTGAGTATGGGGAAACTGCACCGGGCTAGCACGAGTGTTCAACCGGTCAATACGCCCGTTAAACCTCGCTGTCCTGAGTCTAACTTAACCAAATAACATCTGAAATATTCAATTGACGGATAAATGTTTGCTTCCTTTAGCCCTTGACTCAATTGTATCAGTGTTTGTGGGAAATGTGAAGATACAAGCGTTGAGATGTTTTTTTATTTTTTTTTGCGATGGCAGGAGTTACCGGGTGTGGCTGAAGCTAAATGTGGATCCAAACACGAGCGCGCCGTCTCATTAGAGTTTCATTCACTGAGTTTTTTCACAAAGTGTCATAAAGCCAGGGCGGGACAGGAGAACAGCGGCTCCACAGGTGTTGTGTTATCCGCCCTATATGTCCATCCAGCTGCGAGGAGGAGGCGCTGTTGAGCTCATCGAACCCCCCCCCTATTTTTGAAATGTGTCCCCCCCACCTTCCAAACGCTTCCGACGCCGCTGCTAAGTAGCCATGTGCTTGTAGTGTGCGCTGAGAGTGAATTCTTTAAAATGATACAATAGAACTGGAAAGGCCTTTAGACGCTGAGAGGAATGAAATATCACTGTCACATGGAAGTTATGATTCTGTATTAATCTGCTGCTGATGCGGTGGTTTTAAAATATGATTTAAAATCCTGTAATATCATTAAAACTTGATTCTATTTGATCAGTGACGGTAATGATTTTCTCATTTATTTATCCCCAAATTGTAATGTGCCCTTAGTGCAAGTGTGGGCTACGGCTGACACCCACACCATTATGAAAAGTACTATGCAATATTGGAAAGTCCTCCAGAAACACCCACAGATCCATCTTGATTTATTATAATGGACTTTTTAAAAACAATATTATCGACCAAAGTGTCTTTGAGGATCTGTGGTGTTTCAACTACTTTCACTCCACTACATTTGAAAGAACAATTAAATACTTTCGACGTGAGGGAAGTTATCCTTCCCCCCCAACACCACTATCCACAAGCCGTTAGCTTGTCTATGTTTTCAAGACAAAACCTGCATTGTGTAATAAATGTTCAAAATGTAATGCAATGTTAACCCCTTAACCCCCACCTGAACCAAGCATTATGTCCTCCAGTTTGGCCTTGCACAAATCTAAAAGCCTCTTGGATAAAGTGTCAAAGTAGTGACAAAATCATACTGGTGCTATGTGATTTGGGCAGCTCCAACAGCTGCCCCCACGACCCGGCAACGGACAAGTGGGAGAAAAGTGATGGATGGACAACCATATTTTGATTTGCCTCATTGGCAAAAAGAGAACCAGTTACACTTCAAAGCAGCTTTTTTATTACAGACCAAAATTACAAAGCATTGTTTGAAACTACAATATGTCTTGTTTAATGTACAATGTCAAAGCAAGTAACAAAAGGCGATCATTAATATATTTCTTTCAGATGAAATCAAATGAATGATCAAATGAACATTGCAAATAATCCAATTTTGAGTTGTTTTGACGAGTTACGGTTAAATTGGACATTTGACCCAGATGATTTCACTTGTTCTGAGATGCCTTGGACTCGTTTCAATACATATTGACTTTAGGCTATGCTACATCAGGGTTCATCCAAGACGCAACACCTGAGCCTTCGCTCGCAAAGATGATCTACTCAAGCAACAGAGAGGCTTTTATTTGTTAAGGCCCTGCCCCTTAAGTCTCCATAGTCATGTTTATGCTGCTGTAGCAGAGCGTAGCATTAGCGGCAATCCTCTGCGCATGCTCATTATATCACGTCTACAGTGGGATTCAAATGTAACCGTGCACAATGTGAAATGGACCAGCCCTTCAGATGACTACGTGCCAAAAACCTTTTCTACGATAGACAGCTCCTGTACGACTGAGAGTTCACAGAAGCACTCAGCACTTTGTGGGCTGAAACATAAGATTCTAAAACAATCCTGGTCAGAAAAATTCCGATAGAACATTTTCTTTGACAAACTGGCCCATCCCGCTCCCGTTCTTCTGATCTCCCTAATCTCGGCCCGATTCAAGGCCGGCCGCGGTAATCCTGGCGCGGTGAGAATGCGTCTAAACCTCCGGCGACTGTCAGGTGGAGGACATGAAAGCTAATTGCGTGTCACACTATTGGAAGCAGACACAACCAACTGGGGGCCCACTGCGCGGCTTATAGCTCCGGCCCAGAAATGGAACGGCGTCTCCCTGGGCCGCGGCGGCTCAGAGCTGCCTCTCCGCTCGATCCGCTTTCACACGCCGCGTCTTTGAAAAGTGTCGGCGAGGACGGGAAGGCGAACCTGTGTGGATCAGAGCAGGTTTCCCAGCCCCTGACGCCAGAAGCCGCGGGAATCACCGCGACCGCAGACTGAGGAGATTTGGGGCCTGGCGAAGGGTTTCTGAAGGCAAGCGTTTTACCAAGTGAACCAAACTCAACAAAGAAGTTCATCCACTCTCTACTACTGCCTCGTCCTGACGATTCAGAAAACTCTATACATACACACAAGCACCAAGAGCTTGACTAAGTGCATCGAAAGCAAGACACGGTTGGAAATAAAAGCTCATGAACACGCGGCGGTACAGTCACATCCCTCCAGTGTTTGAGCTCCGGCTGGTCCCAGAACGCACCACGGTGGATTTGAAACTTTGAAATGTTTGTTTTTAGATCTGTTCATTGTCTTGCACCTTCTTATCTTTGTGAACGGGTGTCTTCGATGCACTGTCCATCGGCCCTGCAGCAGAGCGAGGCCCTCGGGGAGAGGAGGGAAGAGGGCAGCTCCTGCAGAGAACAACAATCTCCGCATCTTCTGCTTCAAAACGCTCTTCTTTTTTATTGCAATCGGCCTCATTATCATGGACCAACAAGCCGACAGTTTTGCATGAACTTCAATGGTTAGTGCTGGAATGTGAGATTTCATGACACAAATTAGGGTTAGGGCCAGGGATATGGTTGACCTTATAAATAGGGTTATGTATAGTTTGAGACAAACTGACTTACCTAGACAAAATAACAGCAGACCGTCCCTCATTACCAGATTATCTAGCACTAACCATCTAAAAATGAACCTTGCGTGTCGGCTATTTCAGCCCCATATTCTTTTCATAGAGCGTGAAACCTGCACAGGTCATTCTCAGTGGCCTTTTCAATGAACCACAAACAAATTGACCAATCTGGAATTGGTTAATCTGGTAAACACTACGCACACACGCTTTAGCAAACAGTTGATAACGGGCGACAGTGGCACAGTTAGTAGAGCAGGTTGTCTCATGACTGGAAGGTCGGGGGTTCGAATCCCAGCTCCTGAAGATGCACCCTGTCGTTGTGTCCTTGGGCAAGACACTTCACCCTCCCTGCCTCCAGTGTCTGCGTACACTGGCGAGTGAATGGGGGAGTGGATCCTTGAGGTAAAGCGCTTTGGGTCTGATGAAGGTAGAAAAGCGCTGTATAAGTTGAGACCATTTTTCCTTTTAAACACGGGCCTTGGTATTAACCATCAAGCTCACCGCCATCATGGACAACACCTCCCACCCACTGCACAGGAGCTGAGCAGCTCTTTCAGTGGGAGACACCCTCAGTGCAAGAAGGAGCGCAACCACAGGGCCTTCATCCAAACTGCTGTCAGACTGTACAACAAGACTGAGGAGTAACATGTGCAATAATCACTATGCAAAACTACGTGCAATATTCTCTGTATCAGCGTCACTTTATCGACAACTTGCACTAGGACTGTAAACTTCGCACTGCCAATGCAGACATTGATATTCTACTTTTTTATAGTCTGTTCTAATTTTTTATTATTTTAATTTTATTATTGTTTATCTTTTTGCCCCTTTATTAAGATATTTGTTATTACTTATTACTCATTGTACATAAGATGCCTCTATTTACTATTTAACTGTTTGCACATATCCTGTCTATTTTGCAAATTAGTGTTTTTCTTGAGAGCCGAATGCAACAAGTGAATTACTCCATTGTGAGCTCAATAAAGGATTATCATGAGGGGACCTACGATCTACGCAAACAATTATTCTCAAAGCTCGTTTCTGGAGACAGAATTGGCACAATTTTGATTTTATGGGTTCTGAAGCCCCATATGAGAGACCAACAGGCCCGGTTAGAACCATGAGGCCGTCCTCCCGTGGACCCACCACCTGCAGGAGGAGCCATAGGGGCTGGTGCAGCTCCAACAGCTGCCCCCACGACCCGGCAACGGACAAGTGGAAGAAAATGGATGGATGGATGGGTTCTGGCCCAAGCAATATTACAATCATTAATATATGGATATATCATTGCATTCATCAGATGTCGGGATTTCCCAATATATACCCATATAAACATAAAAAGACGGACGAATTTATAAATACTTTATTCAGTATAGGTCTGTTCCCTCTAATAACTAAACTGAGTAGAATAACAACCCATAGTGCTACCCTGATTGATAGCATTTTCTCAAATGAAATAGAAAGTGACACAGTCAGCGGATTAATGATAAATGATATTAGTGATCACCTTCCAGTTTTGTATTATACAAAAATGGATATTTAAAAGATGAAGAGGAAAACAAGTATTGGTTTAGAAGGGTAAAAACAGAGAAAACTATTGATGCATTTAAAAAGGAGCTTTTAGCTCAAGACTGGAGTATTGTGTACAGAGAGAATGACACGAATATGGCTTATGATGAGTTTACGCGAGTATTTCAAAAAGTATATGACAAAAATTGCCCAATGAAGAAATACTGTAAAAACAGAAAGTGTAAAGAAAAAACATGGATGTCTAAGGGTTTACTAAATGCTTGCAAGAACAAAAAAAAACTTTACAAAAACTTTATAAATAACCGAACAAAAGAAGCTGAGGATAAATATAAGAAATATAAAAATAAACTGACAGGTATCATTAGAAAATGTAAACAGGATTATTATAACAAGTTGTTAGATAGCAATAAGAATAATATTAAAGGTTTATGTCTGTGTAAGCTCTCAGTCGTACAGGATTTGTCCATCTTCAATGAAGGTACTTGATTCATCTTCTGTAGCCCTTATAATAATAATAATATTAATAATAACAATAATAATATTACATTTTATTTGTATAGCGCTTTTCAAGACACTCAAAGACGCTTCACAGAAATACAGTAATAAAAACATAAAAACAGCCCATAAAAACTAGAGGGGTGGGTTTTGAGTTCTTTCTTGAAGGCGGGGGGGTCTGAACGGGCACGGAGCGGTTGGGACAGTGAGTTCCAGAGTGTGGGGGCGGCGATGGAGAAGGCTCTGTCTCCCCAGGTTCGGCGCTTGGTCTTACAGGAGAGGGACTGGAGGTTGGCGTTGGAGGAGCGGAGGGAGCCAGATGGAGTGTGGTGGTGGAGCGGGTCAGTGAGGTATGGGGGGGCCAAATTATGGAGGGCTTTCAAAGTGATGAGGAGGACCTTGGACTGGATGCGTTGGGGGACGGGGAGCCATTGGAGGTTCTGAAGGACAGGGGTGATGTGGTCAGGGGTGTGCGTGAGAAGGTTCTGGATGTGCTGGAGTTTGTCGAGGGTTTTGGATGGTGAGCCGTAGAAGATGCTGTTGCAGTAGTCGATTCTGGATGTGACGAAGGCATGAATCAGAGTTTCAGCGGCAGAGAAAGTGAGGGATGAGCGGAGTCATGATATATCTGTGAGATGGAAGAATGCAGTCCGCTCGACGTGGGGTTCGAAAGAAAGAGTGGGGTCGAGGAGAAGACCAAGGTTACGAATGAGCGGGGACGTCGTGACGGTGGTGCTGTCAAAATTGAGGCCGAAGTTTTGAGCAGATTTTGTTGAGGTCACTCGCTTTTAGAAAATAAAATTTTTCATCCCCTTTTGTTTAGGTGTTAGAGGCTGTTTTTCAACCAATTGTGCACATTGTTTATTTTTTTATATATATTTTTGGTTTAAAGAAAAGTGGGTAATGTCTGGATTATGTCTTATTGTAAAAAAAAATGTATGCTCCACTTTTTGAAAATAAAACATTACAAAACATGTATATTAACTTTTGTTAATATAATACATGTATATATATTATGATATAATGATTGTTAAATTAACACTTTTACTACATTACGTTTTGGGGTTGGCGCTCATAAGCTTCTTGCTTCAGCCCACTCCAGAAGGCATACTGCTCAAATAAACACTTGAACTAAACTAATGTAAACTTTAAGTTGTGTCTTGTTTTCTTACTATTATGTGATCATTTATTGGCCTCAAAGCACGCAGATGTCTGTACTGCCCACTTGGCCACCATGAGTGCTCCAGCTATTAGCTATTCAGCCCCAAACCTCTGGAACTCCGTCAGATTACCTCGCTGCCCCTTTTTAAATCTCAGCTCAAAACCCACTTATTTAAACAGGCCAACTCACTTTGATGTGCTTTTGTAATGTATTATTGTTATTTTTTTTTTTTTTTTTTATCATTGTATCTCATGTGAGGTGACCTTGGGTGTTTTGAAAGGCGCAGACAAATAAAATGTTTTATTATGATTATTATTATTAGATCCATAACCACATTTATGAATAAGTATCTTTATGAGCAATCTGGAAATGAAATAAAATATGCACTGTCTTTGTTTTGTTTTTTTACGTTTGTAGCACTGAACATTTTTTTATTGTTTGACTGATTTAAAACTCTCAATTGTGCCTACACTACAGGCTTTTTTAAGCAACATTAGCTCCTTATTTGCTGCTTGTGTCTCCACTCCCTTTAAAGCCTTTCCTCCAGCCCTCTGCAGACTTGCCTCCATCGCCTCCATCACACCCTTAAATCTGGGCTGAAGTGTTTTTTGCCCCTCGCACGCTGGGACAGGCCTGTGTCAGTGGAGGATTTAGAGGCGCGTCTGGGCGCCGTCCCCGGGGGGCTCCATTCTGCAGCCGCTCCCATATCAAAGCGTTACCTGGGGGGCCGCGGCTGATGACAAATCGCACTGTGTCGGACATCAGAGGCCCCGGCAGAGAGGCCGCGCGTCAGCAGAGGAGGCTAACCTTATCAGCGTGACTTCAGAGCTAATACCGGACGGACCACGGCTAATGGGCGCGGGGGAAATAGCAACTTTGCACGACTGAAGTTAAGCGTTTTTAGACGGCAGGTTCAAAGGTGGGCAAATATATATATTTATACTGAAGCAAGGAATAAAAGTTTGACGCTTTGTTATATGCTGTAAAAAGTATGTTTGGTGAAACACTGAAATAACTTAAATTCACCATCGTATTTAGGATACTCATTTTGAGTATGTTATGATTTGGTGTGTGCTGTGCAGCAGAGCAGTGTGGGGGCGGGGGGTGTGGCCGACCCCTCCTGGTGCTGCAGACTAGAGACCTGCACGTCATTACCCAGTCAACCTGAGTATGAATGCCTGGATGTCTCAGCACCACACTGCCAGATAATTCCGTTCTGTTCGGTAGTGTTTCTCAGCTCCTGGTTTTGAAGTGTATTTCGTTACTTTCCTGCGTATATACTTTCCTGCTGTTCCTCCATCTGTTCAGATTCTCCTGGTGTCTTGTTCTGCGTGACCTGCTCCTCGTCGGCCAGCTCCCTACCTCCCCTGCCTGCCACCACCATCTTTTAAAAATAGTGTTAAACTTGCCTCCTGCATCAGTCTCTGCTTTGGGGTCCTCTAGTTAAACCCAACAGAGTAACTGTATTCTGGTAAAGTTACACTGTCATTTGAGAGTATTTAGATACAGTTACTTCCCAAATATCAAGGGGAAAACATCCCAGTATCAAACATTACATTTTAGCTTCATATTGCACAACATTTATTATTATTATTATTTTTTTTTAATTTTTTTTACTTTTTTCCCCCGTAAAGGGATATTTCAGGATTTTTGACATAGGGCCTCATTTCCTAGTTATCCAGAGTTTCTGGAAATATTTTATTTTTAATTCATGCAGTCCTTATATTTGAAGACTTTCGTCGCTAGGCTCGTCTTAGGCTAGCACATTTCTACGGTAACAGCTGGCCTACATTAAAAACAGTCTGCCACTCCCAGTGATGTACCTGAACGCGTTCATATTTTGGGAGAATGTGAACTGAATGCACTGTATTACTTTACTGCCTGATGAACAAAACTATGAACGCGTTCATTCTGGTGTCTGTGAACGGCATTCCCCATCTCTTTACGTTCGTTCAATAGGGTGGCAGATATCTTATATCTGTGATTTAATCAGTGAATATAATTATACAATTATAATTACCAGCAGCCGCTCTAAACTCTGGCGAGTTCACGGTGTAGCTCCCCATTGCTACCGGCTGTAGTCCAGTTCTGTGGCGGTGAACTCTGTTTATGGCCCTGGCATACCAGTTAACCAGCGGGTCCGCAGCTGTATCTGCTGCTCCATTTGCCAAGAGACTTCCTAATTAATGGTAAGTGAGTTTATAACAGGTGTTCCAACAATTGTCTAAAAGTATTAAAAGTAGTCAGAATACAGTACTCTGACAATGGAATATGTTAAAAAATTAAATTTTAAGGCAAGTATTCAGTAACTAAATACAATGTCAAAGTATTCTCCCCAACACTGATTGTGCATCGCCATGACACACAGCTCATAAGGAGAATGTTTAAATTTGTTTGTATGATTATTCCAAGTTCAATGTACATTACATAATTATACACATGACTTTTTCCCCGCATTAACTTGGGAGAAGCATAACTTAAAAGTTCCCATAAGTATCATAATTTCATTAATGTGCTAGGAGCCAATAGCAAAGCAATGTACAACCTGATGGCAAAGATCCCAGCCAATCCCAGACGTAGCGGTCCGACAACGCAACGACACACCAGCAACGCACCAAAGCCACCGAGCAATGACACACCAGCAACGACAACACACCAGCAACGCACCAAAGCCACCGAGCAACGACACACCAGCAACGACACACCAGCAACGACACACCAGCAACGACACACCAGCAACGCACCAAAGCCACCGAGCAATGACACACCAGCAACGACACACCAGCAACGACACACCAGCAACGACACATCAGCAACGACACATCAGCAACGACACACCAGCAACGACACACCAGCAACGACACACCAGCAACGCACCAAAGCCACCGAGCAATGACACACCAGCAACGACACATCAGCAACGACACACCAGCAACGACACACCAGCAATGACACACCAGCAACGACACACCAGCAATGACACACCAGCAACGACGCACCAGCAACGACACACCAGCAACGCACCAAAGCCACCGAGCAATGACACACCAGCAACGACACACCAGCAACGACACACCAGCAACGACACACCAGCAACGCACCAAAGCCACCGAGCAATGACACACCAGCAACGACACACCAGCAACGACACACCAGCAACGACACACCAGCAACGACACACCAGCAACGACACACCAGCAACGCACCAAAGCCACCGAGCAATGACACACCAGCAACGACACACCAGCAACGACACACCAGCAACGACACACCAGCAACAACACACCAGCAACGCACCAAAGCCACCGAGCAACGACACACCAGCAATGACACACCAGCAACGACACACCAGCAACGACACACCAGCAACGCACCAAAGCCACCGAGCAACGACACACCAGCAACGACACACCAGCAACGCACCAAAGCCACCGAGCAATGACACACCAGCAACGACACACCAGCAACGACACACCAGCAATGACACACCAGCAACGACACACCAGCAATGACACACCAGCAACGACACACCAGCAACGACACACCAGCAACGCACCAAAGCCACCGAGCAATGACACACCAGCAACGACACACCAGCAACGACACACCAGCAACGACACACCAGCAACGACACACCAGCAACGACACACCAGCAACGCACCAAAGCCACCGAGCAATGACACACCAGCAACGACACACCAGCAACGACACACCAGCAACGACACACCAGCAACAACACACCAGCAACGCACCAAAGCCACCGAGCAACGACACACCAGCAATGACACACCAGCAACGACACACCAGCAACGACACACCAGCAACGCACCAAAGCCACCGAGCAACGACACACCAGCAATGACACACCAGCAACGACACACCAGCAACGACACACCAGCAACGACACACCAGCAACGCACCAAAGCCACCGAGCAACGACACACCAGCAATGACACACCAGCAACGACACACCAGCAACGACACACCAGCAACGCACCAAAGCCACCGAGCAACAACGCACAAACCTCCCTCCAACACGTGACGGGCCACGTTCAAATAAAGGACTTCTGTCTCTGCTGTTCCAGGTGCTTCCTCCTCTTCCCTCTCTGATCCTCACTCGCTCCGTGACCGCAGAGCCGTCTTCTTATCTAAGCTGGGAACTGAGAAGGTTTTGCGTTAAGGGCATGTTTCCATGGAGATCGACCCTGATAGAAAGTTATCCAGCTTTGTAGTATGGCAAAACCAGGGTTAACGCTGAACCCTCTAATCCAGCTTCATAGTTTACCCCTCAGGTCAAAGAAACAAACAAATTGCCTAATCTTCAAAAGAATATTTCACTCATTCATCAAAAATTAGTTGGGAAACAGTAACTTCAGGGACCAGTTTCGATGTTTTCTCTAGAGCCATAATCACTGCCTTATTTCCGTATGAAAATATTAAATCACAGAAAACCTGCTATGCATTTTTTCATATATTTATGTGAGTAATTGACAGCAGACTGCGTTCTCTAAATTACCTTTGGCTTATCCTCGAAGCCGAGTCTTGCCTTAATCAAAAGTGTAAAAAAACAGCAATATTACATAAAGCACACATTGTTTTTCAGACATGCCTTAAACAATGGCTGTGAAGTTATTCATTTTGCCACAACCTTTTCAAGAAGCCTTTTTGAACAAAACAACTGTTAACATAGGTTTGACTTTATATTAAAAAGTCCCTATTTAAGCCTCTGATTCCAACTCTGGGGCCACTCCCTGAGGTCCCGAGCTGACATGGTTCATGTGGCTCTAACATTTCAAAGATGTACTGTTGTGTCAGATTGTGAATAGACTTGTAACAATCAGAGCTGTTTTAAGGTCTATTCTCAGAGCAACAGGAGCCAGTGCAGAGACCTGAGCACTGGACTAATATGGTCCTGTTTCCTGCAGCGTCCTGGATGTGCTGCAGCTGTCGTTACAGAAGAGCAACCAGTAGCTCTGGAGTTACTAGTAGCTCTCCAGCTAAGTCGCTCGCCAGAGACTTTCAACATTTCAACATACGATTGATGACTCACATTTGTATTTTGTTCTGAACATGCTGAACAGTGGCCCTGTCCCAATACTCGCACTTGTGCACTTCAAATGCACGTCCATGTGAAGTGCGGAGTGTGTCCCATTTCTGTCCACGTTTGCTTCCACTCTTCACCAAGCTCAAGCTTCGCACTTCGAGCTAGTGTGGACCGATGCGGACCTCAGGGAAGTCAAATCCCCACAATCCGTTTCACCGAGATCTTTCTAAACAATTTCTTAGCAACTAAGCAGTTTGCTAACAGCTTAGCTTTATAGCTAACATAAAAAAAAAAACACAAAACACCTGAATATGTGAGCGCTTCTGTCCTGTTCCTCTTTTCATTTTGCTTAATTGTTTTGTGGGCATATCAGACTGATGTTCTACTGCTGTTAAATACTTGATAAATGCTTTATCATTTGAATTTTTCCTTATCCTGTTCATAACGGAAATATGTCCCAATTTACATGTGCCGTGTCATGGATTCCAGGGACACAAGTCGGCCACCCAAGTTTCAAGAAGACATTTTTTTTATAATTTTTGTTTTGTTTGTGTTTTTGTTTGCCTCGAAGAGGCCTCGTGGAAGGCCCAGGACACGCTGGTGGGACTATGTCTCCGAGCTGGCCTGGTGTCGTCTCGGGGTCCCCCCAGAACAGCTGGAGGAGGTGTGCGTGGATCGGGAAGTCTGGGCATCTCTGCTGAGACTGCTGCCCCCGCGACCCGGCCCCGGATAAAGCGGAAGAAAATGGATGGATGGATGGATGGATGGATGTTTTTTTTTTCAGAATCGTTCAGTTGAAGTCACAAAGAAGCCTCTCCATATTTAAGCTAGCAGTATTGGTAAATTTAAAACTGTGAATTTTTAGGTTCAAACCGGCTTGATTTGGGAGATTTGGGATGGTGCTCTAGGGGCGTGTCTTGTCTGTGTGTTTTTACATACTGGGTAAACCCCGCGGAGGAGGAGGAGGCACCGCTGCTTTGGTTTGTGTTGTGGACACAGGCTTTAGCAAACAAATGCCACGTAAAAAAGGCAGTTTCATACATACGCCTGTTGTCCATCAGTTTTCAGGCTGAAAAAGTTTTGTCTTGTCGGAGAAATAGCGCACGCCGTGGGGGCGTGTCGTGTGTGTGTGTGTGCGTGTGTGTGTGTGTGTGTGTGTGTGTGTCTCAGAGGCCGCTGCTGCTAACGCTGGAATAAAACTGCACAGGTTTGTTTTTCTGCCTGAAACCAGTGAACTTTTCCAGGCTGACTTTCCCAGTGCGACTGATGATGCCCTGGCTGTAAGCATGCACAGCGCCCCCTGCTGACCATTACGTTTCCTGAGCCAACTCCTCGCCTACAGAGCGTGATTTAAGACGTAGCGCGGATTTTCCAAACTCTACATTGAAAAGAACTGAGAGAGGAAACTGGTTTTGATCACAATAGTGAACGGGTTTGCTGAACAGAAGGCACACAGAGGTTACTTCAGACGGGTGAGTGAACGTTTGTGTTTTTGTTGTTTGTGAACGCTGTGCCATCGTGTCTGTTTGCTTTTTCATGAGGCCATTGTTGTGCTGTAAGCTAACGTGGTGTGTTCAGTGGGTTGGATTTGTTTGTGTTTTGTATTTGGTCGTAAGCTGTGTGTGCAGGTTAAGGATAATATAACGTAGTCATTGTCCATGGCACTAATGATTGTGTGTGTGTCTTTCCCTCTGGTCAAATGTGTGTGTGTGTTGGGATAATGTTGCTAGTTGTCATTGTGTTGCTGTAGAGGTGGCTCTATGGGAAGTGGATTTATGCAAGAGACATTTATTTATATATAACCTGTTTGCAAACCTTTTGTTTTTTCTTTGATGGCACATTTTTCTTGCTTTTTGATTTGTTAACTTCAATTTGCCACATCTTCTCCAAATATGATCAGTTTTCCATGTGTTACACATCAGTGGAAAGCTTGGAGACTTTCTAAAGCTATGGCTCTCTCAAAATGCCTCAAAACCGAGTTGTGTCCCTGGATTCCACGGCTGGACACATATTTCAACAGTCCTACACTACACTCCTCGCACTTCATGCACTTTAAACACTTTCCGAAGCAGCACACTCCACTGAAGTGTGTAGTGCGTAGTGTGGGTAATGGGACAGGGCCACAATCTGCACACATTTGGATCAATACAGTGAAGCATAAGTACAACACTCGATTCATTTCCTTTGAAATATCATCTTGGCAACTAATCCTCCTGGGTGAACTCCACCAAAGGTTCATTTTACTCAAAGGACCTGTATCATGCTATTTTAGCCATTCCAAAGTAAAGTATAGGCATTTATATGATATATTGTACCTCTACCACTACAGAGCACTAATTTTTGTGATAAATATAAGTATTTTCTGGAGGTATTTTTCCAACCCGGAAGACAAAACGCTTGGATTCAGTTAACTCCGCCCCCTCTCTCCGCTCATACAACTTTAGCAGTAGTAGAAATATATATAATGGCTAACACACACGCTAACACGCATTTTGATTGACTCACCGCTCTGATGATTCCATTATGTTGGTTATAAAAGTTAATCCACTTTGATTCTGGCCAAGGTTCACCAAACATCCATCAGAGACGGTCACAGACAAACACTATTTTGGCTGCTAGTCGCTGAATCCCGGAGAGAAAATCCAACTTCTGGCGAGTGGTCTCTTCTTTAGGAAGGTTGAATAAAGTCCTTTCCTCGTAGCCAAACGCGCTTTTCTCCGTGACATTATCGTTAGAAAAAGGAACAGGTGTCCAGACTCCAGAGTAGGTTAGAAAGAGCTCCTTCTTCACAGCTTTCGGTGCAAACACGACATCTGCTCAGACGCTCAGGGGGTGCGTTTGATTTCCCTGCAGGGGCAGCGCGGACGCGTCAGGAACTTTTTTTTTTTTTTTTTTTTTGTCTTTTTTTTTTTTTTTTTTTTACGACAGAAATAATGAAAAATCAGGCATTAGCTTACAGACGTCGAGCACTTCCGTTCCGCTGTGACGACACAACTGAACATGTCAGTCGTTTACCAGGAGAGGGCGGAGCAGCTGCTCAGAGAGCAGGATTCAGGAGGATTACTGAGAACTGCGTGAATGAAGCCAAAAACCACTCTGGGGGTGTTTTTGAGAAGGAAATAGCATAACAACATGGTTAAAAGCTCCAAAAAGTCGATTTTGCATGATATAGGACCTTCAAGTGTCTTTGAAGCATAAATAGCTGTCCGACGTTTTGTTGCGTAAAAGTAGCTCAGCTGGAATCGCCTGCCGTACTGAAACCTGCTGGACACAAACGCATGGATACGTCTTTCAAGTCTGGTTTAGACCAATGGCCGCTGACTGCTCTGCTTTGTGACTACGACACTGGAGGCCGCCATTGCTCTACCTTTGCTGTAGTACCTCCATATGGCCGCTATTCCCCCATTGCAATGCATTGGACTTTAGACACGTTAAAAACAACTTTAATGTCCGGTGCTTAATGGTTTAGAAGTGGCTAGAGCTAGATGTTCCTCCTGTGATTACACTGGGTTAAAAACAATATGGGGCACCAGGGTTTTTATCGTAGATAAGAATTTTAGAAATCTTGCATAATTAATGAGGGCCTGACTTTGAGTGACAGGCCGTTTACGTCGCTGCCTGGCCATGGGCGCGATTACAACAGAAATACACGCCCATTACACGCCCCGCGAGGGCCAAGCAGGGCCGGGTCTACAGTCAAGATCCCCCCTTATGCCCTTTTTAGGAACACGCTTCGTCAGAGCTGGAGAGGAGGAGCCTGTAAATCCGCCATGATTTCCCCCTCGAACGTGGTCATTTTGGTAAACGGGGAGGAGTGAGGAGGAGGTCTATTCTTTATACAGTCTATGGTTTAGACACTGAACCTGAACTTGGAGATGTATGTCATCATGTAAAGCTGCTGATGTCTGAGTCCATGATTACTCCGTGATTTCTAACCAGATTTTTAGGTTTTAGAGAGAGAGACTCAAGGGGAGTGATAATACTTTATCTGTGGCCAAAGACAAGGATTCCCGTTTTGTTTTTGCATGTTATTTTATGCCTGTTTAATGGGATTTTAGGGAGGTGGTTTTATAAGACCTAATGGTCTTCTCACTCTCTCCCGCACAGTATTTTTTTCATCTTCTTTTATGGATTTGTAAGCTTGTATTTTAATTGTTATATGTGCAAATAAAAATCTAATCTAATCTAATCTAACCTCCGTGCCACCTCTCGCTCTCACACTCACATCCTGATGAATCCCAGAATCAAATGTCCATGACTTCTTCACAGCTCCCAGTATGTGAGTATGCGAGTTTGCGAGTACTGTGGAGTATTTGTACTTCATACGGACACGGCGTTGATCTCCACAGACACTTTGAACTCCAAATAAATAGAAATAAATAGTGTGCTCCCTAGAGCCAGAGGCATAATCACATTATTTCACACACCAGTCGGTTCAAAGCGTCCAGGCCGAGTGCGGGGGGTTCCCAGGGGCGTGTCAATCTGCCGAGGGTGCTGCGGGTGCGGGAACGGGACGCACCCGCCGCACCAAACCAGCATCATCCTGTCACAGGGTATGACCGGCAATTAGGCACTGCAGGGCGCGGCGGACGAGAAACACATACCAATAACACCGGGCATCTACTGACTGTTCATGACTCACTCTTCACACGCAACTTCTGCAGCCACACACGCCCCGAGGCTGACTGACAGACGTGTCTTACCCAAGGACACAACAACAGTAATGGAAGCCAGGCGTGTCGTTAAACGCTTCTACCACTACTGCCATAAAAATAAACGTAAAAATCTGTGCTGCTGCCGCTCTAGTGCTGACTAGTCAATTAGCGGCCCGGGGGCCAGATCCGGCCCGGCAAACAGTCTGGTCTGGCCCACTGCCAATTTCCTCAAAGAAATAAATAACATTCGGCGACACACCTGTAAATGCTATCGCGGCTACCGCTAACAACCACTGATGAGCCGCTGCGTAAAAACTAGGACAATACACTTTGTCGCGATCCAATACGTATCACGATACTGAGTGCCCGATACGATACGTATTGCAATACAGTGGTCCCCCGCTATAACATCTTTCGTGGCCTCGCTCTTTCGCGGATTTATTTTTAGCACAGTTGTGTATGCTTTTTTACAGCGTATGAACGCCATTCTGCGTCCTGATTGGCTAGTCGCAGAGTGAGCCTCTCGTTGCATGGAGGATCTTTGTGTGTCCCGTCAACACATCAGCGCACACACTACACACAGCAGCACAGCAGCATGAGCGGGTCCGACTCTACGTTCACTTTCTCTGAACTTTTCCGCGAAAATAAACACAGCTAGCATGTGGCGCTCGCCTGAGCTAGAGAGCAGCTCAAGATGTTTCCATCCCCACGTCTGTAATATGAATCTAAAAATCACAAATAAAATCACACAGTGAGAGGTTTTACAGCCTTAAAACATATATAATAATTGTAAAATTTCGTTTATTGCGGGTTATTTTTAGAATGTAACCCCCGCGATAAACGAGGGACCACTGTACAATAATATTGCATACAGGTGCTCGTCATATAATTAGAATATCATGAAAAAATTCATTTATTTCTGTAATTCTGCTTAAAATGTGAAAGTAATATATGATGTAGACTTGTGCAAAGTTTTATCATTATGGCTTTTTCATGAGAGTTTTTAATTTGGGGTTTTTACAAGTTTAGGCATAATCATCAAAATTATAACAAATAAAGGCTATATACATATCTCAACTTGCATGTAAGTCTATCATATATTAGTTTCACAGTTTAAGCTGATTAACAGAAGTGAAAACACTTTTTCATGATGTTCTAATTATATGACGAGCACCTGTATTCCAGTGTACAAACTATTAATACTTTAAAATGATGTTTCATTCTAACAAACTGCGATATTTTATACCAAATTCACGTAAAGTTCAAGTAAATATCAAGCATTGGCTTACATGACTTGAATTGAGGATATGTGGTTTTCACTCATTTAGACTTTTTTCCTGATCTGAACAAGTTTACTTTGCTAGTTTGATGACATTTCAGAATAGTTCTAAGGTAATCTTGCTTGAAATTATGAAGTAAAACTGCCAATGGGATAAGACCAATTTTCTTACCTATTGGCAAACAAAGTCCTTAGCGTTCCTTAGCATGGCACTAACAACAGGAAACAAACAGCTGAACTTCTAAAAAGTGATTTGACCCACGCTGCAAGCACACCATTGCATTTCTTGAGTAGTCTTCATTAATTATGGTGTAATAAACAGGTGGTGCCATATTCTTTTGGTCCCTGCCTTTTGTCTCCCGTAGATGTTCTACCATTCTTCCAGCGCCCCTTGGTGGTAACTTTCATTAACACAGGTTGCACATTAGAAATGTTTGGAAGCATAAATGTAGTGATGGTAACTACAAGGAACCCGCTTTGAATGAGATGCAAAACGTGCAAAAAATAAAAAAAATTAAAATTAAATTAACCCATCAATTCAAACTAAGTGCCGACCAGCACGGCCCTGTGCTAGTCGCCTCCTGGCTGTTAGGTTTTTAAGGTTTTCTCCAACGTGTGTCTTCACAAAACCAGTCCAATATTGCTTATTGTGGCCAATTCTTTTATTTCCACATGTTCCACAATACACAAGGATGTCCATTTGACACCTGGGACACTGATTAGGCCTTCTTATAGAGAAATCTAACATCAAACATAAAGTCACCAGTGCCCCCTAATGGCTGGGAGGAATGTACATTTTGGCTGCTACACTAATCTTGATCCATTATTTAGATTTTGTCACTGAACATATTTACACGTTTTATACTTAAAGTGCCTTATTTTTATCTGAAAATATAAAATGACAGACAACTTACAATACATTTTGTGCAATATGTTGTCATATTTTTCCCCCTATCCCTTGTAATGCCTCAATTTAAAACAATCTAGTACAGATGACTATGCCAAAAAATCACTGCCAAGACTATATTTCAAAACAGTTAAAAGAATTGGATTGAGTTTCCTCTTTATAATTCACATTTAGCCAAATGTTTGCAGATTGTAGAAACAAAAATAGAAATCCGAGGCACACAAGATCTGTTGCACTTTATTAACGCCAATGCATTTCGACTCTCACACGAGTCTTCATCAGGGCAGTGTTTGCAGATTGTGTTCAACATGGGGCTACTTGAAAAGAGTTTCTGGTGTCTCTCAAATAACCACTGTTTGGTGATGTCTGAACTGAACTACATAAGAACAGAAGAATCCCTTACATTACACTCCAGGGTTAATCGGCTTCAGAGGAAGTTCATTAAAAAACTAAAGGTTGGAACCTTAGCTAGTTGCTAATTTTGATGATAAAAAGGCAGCTTGAACTGAGTAATGCCCTGGTCCTAGTGTGGATGGAGGGATGACGGGGGTGGAACAGCAGACAACACGCGAAAGGACAAAGACGGCGTTGGGGAAAAGGTCAGCTGTTCCACCACAGCAGCCGCGGTATAGAGCCTTGGTAATGGGACATGTGATCGCCGTCACAGTCGCTGCGCCGAAAAATGACAATACACAAGATGTTCCCGTAAACAATTCCGACGGCTGAGTTCAGCAACGGCGGGATGAAATGCTTTGGTATTTGGGCAGGAGATACTGATCTGACTCTTTGAACTCCACAAACACAATGTATAATACAAACCACAGTTTCCCGGTGTGGTTATGTTTTCCTAAGTCTGAGGATCGAGTCTGAGAATCGAGTCTGAGGTTTGAGTCTGGGGATCGAGTCTGAGGATCGAGTCTGAGGATCGAGTCTGAGGATCGAGCCTGAGGATCGAGTCTGAGGATCGAGTCTGAGGATCGAGTCTGGGGATCGAGTCTGGGGATCGAGTCTGGGGATCGAGTCTGAGGATCGAGTCTGAGGATCGAGTCTGAGGATCGAGTCTGAGGATCGAGTCTGGGGATCGAGTCTGGGGATCGAGTCTGAGGATCGAGTCTGAGGATCGAGCCTGAGGATCGAGTCTGAGGATCGAGTCTGAGGATCGAGTCTGGGGATCGAGTCTGGGGATCGAGTCTGGGGATCGAGTCTGAGGATCGAGTCTGAGGATCGAGTCTGAGGATCGAGTCTGAGGATCGAGTCTGGGGATCGAGTCTGGGGATCGAGTCTGAGGATCGAGTCTGAGGATCGAGTCTGAGGATCGAGTCTGGGGATCGAGTCTGGGGATCGAGTCTGGGGATCGAGTCTGAGGATCGAGTCTGAGGATCGAGTCTGAGGATCGAGTCTGAGGATCGAGTCTGGGGATCGAGTCTGGGGATCGAGTCTGGGGATCGAGTCTGAGGATCGAGTCTGAGGATCGAGTCTGAGGATCGAGTCTGAGGATCGAGTCTGAGGATTGAGTCTGCATCATCCTGGTGTTCACTGGCGGTGATGCGTAAAAAGGCCGCACTCGTGTCCATGTGTGTCTAACATGCTGTTGTTTTCTCTATACGGGACATGTCGGGACCCAACGTGTTTTGGTCTGACCGCCCGCTCCCGCCTGGGGGAGTTTAATCCCGCCTGCTCCCGCACGATTTCTGTCAGGTCCTGCAAGACCCATGCAGGTCTCTAGCTCACAATTTTACAATACCCATGTCGTGCAATGTGTCTTATTAGACACAACAACAAGCCTTATGATTGTCTGAGGGCAGACCTATTGATACATAAAGGTATCCATGACCCTAACTAGCTTTTATAATACTATAATACCTCCAGCACACACAGCTGGTAGGTAGGTTTACACATAACGATGACAAGTCACGAATGCCACGACTCCACATTCTAGGCAGAGGCTTCACGCGCCGTCTCAAACTGATGCGAACTGTTAACATGTGTTACCATTAATATATTAATCGTAACATATCGTAATATATATATCATTTTTTATTTTATATTTTTTTTTCTGTAAACTGCACTTGTAGTTTATGTGTTTCACATTGTTTTGCTGGATACTTTTGTACATCTTCGCTGAGTTTTTGTACCCAGCTTTAAGCTGAGTACACACAGCTAGCTTACGAGCTAAAGACATTTGAGACCTACAAATGTCGTCTTCTGAAACACTGAAGAGGCACCAAGAGCCCCTCACACCTGCAGCAAAGTGGAGGCATGACAAGAGGAGCTACAGGAAACAACAAAAAGTGAATCGCTACATTCCTGAATGATTTTTTGGGCCAAAAATATCCTCCACAAACATCACAAATGTCACAAACCGATGTGCAAATGCTACGATTGACGGGGAAAAACAGCATCCATAACACATTGTGTGTGTAAGCTAGCTATTCTGAACGGCTCTTTGCCGTGAAGTGTTTGAACTGGATCTCAATTGTAAAAAGAGCCAGATCTTCCCTTCAGTCAATTTGACCCAGAACTCCCCAAAACGAACACAAGACTCAGAACCAACAATGGAGCAGGTAATGACACAAGTGAAAGCTGTTTGCTCTACAGTCAAAGCTAAATGCACTAAACATTATTTGTCAGACATGTAGCCTCTTTTTATCAGCTGTGGCGCATCTTTATTCACAAACACATTTCCATCCATCCATCCATTTTCTCCCACTTGTCCGTTGCCGGGTCGTGGGGGCAGCTATTGGAGCTGCCCAAGTCACATTGCACCAGTCCCCTATGGCTCCTCCTGCAGGTGGTGGGTCCACGGGAGGACGGCCTCATGGTTCCAAACGGTTCCAAACGGGCCTGTTGGTCTCTCATAGGGGGCCCATTCACACTCTCATTCATACACCAGTGTACGCAGACACTGGAGGCAAGGAGGGTGAAGTGTCTTGCCCAAGGACACAACGACAATGTGCACCTTCAGGAGGCGGGATTCGAACCCCCGACCTTCCGATCATGAGCCGACCCGCTCTACCATCTGCGCCACCGTCGCCCCCAAACACATTTCTCAAAGCGTAAATATCAGTCCCATTGTCATTTTAGATTACTTAAATAATAATAAAGGGTGCCCTTTATCGATGGCGTCTTAGATATTGTGAGTTATCTGGCTGTCGTTATTCAAATTTCACATTAAAAAGAGCCAGTGTTTTGAATGGCTCTTGGAAATAAAAGGATCCCAAAGACTCGGCTCGCAGTGAAGAGCCGTGAATCCCATCACTAGTGTAAACCCAGCATTAGTGACTGAGTACTTCAAGATGCCACGGCGTGTGTAGGTTCCCTCGACAAATGGCTGCCGTTACATTATACTGTATGAAGGCCAAAACAAATTTACAAGAAAATACATCAAGTGCCTGAGCCAAGATAAAACACTGCAAAGCGTGCGTGGTACTGCACGTGATGTCACTTTAATCCTCTGTTCAGCGACGTGGAACACTGTCATCTCAAAAGTAGATTTTTCTTTTTTACCCAGGGCTAAATTTGATTGGAGTAACCCTGCATTAATAATAGAGATAATAATTGAAAAACTGGAGAAAGAATAATAATTGCAGTTTGTTCCAATCCTTGTCGCCCAAAGGCCAGCGCCCCTTTGTCATTTTAAAGGCACTCTGGGATTTTTCTCATTGGAGTCACGTTTGTTAAGCTGCAGTGTGGTATCTATATGAGATCTAAGGTAAAACACATCACAAGTGTTAATTGTCACTCAATTGTAGAATGGTTTTGAATATTATTTTATTCCTGACCTCCTTCCCATTAACTTTAGTCTTTGGACAAAATGGTTTTGTAGTCCCTCGTTTTCATTTTGATTTGTAGATTTTAGTAGTTCTTTCTCTCAACTGCTTTAGCTATTTTAGTCTAATTTTATTCAGCATTAATATTACTTTGGCTAAAATTGTGACCAAATATTTTGGTCTTCACTTCACTCTACTCGGTACTTGGAATCCTAGAAATAAAAAAGAGAAGCTGCGTTCGATCAGAGAGTTAGTAAGTCGGCTTGTCCGTTAGTCTGCTCAAACTATGAACGCAAGCTAACGTGGCTAATGCTAGGCTAAAGCAGCTAATGCTGCCTATGATAATAATAAGCCACGTTGTGCTGGGAAATATTACATTACATATGATCTTCCTGTTTCAAGAGGTGGTCAGTATCAAAATAAATTGACTTGAGTTGTTCTTTGTTGCGAAATAATAACTTTTGGCTCCAAAGTAAAAAGAATAAAGTTGGTTGTGTGTTATGTCCCGCCTCATTGAAGGTGCCGGATGTCAAAATCCCATTCAAACTTTCCATAGACTTTAAAAAATAATAATGATATTAAGAGTTAAAAGTAGGGCTGGGTACCGTTACACAATACCAGTATGGCAGTGTTAACTAAAAAGGGGTACAGGGACCCCTGGGGGTGCTTGAGCACTTACCGGGAGTAATAGAAGTGTTATACTTTATTAAACCTAACCAGGCGGAATAATCTAAGTTTACTTGATTACATTGTAAACATTTTAATCAGGATCTTTGATTCAAATAAATTAACGACTCAAGGGGTATGCGAGATAAAACCACTGCAGTACATGATATCGTTACTAAAGTTACGACTGGTATAAAGTAAAATAATCGAAAGCAGGTACCGGACAGCATTAAAGGAAGTGACTTGGTTGTTTCAGCTCAAATAAATGTAAAAGAAATAGTATTTTATGGAACAAATTAACATTATTGTTCTGTTTTCTGGTTCTGGATGACAAATATTTTAGTATCGAAAAAAGTATCATGAGGTATCGGTATCATAAACTCCATCCATCTATTTTCTTCCACTTGTCCGTTGCCGGGTTGTGGGGGCAGCTGTTGGAGCTGCACCAGCCCCTATGGCTCCTCCTGCAGGTGGTGGGTCCACAGAAGGACGGCCTCATGGTTCTAACCGGGTCTGTTGGTCTCTCATAAGGGGCTTCTGAACCGCTCTTTTGCCATGGGAGACCCTACTAGGGGCACGAAGCCCCCCCGACAACAAACCTCCCAGGATCATTCGGGCGCTCAAACCCCTCCACCACGTTAGAGTGGCGTTTCCAGGAGGGGCGGTAACATAAACTAAGTAACGTTAAAGTACTGGTATCGGTAAAAAATGTAACAGTGCCCAGCGATACTTCCCAGTACTGTCTTTGTGTCCTTGGGCAAGACACTTCACCTGCCTCGCCTCTTGTGTCTGCATACACTGGTGTATGCATGAGCGTGTGAATGGGGGACTGGTTCCTTGCTATAAAGTGCTTTGGGAGCCGAATGCAGGTGGAAAAGCATTTTAAAACAACGATTTTTCCAAACTTTATCAACCGAAAAGTGACAATATTAAAGTATTTTACAATCAAAATATCTGTCCTACTGTCAGTATTGTTAGCACAGAGCTGAAGCTGTGCTTCTGAATAAGATACTTAAATATTTAAATTCTTTGAAAAGTCTATGCCGATTTTCAATGGGATTTTTACCACGATGCACTCTTCGGAGCAGTAGGTGGCGCTGTGCAGATGTTTGTCTGTATAGGAGGTGAACTTACAACACAAATTTAAACCCAAAGTTATTAACTAAAACTCTAGATCGGACATGACACTCGTTGTCGTGGCAAACGTGGCGGCCATCTTGTGACTGGCCGGCGAGGCTAACTCCTATGCCACCAATGAAAAACCAGGAGCAATATTTTCATTAATCCGACGGCAGAATGTGAGACACTCATTGTTAGTGTTTGGTTTAATACTTCTAAGTCTCGTATCTCAGTCAGGATCAGCTCATTGCTTTGTAACGTCGCGTTGTTTAGCCGTATTAGCTTTGTTTACTTCATTCATTCCCAGGGGTCAGTGTTAGCATTCACTAAATCACTGTCCCATGTTCAATAAATATTGGTCATGTCATGTTAAAAAGTAATGTTAAAGAAACAGAAATACTGTTTTAAAGTAGGAAACAAATGTCATTCACTTCAATATTTGAAATAGAAGTGAATGATCTGAAGTGTTTGATAGAGGGAAATCCATGAACAAATGGAGCTTATTTGACAGGTACCATGCATGTACAGGAGCAATAATCAGCATATGAAAAGATGCCTTGTACCAGATTTTAGCTCTTGAAGCTAATTACCATTAGCAGCTAAAGTCTGTGCCTCCTATAAAACTGAAATAACATTTGTAAAACTGCAAAAAATCTATATTTTCTTGCCAGATCTGACATAAGGTCAGTCACAATTATCAAAGAGTCATGAAATAACAGTATCAAGGAAATAAGTGGTGTTTCCATTTGATGACATTGCACTGGGTTAGAATGGCCAGGCACAAGATGGCCGCCAGAACTGCCATTCATTCCAACGTGTTGCTGTGGCCATGTCCTATCTAGAGTTTTATTAAAGCGCTTTGTTTAAACCGCTTTGTACTTTCTACTGAGCATGTGAACACGTTACCAAAACATTCACAATATCAGGCTTATAAAACATACAACACCGAAGCCGCTCTAAACTATTTCCAGTTTGCAAATCCTTCATATTTACTCATCTTGCACTTCCTCTTTCATTTCAAGAATCCCGCCTCGCCTTCTTTCCTGATTGATTTTAACTAGCCCCATCATGTGTCACGCTTAAATCCTCCCCCCGGGACCTTTTCATTCATGCCAAACTTTATGACCTAGATTCGGCGGCGCGCGGGAAATTTTTTCCCATTTATCAGCTTTTTAATATATCCCCTGACTCCATGTAAGCGCAGATAGCATAAACAGGCTGGCTCCTCACCCGCCTCACCCCCCTCACCCCGCTCTCCTCTCGCAGATTGGCCCGACGCAGTGCCGTTATAGTGGTAGTCAATCGCGGGACGAGGCCAAAAAAAAAAGAAGCTATCTGTGCCAACTGCGATAAGCCCCGTGTTTGAAAAGCGGCGGACCTGGGGGACTGGTTTGAGGAGGGAGTCGCGAGGGGGGTGGCGTGGGGGTGGTGGGGGGCGAGCATGTATGGTCTCCCCCCTAACAGCCAACACGCAAGCCTTAAATGGAAGCAGAAGAGTCGACCGCGGCGATGGCGATGGGTCCAGGACATTAGAATAGAGACGGGGAGAGAGTGTGTGTCGCTATTGATTTACCTGAAAGCCGCAGCTGTTGGTGGTGGAAGGGGGGAGCTGTGGGGGGGGCAATGGGTGAGGGAGCTGTGGGGGCGGGCACTCGGAGTTCACAAACTTCAGGAATTCAGAGTAGACGAGCTGGCTGTGGCTGTGGCTGTTGCTCATCAACATCCTACAAGAGCCTCACAGACATTAAATGATGCATTAATCCACAGTGTGAAGGTCCCGGGGTTCGATCCCCGGCCATACGGGGGCCTTTATGTGTGGAGTTTGCATGTTCTCCCTGTGTCTGCATGGGTTTCCTCCGGGCACTACGGTTTGCCCTACCACTAAAAGGCAAGGCAAGTTTATTTGTAGTGCACAATTCATACACAAGGCAATTCAAAATGTGCTTCACAGTTGTATAAAATTACAAGAAAACAGATCAAATCAATCATTAAAACATCAACATAAAATGTATCAATTACAGTAAAAGGCAAGAGTGCAGATAAAATACTTTCAGTTTCCATATGCACGGGTAAAAAAACAATTGTTCAGTCTGGATTTGAACATTGTCAGAGTTGAGGCCTGTCTCACATCTTCATGAAGACTGTTCCAGATTTAAGCTTTAGCCTCGATGTGTTTAGTCCTGACTCTGGGAACCACCAGGAGACCCCTCCCTGAAGTTCTCAGGGCCCGAGATGGTTCATACGGCTCTAACATGTCAGAGATGGACTTTGGTGCTAAACCATGAAACGACTTGTACACAAGCAGAGCTGTTTTAAATTCTATTCTCTGAGTGACAGGAAGCCAGTGCAGAGACCGGAGCACTGGACTAATATGGTCATATTTCCTGATTCTGGATGCAGCTGTGAGCAGGCCGTTACAGTAGTCTAACCTGCTGGAGACAAATGCATGGATAAGTCTAAGTCTGGTTTTGACACTATTCCTCTGATCTTAAAGGAATAGGCCACCGTTTTTACAAGTCACGCTGCTTCTATTGACGGAAGTGAGCGGGAGAGAAGTCTTTAGGTGTTAGTGCGCGGACGTAGTGCTCCTCGTATTATTACGCCTCACAATATAGTACCCCTTTTTATCCGCTGAGAAAATCGACATGTTACATTTCTGTGTTACTATACTTTGTAGTGTAACACGTCACGTAACTGTATTTAAATAGGGACAACGTGGAAGAGTTTGGTAGCTTCTAACGGGAGCTGATTTGGAACTATACAGTATGTGGAAGAGGCTGCGTTTGTGCTCCGTTTGCATGACAGAGCGCACGGACAAAGACCAGACAGGTACATATCAACTAGTCTAAGGTAAGGTAAGAACATATGTCAGTATGTAAAAACGGTGGCCTATTCCTTTAATGTTTTTCAGATGGTAAAAAGCTGCCCCTCGTGTGGTCCTTGCGTCATTTTTACCTGAAAGCCACTGGAGCCGCAGCCCATCCAAATGGCCCAAAAGCCACTGAAGTATTTTTGTAAAAAGAAGCCGAAAAAAATATGAATGTGTGGTCATTTTCAGGCTCTTTTTTGAAGTGTACATTTTGAAGGACCACATGAGGGTTAAGTTCAGGTCTGAGTCCATGATTACTTCTATTTCTAACCAGATTTTTCAGGTTTGCTACCACAGAGCAAGGTGTGAATGAATATTGACAACAGTGTGGCGTTTGAGTCAGCGCAATAATAGCTTATATTATGCTAATAATATAATCGTTATAATATTAACTGTTTGTTTCTTGGGATAAAAGGACAAAATAGGTTTTTAAATACTCACCAAACAAAGCCTGTTAAACTAATTTGAAGTCACTGTAAATTTCATGTAAAATCATCTGCAATGAGCTGAAAAATGCCGTAAACCTGTGCTCAGTTTTAGGGGTCGAGGGCTCCTGGTGTTTGGAAATTCCCGGCCTGTCATGTGGCTGGTCCATATACTATAACTTATTATCCAGATGAAGAGCCCCGTTTCCTCATTAGTAATGCTAATGTGGTGCTCCAGGTGCGGCAGGGGTCAGGCCGTCATGTGAGGGGCCACGGACCCCTCAGTCCTGGGGCCCCTCAGTAATGGCCCTCCTGTGGACCTCCTCATTATCTCTGCACCTCTTGAAGCCGTCGCGTCGCACTCATTCAAGCCAAGACCCTGGCGAGCCCTGCAGGTGGACTCTGGACAAACACTTTATTGCACTGCTCTCATCTTTAGGGTGAAAGTGTCCAAGTGTCTGTCCTTCAGTGGATATCTATCTAGGTAAACTGGGGATCTTCATGCTGTGATTTCCCCGGGGAATTAGAAAGTATAAAATCCATCTAATGAATTGCACTAAAATTAAAGCCTTACATGTCATTGAAAATTGGATTCCACCAGGCATTAAATCGAAAATTCTTTGGGAATAGAATTTTACAATTTAACCGCTGCTTTATCCCCTTTGAGAGTCTTTGGGATGTGCTGGAGAAGGCTTTGCTCAGTCGTCACACTCTCCCATCATCAATACAAGATCTCGGTGAGAAATGTATAGAATTCTGAATCTTTAAAAAAAAGAAATGCTGGAGACTATGAAATGTAAATTACTGGAGTTAGCGTTTATTTCAAAGGGGGCGCTGTGACTTGATATTTTTATTAAACATTAAGTTTAACTGCCTGATTCTCCTGCTGTGATGAGGTTTCATTCACTCCAAAAACTTTGAAATGAGGAGAAGATTTGTCTTTTTTGGAGTTGGGCACATTTTTCATCTGATTTTCTTTATTAAAAGCCTTTAGGTAAGGGAGTTTCTGAAACATCTAATATCTCGCTAAAAGCCATAATTTACACCAGAGCTTTGAATTTGAACAATAATGAAGCTTTCGAGCTCAAGTCATGTGGGAGCAGCTCAGACTGTATGCTCAGCTGGGGCTGGTCGGGTAAATGATGGTGTGTCTGTGTTTTCATGATCATATACATTTAATCATGAGCCACATGACAGGGCCCAAAGGAAGGGCAGAGATTTACAAACATCTAAGCCTAAACCCCTAAAATGACCCCACTGTTCATACCCAAGGTACTACAGGTATCAAAAAGTGCTACAGAAAGATTTTTTTTTCTTTTCTTTAGATTTCAGTTTGGAGGCCTGATGGGTCCAGGGACAACACTAAAGAAAGTTACTTCAGCTCAAAGAAATGATAAAAAAAAAATATTGTGTTTAGGTAAACCAAGTACTGTTACAGTACTGGTCTCTGACTCCCTCTGACCCCACTTTGTGAAGCGATGCTATTTCCTGTTAATTCAAAGCCAAATTCAAACTGGAAGGAAACTATTGTATAACAGATTCAAATCACAAAGCATTTCATGTGCAGCAAAGATATTTTTTTATTTGACCGGAAAGTCCCACTCAGATTTCAGAATCACATTTCCCGGGAATCCTATTGTATATGTTGTCAGTGGTAGGGGGAAACTGGACCACCCGGAATCAAACCTGTGTCCTTTTACTTCTAAGTGCTAACCTTTACGCCACTGTCATATTTGGGACCAGGCTGGACAACTTGAGATCATATTTGTGATTTGGAAGACATGCAACAGCAAATATACAACAAAAAAACTGTGGAAATGGGATAAAAATGCAGCACAGTTTTGCATATTTCTGCTGGTAGTTTGCAAAAATACCGCCCCATCATCTTTATCGAGAAAGTCGCCAAAAATATTGACATATTGACATTTTTTGCGCACCAGTTCATGGATATTTCTTGCTCTGCTAAAGTGGAGATAGCACTAATCGAATGATCACACATTCACCAGAAGCTCCATTGAACATCAATCCCTACTTTCTCCTCCAGTTTCGATATGAAACTCCATCAGAGCCTTCCTGCTCTTATTTATGCTTCGCCCCCAAAGGCGCCGCATATTTCACCCGTACAATACTTTAAAAGCTCTCTAGTGCGCCGTTTCTCTCCGACTTCCCCCCCAGTTCATCACATCCAGGTGCTGACTTCACCCTTTATGTAAAATATGCCGTCAAACGCTGACATTTGGACTTTTATTATCCGCGTTATCAACTGAAACATGATAAAAAAATCGGACTCCGTGTGTAATGTGGCCATAACTCAGCGGAGAGCCGGACACTCGGCGAGGGTGCGGGCCATTTTCGGGGGAGATTTTTCTATTGTGCGCCGCGTTATGTAGGCGATAAATAGTGGTCGCCCCCTGGATGTCGCTCCATCCATCAGAGCTAAGAAGGCTTCAGTTTGGAGCGAGAGAATCATGATGAGACTTTAGGAGAATGGAGCGTACAATATGTCAACAATATTGGCCCGACGTAAAGAGCGACGCTGCAGGAAGGGCTAAAGCTGTGATCGGGGGCGTTAGCGGCTGGTGAGGCACGTGTTGAACAGACTCAAACAAACTGCAGGAAGATGTAACTGTCTGTCACTTTGTAAATGTTCCTTATATTAAAATAATAACTGCATTTTCCATTAGCAAGCCCATTGTACAAATGTATGCTCACAATATTACCCTGCAGGGCATCCTGCTGCGCCCGCCGGAGTGCTGATTTACTGACCATCCTGATGCACCACGTGGACAGTGCCTGATGTCTAGTCAATGAAGTTTTCCCTTTTTACTCACCCCTTTACGTTTAAAACACCTCCCAAACCGTGCAGAGAAATCAAACAGACTGATTTGAACTTAGTCCACATTTTTTGTAGAAATGTTTTAAAATGTTCAAGTTAAGGAAACAAACTGCATAACTGAGGCTTCTGAATCTGACAAAACAGAACAGTGTACATCATAAAAATAAGATTTGGACTCTAATGTGTCTGACCTTTTAAATAAGACATAAACACATCCCACATCCTTCTGTAATCGTTCGTAAGATGAAATGAAGCCATTCCTTTGAGACAGGAGCTTGAAGCCTGTTATCCAGCTCAGATTTACTTGCAGATGTACTGGGTAAACAGGATCAGTCTCCTAACACACTACGTCGAGCATACTCGAGGACAGGCATACAGAGCCATCGCTGTATTGTTTCAAATGATCTCCCTCCAAAATGGCTGAACTACTGGACAAGCAAAAACAGCCCCACAACATGATGCTCCTGCACCATGCCCATAGGGTTTTGATGTTGATGTGCTGATCCAAGATGCAAAAGAGCTCTTGGATGCTCCACAGCGCTACTGGCAAAAGTGGACTGATGAACCCAAAGTTGAAGTTTGAGAAACACTGTTCTAGAACATTCACGTAGAGGCTGATTGGCACTTTCGGAGCAATCTAAAATAAGTCTGTACAACATTGTACTGTTGCTTAATGAACCCGCTGAAACCACTTCTTAAAGTGAATAAACATCATTTCTGTCGCCATATCGGAGCAATGCTTTGATGCAGGATATTATATATGAGGAAGAAACTAGTAAAGCAGGGAAACAAACCTGCTGTCTTACTAAAAGAACAATCTATAATAATTATTACTATAGCTTAAATGTGGACATACATTTATTGGTAAAATCACGTTTTGAATCGAGGTTGTGCTTTTTAAAACTTCATAACGCAGGTTCAAAACTTGCTAACTCCGACATGGCCATTCACACTGGACTAAAATCTCCTGAGGACATCAGAGTTTCCAGAATTACCCTATAGGTAAAAAGCGGGGGAATTGTTCCCTTCCAAATGACTGACATGACAGAATAACACGGAAATTTAGTCAGTACTATTTACCTTTTACCTGCGGTCCCGAGGTCGTTCTAATCCTGTGCAAATAGGGCTTAAGAAGGGCTGTCTGGTTAAAGCAGTACTGAGTAACTTGTTTGCCTTAATACATCCTTTCCGTCGTCCCTCTGGGGGTAATACAAGAGTTAATGGACTGATTGGAGGGTCTTTCATCTCCCCCTGGTGTCTCTGGCCAGAAAAACACAATTGCAACTTCCCTGCCGCCGGGTCGGAGTCACCAATACACACTAATAGAATCATGAAGAAGAAGCTAACTGCGTGCTAGCGCCACTTAAAAAGTATTCACAGCCAAGTTTGAGTGAAACAAATGATCTCCATTGTGTAATTGGATGAACAATATCCCTCTGTTCCTTTGTCTTTTCTGTCAGCGTAGTATTTACTCTCACGGACGATTAATGAGTAAAAAAAACACAACATGCTACGACACCTGCAGTGGCGCTTATGGCCTCTAGGGGCATGAGTTGCTTTAACGCAGGGAGTAGTTTGATTGTTTACTTTAAAATCTCTCCTCACTTGGCAAACTTACAGACTATCACTTAAATTGTAGATATTTAAAAAAAATCAGTTTTATCAACAAATCAAATTGTGCTTTGAGATCTTCTTGGAAGATTGAAATATTTGATCCTCAGCAAGATCTAAGTCAAGTTCAGGTATAAAAAAAAAATCTGAAAAATCTCAGTTGTTTCCCCTCATTAGGTCGCTAATCGTGAACACCGGTAAAGTCGTGATATTTTCGCTCACAGTAATCACATTACTCTCACAAAGACAGTATCCAGGTTGGATTTTTTTGAAAAGTATGTGGTCTGACACATTCAGCCTCCCCGTCCCCGCTGTTATATACCGCCGCATTAATGCCATAGCGCGGCGCAGCAGTATATAACACATGGTCATATAGTCTGTCCGAAGGCGCAGCAGCTTTCTCTTTGTCCTCGCTGAAAGAGAGGTGAGCGCCGCTCTAAATGTCCACCTCTGCGCTCTCGCATTCATCATCCGCTGCTCTTCAAAACAACTGGAGGCCATCTTTCCCGCGCCCTGCCCGCGCCGTACTCCCCGCACCCATCCATCCCTCCCAAACCCCCACCCTCTCCACCGGGCCGGGCGCAAAGTTCAGCCGCACGCTTCACGGGCGCCCGCCGACGACCACACAATGTCACGGGTTGGACTCTTTTTTTGTCAATGAGAACAGAGCTTATTTTCGTGGGTATCGATCGCAGCCCAATGTAAACGCTGTAGCCGGGACAGGATAAATCGCCTGTCTCTTTCGTGAAGGGGGTGGGAGTGTCATGGCCGACCTCCCTCTCACCCCCTCCTTCGTCGATGGCGGTGTGGGGAGGGGGGGGTGTGCGGGCGGGCTGAGTGACTCATCAATCAAGTGTTGGGGCTACATCGGGCAGGTAAACGCTAGCCAGGAGAGACTTTTTATCTTTATCTTGGCATTTCACACACCACTAGGGCCGCCGTGGACATTAGGTAAACCAACAGCAGCAGGGCGGGGGGAGTGGAGTCTGGTCCTGGGGGAGGATGGGAGCATGTACACATAGAAAGCAGCGACTGGAGAGGCAGAACCCAGACTACTGGAAAACATCTCTGGGTCGTAATTAGAAGCATTTAAGGGCGTTTTAAACAAGTCAATTCTCAAATAGACTGTCATCGCCTTAACAAATCCAAAAAACGGTTTGATGACCTGTCTGTGAAGCTTAATGAATGTAATAGTGGGGGTCTTGTTGGTGATGTCCTGTTTAACAACAATCTGACACACGCAGATGACTTGGTACTTTTAAGCCCTTACAGTGCAGGCCTGCAGAAGCTTTTGAATGTCTGCTTTTTTATGGTGATGCATTTGATGTTAAGTACAATGCTCCAAAAAGCCACATAATGATTGTTAAAATAAAAGAGGATCAGGAGCTGAGTTGTCCGGACTTTTATATCTGTGGAAATGTTCCCCAGGCTACAGATGAGGTTGAATATCTCGGACACTATAGCACAAGTGATCTCTCGAATGAGGCAGAGGTGTAAACTGTATGGGCAGGCTAAAATGTATTGGCTCCACCAATGTCAAAATTGTATTGTTTAAAAGTTTCTGCTCACCCCTGTATGCAGCGCACCTCTAGCGCAGCGACATAAAGAAGAGCATTTGAGTGTGGAAACCCAACCGAAGACGAGCTCGGTCTGACTCGGACAAATAATTTTATTTAGAACTTATGTTCAGGCTCGGGTCAGACTCGGACACGTCAGATTCCACATTCTCCGTGTTCGCCCCGTTCCACTCCGCCAAAAGCTCCACAGTTCAGACCACACCAGACAGGACGGAGAACGGCAACTGCATTGACAGAACATAATCATCCCGATCCACACTCTAAAGAGCAAGCAGACTCTGATGGCGATGCAATGGCTCTCAGCGGATGCTACTGAAAGTACTGAGGCACAGCAGTGCATGAGAGGTGTTAGTCAATTTCCTTATGCAGCTGGAATAAGGCATTGTATCTGTATAGTCCTTAATCAGACTAACTGTATCCCCGAGTCTATGTGTGAATGTATGATGTAACATTATTTTCTTTTAATACCATGAACCACGATTACAAAATGTTGCTATTGACATACATTTTAGGGTTAAATTCAAAGTAGTAGTAGGTGTAATCCCCACCACGTTTTTTATCAAAACTGTAGTGTAGCTGCTGAGAGAAATTACATTCTATGATTCAGGAGATGTGTGTCTAGTCTCTGAATTAAGAGTTGAGTTTTCAATAACAAGAATTCTCAAAAAGTTGTCACTTTTGAAGTTTAGACATGAAGACACTCCGCCTCTTATCCAGACAGCTTCTTCAGTGCTGTACCAATTGTATTAACTCAGTTGTGTTTGTGTAAACTCTCAGTCATTTCCAAATCCAGGTCTAGAGCTACAACACTGAAGAAAACTACAAATGTCCTGTTGTGTATTTACTTATCTGGTGTGTTTTTGCAGGTCATCAGCGCTGACTCCGGAAGCTCCCACTTGCGAGAAAGCCCCAAGTCCAAAGTGAAGAGCTACTGGACTGACACCACCAGCAGCAAGAGTCTGTCCATCAGCCGCCTGCTCTCCCAAAACCTCTACGGCAAGGAAAACTTCACCTCCATCGACCTGGATTATGACTACCCAGAACCCTTCTCAAAGCAGGAGCACTGGAACTGGCTTTACAACACCTCAGGCTCCCCCCGCGACCCGCGATCCCGGACCAAGCGGAGGCCCATCGTCAAAACTGGCAAGTTCAAGAAGATGTTCGGCTGGGGAGACTTCCACTCCAACATCAAGACCGTCAAGCTCAACCTCCTCATCACCGGCAAAATCGTGGACCACGGCAACGGGACTTTCAGCGTGTACTTCCGCCACAACTCCACCGGGCAGGGCAACGTCTCCGTGGGGCTGGTGCCTCCGACCAAAGCCGTGGAGTTCCGAGTCCAGCCTCATCAGCAGTTCCACCACCCGGGCCCCCACCATCAAAACCCGCAGCAGCAGCAGACCACTCTGGAGACCAAAGAGACCAAGCTGTTCAACTGCCGGGTGGAGTACGAGAAGGTGGAGAAGGGTACGCGGACGTCCCTGTGTGCCCATGACCCGTCGCAGAGCTGCCCGCAGGAGCAGACGCAGAGCCACGTCTCCTGGCTGTGCTCCAAGCCCTTCAAGGTCATCTGCATCTTCATAACGTTCCACAGCACCGACTACAAGCTGGTTCAGAAGGTGTGTCCGGACTACAACTACCACAGCGACACGCCCTACCTGCCCACGGGCTGATCGCAGAGCACGGGGATCAGCCGCGAAAGAGAGGGGCCGCCAGGGTCGAGCCGAGCCACGTTTTTTAACCAAAACCAACAAAAAAGAAGAAATAAACTGGACTCTTGGAGAACAATGAACAAACAGTGTGCCCCGCCGAAAAGACTCAGGAGTTTCCATTGGCGCGTTGAGACCAACGCCACTAGAGTTGCAACTATAGATTTAAGAATGGAGATGTGGTCTGGAGCCATATTGGGGAGGTCAGATTCAGGTCGATGCAGTTACGTATTGGTGTTAGGGATCAAGGTCTGTATTGAAATATGCACTTGACTCACAATAAAATATTGTTTATTACATGAGTAGAAGAAATTACTAGTTTATGAATCCAACATGACGAAAGGGAAATCAAAGCAGATCAGTGGGTCAAGTATCTAACAAAAGGAAGGACAGATCTGCACGTTTGTGAAAAGTACCTCTTTACTATGTTCCCAACGCAATCAAACCCAAGAAGCACAGGAACAGGAAGTCGGTGGGGCATAACCCTCACCGCCACCTTGACCTAACCGTCCATATGGATCATGGGTCACTTGGCTATAGAGAGTTGCATTGATAGTGAAAGGATCTACGATATGGCAATGTCTTCTGTCCACGCAGATTTGTTTAAAAGCCAACCTCAATGTCACGTTCATCAATTGACTTTGCCCAGTAGATCAAAACCGTGACCACTTGATTTTTATTTGTCTATTTTTATTATTTCAGTAGCTGAATAATTTAAATGGTTTGTATTGAAATGCCAAAATCCCCCCAAATAAAATGCAAATCAAGTTGGAAGATCTGCAGCTAACGTTGTCAAAATAAACCCTGAGAGAATGAGGAGAGCGAAACAAAAGGACATCTCTGACTGCACTTTTGCTCGGTGGCATTATTTTAAGTACAATTTTTGGAACAGTAATATTACAAAGATATAAAATGTTTAAAACTGTAACTACTCAAATAGAATATATTACAATTTGAAAGTAACTTGCCCAACAATGAATGAATATATGGATATTTAATAATTAGTTTAGTTTATTTGTTTATTTGAGCAGTACACATTCTGCTCAAAAGGAGTGGGCTGAAGCAAAAAGCTTATGAGCGCCCACCCCCAAATTCCCCAATAGATCTTACATTCTACCTTTCTTCAGCACATCAAAGGCAAAACAATGCTTTCGACCCTGCAATAGTTTTTAATTTTGGAAAAACAACTCCTGGACCTCCCGGTGTAAGCCCTATCAAGAGCCTGTTGATTTGAAGGTGCATAATGTAACTGTTTTTGTGGAGGAAGGTTTATACTAGTGCACACTTGACCTTTCAGTGTTTTTTAGGGTTCATGGTAGGTTTTCACTGCTGATATAACAGTATCCATGGTTACCTGTACTTTCCAACCAGAAAACCTACCAGAAACCCCAAAGGCGCCGTCGTGCTAACCACCCACACAGCCACTGGGTCACTAAAAAGGTCAAATACGCAGTAATCAACTCTGCTGATCACTTACTGAACTTCATTGATAAATCCAGGTCACGGTTGTTGTAACTTCATCAGAGTAAACTTCCCCCGTTCGTGTTTGAAAGGCAGGATCAGAAAGGTTTCAAAACGACTAATGGTGAATCATGTTCAACTATCTGCACGGCCTCCCCAACATGGCAGCTCCACAGGGACATCCCGTCTCCCTCCTGGATCTACGGCTTCAACGCTAACACTGTACAACAGATACAACGGGGATCTGCTGATTGTATGTATGTAAATATCGTAACCAGAAAACAAAGCCCATCTCTTCTCCCGCTAAGTGACTTGTTTGCTCTGACGGGGCGTTTCTGTCTCCATCACGCGTCCCGTCCCGGTCTGTCAGCCCGCATTAGGCCCGGTCACGGCATACGTCCCGGCTGCCGTCGCGGGGGCGAGTTTTTACGCCCGTGTGTGTGGACGGCGCAGTTCGCGGACACGCCCACATTAGAGCAGCTGTCAAAGAGAATCTGCATCACGTCTCCAGAGTCACCGATGAGGTGAGGAGAGGAGGATGCACACTCCAAATATTCATAGGTTTCAATTCAAGGACATCACTTGTGAGGGAATGAACTCTGAAGAAAGCTGTGGGTAACCGTGTCAACCGTAGGGTCAGGTGGACACAGCACCGGTCAAAAGTTTGGAAGCACTTTTTATGTATCGGCTTTTCTGTTCAACTATTGTGTCGTTTCTTCCTTAAAATGATCATTCTTTTTTCCAGTGAAATAACTTAAAATATGTTTTGTTTTAAATTCCCTTTATTCATAAGGTCGTCCCTGAAACAGTCTGTGAAAAACATTCCTGGCACGACATCGTGAAGCTCACTGAGTATTTGTTTAAACCATGCTTCCATATGTTCATTCATAAATGAGTGAGAATCTACAATGTATAGTCTTGAAATAAAAAGAAAACCAATACATGAAAATGCGTTTACAAACTTTTGACAGGTACTGCAGATCAGTGGTACCCAAAGTGGGGGTCTTTTTGGGGGGTCGCAAGATGATTTTGAGACAATATTTAAATTTCTGACATTGAATTGTAATGTATTTTTGAATGAAAACAGCATTAGTGAAATTAAGCCAAATATCAAAATACAGTATCCAAACGAACCACCATTAAACCAGACTTTTAATGTTTTGCGCCTTAAATAATATTATGAATACAAATTACATTTTACAGAAGGGGGTCCCGAGTTTGGTGGTTGACTGATTTGGGGGGGGGGGGTCACGGCCTCAAAAGTTTGGGAACCCCTGCTGTAGAAAAATCCGGACATGGTTTGGTGACGTCACTGGGTCAGGACTTACCTGCACCATGTCATAAACCTCAGAAACATGAGCCAAAGGGGATTCTGTGGACAACTGAGAGCAGTGAAGGAGATGTTTTCCATTGGTGTGTATTGGGGATGTCGATAAAATGACAAATGACTTGCAGCTTTCAATCATGAACATTGTAAGTGTGGTTTTCTGGTCAGAGACACCAGGGCGATCATCCCATTAACACTTATTACCCCCAGAGGGACTAAGAAAAGGATTTATGAAGGTAAACAAGATAGTTAGTTCTGCTTTAATAAGATGGTTATTAGTAACATCTGTAAAAATTCAAAATTTGCTTTAGTTTTGGGGGATTCAAAACTCAGACCAGGCATTTAATGTATTTGTGACGAGGGAGTTTTTTTGTTATTTCCTGATAAACTATTGTGAAATAAACATCGGAAAGGCCTAGTTTAGTCTAAACTCCAAAGACGTTAAGGGAGAAAACAGACCAACACAATCTCAACACTGACCACTGCAATCATTTATTTTGTTTGGATTTTTACACTATCGAGTCAAAAATGTTTAAAGATAACTCAAGGATTTTTTCATTTCCACATCTCCATTAGACTATTACTGGGACATTGATGAAGTCTCAATGACCCCACAACGCAAGGAAAATATAGTTTATTTTTCAATTTCTTTTTTCAGCAAAAATGAGGATGTCGTGAATAAATGGCAATCCAGAGTTATCTAATGCTACTCTGTACATGTACTGTTTTTTCTTCGCTTCTGATGTGTGTGAACTGAAACAGAGTTACTTGAATCTTTATCCAGGGGACAGTTTCGACGACACAAAAAAAAAAAAAAATTGGTTCAGTGGCTTCATTCTGATGAGTTACACTGCTTCAATGCACCGTGCTTCAGACAGTGCAATGATGTCGCCTGAAAACTATGAATACGATGGTTATAGAGGCTCAAACAATGGCTGAGTTTACATGGAGACCAGAAATCTGATCACAATCAGATTTCTGGATTTCTCAGATTATTGAAGCGACATGCAAACCGCATAATCTGAAATATACATATCTGATATTCATATAATCTGATTTCTTTCTGTCATAAAGACAAAGATTAAACGATGTTATAAAAAGACAGAACATATTTTTGATTAAAGAAAATAAGATGAAAAACACAAAGGTTAGCCATTAAATACATCTCTAATTAGTTTGTGGAGAAAGCACAATGTGTTTCCAATGGTCGAGTGGTTAAGGCTGATGCACATATGCAGAATATTTCTCCATCCTCAGCTCTAATTGTTTTACTGTTTAAATAGTCATGGCTCCATTCTCTTCAGCCACACATTTGTAATAGAAGTTGAAGCACAGTTTGTGCTTCTTGTATTTTACTTTACTTTACTACAATTATGTCTGTGTAAGTTCTCAGTCGTTCAGGAGTTGTCCATCTTCAATAAAGGTACTTGATTCATCTTCTGTTTCAACTACTGAGTACAGAAGATGAATCGAGTACCTTTATTGAAGATTTACTACAATTACTAAAGAAAATAAGACGCTGCTGATGAAGTTTGAACCAAGCTAACACAAGACACTAACACCACACGGAGCATATGGGGGACAATCAGCTCCAGCTGGTTCTGCAGCCGGGCCTGGGTTCAGTTGCTCTAAAAATCCAAATCTGCACTGGCTCATGTAGAACCCGGAGTTTTGGATTCTACGATGTCTGAAGAGACGCATCAGATCTTATTACTGGGTTGTCTGATTTCTCTGGCCATGTAAACGTAGCCAATGCCACGGAGTTCTTCACGTCATCATCACTTCATGTGTCGTACGAGCAAACTTTAGTCATCTCGTCCGCCTTTCTGAAGTCCGTACATGTCTGTCGCGGAGTCTTCGGGACGGTTTCAGTTTCAGTTCCCGAGCAGCGCTAAGCAATTATATCCTGCCCACTTCTCACCGCTGCCAGCAGAGGGGGAAAGACGCCAAATCCAAGCATTATCTGTGAAAAAACAGCACGCCAAACATTGTTATTCAAACTCAAGGTATTTTTCAAGTTATAAAATTGTATTTATTTCAAACAGACTGGAAAAAGTGGAAACATGTGAACTTTCAAGTGTTGCAGTGTCACTTCGGTGTTGCGTTTTATCTGGATTGGGTGTTTAATTAGCAAAAATACCAGGAGAAAGGTTTTATTTTAGCGTTTTTGAAAACAAAATTCTGTCGATGTTCAGTCTGATGTTCAATAAGTTATGTATGTGTTCAAGTATTCTGTTTGTTTTTTACGCTCAAATAGTAAAACTCTGCTCTGCACTTAGAAAACACGGACACGGCTGAAAATAAAGATGACCCACTTGTCTGTTTTCTGTCTGAGTCACGTGTTTGAATATGGCAAAGGTTTCCACATCAGGTTTTCTTCATTGTTAGGATCTTAGTCATGGCAGAGTAATACAGCAAATAGGTTATGTCACTGTAGGTTATTGACGTAAGTTAGAAACACGTTCTTTTTTGAGTCATTTCATTTTCCGCTTAAGTTTATATTTGAATATGTTTAATGAGCTCATGTTACACACAACCTTTAGTCTCTATGAGTGTGTTTATGTGCGCTCCAGTTTTTGGATGAAATAAAGCATCCCGGCTTCTTGTCTGCGCGGGTGCATTTAAAACCCCCGCCTGAACCGAGCACATTTTCTCCAGTTTGGCTTTACCCAAATCTAAAAGCTTCCTGAAAAGTGTCAAAATAGCAACAAAAATGAGACGAAAACAAGGATGAGAAAGCCACAAAAATGTGTTTACGTGCCGCTATATCCCGGGTACTGCTGGAGAATCCAGGTTTCTCATTACTGGGAAACTGCTATTTTCGGGTTTCTATAATCGGGAAAGTGTGTGTATACGATTAAAGACAAAACCGGAATATTAAAAACTTCCAAATAAATACAGAGACACTCGAGGACATGTAAACACACTCAGTGTTTGTCTCTACTTGGGCCTTTTCTGTCATTTCACGTTTTCATATAATAATAATAATCATAATCATAATTATATTAATCAGGCATTCATTAAATGGTCAAACTTGCCTGTATTTTTCAAATCAAATCAAATCAAATCAAACTTTATTTATAGAGCGCTTTTCATACAAAATGTAACACAAAGTGCTTTACAGTGCTTAAAAATCATTAAAAATAATAAAAATCGTCCCCACCAGTAAATATACATAAACCCCACCACCCACCACCCGCACACACAGACACACAGACACATATACGTACAGACAGCCCAGCAGTTAAAAGTCTTAAATAAAAATGGACATAGAGTTGAGTATAAGGCTGGGTACAGATCGACCGAAAGAGGAAACATCATCCAAGGAGCCGTCTGCACCAGGAGCAGCCCATCGGCCACAGCCACAGAGCGCCAACCCAGGGGGCCCGGAGTAGGTGTAGGAGAGACGTCCTACCTCCATCCAGGCACCCCCAGGAGAGCACCCGCACGGCCACAGCCAACCAGCACTCCCGGGGCAGAGGGCTCCCTCAGAGGAACCACTAGGAGAACATAAAAAATAAATGAATAAAATAAATAAAAATAAATAAATAAATATTTAATAAGAGATACATTAAAAACAGCTACAACTGTGCGTGAAATAGCACAGGATAAAAGAGGGAAAATAAAGAAGTAATAGAACTAAAACCGGTAAATAAGGTTAATATAAGTAAATATTAATTAAAAGCTAAACTAAAAAGGTGGGTCTTGAGCCTGCTCTTAAAAACATGAACGTTCTCTGCGGTCCTGAGCTCCTCCTCAGGTCGTTCCAGAGGCGAGGGCCATAGTATTGGAAAGACGCCTCGCCGTGAGTCTTTCTGTTGACTTTAGGAATAACTAGGAGACCCCTGCCAGAGGAGCGAAGGGACCGCGAAGGCTCATATGGTAAAATCAATTCTGAAAGATAAGAAGGACCAAGACCATTAAGACATTTAAAAACCATTAAAAGAACTTTAAAATGGATCCTGAAACACACGGGGAGCCAATGCAGTGACTCTAAAACCGGTGTAATGTGGTCCCGCCTCCTGGTCTTCGTCAGGACACGAGCTGCTGAATTTTGTAAAAGTTGTAAACCTGAGATACTCTTTTTGGGAAGACCAGAAAGCAGGGCATTACAGTAGTCAATACGACTGGTGATAAAAGCATGCATGAGCGTCTCCGTGTTGACCCGAGAGAGAATGGGGCGGACTCTGGCTATGTTCTTTAGATGGTAAAAACCTATCTTTGTGATATTCTTAATGTGTGGAACTAAAGTCAGCTCAGAGTCAAAAATCACACCCAGGTTCTTCACCTGTGAGGAAGGATTAAAAGACAATGACTGTAGTTTGGGTAAAAGTTTCTCTCTCTGGGCCTGAGGTCCGATGACTAAAACTTCAGTTTTGTCCTGGTTAAGCTGGAGAAAGTTTTCTGCCATCCAGGATTTGATATCTAAAATGCAGTTAAAAAGTGCATCCATTGGCCTGGTGTCCTCAGGAGACATGGAGATGTACAACTGTGTATCGTCAGCGTAACTATGAAAGTTGACTCCATGTCTCCTGATGACATCACCAAGAGGGAGCATATACAGGTTAAAAAGCACTGGGCCTAAAATCGAACCTTGAGGCACACCACATGTAATATTATGGACCTTGGAGGAGCAGGTATCCACACTTACCATGAATGGCCTGTCTGTGAGGTAGGATGTAAACCATTTGTGGACAGCACCAGAGAGGCCGATGTGTTTTAAACGAGTTAAAAGAATAGTATGGTCGACTGTATCAAAGGCAGCGCTCAGATCCAGTAGAACCAACACTGTGACCTTTTGGAATCATAATTTAATCTAAAATCGTTTAAAATCTTTAAAAGGGCTGTCTCGGTGCTGTGGTTTACCCTAAAGCCAGACTGAAATTTCTCAAGGACGTCATGTGCATTTATAAAGTCGCTAAGTTGGGTAAAAACAAGTTTTTCTAAGATTTTGCTTAAAAATGGTAAGTTGGATACCGGTCTAAAGTTGTTAAAATCATTACGGTCCAAATTGCTCTTCTTCAGCAGAGGCCTCACCACCGCCCCCTTAAAGGCAGCAGGGAAGACCCCCGTCTGAAGGGAGCAATTCATCATGTTTAAAAGCTCATCTCTAAGAGATCCATAAAACGTTTTAAAAAACGGGGTTGGGACCGGGTCTAAAGGACATGTGGTGGGCCTCACTGAGGAGAAAACTTTATCAAGCATCTCAGCATTAACCTGGACAAAACTGTGCAGTGTTTCCTCTGGAACAAGTAGACAACCAGATGTATTTAAAACCGTGTTACTTTGAGTAGATAAAATATTACATCTGATAGTGTCTATCTTTCCCCTGGTCTGCAAACGCCTCACAAAGGGAGTCACTTGGAGTAAAATTGGTCTTGTTAAAATCAGGATTGATTAGATGTTCTATTGTAGAGAAGAGTACCTTGGGATTGTTTTTATTATTGTTGATAATTTTTGAGAAGTAGTTGTTTCTTGTGTTTCTTACTGTGTTATTGTAGGTTGATTGTTGTTCACGGAAGATTTGGTAGTTTATGGTAATTTTGTTTTTTCTCCATTTTCTCTCTGCCACCCTGCATTGTCTTTTGAGTTGTTTAATTTCCTCATTCCTCCATGGAGTAATTGGTTTTGTAGGGAGTTTCTTGGATTTTAAAGGAGCGATAGAATCAAGCGCTGACTTGAGTTTGCTATTAAAATTTTCAAAAATAAAATCACAGGGGGCAGGTAGAACAATAGGAGAATATTTCTCTAAAACATCAATAAAATTTGCAGCCACTTCAGGGGTGAGATGACGTTTCCTCACAGCTCTTACCGAGGTCTCCCGCTGGGTAAAACTGGTGATATTAAAAAACACACAGTAATGGTCAGAAACAGCCAAGTCAATGACAGAAGACACAGCTGTGGACAGGCCATACGTGATGACCAGGTCCAGACTGTGTCCTCTGTCGTGAGTTGGCTGTGTGACGTGTTGGGTAAAATCCATATAATTAAGAACATTTAAAAAATCCCTAGCAACAGGGTCTAAAAGATTATCTATGTGTAGATTAAAATCACCAGTTAAAAGAATCATATTAAAAGAGCTATGTAAAAGTGATAAAAACTCAGAAAATTCCTTAACAAAAAGAGGGCATTTTTTGGGGGTCTGTAAATAGTGACACATAAAATGGGGGGATTACTAAAAACAACTGCATGGTGCTCAAAAGTGGGGAATGGATCAAATAAAATAGGTTTGGTGGCAAAAGTGTGTTTGTACATATGGAAGCAGTGCCACCTCCCCTTTTCCCATTCCTTATTGAAAAGGTGCTGCTAAAATTAGGTGGGGGGGCCTCAGCAAGAACCGCGGTCGCATCTGTACCCAGCCAGGTTTCAATCAACAATCAAGATTATTATCTAAAATCAGGTCATTCACAATAAAAGACTTGTTCTGCAGAGAGCGGACATTTAAAAGAGCCATGTTTATTGTGGTTTGAGATGGATTAGCTGTGGACTGTGGGGGGGCTTTGGGGAGGGGTTTTAAAACGTTAATATGGACAGGATAATTCCTGTCCATATTAACGGGATAATTGCATGGAGGGTTGTGTTGTGTCCGCTCTCTGCTAGTGATGACAGGGATGGTTTGTGAGGGGGGCGTGGAAACGATAGGAGGGGGAGTGTTGGCGGAGGCTGCACCTGCGCGTGATTGACTGGAGGCAAACCGTCAATCACGCGCAGGTGCGGAGTGGACTGCCAGGGACATGTTCTTTGTGAGCAGACGGCTGCCCCTCAAGTTCAGATGTAAGCCGTCGACTCGGAAATGAGAGGGTCGGTCCATAAAAAGGCTAAAATTGTCAATAAAAGAGGTTAGAGGTCTACATACGGATTTAAGCCAGCAGTTCAGATGGAAGGTCCTGCTAAAATGTTCATCGCCACGATTCAGCGTGGGGAGGGGGCCCGAGATGAACACAGACACACCCCATGGTCTCAGAACGCTGAGGAGTTCTTTAAAATCCAGTTTTGTACGCTCCGATTGTCTTTTCGATACGTCATTTGTACCCACGTGGACGATCACTCTATGGACGGATGGGGGCATGGACTGGAGAATGCCTGGGAGTTTTTGTGTTATCCTGGAAACTGTAGCACCTGGGAAGCAGTGGGTTGCGGCGTTATAAAAACGGACGTTTCTGATAATGGAGTCTCCTATTATGAGTGTTGTGGTGGGGAATAGTGGCTTTGGCTGGTGGGCGGACTCGGAAACATCGCCATGTGGAGAGGACGGAGGAGAGACCAGGGCCGCGGGCTGACCGATGGGTTCAAGTCCCGCCCCGACAGGAGTGGATCCTGGCTGCTGTTGTTGCGCGCCCTCGTCCGGCATCACCGGCTGCACCGCGGGTTGTTGTGTCCGTGGCTCCGCCGGAGAGGACCGCGGGGATACCTCTCGCGACGCGGAATGTTGTGGCCGTGACGCGAGAGCTGACCGCGGGGGGGCCACCGGTGTTAGGGATCAAAGTGGGCGGGATTAATTCGGGTTTGTTTATCGGCGTGTCGCAGGACAGTCCTATAAAGACTCAAGGACACCTCCTTATAAGTCCATTAGATGGCGCCATACACCTCAATAGGCTCACCTCAAGCAGATACACTTTCACGTACGCTACAATAAAGGACGGCTTTAATATTAGGTAATAATGACTAAATTGTGAAAATACATTATAAAAAGTGTCCAGGAAAATATAATAAACAGCAAATGAATAAAACCATGGAGGCAAAAACACACGGGGGATCGAACCACCAACCTCCTGTGCACGAGACCACCCACTCTACCAGCTACGCCACCACGCGTTGAAGATGTTTTACTCTGGCCCCACATAAAATCCCTTCAAATTAAAACACGAGCCCTTGTTCGTTCAAGTTACCAGGGAAAATGTCCATACAGTGACAATATCTCCCGAGCCTCAGTTTCAGGACAAATTATTGACATAAAAAAAAAAAGTTTCAAAAGCATAACCAGAAACGTCATCAGTTCACAATTCAGGAATTCACTGTGGAGCTGCATGTGTTGAATGGATGTCAGTAAAGTGCGCTGCACCAAGTGAAACATGTTGAAGAATGGATAAGTCCTCGCTAGATAATACAGTATGTTGAACCTGTGCCATTGAAACACTGTATGCGTGGGCCTTCTTTGGTCATACACATGCTATCAGTTACTGTCACTGCCACATGGTTTAGCTTATTCTCAGAATAAACTGACTTACTTCATGGCTTGTCTTGAAGATATACAGTGGGCCACAATAATCCCCTACTTATACCATACAGTGTAACACAATGCAAAGACATCATTTCATTCCGTATTCCTTTATTGTGTTCACGTCATTCAACATAAGTAAATAGTACGAACAGTGAGAGAGAACAATCACATTATTTTGAGGCGCACTTTAGCCTACAGGTAGACACGAATGCTTTAGCTCGATACCCACGAATCAGTCTGCATTCAAAGGTAAAGGTAAACATTATTAGCCAAAGTAAAGTTCCAACTCAGGTTAGCCATAGCACAATTAATGAAACAGCCACGACAGCGATACCAAACAATGCTACACCTCAGGAAAAGTTACACCGCAGTCGACAAACCTTACTTTTAATACTTTCCATTTGGCGACAAAAAAAAAATCACAGGATAATAGATGCAAATGAGCTTAAAAATAAACTTTCGGCTCGTATCTCCATGGGGCTTGGGGGAGGTGAGGTTAGCTGTGTCCATGCCTGACAACAATGTCTGTCGGACGTCCCGTGAACAATAAAGAACAATGAAATCGCTGTCTTTTCCTCGTCTTATCCACTAAATCGGGAAATCAATGGTAATAAAGCAGTATCAATATGAGTATAATTGCAATGTATATGACGGCAGACATCTAGGCCTATTTTGATGCCTGAGAAATCTGAAACTATCTGGAAAAAAACATTATGGACAGGCATTGACTCAGCCACCTACACCCCTACTCTACCTCTACCCCCACCTGTACCCCTTTGAGGGCGAGAGGGGTACAGGTGGGGGTAGAGGTAGAGTAGGGGTGTAGGTGGCTGAATCAATGCCTGTCCATAATATTGTTTCAGATCATGTTTCAAATTCATCAGGCATCAGAATAGGCCTATATGTGTGCCATCATACAGTGCGATTATATACTCATATTAATACTAATTTACAACCATTGCTTTCCCGATTAAGATGCGAAAAAGTGATTTAATTGTCATTAATTGTTCACTGGACGTCCGAAAGGTGCATTGTTGTCAGGCATGGACACAGCTAACCTCACCTCCCCCAAGCCCCATGGAGATACGAGCCGAAAGTTTATTTTTAAGCTCATTTGCATCTATTATCCTGTGATTTTTTTTTGTCGCCAAATGGAAAGTATTAAAAGTAAGGTTTGTCGACTGCGGTGTAACTTTTCCTGAGGTGTAGCATTGTTTGGTATCGCTGTCGTGGCTGTTTCATTAATTGTGCTATGGCTAACCTGAGTTGGAACTTTACTTTGGCTAATAATGTTTACCTTTACCTTTGAATGCAGACTGATTCGTGGGTATCGAGCTAAAGCATTCGTGTCTACCTGTAGGCTAAAGTGCGCCTCAAAATAATGTGATTGTTCTCTCTCACTGTTCGTACTATTTACTTATGTTGAATGACGTGAACACAATAAAGGAATACGGAATGAAATGATGTCTTTGCATTGTGTTACACTGTATGGTATAAGTAGGGGATTATTGTGGCCCACTGTATATCTTCAAGACAAGCCATGAAGTAAGTCAGTTTATTCTGAGAATAAGCTAAACCATGTGGCAGTGACAGTAACTGATAGCATGTGTATGACCAAAGAAGGCCCACGCATACAGTGTTTCAATGGCACAGGTTCAACATACTGTATTATCTAGCGAGGACTTATCCATTCTTCAACATGTTTCACTTGGTGCAGCGCACTTTACTGACATCCATTCAACACATGCAGCTCCACAGTGAATTCCTGAATTGTGAACTGATGACGTTTCTGGTTATGCTTTTGAAACTTTTTTTTTTTTATGTCAATAATTTGTCCTGAAACTGAGGCTCGGGAGATATTGTCACTGTATGGACATTTTCCCTGGTAACTTGAACGAACAAGGGCTCGTGTTTTAATTTAAAGGGATTTTATGTGGGGCCAGAGTAAAACATCTTCAACGCGTGGTGGCGTAGCTGGTAGAGTGGGTGGTCTCGTGCACAGGAGGTTGGTGGTTCGATCCCCCGTGTGTTTTTGCCTCCATGGTTTTATTCATTTGCTGTTTATTATATTTTCCTGGACACTTTTTATAATGTATTTTCACAATTTAGTCATTATTACCTAATATTAAAGCCGTCCTTTATTGTAGCGTACGTGAAAGTGTATCTGCTTGAGGTGAGCCTATTGAGGTGTATGGCGCCATCTAATGGACTTATACGGAGGTGTCCTTGAGTCTTTATAGGACTGTCCTGCGACACGCCGATAAACAAACCCGAATTAATCCCGCCCACTTTGATCCCTAACACCGGCGGTGTCGCGGCTTGATGAGACCGCGACACCGTCAGCAGCTGCGAGGGCGCGTGCAGCGTTGGGGACAGCGACAAGACCGGAGCCATACCCGAGGATCCACTGGATCGTCTCCGGACCGCCTCTTTTAGGATGTTACGCCTGGCCGATGTTTTTTCCCCGTTTGTGAGGCTGGGCCGAGCGGGGATCCGCGCCACCCCCTTGGAGAGCCGGGAAATCCATCGCCGGGTCCAGATTGGAGAGCGCCGTTGCCGGAACAGCTGGAGTAGGTGAGTCCTCCGCCAACACAGAGAAGCGGTTCGTGAGGCTCAAGCAGGTGGATCCAAGTGTTTTTGTTCTGTGCACGGTTTGCGGGTGGGGAGTTGAGCTAGAGGGTGAGGGACAGGTAACCGGGTCTCCGAGCACTGTCTCTTGGAGGGCAGCAGTCAGAGAGGAAATATGGAGTGATTGTCTATGGGATATTTCCATGAGGTCGGAAACAAGCGCTTTTAATGATCAAATCAGTACAATGGTTAAAGCCAGGTTTAAATGTATGTATGTAATATTGTTGTTGCAAAGATTTGCTCAGAGGGATCTGGGGTTGTGTTTAGCAGAGGTGGGAAACTCAAGTTAAATAACTTGACTCAAGTCAGACTCGAGACTGACTTGACCAAAGCTCCAAAAAGACTTGACTTGGGACTTGCTGTTTGTGACTCGAGATTTAACTTGGACTTGAGGCCAGTGACTCTCAATGACTTGCTGTGATATAATATTTATTATTGATTTGAATGTAACTGATGAAAGATTTGGTAATTAGCCACATGCTTTTTCGGTTTTCGACACAGTCTAATCAATACAGTGCAAAAAGGCAGAAGGAAATGTGTTTCTTTGGATGCATTAAAAGGGTTCTACACTGAGTGCAGAGGGGAAGATTCATAGACAGATTAAGGACAGGAAAACGTTTGAAACAATGGACAGCAGGACCGAAGGCTGTGCGGAATCTACATTGAGCAGGAGCGAATCCGAGCATACAGGGGCTGGGGCATCACAGGGGAACCACTGTCAGAAAAACTGTTAGAAACAGACAAAAAAATAAAAATATTACCTTTCAGACTGCATGGAAAAGCAGCTCATGTTTTAAAAGTCTCTTGTTTCAATTTTTCTGAAGTCTTCTTTACAAAACATCTCCAGTTCAGTGAGGTTTGATGGTTTCCGAGCATGGACAGCCCGCTTTAAATCACACCACAAATGTTCAATAATATTCAGGTCTGGGGACTGAGACGGCCATCCCAGAACATTGTACTAGTTCCTCTGCATGAATTCCTTAGTAGATTTTGAGCAGTGTTAAGGGTCCTTGTCTTGTTGAAAGATCCAGCCCCGGCACAACTTCAACTTGTCCCTGATTCCTAGACCTTGTTCTCCAGAATCTGATGACATTGAGTGGAATCCATGTGACCCTCAACTTTAACAAGATTCCCAGTCCCTGCACAGCCCCACAGCCCCACAGCATGATGGAACCGCCATAGGTAGGTGGCAAGTGTTTTTTTTAAATCAATCAATAACATTTCCATAAATCCTATCAACTTTATTTCACTTCTCAAATATTTCTGTGTTTGTCTCCTATATGATATATTTAACTGAAATTTCTTATCCAGACAACCAATGATTTATAAAGGAAAATCATGAACATTTGCTTGGGTGCCCAAACCTTTGCATACCTCTGTAATTTTATTTTTTGTTGTTTAGACTTTAAAGGTACACTGCGTAACATTTTGGACTATACTGTGGCCATCAGTACAAAACCTGCTCCTAATGACCAGTTTGACACAGAATATGCAATTACTGCAGTGAGTAATCAAAGAATGGATTTGGATGAGAATCAGACCTGTTTAAATCTCAAATTCTACTGACTTTACTCCACGTCTCCATGGAGACGAGCTGGAGACGTCCCATCCATCCATCCATCCATTTTCTTCCGCTTTATCCGGGGCCGGGTCGCGGGGGCAGCAGTCTCAGCAGAGATGCCCAGACTTCCCGATCCACGCACACCTCCTCCAGCTGTTCTGGGGGGACCCCGAGGCGACACCAGGCCAGCACGGAGACATAGTCCCACCAGCGTGTCCTGGGCCTTCCACGAGGCCTCCTCCCAATAGGACATGCCTGGAACACCTCCCGAGGGAGGCGACCAGGAGGCATCCGATACAGATGCCCTAGCCACCTCAGCTGGCTCCTTTCGACGTGGAGGAGTAGCGGCTCGAGTCCGAGCTCCTCCCGGGTAACTGAGCTCCTCACCCGATCTCGGAGGGTGCGCCCAGCCACCCTGCGGAGGAAACTCATTTCGGCCGCTTGTATTCGCGATCTTGTCCTTTCGGTCATTACCCAAATCTCATGACCATAGGTGAGGGTGGGAACGTAGATCGATCAGTAAATCGAGAGCTTTGCCGCTTGGCTCAGCTCCCTCTTCACCACAACAGTCCGATACAGCGACCGCATCACTGCTGACGCCGCACCGATCCGTCTATCGATCTCACGCTCCATCCGTCCCTCACTCGTGAACACGACCCCGAGATACTTGAACTCCTCCACTTGAGGCAAGGACACCCCACCGACCTGAAGCGGGGAAGCCACCTTTTTCCGGTGGAGAACCATGGCCTCAGATTTGGAGGTGCTGATCCTCATCCCGGCCGCTTCACACTCGGCTGCAAACCGCCCCAGTGCGCGCTGGAGGTCCTGATTTGAGGAAGCCAACAGAACAACATCATCTGCAAACAGCAGAGATGAGATTCTGAGGTTCCCAAACCGGACACCCTCCGGCCCCTGGCTGCGCCTAGAAATTCTGTCCATAAAAGTAATGAACAGAACCGGTGACAAAGGGCAGCCCTGGCGGAGCCCAACACGCACCGGGAACAGGTCTGACTTACTGCCGGCAATGCGAACCAAGCTCCTGCTACGGTCATACAGGGAACGGACAGCCCTTAGTAGAGGGCCCCGGACCCCATACTCCCGGAGCACCCCCCACAGGGCACCACGAGGGACACGGTCGAACGCTTTCTCCAGGTCCACAAAGCACATGTGGACTGGTTGGGCGAACTCCCACAAACCCTCGAGCACCCGATGAAGGGTATAGAGCTGGTCCAGTGTTCCACGACCAGGACGAAAACCGCATTGTTCCTCCTGAATCCGAGGTTCGACTATTGGCCGGATCCTCCTCCTCCTGGAGACGTCCCCACTCCTGGTAAAGTTACAGTCATGTCTTAGGAGGGCTGAGCCGCTCACAGCAAAGGCTCATGTTTGCTTTTACATTTATGAGGTATTTTTTTAATGATGACAATATCAATATATATTTAAATCCAAATCCATTATATTTTGAGAAAGCTCTTGTTGCATAATTCCAAGTAGATTATAAACACATTTTGAAAAGAAGAAGAATTTGTGCAACAGTGAAAATTAGGCTTAACGCTGTGACTTGTGGCTAAAGCAAGACTCGACTTGACCCCGTGACTTGGACATAGGAGCTCTGTTGTCGGGGGCTTCGTGCCCCTGGTAGGGTCTCCCAGGGCAAACAGGTCCTAGGTGACGGGTCAGACAAAGAGCGGTTCAGAAGCCCCTTATGAGAGACCAACAGGCCCGGTTAGAACCATGAGGCCGTCCTTCTGTGGACCCACCACCTGCAGGAGGAGCCATAGGGGCTGGTGCAATGTGACGACCCGGCAACGGACAAGTGGAAGAAGATGGATGGATGGAATTAATATTAATAATAATAATAATGCATCGGTTTTATATGGCGCTTTTCTGGACAATCAAAGACGCTTTACATTGCATTATTTATTCACTCCATACTTGAATTCAAACCTTAAGCACTCTACATCTCTGCAGACTTTTGGCCCTGGCATCTTCCACAAAGGAAATGATCATGTCTGGATTACAGTGTTGTCGGGGGGATTCCGTGCGTCACCTGGATACCAAACATGTCAGTATTTGGGCATGGATGAGCGTTAGAAACACTGTTGGAGCGATTTCAGACAAAATTCAGAGAAAATGTTACCAAATAAACATCGTTATTATTTACTTTGACATTAAAACTAAAATGTTGTCACAAATCAAAAAATTGACCACTTTACAAAAAAAACAAAAATCAATGTTTACTGCTGTAGACCTTAGAACAAAGAGAGGAAAATCGCCCAAACCTAATCAGCGGGTCGCGCAGGAGTCACATAACTCTAACGACAATTGAATGGCGCCGCGGTGTTATCTCGTGTCTTTGCGAGTGAATCAGCAGGTGAACTCCGGCTCCCTGCAAATTGAGGATGAAACTAACTCCCGCCGCTAATGACATTGGCTGCCGCAATTGGCCATTAAAACTTCATTACATCAATTGGAAGGCGGTGGGACGGCGCAGTGCGGGGCACTTTGTGGAAATGAAGTCGGTGGGTAAGTGGAGCTCGCGCAGAGTCAACATGCAACGCAGAAAGGATAAATTAACTCCTGCGTGAAAAGAGGGGGGGGGTAAGGAGACTCTGAATGTGCTCTGGCGGGGCCGGTCCCTTCAGAGGACCTGCTTATTGTCAGGTAAAAGCAGCCCAGATTAGACACGACGTGGCTCGAATTGATCACATCCTGTGTACTGGGAGAGAGGACGTCATTTGGGCAGGAGCTGGTCACCTGACAACTCCCATAATGCAGTTCTCTGCATACGTTTCCCTCAGAACAGAAAGCTGAGGTTCTTAGAGCATGATGAGTGTCACAATGAACTGGTTTCACTATTAGAAATATAATCTGGTGGAGACATGAGTAAAACGTCTGTCCACTGCCCATTATAAATGAATATTAGGGAACTATGGCTCAAGCATGTAGCAGGATGGGGATCAACAGCGCCAGAGCGTGTTGGTGGAGAAATGGTGTCATTGCAGCACCAAAGTCTTTAGGAAGACTGTGAATATCAAGCTTACAAATAACTAGTTCGTGGGGGCCCTTGACTATTGGGGGCCCCAGGTAGCTGCCTGCCTTGCCTAATGGCACGCTTCGCCTCTGCCCACGCACATTCATTCACAAATACTGACATGTTTGGTATCCACGTGTAGCCTGAAAAGCAACTGACGTGAAGCTTTAATCCAAATAATGAAACGGTCATTTCCTTTCTGGGAGACAGCAGCAGGTAAAGACGGGAGAAATGTGCACACGCATGTGCAGAAGTTACACAACCTCGGGCCTGTTTGGTAAATATGAGGTTTTCGTTCCACTCTCGCAACAACATCTCCACTTCAGTCGCTCCTACAAACTCAAAACACCTGTATGAGCTTTGAACCCAAAAAAACTGAATTGTTACAGATTTTAGCTCATTCATCCCCAATCCCCACAACATCACCATTTAGTTAAACCTGTCCATTATTTAGATTTTGTCGCTGCAAATATCAGTACTTTTTATGCATTAAGTGCCTTTTTATACGAAGACATGACAGAAACCTTGCAATAAATTTTCTCATATTTAGACCAGTAATCTACAGCTAAACATTCAAATTGATATCTCTAAATATGTTTTCCCTCAACAAAGCGGTGTAAAGTAGTTGTAACAGTCTGAAAAAAACGGATTACATATTGGACCTTAAAACGGTCCCACTCTAATTTCTTATTGAAAAGTTGTGCCTCTATGTGATTAGTTAATTAGATAATATTACTCTTGAGGCTCAAGTCTATATTAAAAAAAAAAAAATGAAATCATTAAAAAACCTTTAAATTGGATTCAAACTGGCATTGAATCTTTTTTGCTCCAAAGTTGCCCGTTTTATCCAACAGACCCCACAGATTCGGCTTCCGTAAAAAAAAAAAAAAAATCCAATCACGTCGACGCTGCCTTAGGAATAAATGAACACCAGAGCGAAAAGAGTAAAAATGGTTTAAAAAAGAAAAAGCCTCGAGGCTCCACGGGGCCTGTCTCTTCAGATTCACCGCGTCTTGTCTGTCTAATGGCGGCCCTGGATGACCGCCAGAGCTCCGGCGCGCGGGAACTCTTCGGCATAACGGGGGGATTTACGAGCGAGGGGAACGAGGCTGGCAGGGATCTCTGGAATCACCTGACTCGTTCAAATTGAGAGTGTGTTTCTGCCGGCCTGAACGCCCCGGTGACGAATGCGGCCCGTCGCGCGACGAGTCCACTTCTTTCATCTCAATGAAAACATCTCCGCAGATCAGAGCCCGATGCCGGCGATGGGGACTCGTGGCTCTCTCCGTCTTTGGGAAGCATAAAATAAAATAAAAACACAGTCCTTTTTCTGGGTTTATACCAGTGGAGGTCTTTCTACAGGCCTTTGAACATCGTTCCACCCTGACAGAGAAGATGTTGACCTTCGTGACCGTTTTTGACAGATATTAGCTGTGAACCGAGAAGAAAGAAAAATCACTCTAGGCCGAGGCCACTGGGCGGGTCATTTAGCGAACCCTCCACCGCCACCAAACGTATTCATATTTTTGGGATGAATAAATGAAAAATGTATTACGGTCATTGCTCAAATAGAAATAAACTATTCCAGCATTTTTAGCTCCCTTCAAAACTGCAACTGCAGCAGATCCAGTATTCGAACTCTCACTGTGGCTGACACTTGCCATGTTCAGCCCTGATGGCGTCTAAAGGCCTTTCCAGCTCTATCGTATTATTTTGAAGCTAAGCCCACACCGGAAGCACATGGCTACTTAATATGCGTAAACATGAGGACGTATTTTAGCGCTCCCGTCACAGCTGTTGGACTGATTCCAATGGAATCCCGGCAAAAGTGAGGAATTCTCTGTAACAATGCTGTATAGCAGGTGCAGAGCCTCTTCAGTGAGAGGATAAGCTGCTGTGGACGTTAGCACATTAGCCGGTGCACCGTGATAAGCCTATTACTAAGACTATACTTATTTGTTATGGGAAATCGCCAGTGGACCACACCAGCTTGTTTAGTGGGCCGGATCTGGCCCCCCGGTCGCCAATTGGACAGGCCTGCTCTATAGGCTCTGCAGAATGTCTTGATGTCATGTGAACACAACCTACTGGCAACTGTGTCTCAAAATTTCCATGACCTGTGGAGTCCCCCAGGGGTCAATCTTGGGACCCTTCTTATTCAACTTGTACATGCTTCCATTGGGTCAGCTAATAAACAGCAACAATGTGTCGTACCACAACTACGCAGATGACACTCAGATCTACGTGTCACGTGGGCCTGTAGATACTCTCTGTCACTGATACAGGTGAACACGGATACAGGTGTAGATACTCTCTGTCACTGATACAGGTGAACGTGGGCCTGTAGATACTCTCTGTCACTGATACAGGTGAACAGGGGCCTGTAGATACTCTCTGTCACTGATACAGGTGAACATGGGCCTGTAGATACTCTCTGTCACTGATACAGGTGAACATGGGCCTGTAGATACTCTCTGTCACTGATACAGGTGAACACGGATACAGGTGTAGATACTCTCTGTCACTGATACAGGTGAACGTGGGCCTGTAGATACTCTCTGTCACTGATACAGGTGAACAGGGGCCTGTAGATACTCTCTGTCACTGATACAGGTGAACATGGGCCTGTAGATACTCTCTGTCACTGATACAGGTGAACATGGGCCTGTAGATACTCTCTGTCACTGATACAGGTGAACATGGGCCTGTAGATACTCTCTGTCACTGATACAGGTGAACATGGGCCTGTAGATACTCTCTGTCACTGATACAGGTGAACATGGGCCTGTAGATACTCTCTGTCACTGATACAGGTGAACATGGGCCTGTAGATACTCTCTGTCACTGATACAGGTGAACATGGGCCTGTAGATACTCTCTGTCACTGATACAGGTGAACATGGGCCTGTAGATACTCTCTGTCACTGATACAGGTGAACATGGGCCTGTAGATACTCTCTGTCACTGATACAGGTGAACATGGGCCTGTAGGTACTCTCTGTCACTGATACAGGTGAACATGGGTCTGTAGATACTCTCTGTCACTGATACAGGTGAACATGGGCCTGTAGATACTCTCTGTCACTGATACAGGTGAACACGGATACAGGTGTAGATTCTCTCTGTCACTGATACATGAGGATGTGAGACAGGCCTCAACTCTGACAATGTTCAAATCCAGGCTGAAAACAGCTCTTTTTACCCGAGCAGATGAAAACTGAAAGTATTTTATCTGCGCTCTTGCCTTTTACTGTCATTGATTAACTTTATGTTGATGTTTTAATGATTGATTTGATCTGTTTTATTGTAACTTTCTGCAACTGTGAAGCACTTTGAATTGCCTTGTGTATGAATTGTGCTCTATAAATAAACTTGCCTTGCCTAGCCTTACTGTGTACTATAGGTGCTTTTTGTAAATGTGCTTTATAAAAAACATTTGACCTTAACCTTGGAGAATTCTGTTTCAGTCGGAGCAGAGACGTGGGAGAGAAACCGTTTTTTAAAGACATTTCCAAAAAGAGAATTTCCAAATGTTTTCCCTGATCATTATTTGACAGTGACTGGATTCACAAACCCGCTACATGATTCTTATGACTGAAAGTCCAACATCACGCTCATATTTTTTTGGATGAAATAATTAGACCAGGGGTTCCCAAACTGTGGTACACGTACCCCTGGGGGTACGCAAATAAACTTTGGAGAAAAAAAGAAGTTGATCACAATCTGATCGATATTGACGCCGCACGGGAAACACGCTTATACAGGCGAAAGAGTCTTATCATTCAGACGTGGATGAGCTTGTCCTGGACCTAAATGTGTGACTCCAGAACCGAACCTCAAGAGCCGCTTTGGACCCGAGTGCGTAAAACTCCACGGAGGCCGGAGTCGGCCCTCGCTACAACAGCAGCGCCAACGTTCGATCAAGTTGCAATTTCTGTGATATCGGTCAGGAGCCTGTGCGCCGTCAGACTGACGGTGACTTCCATTTGCAACAGGAGGTTTCCTCTCTTTCTGATCCGAGGAGCGAGGGGAGGAGGACAAGCGTCTGTGGCCCCTCCTCTGCCGCTAAACCTGTGGCTTTGTATCTGACACATTTACATTTACGAGCTGATGTGTGGTGGCACGTGAAAAGATAGTGATGTCCTGCATATACATTATCTTCTCAAAAGCTTAAACCAGCACGTTTGAATCTGCACCGGTGGTTTGACGGTACGACTGAGGGGGCGGGGCCAGAGCGCAGAGTCCAAACCAGAGTCTGATGTTCAGAATTTTTTATTTACATATTCTTAATGGCCTTAATCACCCAGACGAGCAAAACAATACGAAATGTGGAAAACCTGCTTGAGTTCACTGTAATAATGGAGGAAATAAATATATAATATTACATGTGATATTCTCAGTGTTTTCAATCGCGTCAAACTAGGGGGTACGCGACTCGTCACCCAAAGCTTCAGGGGGTACACGGCTCCAAAAGGTTTGGGAACCACTGAATTAGACCATAGTTCATATGTGCTCGAGGAGAGGACTTTGAACTTGGTGGCCGTTTTTGTTTTATGTCAATTGGCCCATGAATTAGAGAAATTGGCCATAAACTTATACTAGAAATCTGCATAAAGACAGTTACCATAGTTACCAGCATGGGATTTTCAGCTGATTCACCTCAATTTTAAACTATAGGCTCTTTAGGGTGTTGTGGCGTCACCAAAACTGCATTGACAGTGTTTTAGATCCGAATTGATGTTTTTTTGTTTTTACCAACTTTTTTTTACCAAGTAAAAAGCTGTAATATTTAAAAATAATAATTGTCATTATTTTCCAGGAAATGACTAACAGAATACCCTTTTAATGACATTCAAGGCCTTAACTATGGCGTAGTTCATTTAATGTCATGCAGGTCAATAAAGGTAAATAAAAACAACTAGACTTACTTTATAAAAAAATTTGTTTTGTTCCCATCCTCAGATGGAGTTTTTGGAGTTTTAATGACGTAACATAAATTTTTTTTTTAATGTCCTGCAGAAACCTTTTGTCCAGTTATTGTTGTTTTAATTAAAGTAGACAAATAAAGTGAGAGACACCGGCTCAGGATTCCAGATTGACCTGGAGCGCCCTCTGAAGGCCACGATGCGAATGCCACACTGAGTATAAGATTTCCAGCTAATGGCACGCTAGCAAATCGATGTTTAAATCCAGAAATGTTGTTCCGTAACAGACAGGATTCTTTACAAAGTCCATAGTCAAAAGTCTCTCGGCCGGCTCTCTGAGATGAACAGATCCCCAAATCCGGCTCCTTGTAAAGAGCCGTGATTTCCCCCACGCCAGCTGCACGCTGTGGGGGCGGAGCCGTCTGAAATGGCACGGAGAACCGTGGGAGTTGCTCGGTGCTCCCGGAGTAAACAGATGACTAACCGGCGGCCTTTCATCCGTCTGCAGAGGTCCGCGCCGGAGGGGTGACATTTAACCGGATTACGGGGTTGTGGGTTCAATCCTCGGAGTGTCAGAGGTGCGTGGCAGTGTAATTAGGTTTCCAACACTCCACCCGAGGGACAAATAGAAACCTTTGCGTGTAGCATCACAACTGAAAATGATGTGCTCCGCTCCTACATTAGAGAGAGTCAGCCGGGGAAGATGTGCCGGCACTTCTCTGGATCGGACTCTTTTTAAAGCTTTATCACGTGTGAGTTTCTTCATAAAAGTCTGTTTCAAATGACACCATCTTAAATACAGGGAGACGATTTTTCAGTGAGAGAGGGAGAATGAGGCAGTACCGCGTCTTCAGACTTTTCGGTCTAGACCAGCCCTGTGGTCTGGGGGCTGCAAACTGCATTTGGCATTTATTATTTCACCTGCTGTGGAAAAGTAACTCTTAGAAAAGCCAAGAGAAGTGGAAGATCCATTTTATTTATTTATTTATTTGAACAGGGACAGTGTACAATATACATTAGTCTCAGAAAGGAGAGATGCATTGTAACAGGTTATAGCACTAGTGCTAATTTCCACCTGCAGTCCCTGGGCCTATTGTACATGTTTTTAGTGGTAGGGGAAACCGGAGAACTCGGAGGAAACCTACGCAGACACGGGGAGAACATGCAAACTCCACACAGAGAGGCCCCATCCAGGTGGGAATCAAACCCGGACCTTCTAGTTGTGAAGCACGAGTGCTAACCGCTGTGCCACTGTGCACACAGTTGTTGTTTCCACCACTGCAACACATCACCGTCCAAACTTAAAGTGTCCCTCTCCCTTCACTTTACGATTTCCTCCTTAGCGCTGTCCTGTATGGTCTTCCTCTGCTCCCTCTGACACTGCAGATCTCCAAACATCTGGTCTAGCTCTATCATAACTCTATCATAGCTCTATCATAACTCTATCATAGCTCTATCATAACTCTATCATAGCTCTATCATAACTCTATCATAGCTCTATCATAACTCTATCATAACTCTATCATAACTCCATCATAACTCTATCATAGCTCTGTCATAACTCTATCATATCTCCATCCTCTATCATAGCTCTGTCATAACTATCATAACTCTATCATAGCTCTATCATAACTCTATCATAGCTCTATCATAACTCTGTCATAACTGTATGGCGCCGAGGAAGGCAGCCACGGTGCTTTCGTGCGCTCTGTTGTGTCTGTTATTGTGCGTTTACTGTGTGTCCGCGTGCTCTTACACCCGTGAAGAGCTTCTGAACATCAGGTCAATCACCTCTACGGACCTACTGCCAGTTTCTTTGGCAACAGCCGCGGATTTGGTCCACTTTTTGACCAAACAAGTGAGACGCCGCCGGAGGGGAAAGCGTGCGGGGGCCCTTGTTCGCCTTCGCAGGCGCGGTGCACGCACGCCTTTACCTGGCGTATTCCTCACGAACGCTCGCTCACTTCCCAACAAGATGGACGAACTAGCGCTGCTGATGAGAAGGAACAAGGACCTCTCCTCGTCCTGCGTTCTCTGTTTCACGGAGACATGGCTGAGCGCGAAGGTCCCGGACAGCGCGGTTCACCTGGAGGGCTTTCAGCTTCTCCGCGCGGATCGGGACCCGAGGCTCTCCGGGAAAACAAAAGGCGGTGGAGTTTGTTTCTACATCAACAGCAGCTGGTGTACTGATACTACAGCGATCTCCCAACACTGCTCTCCTGCTCTGGAATATCTCATCATTAACTGTAAGCCTTTTTATTCACCGCGGGAAATAGTTTCATTCATTCTGGTGGCAGCGTATCTACCGCCGGGCACGGACATTCTCGAAGCTCAGCGCACGCTCGCGGAGCAGATACTACACACGGAGCGGACCTTCCCGGACTCTCTTGTTATTGTGCTTGGTGACTTTAACAAGGGGAACCTGAGCCAGGAATTACCCAAATACAGACAGTTTATTAAATGCCCCACCAGAGAGGAGAACACGCTGGATCACTGTTACACCACAATACGCAACGCATACCACGCTGTCCCCCGCGCTGCACTCGGACTTTCAGATCACGTGATGGTCCACTTAATCCCCTCATACACACAAAGACTGAAACTCGCTAAACCTGTAGTCAGCACAATAAAGACGTTCACCACTGAGGCTGTGGAGGAGCTGCGCTCATGTTTGGAGACTACAGACTGGGAAGCGTTAAAGGCTGGCAACAACCTGGATGAATATACGGACACTGTGACCTCATACATCCAGTTCAATGAGGAGCGCATCATACCAACGCGCACTAGGGTTTGTTTTAATAATGATAAGCCCTGGTTCACCCCCAAACTCCGACACCTACGAAAGGAGAAAGAGACGGCCCACAAAAATGGCGACAGAGACCATTACAGGGAGGCAAGGTACAGCTTTAGCAGGGAGGTGGAGAAAGCTAAAGCTGCATACTCTGCCCGTCTCCAACATCAGTTCTCCTCCAATGACTCTGGAGCAGTGTGGCGGGGTCTTAGGGCTATCACCAATTACAAGCCCAAAGCCCCCAGGGCTCTGAACGACCTGTGTCTCGCCCAGAGTCTGAATACACATTACTGCCGCCACGAACGCCCATCAGCCTTTGACACCTCTCTAGACACTCCAGCTGCCCCTGCTCCCCCGATCATCACCTCTACCATCAATGACCCCAGCACTTCATCAAAGGTCTCCACAAACCCTCCCTCCCCCCCTGCTCTCTCCATCCAAGAAGAGGAAGTGCGTCGGCAATTCCTGAAGCTGAACCCGCGGAAGGCCCCTGGGCCGGACGGTGTCTCCCCCTCCACCCTGAGACACTGCGCGGATCAGCTGGCTCCCGTCTTCACAGACATTTTCAACACCTCCCTGGAGTCATGCCGCGTGCCGTCCTGCTTCAAATCGTCCACCATCGTCCCTGTCCCTAAGAAACCACGGATCACAGGACTTAATGACTACAGGCCGGTGGCACTGACGTCTGTGGTCAAGAAGACTTTTGAGCGCTTGGACCTGCCCCACCTCAAGGACATCACCGCCCCCTCCTGGACCCGCTGCAGTTCGCCTACAGAGCCAACAGGTCTGTGGACGACGCAGTCAATCTGGCCCTCCACTTCACCCTGGAGCATCTGGACTCCCCAGGAACCTACGCCAGGATCCTGTTTGTGGACTTCAGCTCTGCCATCAACACCATCCTCCCTGAACTGCTACGAGACAAGCTCTACCAGCTCAGCGTGCCCGACTCCCTCTGCAGGTGGATCACCGACTTCCTGACGGACCGGAGACAGCACGTGCGGCTGGGGAAGATCGTCTCGGACACTCGGACTACAAATACTGGAACTCCTCAGGGCTGTGTACTTTCCCCCTGGCTCTTCTCCCTGTATACAAACTGCTGCCCCTCCAGCCACCAGACCGTTAAACTGATCAAGTTTGCGGACGACACCACCCTCATCGGGCTCATCTCGGACGGTGATGAGTCCGCCTACAGGAGAGAGGTGGAACGGCTGGCGTCCTGGTGCAGCCACAACAACCTGGAGCTGAACGCCCAGAAGACAGTGGAGATGATCGTGGACTTTAGGAAAGACACAGCCCCACCGTCCCCCCTCGCCCTGACAGACTCTTCCACCCCCATTTCCATCGTGGACTCCTTCCGTTTCCTGGGCACCACCATCACCCAGGACCTCAAATGGGAGCCAACCACCAGCTCCCTCATCAAGAAGGCCCAGCAGAGGATGTTCTTCCTGCGGCAGCTGAGGAAACTCAAGCTGCCAACCAGGATGCTGGTGCAGTTCTACACGGCCATCATCGAGTCCATCCTCACCTCCTCCATCACCGTGTGGTCCATCCTCACCTCCTCCATCACCGTGTGGTTCATCCTCACCTCCTCCATCACCGTGTGGTTCCCCGACGCTACAGAACGGGACAAGCACCGTCTGCAGCGCATTGTGCGTGCTGCAGAGAAGGTGATTGGCTGTGGGCTCCCATCTCTCCAGGACCTGTTCACCTCCAGGACCCGGAGGCGTGTGGGTCGGATCACAGCTGACCCTTCTCACCCTGGACACGGACTATTCACCCCTCTCCCCTCAGGCAGGAGGCTACGGTCTATCCAGACCCACACCTCCCGCCACTTGAACAGTTTTTTCCCCTCCGCCATCAGACTCATGAACAAAAACAAGTCTCTGTAGCTCAGTTACAGAGTCATGGATGTTTCTGCACTTGCAGTGTGCGGTGTGTCCACACTTAGACCCGCTGCTATCACTTTATCACTTTAAACACTTAATACCACTTTAAATGCCAAAACATCTGTATATACAATCCCGCTGCTGTTCATTGTCAAATTGTTGTTGTCTTAACATATGTCACTTTATTTTATCTTATTTATTTAATATTTTTTATTTTATGCATGCCCTTATAGCCTTAAAGTTTAACGTTAGCTTATTTTTTATCTTAATTCTGTGTTATATGTTTTATGTTGCACGTTTGCACCAAGTAAAATTCCTAGTTTGTAAACCTTGTTCACAAACCTTGGCAATAAACGAATTCTGATTCTGATTCTGATTCTGATCATAGCTCTATCATAACTCTATCATAACTCTATCATAACTCTATCATAGCTCTATCGTAGCTCTATCATAACTCTATCATAGCTCTATCATAACTCTATCATAGCTCTATCATAGCTCTATCATAACTCTATCATAACTCTATCATAGCTCTATCGTAGCTCTATCATAACTCTATCATAACTCTATCATAACTCTATCATAACTCTATCATAGCTCTATCATAGCTCTATCATAACTCTATCATAACTCTATCATAGCTCTATCGTAGCTCTATCATATCTCTATCATATCTCTATCATAACTCTATCATAACTCTATCATAACTCTATCATAGCTCTATCATAACTCTATCATAGCTCTATCATAGCTCTATCGTAGCTCTATCATATCTCTATCATAACTCTATCATAACTCTATCATAGCTCTATCATAACTCTATCATAGCTCTATTATAGCTCTATCGTAACTCTATCATAGCTATATCATATCTCTATCATAACTCTATCATAACTCTATCATAACTCTATCATAGCTCTATTATAACTCTATCATAACTCCATCATAACTCTATCATAGCTCTATCATAACTCTATCATATCTCTATCATAACTCTATCATAGCTCTATCATAACTCTATCATAACTCTATCATAACTCTATCATAACTCTATCATAACTCTATCATAACTCTATCATAACTCGATCATATCTCTATCATAACTCTATCATAACTCTATCATAGCTCTATCTTAACTCTTTCATAGCTCTATCATAACTCTATCATAGCTCTATCATAACTCTATCATAACTCTATCATAACTCTATCATAGCTCTATCATAACTCGATCATATCTCTATCATAACTCTATCATAACTCTATCATAGCTCTATCATAACTCTATCATATCTCCATCATAACTCTATCATAACTCTATCATATCTCCATCATAACTCTATCATAACTCTATCATAACTCTGTCATAACTGTATCATATCTCTATCATAGCTCTATCATAACTCTATCATAACTCTATCATAGCTCTATCTTAACTCTATCATAGCTCTATCATAACTCTATCATAACTCTATCATAACTCTATCATAACTCTATCATAGCTCTATCATAACTCTATCATATCTCTATCATAACTCTGTCATAACTGTATCATATCTCTATCATAGCTCTATCATAGCTCTATCATAACTCTATCATAACTCTATCATAGCTCTATCATAGCTCTATCATAACTCTATCATAACTCTATCATAGCTCTATCATAACTCTATCATAACTCTATCATAGCTCTATCATAGCTCTATCATAACTCCATCATATCTCTATCATATCTCTATCATAACTCTATCATAACTCTATCATAACTCTATCATAGCTCTATCATAGCTCTATCATAACTCCATCATAACTCTATCATAACTCTATCATAGCTCTATTATAGCTCTATCATAACTCTATCATATCTCTATCATAACTCTGTCATAACTCTATCATAGCTCTATCATAGCTCTAATATAACTCCATCATAACTCTATCATAGCTCTATCATAACTCTATCATATCTCTATCATAACTCTATCATAACTCCATCATAACTCTATCATAGCTCTATCATATCTCTATCATAACTCTATCATAACTCTATCATAGCTCTATCATAACTCTATCATATCTCTATCATAACTCTGTCATAACTCTATCATAGCTCTATCATAGCTCTATCATAACTCTATCATAACTCTATCATAGCTCTATTATAACTCCATCATAACTCTATCATAACTCTATCATAACTCCATCATAACTCTATCATAGCTGTATCATAACTCTATCATAACTCTATCATAACTCTATCATAGCTCTATCATAACTCTATCATATCTCTATCATAACTCTGTCATAACTCTATCATAGCTCTATCATAGCTCTATTATAACTCCATCATAACTCTATCATAACTCTATCATAACTCCATCATAACTCTATCATAACTCTATCATATATCTATCTCTATCATAGCTCTATCATAACTCTATCATATATCTATCATAACTCCATCATAACTCTATCATAACCCTATCATATATCTATCATAACTCTATCATAGCTCTATCATAACTCTATCATAACTCTATCATATATCTATCTATCATAACTCTATCATAACTCTATCATAACTCTATCATAGCTCTATCATATCTCTATCATAGCTCTATCATAGCTCTATCATAACTCTATCATAGCTCTATCATAACTCTATCATATCTCTATCATAACTCTATCATAACTCTATCATAGCTCTATCATAACTCTATCATATCTCTATCATAACTCTATCATAGCTCTATCATAGCTCTATTATAACTCCATCATAACTCTATCATAGCTCTATCATAACTCTATCATAACTCTATCATAGCTCTATCATAACTCTATTATAACTCTATCATATCTCTATCATAGCTCTATCATAGCTCTATCATAACTCTATCATAACTCTATCATATATCTATCATAGCTCTATCATAACTCTATCATATATCTATCATAACTCTATCATAACTCTATCATATCTCTATCATAGCTCTATCATAGCTCTATCATAACTCTATCATATCTCTATCATAACTCTATCATATATCTATCATAACTCTATCATAGCTCTATCATAACTCTATCATAGCTCTATCATAACTCTATCATAACTCTATCATAGCTCTATCATAGCTCTATCATAACTCTATCATAACTCTATCATAGCACTATCATAGCTCTATCATAGCTCTATCATAGCTCTATTATAACTCCATCATAACTCTATCATAGCTCTATCATAACTCTATCATAACTCTATCATAGCTCTATCATATCTCTATCATAGCTCTATCATAACTCTATCATAACTCTATCATAGCTCTTTCATAACTCGATCATATCTCTATCATAACTCTATCATAACTCTATCATAGCTCTATCATATCTCTATCATAACTCTATCATAACTCTATCATAACTCTATCATAGCTCTATCTTAACTCTATCATAGCTCTATCATAACTCTATCATAGCTCTATCATAACTCTATCATAACTCTATCATAGCTCTATCATAACTCTATCATATCTCCATCATAACTCTATCATAACTCTATCATAACTCTGTCATAACTCTATCATAGCTCTATCATAGCTCTATTATAACTCCATCATAACTCTATCATAACTCTATCATAACTCCATCATAACTCTATCATAACTCTATCATATATCTATCATAACTCTATCATAGCTCTATCATAACTCTATCATATATCTATCATAACTCCATCATAACTCTATCATAACCCTATCATATATCTATCATAACTCTATCATAGCTCTATCATAACTCTATCATATATCTATCATAACTCTATCATAACTCTATCATAACTCTATCATAGCTCTATCATATCTCTATCATAGCTCTGTCATAGCTCTATCATAACTCTATCATAGCTCTATCATAACTCTATCATATCTCTATCATAACTCTATCATAACTCTATCATAGCTCTATCATAACTCTATCATATCTCTATCATAACTCTATCATAGCTCTATCATAGCTCTATTATAACTCCATCATAACTCTATCATAGCTCTATCATAACTCTATCATAACTCTATCATAGCTCTATCATAACTCTATTATAACTCTATCATATCTCTATCATAGCTCTATCATAGCTCTATCATAACTCTATCATAACTCTATCATATATCTATCATAGCTCTATCATAACTCTATCATATATCTATCATAACTCTATCATAACTCTATCATATCTCTATCATAGCTCTATCATAGCTCTATCATAACTCTATCATATCTCTATCATAACTCTATCATATATCTATCATAACTCTATCATAGCTCTATCATAACTCTATCATAGCTCTATCATAACTCTATCATAACTCTATCATAGCTCTATCATAGCTCTATCATAACTCTATCATAACTCTATCATAGCTCTATCATAGCTCTATCATAGCTCTATCATAACTCTATCATAACTCTATCATAGCTCTATCATATCTCTATCATAGCTCTATCATAACTCTATCATAACTCTATCATAGCTCTTTCATAACTCGATCATATCTCTATCATAACTCTATCATAACTCTATCATAGCTCTATCATAGCTCTATCATAACTCTATCATAACTCTATCATAACTCTATCATAGCTCTATCTTAACTCTATCATAGCTCTATCATAACTCTATCATAGCTCTATCATAACTCTATCATAACTCTATCATAGCTCTATCATAACTCTATCATATCTCCATCATAACTCTATCATAACTCTATCATATCTCCATCATAACTCTATCATAACTCTATCATAACTCTGTCATAACTGTATCATATCTCTATCATAGCTCTATCATAACTCTATCATAACTCTATCATAGCTCTATCTTAACTCTATCATAGCTCTATCATAACTCTATCATAACTCTATCATAACTCTATCATAACTCTATCATAGCTCTATCATAACTCTATCATATCTCTATCATAACTCTGTCATAACTGTATCATATCTCTATCATAGCTCTATCATAGCTCTATCATAACTCTATCATAACTCTATCATAGCTCTATCATAGCTCTATCATATCTCTATCATAACTCTATCATAACTCTATCATAGCTCTATCATAGCTCTATCATAACTCCATCATAACTCTATCATAACTCTATCATAGCTCTATTATAGCTCTATCATAACTCTATCATATCTCTATCATAACTCTGTCATAACTCTATCATAGCTCTATCATAGCTCTAATATAACTCCATCATAACTCTATCATAGCTCTATCATAACTCTATCATATCTCTATCATAACTCTATCATAACTCCATCATAACTCTATCATAGCTCTATCATATCTCTATCATAACTCTATCATAACTCTATCATAGCTCTATCATAACTCTATCATATCTCTATCATAACTCTGTCATAACTCTATCATAGCTCTATCATAGCTCTATCATAACTCTATCATAACTCTATCATAACTCCATCATAACTCTATCATAACTCTATCATAACTCCATCATAACTCTATCATAGCTCTATCATAACTCTATCATATCTCTATCATAACTCTATCATAACTCTATCATAGCTCTATCATAACTCTATCATATCTCTATCATAACTCTGTCATAACTCTATCATAGCTCTATCATAGCTCTATTATAACTCCATCATAACTCTATCGTAACTCTATCATAACTCCATCATAACTCTATCATAACTCTATCATATATCTATCATAACTCTATCATAGCTCTATCATAACTCTATCATATATCTATCATAACTCTATCATAACTCTATCATAGCTCTATCATAGCTCTATCATATCTCTATCATAGCTCTATCATAGCTCTATCATAACTCTATCATAGCTCTATCATAACTCTATCATATCTCTATCATAACTCTATCATAACTCTATCATAGCTCTATCATAACTCTATCATATCTCTATCATAACTCTATCATAGCTCTATCATAGCTCTATTATAACTCCATCATAACTCTATCATAGCTCTATCATAACTCTATCATAACTCTATCATAGCTCTATCATAACTCTATCATAACTCTATCATAGCTCTATTATAACTCCATCATAACTCTATCATAGCTCTATCATAACTCTATCATAACTCTATCATAGCTCTATCATAGCTCTATTATAACTCTATCATAGCTCTATCATAACTCTATCATATATCTATCATAACTCTATCATAACTCTATCATATCTCTATCATAGCTCTATCATAGCTCTATCATAACTCTATCATATCTCTATCATAACTCTATCATATATCTATCATAACTCTATCATAGCTCTATCATAACTCTATCATAGCTCTATCATAACTCTATCATAACTCTATCATAGCTCTATCATAGCTCTATCATAACTCTATCATAACTCTATCATAGCACTATCATAGCTCTATCATAGCTCTATCATAGCTCTATTATAACTCCATCATAACTCTATCATAGCTCTATCATAACTCTATCATAACTCTATCATAGCTCTATCATATCTCTATCATAGCTCTATCATAACTCTATTATAACTCTATCATAGCTCTATCATAACTCTATCATATATCTATCATAACTCTATCATAACTCTATCATAACTCTATCATATCTCTATCATAACTCTATCATATATCTATCATAACTCTATCATAGCTCTATCATAACTCTATCATAGCTCTATCATAACTCTATCATAGCTCTATCATAGCTCTATTATAACTCTATCATAGCTCTATCATAACTCTATCATAGCTCTATTATAGCTCTATCATAACTCTATCATAACTCTATCATAGCTCTTTCATAACTCGATCATATCTCTATCATAACTCTATCATAACTCTATCATAGCTCTATCATAGCTCTATCATAACTCTATCATAACTCTATCATAACTCTATCATAGCTCTATCTTAACTCTATCATAGCTCTATCATAACTCTATCATAGCTCTATCATAACTCTATCATAACTCTATCATAGCTCTATCATAACTCTATCATATCTCCATCATAACTCTATCATAACTCTATCATATCTCCATCATAACTCTATCATAACTCTATCATAACTCTGTCATAACTGTATCATATCTCTATCATAGCTCTATCATAACTCTATCATAACTCTATCATAGCTCTATCTTAACTCTATCATAGCTCTATCATAACTCTATCATAACTCTATCATAACTCTATCATAACTCTATCATAGCTCTATCATAACTCTATCATATCTCTATCATAACTCTGTCATAACTGTATCATATCTCTATCATAGCTCTATCATAGCTCTATCATAACTCTATCATAACTCTATCATAGCTCTATCATAGCTCTATCATATCTCTATCATAACTCTATCATAACTCTATCATAGCTCTATCATAGCTCTATCATAACTCCATCATAACTCTATCATAACTCTATCATAGCTCTATTATAGCTCTATCATAACTCTATCATATCTCTATCATAACTCTGTCATAACTCTATCATAGCTCTATCATAGCTCTAATATAACTCCATCATAACTCTATCATAGCTCTATCATAACTCTATCATATCTCTATCATAACTCTATCATAACTCCATCATAACTCTATCATAGCTCTATCATATCTCTATCATAACTCTATCATAACTCTATCATAGCTCTATCATAACTCTATCATATCTCTATCATAACTCTGTCATAACTCTATCATAGCTCTATCATAGCTCTATCATAACTCTATCATAACTCTATCATAACTCCATCATAACTCTATCATAACTCTATCATAACTCCATCATAACTCTATCATAGCTCTATCATAACTCTATCATATCTCTATCATAACTCTATCATAACTCTATCATAGCTCTATCATAACTCTATCATATCTCTATCATAACTCTGTCATAACTCTATCATAGCTCTATCATAGCTCTATTATAACTCCATCATAACTCTATCGTAACTCTATCATAACTCCATCATAACTCTATCATAACTCTATCATATATCTATCATAACTCTATCATAGCTCTATCATAACTCTATCATATATCTATCATAACTCTATCATAACTCTATCATAGCTCTATCATAGCTCTATCATATCTCTATCATAGCTCTATCATAGCTCTATCATAACTCTATCATAGCTCTATCATAACTCTATCATATCTCTATCATAACTCTATCATAACTCTATCATAGCTCTATCATAACTCTATCATATCTCTATCATAACTCTATCATAGCTCTATCATAGCTCTATTATAACTCCATCATAACTCTATCATAGCTCTATCATAACTCTATCATAACTCTATCATAGCTCTATCATAACTCTATCATAACTCTATCATAGCTCTATTATAACTCCATCATAACTCTATCATAGCTCTATCATAACTCTATCATAACTCTATCATAGCTCTATCATAGCTCTATTATAACTCTATCATAGCTCTATCATAACTCTATCATATATCTATCATAACTCTATCATAACTCTATCATATCTCTATCATAGCTCTATCATAGCTCTATCATAACTCTATCATATCTCTATCATAACTCTATCATATATCTATCATAACTCTATCATAGCTCTATCATAACTCTATCATAGCTCTATCATAACTCTATCATAACTCTATCATAGCTCTATCATAGCTCTATCATAACTCTATCATAACTCTATCATAGCACTATCATAGCTCTATCATAGCTCTATCATAGCTCTATTATAACTCCATCATAACTCTATCATAGCTCTATCATAACTCTATCATAACTCTATCATAGCTCTATCATATCTCTATCATAGCTCTATCATAACTCTATTATAACTCTATCATAGCTCTATCATAACTCTATCATATATCTATCATAACTCTATCATAACTCTATCATAACTCTATCATATCTCTATCATAACTCTATCATATATCTATCATAACTCTATCATAGCTCTATCATAACTCTATCATAGCTCTATCATAACTCTATCATAGCTCTATCATAGCTCTATTATAACTCTATCATAGCTCTATCATAACTCTATCATAGCTCTATTATAGCTCTATCGTAACTCTATCATAGCTATATCATATCTCTATCATAACTCTATCATATATCTATCATAACTCTATCATAGCTCTATCATAACTCTATCATAGCTCTATCATAACTCTATCATAACTCTATCATAGCTCTATCATAGCTCTATCATAACTCTATCATAACTCTATCATAGCACTATCATAGCTCTATCATAGCTCTATCATAGCTCTATTATAACTCCATCATAACTCTATCATAGCTCTATCATAACTCTATCATAACTCTATCATAGCTCTATCATATCTCTATCATAGCTCTATCATAACTCTATTATAACTCTATCATAGCTCTATCATAACTCTATCATATATCTATCATAACTCTATCATAACTCTATCATATCTCTATCATAGCTCTATCATAGCTCTATCATAACTCTATCATATCTCTATCATAACTCTATCATATATCTATCATAACTCTATCATAGCTCTATCATAGCTCTATCATAACTCTATCATATATCTATCATAACTCTATCATAACTCTATCAAATCTCTATCATAGCTCTATCATAGCTCTATCATAACTCTATCATATCTCTATCATAACTCTATCATATCTCTATCATAGCTCTATCATAGCTCTATCATAACTCTATCATAGCTCTATCATAACTCTATCATATATCTATCATAACTCTATCATAACTCTATCATATATCTATCATAGCTCTATCATAGCTCTATTATAACTCTATCATAGCTCTATCATAACTCTATCATAACTCTATCATAACTCTATCATAACTCTATCATAGCTCTATTATAACTCCATCATAACTCTATCATAGCTCTATCATAGCTCTATCATAACTCTATCATAACTCCATCATAACTCTATCATAGCTCTATCATAACTCTATCATATCTCTATCATAACTCTATCATAGCTCTATCATAACTCTATCATAGCTCTATCATAACTCTATCATAACTCTATCATAACTCTATCATAACTCTATCATAGCTCTATCATAACTCTATCATAACTCTATCATAACTCTATCATAGCTCTATCATAACTCGATCATATCTCTATCATAACTCTATCATAACTCTATCATAGCTCTATCTTAACTCTATCATAGCTCTATCATAACTCTATCATAGCTCTATCATAACTCTATCATAACTCTATCATAGCTCTATCATAACTCTATCATATCTCCATCATAACTCTATCATAACTCTATCATATCTCCATCATAACTCTATCATAACTCTATCATAACTCTGTCATAACTGTATCATATCTCTATCATAGCTCTATCATAGCTCTATCATAACTCTATCATATCTCCATCATAACTCTATCATAACTCTATCATATCTCCATCATAACTCTATCATAACTCTATCATAACTCTGTCATAACTGTATCATATCTCTATCATAGCTCTATCATAACTCTATCCTAACTCTATCATAGCTCTATCATAACTCTATCATAGCTCTATCATAACTCTATCATAACTCTATCATAACTCTATCATAGCTCTATCATAGCTCTATCATAACTCTATCATAACTCTATCATAGCTCTATCATAACTCTATCATATCTCTATCATAGCTCTATCATAGCTCTATCATAACTCTATCATAGCTCTATCATAGCTCTATTATAACTCCATCATAACTCTATCATAGCTCTATCATAACTCTATCATAACTCTATCATAGCTCTATCATATCTCTATCATAGCTCTATCATAACTCTATCATATCTCTATCATAACTCTATCATATATCTATCATATCTCTATCATAACTCTATCATATATCTATCATAACTCTATCATAACTCTATCATATCTCTATCATATCTCTATCATAACTCTATCATAGCTCTCTCATATCTCTATCATAACTCTATCATATATCTATCATAACTCTATCATATCTCTATCATATCTCTATCATAGCTCTATCATAACTCTATCATATCTCTATCATAACTCTATCATATATCTATCATATCTCTATCATAACTCTATCATATATCTATCATAACTCTATCATAACTCTATCATATCTCTATCATATCTCTATCATAACTCTATCATAACTCTATCATAGCTCTCTCATATCTCTATCATAACTCTATCATAACTCTATCATAACTCTATCATAGCTCTATCTTAACTCTATCATAGCTCTATCATAGCTCTATCATAGCTCTATCATAACTCTATCATAACTCTATCATAAATATCATAGCTCTATCATAGCTCTATCATATCTCTATCATAGCTCTATCATAGCTCTATCATAACTCTATCATATCTCTATCATAACTCCATCATAACTCTATCATATCTCTATCATAACTCTATCATAACTCTATCATATCTCTATCATAACTCTATCATAATTCTATCATAACTCTATCATAACTCTATCATAACTCTATCATAGCTCTATCATAACTCTATCATAGCTCTATCATAACTCTATCATAACTCTATCATAGCTCTATCATAGCTCTATTATAACTCCATCATAACTCTATCATAGCTCTATCATAGCTCTATCATAACTCTATCATAACTCTATCATAGCTCTATCATAACTCTATCATATCTCTATCATAACTCTATCATAACTCTATCATACAACCCCGTGAACTGCTACCTTAACGTGGTGGGGTTGTTTGAGTGCCCGAATGATCCGAGGAGCTATGTTGTCTGGGGCTTCATGCCCCTGGTAGGGTCTCCCATGGCAAACAGGTCTTAGGTGACGGGTCAGACGAAGAGCAGTTCAAAGACTTCTATGGACAGTATACTAACAAGGACCGTGACGTCGCCCGGTATGGCGCAGCCGGGGCCCCACCCTGGAGCCAGGCCTGGGGTTGGGGCTCGAATGCGAGCGTCTGGTGGTCGGGCCTCTGCCCACGGGGCTCGGCCGGGCACAGCCCGAACGGACGACGTGGGCCCGCCCTCCTGTGGACTCACCACCCGCAGAGGGATCCGTAGGGGTCGGGTGCAGAGAGGACTGGGTGGCAGTCGAAGGCAGGTGCCTCGACGACCTGGTCCGCGTGCGCAGCTTCTGGCGTTCGGGACATGGAACGTCACCTCGCTGGGGGGGAAGGAGCCTGAGCTCGTGCGGGAGGTAGAGAGATACCGGCTAGATATAGTCGGGCTCACCTCCACGCACAGCCTGGGTTCCGGATCCCAACTCCTGGAGAGAGGCTGGACGCTCCATTTTTCTGGAGTTGCCCGCGGGGAGCGGCGGCGGGCTGGGGTGGGCTTGCTCATAGCCCCCCAGCTCAGCCGTCACGTGTTGGAGTTCACCCCGGTGAACGAGAGGGTCGCGTCCCTACGCCTTCGGGTCGGGGACAGGTCTCTCACCGTTGTCTCGGCCTACGGGCCCAACATCGGTGCAGAGTACCCGGCCTTCTTGGAGTCCCTGGGAGGGGTACTAGATGGTGCTCCGGCCGGGGACTCCATTGTTCTACTGGGGGACTTCAACGCCCACGTGGGTAACGACAGTGAGACCTGGGTGGGGGTGATGGGGAAGAACGGTCTCCCCGATCAGAACCCGAGTGGTGTTCTGTTATTGGACTTCTGTGCTAGTTACGGTTTGTCCATAACGAACACCATGTTCGAGCACAAGGATGTCCATAAGTGCACGTGGCACCAAGACACCCTAGGCAGGAGGTCGATGATCGACTTTGTAGTTGTGTCATCCGATCTCCGGCCGCGTGTCTCGGACACTCGGGTGAAGAGAGGGGCTGAGCTGTCAACCGATCACCACCTGGTGGTGAGCTGGATCCGCTGGCAGGGGAAGAAGCCGGTCAGACCTGGCAGGCCCAAACGTGTTGTGAGGGTCTGTTGGGAACGTCTTGTGGATCCCTCTGTCAGTAGGGTCTTTAACTCCCACCTCCGGAAGAGCTTCATCCAGATTCCGAGGGAGGTAGGGGACATGGAGTCCGAGTGGACCATGTTCTCCTCCTCCATTGTCGATGCGGCTGCTCGTAGTTGTGGCTGTAAGGTCTCTGGTGCCTGTCGCGGCGGCAACCCCCGAACCCGGTGGTGGCGCCCGGAAGTAAGGGATGCCGTCAAGCTGAAGAAGGAGTCCTATCTGGCCTTGTTGGCTTGTGGGACTCCAGAGGCAGCTGAGAGGTACCGGCAGGCCAAGCGTGCTGCAGCTCGTGTGGTCAAAGAGGCAAAAACTCAGGTCTGGGAGGAGTTCGGAGAAGCCATGGAGGAGGACTATCGGTCGGCCTCGAAGAGATTCTGGCAAACCATCCGGCGCCTCAGGAGGGGGAAGCAGTGCTTCACCAACACTGTTTACAGTGCGGGTGGGGAGCTGCTGACCTCGACTGGGGATGTGGTCGGGCGGTGGAAGGAGTACTTCGAGGATCTCCTCAATCCCACTGTCACGTCTTCCGATGAGGAGGCAGAGGCTGGGGACTCGGCGGGGGGCTCGTCCATCACCCAGGCTGAAGTCACCGAGGTGGTTAGAAAGCTCCTCGGTGGCAAGGCCCCGGGGGTGGATGAGATTCGTCCCGAGTACCTTAAGTCTCTGGATGTTGTAGGGCTGTCTTGGCTGACACGTCTCTGCAACATCGCGTGGCGGTTGGGGACAGTGCCTCTGGATTGGCAGACCGGGGTGGTGGTCCCCCTCTTCAAGAAGGGGGATCGGAGAGTGTGCTCCAATTACAGAGGGATCACACTTCTCAGCCTCCCTGGCAAGGTCTATTCCAGGGTGCTGGAGAGGAGGATCCGGCCAATAGTCGAACCTCGGATTCAGGAGGAACAATGCGGTTTTCGTCCTGGTCGTGGAACACTGGACCAGCTCTATACCCTTCATCGGGTGCTCGAGGGTTTGTGGGAGTTCGCCCAACCAGTCCACATGTGCTTTGTGGATCTGGAGAAAGCGTTCGACCGTGTCCCTCGTGGTGCCCTGTGGGGGGTGCTCCGGGAGTATGGGGTCCGGGGCCCTCTACTAAGGGCTGTCCGTTCCCTGTATGACCGTAGCAGGAGCTTGGTTCGCATTGCCGGCAGTAAGTCAGACCTGTTCCCGGTGCGTGTTGGGCTCCGCCAGGGCTGCCCTTTGTCACCGGTTCTGTTCATTACTTTTATGGACAGAATTTCTAGGCGCAGCCAGGGGTCGGAGGGTGTCCGGTTTGGGAACCTCAGAATCTCATCTCTGCTGTTTGCAGATGATGTTGTTCTGTTGGCTTCATCAAATCAGGACCTTCAGCACGCACTGGGGCGGTTTGCAGCCGAGTGTGAAGCGGCCGGGATGAGGATCAGCACCTCCAAATCTGAGGCCATGGTTCTCGACCGGAAAAAGGTGGCTTCCCCGCTTCAGGTCGGTGGGGTGTCCTTGCCTCAAGTGGAGGAGTTCAAGTATCTCGGGGTCCTGTTCACGAGTGAGGGACGGATGGAGCGCGAGATCGGTAGACGGATCGGTGCGGCGTCAGCAGTGATGCGGTCGCTGTATCGGACTGTTGTGGTGAAGAGGGAGCTGAGCCAAGCGGCAAAGCTCTCGATTTACCGATCGATCTACGTTCCCACCCTCACCTATGGTCATGAGATTTGGGTAATGACCGAAAGGACAAGATCGCGAATACAAGCGGCCGAAATGAGTTTCCTTCGCAGGGTGGCTGGGCGCACCCTCCGAGATCGGGTGAGGAGCTCAGTTACCCGGGAGGAGCTCGGACTCGAGCCGCTACTCCTCCACGTCGAAAGGAGCCAGCTGAGGTGGCTAGGGCATCTGTTCCGGATGCCTCCTGGTCGCCTCCCTCGGGAGGTGTTCCAGGCATGTCCTATTGGGAGGAGGCCTCGTGGAAGGCCCAGGACACGCTGGTGGGACTATGTCTCCGAGCTGGCCTGGTGTCGCCTCGGGGTCCCCCCAGAACAGCTGGAGGAGGTGTGCGTGGATCGGGAAGTCTGGGCATCTCTGCTGAGACTGCTGCCCCCGCGACCCGGCCCCGGATAAAGCGGAAGAAAATGGATGGATGGATGGATGGAACTCTATCATAACTCTATCATAGCTCTATTATAACTCCATCATAACTCTATTATAGCTCTATCATAACTCTATCATATCTCTATCATAACTCTATCATAGCTCTATCATAACTCCATCATAACTCTATCATAACTCTATAATAGCTCTATCATAGCTCTATCATAGCTCTATCATAACTCTATCATAACTCTATCATAACTATCATAGCTCTATCATAGCTCTATCATATCTCTATCATGGCTCTATCATAGCTCTATCATAACTCTATCATATCTCTATCATAACTCCATCATAACTCTATCATATCTCTATCATAACTCTATCATAACTCTATCATATCTCTATCATAACTCTATCATAATTCTATCATAACTCTATCATAACTCTATCATAGCTCTATCATAACTCTATCATAGCTCTATCATAACTCTGTCATAACTCTATCATAACTCTGTCATAACTCTATCATAACTCTATCATAGCTCTATTATAACTCCATCATAACTATCATAGCTCTATCATAGCTCTATCATAACTCTATCATAACTCTATCATAACTCTGTCATAACTCTATCATAACTCTGTCATAACTCTATCATAACTCTATCATAGCTCTATTATAACTCCATCATAACTATCATAGCTCTATCATAGCTCTATCATAATTCTATCATAACTCTATCATAGCTCTATCTTAGCTCCATCATAACTCTATCATAACTCTATCATAACTCTGTCATAACTCTATCATAACTCTGTCATAACTCTATCATAACTCTATCATAACTCTATCATAGCTCTATCATAGCTCTATCATAGCTCTATCATAACTCTATCATAGCTCTATCATAACTCTATCATAGCTCTATTATAACTCCATCATAACTCTATCATAACTCTATCATAACTCTATCATAACTCTATCATAGCTCTATCATAGCTCTATCATAACTCTATCATAGCTCTATCATAACTCTATCATAGCTCTATTATAACTCCATCATAACTATCATAGCTCCATCATTACTCTATCATAACTCCATCATAACTCTATCATATCTCTATCATAACTCTATCATAACTCTATCATAACTCTATCATAACTCTATCATAACTCTATCATAACTCTATCATAACTCTATCATAGCTCTATCATAGCTCTATCATAACTCTATCATAACTCTATCATAACTCTATCATAACTCTATCATAACTCTATCATAGCTCTATCATAACTCTATCATAGCTCTATCATAACTCTATCATAGCTCTATTATAACTCCATCATAGCTCTATCATAGCTCTATTATAACTCTATCATAACTCTATCATAGCTCTATCATAACTCTATCATAACTCTATCATAGCTCTATCATAACTCTATCATAGCTCTATCATAGCTCTATCATAGCTCTATCATAGCTCTATCATAACTCTATCATAGCTCTATCATAACTCTATCATAACTCTATCATAACTCTATCATAGCTCTATCATAACTCTATCATAGCTCTATTATAACTCTATCATAACTCTATCATAACTCTATCATAGCTCTATCATAGCTCTATCATAGCTCTATCATAACTCTATCATAGCTCTATCATAGCTCTATCATATCTCTATCATAGCTCTATCATAGCTCTATCATAGCTCTATCATAACTCTATCATAGCTCTATCATAACTCTATTATAACTCTATCATAACTCTATCATAGCTCTATTATAACTCTATCATAACTCTATCATAACTCTATCATAGCTCTATCATAGCTCTATCATAACTCTATCATAGCTCTATCATAACTCTATCATAACTCTATCATAACTCTATCATAACTCTATCATAGCTCTATCATAGCTCTATCATAACTCTATCATAGCTCTATCATAACTCTATCATAGCTCTATCTTAGCTCCATCATAACTCTATCATAACTCTATCATAACTCTATCATAGCTCTATCATAACTCTGTCATAACTCTATCATAACTCTATCATAACTCCATCATAACTCTATCATATCTCTATCATAACTCTATCATAACTCTATCATAACTCTATCATAGCTCTATCATAGCTCTATCATAGCTCTATCATAACTCTATCATAACTCTATCATAACTCTATCATAACTCTATCATAACTCTATCATAGCTCTATCATAGCTCTATCATAGCTCTATCATAACTCTATCATAACTCTATCATAACTCTATCATAACTCTATCATAGCTCTATCATAGCTCTATCATAACTCTATCATAGCTCTATCATAACTCTATCATAACTCTATCATAGCTCTATCATAGCTCTATCATAACTCTATCATAGCTCTATTATAACTCTATCATAGCTCTATCATAACTATCATAGCTCTATCATAACTCTATCATAGCTCTATCATAGCTCTATCATAGCTCTATCATAACTCTATCATAGCTCTATCATAACTCTATCATAGCTCTATTATAACTCCATCATAACTCTATCATAACTCTATCATAACTCTATCATAACTCTATCATAGCTCTATCATAACTCTATCATAGCTCTATCATAACTCTATCATAACTATCATAGCTCCATCATAACTCTATCATAACTCCATCATAACTCTATCATATCTCTATCATAACTCTATCATAACTCTATCATAACTCTATCATAGCTCTATCATAACTCTATCATAACTCTATCATAACTCTATCATAGCTCTATCATAGCTCTATCATAACTCTATCATAGCTCTATCATAACTCTATCATAACTCTATCATAACTCTATCATAACTCTATCATAGCTCTATCATAACTCTATCATAGCTCTATCATAACTCTATCATAGCTCTATTATAACTCCATCATAGCTCTATCATAGCTCTATTATAACTCTATCATAACTCTATCATAGCTCTATCAAAACTCTATCATAACTCTATCATAGCTCTATCATAACTCTATCATAGCTCTATCATAGCTCTATCATAGCTCTATCATAGCTCTATCATAACTCTATCATAGCTCTATCATAACTCTATCATAACTCTATCATAACTCTATCATAGCTCTATCATAACTCTATCATAGCTCTATTATAACTCTATCATAACTCTATCATAACTCTATCATAACTCTATCATAGCTCTATCATAGCTCTATCATAGCTCTATCATAGCTCTATCATAACTCTATCATAGCTCTATCATAGCTCTATCATATCTCTATCATAGCTCTATCATAGCTCTATCATAGCTCTATCATAGCTCTATCATAGCTCTATCATAGCTCTATCATAACTCTATCATAGCTCTATCATAGCTCTATCATAACTCTATCATAGCTCTATCATAGCTCTATCATAGCTCTATCATAGCTCTATTATAACTCTATCATAACTCTATCATAACTCTATCATAACTCTATCATAACTCTATCATAGCTCTATCATAGCTCTATCATAACTCTATCATAGCTCTATCATAACTCTATCATAACTCTATCATAACTCTATCATAACTCTATCATAGCTCTATCATAACTCTATCATAGCTCTATTATAACTCTATCATAACTCTATCATAGCTCTATCATAACTCTATCATAGCTCTATCATAACTCTATCATAGCTCTATCTTAGCTCCATCATAACTCTATCATAACTCTATCATAACTCTATCATAGCTCTATCATAACTCTGTCATAACTCTATCATAACTCTATCATAACTCCATCATAACTCTATCATATCTCTATCATAACTCTATCATAACTCTATCATAACTCTATCATAGCTCTATCATAGCTCTATCATAACTCTATCATAACTCTATCATAACTCTATCATAACTCTATCATAACTCTATCATAGCTCTATCATAGCTCTATCATAACTCTATCATAGCTCTATCTTAACTCTATCATAACTCTATCATAGCTCTATCATAGCTCTATCATAACTCTATCATAGCTCTATTATAACTCTATCATAGCTCTATCATAACTCTATCATAGCTCTATCATAACTCTATCATAGCTCTATCATAACTCTATCATAGCTCTATTATAACTCTATCATAGCTCTATCATAGCTCTATCATAACTCTATCATAACTCTATCATAGCTCTATCATAGCTCTATCATAACTCTATCATAACTCTATCATAGCTCTATCATAACTCTATCATAACTCTATCATAGCTCTATCATAGCTCTATCATAACTCTATCATAACTCTATCATAGCTCTATCATAACTCTATCATAACTCTATCATAGCTCTATCATAGCTCTATCATAACTCTATCATAACTCTATCATAACTCTATCATAACTCTATCATAACTCTATCATAGCTCTATCATAGCTCTATCATAACTCTATCATAACTCTATCATAACTCTATCATAGCTCTATTATAACTCCATCATAACTATCATAGCTCCATCATAACTCTATCATAACTCTATCATAGCTCTATCATAACTCTATCATAGCTCTATCATAACTCTATCATAGCTCTATCATAGCTCTATCATATCTCTATCATAGCTCTATCATAGCTCTATCATAGCTCTATCATAACTCTATCATAGCTCTATCATAACTCTATTATAACTCTATCATAACTCTATCATAGCTCTATTATAACTCTATCATAACTCTATCATAACTCTATCATAGCTCTATCATAGCTCTATCATAACTCTATCATAGCTCTATCATAACTCTATCATAACTCTATCATAACTCTATCATAACTCTATCATAGCTCTATCATAGCTCTATCATAACTCTATCATAGCTCTATCATAACTCTATCATAGCTCTATCTTAGCTCCATCATAACTCTATCATAACTCTATCATAACTCTATCATAGCTCTATCATAACTCTGTCATAACTCTATCATAACTCTATCATAACTCCATCATAACTCTATCATATCTCTATCATAACTCTATCATAACTCTATCATAACTCTATCATAGCTCTATCATAGCTCTATCATAGCTCTATCATAACTCTATCATAACTCTATCATAACTCTATCATAACTCTATCATAACTCTATCATAGCTCTATCATAGCTCTATCATAGCTCTATCATAACTCTATCATAACTCTATCATAACTCTATCATAACTCTATCATAGCTCTATCATAGCTCTATCATAACTCTATCATAGCTCTATCATAACTCTATCATAACTCTATCATAGCTCTATCATAGCTCTATCATAACTCTATCATAGCTCTATTATAACTCTATCATAGCTCTATCATAACTATCATAGCTCTATCATAACTCTATCATAGCTCTATCATAGCTCTATCATAGCTCTATCATAACTCTATCATAGCTCTATCATAACTCTATCATAGCTCTATTATAACTCCATCATAACTCTATCATAACTCTATCATAACTCTATCATAACTCTATCATAGCTCTATCATAACTCTATCATAGCTCTATCATAACTCTATCATAACTATCATAGCTCCATCATAACTCTATCATAACTCCATCATAACTCTATCATATCTCTATCATAACTCTATCATAACTCTATCATAACTCTATCATAGCTCTATCATAACTCTATCATAACTCTATCATAACTCTATCATAGCTCTATCATAGCTCTATCATAACTCTATCATAGCTCTATCATAACTCTATCATAACTCTATCATAACTCTATCATAACTCTATCATAGCTCTATCATAACTCTATCATAGCTCTATCATAACTCTATCATAGCTCTATTATAACTCCATCATAGCTCTATCATAGCTCTATTATAACTCTATCATAACTCTATCATAGCTCTATCAAAACTCTATCATAACTCTATCATAGCTCTATCATAACTCTATCATAGCTCTATCATAGCTCTATCATAGCTCTATCATAGCTCTATCATAACTCTATCATAGCTCTATCATAACTCTATCATAACTCTATCATAACTCTATCATAGCTCTATCATAACTCTATCATAGCTCTATTATAACTCTATCATAACTCTATCATAACTCTATCATAACTCTATCATAGCTCTATCATAGCTCTATCATAGCTCTATCATAGCTCTATCATAACTCTATCATAGCTCTATCATAGCTCTATCATATCTCTATCATAGCTCTATCATAGCTCTATCATAGCTCTATCATAGCTCTATCATAGCTCTATCATAGCTCTATCATAACTCTATCATAGCTCTATCATAGCTCTATCATAACTCTATCATAGCTCTATCATAGCTCTATCATAGCTCTATCATAGCTCTATTATAACTCTATCATAACTCTATCATAACTCTATCATAACTCTATCATAACTCTATCATAGCTCTATCATAGCTCTATCATAACTCTATCATAGCTCTATCATAACTCTATCATAACTCTATCATAACTCTATCATAACTCTATCATAGCTCTATCATAACTCTATCATAGCTCTATTATAACTCTATCATAACTCTATCATAGCTCTATCATAACTCTATCATAGCTCTATCATAACTCTATCATAGCTCTATCTTAGCTCCATCATAACTCTATCATAACTCTATCATAACTCTATCATAGCTCTATCATAACTCTGTCATAACTCTATCATAACTCTATCATAACTCCATCATAACTCTATCATATCTCTATCATAACTCTATCATAACTCTATCATAACTCTATCATAGCTCTATCATAGCTCTATCATAACTCTATCATAACTCTATCATAACTCTATCATAACTCTATCATAACTCTATCATAGCTCTATCATAGCTCTATCATAACTCTATCATAGCTCTATCTTAACTCTATCATAACTCTATCATAGCTCTATCATAGCTCTATCATAACTCTATCATAGCTCTATTATAACTCTATCATAGCTCTATCATAACTCTATCATAGCTCTATCATAACTCTATCATAGCTCTATCATAACTCTATCATAGCTCTATTATAACTCTATCATAGCTCTATCATAGCTCTATCATAACTCTATCATAACTCTATCATAGCTCTATCATAGCTCTATCATAACTCTATCATAACTCTATCATAGCTCTATCATAACTCTATCATAACTCTATCATAGCTCTATCATAGCTCTATCATAACTCTATCATAACTCTATCATAGCTCTATCATAACTCTATCATAACTCTATCATAGCTCTATCATAGCTCTATCATAACTCTATCATAACTCTATCATAACTCTATCATAACTCTATCATAACTCTATCATAGCTCTATCATAGCTCTATCATAACTCTATCATAACTCTATCATAACTCTATCATAGCTCTATTATAACTCCATCATAACTATCATAGCTCCATCATAACTCTATCATAACTCTATCATAGCTCTATCATAACTCTATCATAACTCTATCATAGCTCTATCTTAGCTCCATCATAACTCTATCATAACTCTATCATAACTCTATCATAGCTCTATCATAACTCTGTCATAACTCTATCATAACTCTATCATAACTCCATCATAACTCTATCATAACTCTATCATAGCTCTATCATAGCTCTATCATAACTCCATCATAACTCTATCATATCTCTATCATAACTCTATCATAACTCTATCATATCTCTATCATAACTCTATCATAACTCTATCATAGCTCTATCATAGCTCTATCATAACTCTATCATAGCTCTATCATAGCTCTATCATAGCTCTATCATAACTCTATCATATCTCTATCATAACTCTATCATAGCTCTATCATAACTCTATCATAACTCTATCATAACTCTATCATATCTCTATCATAACTCTATCATAACTCTATCATAACTCTATCATAACTCTATCATAACTCTATCATAGCTCTATCATAGCTCTATCATAACTCCATCATAACTCTATCATATCTCTATCATAACTCTATCATATCTCTATCATAACTCTATCATAACTCTATCATAACTCTATCATAACTCTATCATATCTCTATCATAACTCTATCATAACTCTATCATAACTCTATCATAACCCTATCATATCTCTATCATAGCTCTATCATAACTCTATCATAGCTCTATCATAGCTCTATCATAACTCTATCATAGCTCTATCATAACTCTATCATAGCTCTATCATAACTCTATTATAACTCTATCATAGCTCTATCATAGCTCTATCATAGCTCTATTATAGCTCTATTATAACTCTATTATAACTCTATCATAGCTCTATCATAGCTCTATCATAGCTCTATTATAGCTCTATTATAACTCTATTATAACTCTATCATAGCTCTATTATAACTCTATCATAGCTCTATTATAACTCTATCATAGCTCTATCATAACTCTATCATAGCTTTATCATAACTCCATCATAACTCTATCATAACTCTATCATAGCTCTATCATAACTCTATCATAACTCTATCATAGCTCTATCATAGCTCTATCATAACTCTATCATAACTCTATCATAACTCTATCATAGCTCTATTATAACTCCATCATAACTATCATAGCTCCATCATAACTCTATCATAACTCTATCATAGCTCTATCATAGCTCTATCTTAGCTCCATCATAACTCTATCATAACTCTATCATAACTCTATCATAGCTCTATCATAACTCTGTCATAACTCTATCATAACTCTATCATAACTCCATCATAACTCTATCATAACTCTATCATAGCTCTATCATAGCTCTATCATAACTCCATCATAACTCTATCATATCTCTATCATAACTCTATTCTAACTCTATCATATCTCTATCATAACTCTATCATAACTCTATCATAACTCTATCATAGCTCTATCATAGCTCTATCATAACTCTATCATAACTCTATCATAACTCTATCATAGCTCTATCATAACTCTATCATAACTCTATCATAACTCTATCATAGCTCTATCATAGCTCTATCATAGCTCTATCATAACTCTATCATAACTCTATCATATCTCTATCATAACTCTATCATAGCTCTATCATAGCTCTATCATAACTCTATCATAACTCTATCATAACTCTATCATATCTCTATCATAACTCTATCATAGCTCTATCATAACTCTATCATAGCTCTATCATATCTCTATCATAACTCTATCATAACTCTATCATAGCTCTATCATAACTCTATCATAACTCTATCATAACTCTATCATAGCTCTATCATAGCTCTATCATAGCTCTATCATAACTCTATCATAACTCTATCATATCTCTATCATATCTCTATCATAACTCTATCATAACTCTATCATAACTCTATCATAGCTCTATCATAGCTCTATCATAGCTCTATCATAACTCTATCATAACTCTATCATAACTCTATCATAGCTCTATCATAGCTCTATCATAACTCTATCATAACTCTATCATAGCTCTATCATAACTCTATCATAACTCTATCATAGCTCTATCATAGCTCTATCATAACTCTATCATAGCTCTATCATAACTCTATCATAACTCTATCATAACTCTATCATATCTCTATCATAACTCTATCATAACTCTATCATAGCTCTATCATAACTCTATCATAACTCTATCATAACTCTATCATAACTCTATCATAACTCTATCATAGCTCTATTATAACTCCATCATAACTATCATAGCTCCATCATAACTCTATCATAACTCTATCATAACTCTATCATAGCTCTATCATAACTCTGTCATAACTCTATCATAACTCTATCATAACTCCATCATAACTCTATCATAACTCTATCATAGCTCTATCATAGCTCTATCATAACTCCATCATAACTCTATCATATCTCTATCATAACTCTATCATAACTCTATCATATCTCTATCATAACTCTATCATAACTCTATCATAACTCTATCATAGCTCTATCATAGCTCTATCATAACTCTATCATAACTCTATCATAACTCTATCATAGCTCTATCATAACTCTATCATAGCTCTATCATAGCTCTATCATAGCTCTATCATAGCTCTATCATAACTCTATCATAACTCTATCATATCTCTATCATAACTCTATCATAACTCTATCATATCTCTATCATAACTCTATCATAACTCTATCATAGCTCTATCATACCTCTATCATAGCTCTATCATAGCTCTATCATAACTCTATCATAACTCTATCATAACTCTATCATAGCTCTATCATAGCTCTATCATAACTCTATCATAACTCTATCATAGCTCTATCATAACTCTATGATAACTCTATCATAGCTCTATCATAGCTCTATCATAACTCTATCATAGCTCTATCATAACTCTATCATAACTCTATCATAGCTCTATCATAACTCTATCATAACTCTATCATAGCTCTATCATAACTCTATCATAACTCTATCATAACTCTATCATATCTCTATCATAACTCTATCATAACTCTATCATATCTCTATCATAACTCTATCATAACTCTATCATAACTCTATCATAGCTCTATCATAGCTCTATCATAACTCTATCATAGCTCTATCATAGCTCTATTATAACTCTATCATAGCTCTATCATAGCTCTATTATAACTCCATCATAACTATCATAGCTCTATCATAACTCTGTCATAACTCTATCATAACTCTATCATAGCTCTATCATAACTCTGTCATAACTCTATCATAACTCTATCATAACTCCATCATAACTCTATCATAACTCTATCATAGCTCTATCATAGCTCTATCATAACTCCATCATAACTCTATCATATCTCTATCATAACTCTATCATAACTCTATCATATCTCTATCATAACTCTATCATAACTCTATCATAACTCTATCATAGCTCTATCATAGCTCTATCATAACTCTATCATAACTCTATCATAACTCTATCATAGCTCTATCATAACTCTATCATAACTCTATCATAACTCTATCATAGCTCTATCATAGCTCTATCATAGCTCTATAATAGCTCTATCATAACTCTATCATAACTCTATCATATCTCTATCATAACTCTATCATAACTCTATCATATCTCTATCATAACTCTATCATAACTCTATCATAACTCTATCATAGCTCTATCATACCTCTATCATAGCTCTATCATAGCTCTATCATAACTCTATCATAACTCTATCATAACTCTATCATAGCTCTATCATAGCTCTATCATAACTCTATCATAACTCTATCATAGCTCTATCATAACTCTATCATAACTCTATCATAGCTCTATCATAGCTCTATCATAACTCTATCATAGCTCTATCATAACTCTATCATAACTCTATCATAACTCTATCATATCTCTATCATAACTCTATCATAACTCTATCATAGCTCTATCATAACTCTATCATAACTCTATCATAACTCTATCATATCTCTATCATAACTCTATCATAACTCTATCATATCTCTATCATAACTCTATCATAACTCTATCATAACTCTATCATAGCTCTATCATAACTCTATCATAGCTCTATCATAGCTCTATTATAACTCTATCATAGCTCTATCATAGCTCTATTATAACTCCATCATAACTATCATAGCTCTATCATAACTCTGTCATAACTCTATCATAACTCTATCATAACTCCATCATAACTCTAGCTGACGACTCCCAACATGCACTTCTTTGCATACAGTTGTGCTTAAACGTTTACATACCCTGGCAGAATGTTTTGACTATTTTTCAAAGAATATGAATGATAACGCAAAAAGTTTGGTTTTCACTCATAGTTAGTGATCGTGTGAAGACATTTATGGTCAAACAACTGAAAATCAGAATGAAAAAAGCTGGAGCCACTGGCATCAGCGAAACACCTCCACAGTAGGTATGGTGCACTCAGGGGCGTAGCACCAAATTCTGGGCCCCTGGGTACAAACTATCTCGGTGGACCCCCCCCCCCCCCAATTAAGGCGAGACACGGCAGGTGAAAGTATTGATTTTTCACGCAGTGGTCGAAGTGAAGATTTGTATCTATTTTCCTCCCCTTAGTTTTAATGTCAGAGTATACACAGGACAAAACTCACCCCGCATGACACTCATTTTATGATGATTTGTCTGATTTTTTAACATCTAATTCCTAGCCTGATTTATTCAGCTTTGAACCCAAAAAAACGGCCGGAATTTGAGTTTTTACAGATTTTTTTTTATATTGTTTAGTTTATTGAAAAACTAAACAATATATCCAAAATGTGTATTCCCACTAAATATGGTTGTGTATTTTTTCGCATTTTTCTTCCCTTCAGTCTTTTCTTTTCTTTTTCTTTTTGGATGGTCATGTGATGTTTGCACTTGATTAGTATTTAAGGCCACCTGTTGTAGTTTTTAACTATATGCCCTGAAGAAGACCACTGTTAGGTCGAAACGTGTTGGCATGTCCATTTAAATAAAGGATTGGAATATCGTATGTCGGAGTGCCTCAGATCCCCTTTTTTGCTCTTCTGTTTCATATCCAAAATCCCCTCTGAAAAAATCTTAGTTACTAATTATGTCAATAAAATGAAACCATACATTTTAACCTGGCTCAATCCATTATTTTTATTTCGTTGCACAAAATATAGGCAATTTTGGCCTTTTTCATGTACAATGTAAAATGTCTTATTTTTATATGAAAACATAAAATGACATGTAAGGACTTGGTTCTTTTGTATCACACGAGAAGAGATATTTGGATATAGCCAAAGGAAACACTGGAGATAGAAGTTGTCTCAAAGAAAAGGCTTTTATTGCCGTTGTTCCAGTTACAAAGTTACAGAGCAGTATAACCAGCTGGTGACTTCAGAGAGAGAGAAGAAGTGAAGTCCAGACCTCCGTCCACCGTTTTCTTTTATCCTAGTCTTGCACTTCTCTACGCAGAGAGGGCGACTGCCTACCAGTGAATCAGTTGTTTGTGTCTATGTGTTTGTACTTTATCTGTACTTCACGTTATGTTCAGAATGATTATGGTGTTGACCGTATCAGCTAATCTCACTGACATGGTCCTCATATTCTGTAGCTTGTGAGCAAAGCCTGAGTCAGGAGCTTGTTCAGATGTCGTTATCACCTTTACAGACAGAAAAAAAAATGCAATAAATGTTTTTCTCATATTTATATCAATAATGTTCAGCAAAAGTTTCAAATTGATATCTCTACTTTTTTCCCCTATTCACCTACAGTGTCTCGCCTTAATACACATTTTATATGTTATGTTTTTTAACCGCATAACAATGGTATATATGACAGTTTTTTTCTAATATAACTTTATTATATATAGCCTAGCCAGGTGAAAACAATAGATTGATGAGATGTCATATACAAACACATATCCAATAAAGATTTGTATTGGATACTTAGTTCATGGTTTGTTTGTTTGCAGAAATTGACTAACCTTTAATCCTGTAGTGGTATAGATATTTAAACTGATGGTGGAACATTCTACTTTCATTAGACCAATTGAACTTGCTAGTTTTAGATAGAACATATTGATTATTAGCATAGCTCATTAAACAGGAAGACTGCACTAGGGACATATTTGTGCTGGGAATAACACATTTGTGACTTTAAAATAGGCATTAAAATTATATTTTACAAAAAACAATGATACTATATGTTGTCTCTGTGGCCCACAGGCATGAACAATAAAGCCAAGGGATTCAGCTTGATTTGGTCTCTCACCATATTTGAAGCCTACCTCCAAGTGTATTGTCAGTAAATTCTTGTTCTAAAAAGTAACTCTGGAATAGGCTAAATGGCACGAGCCCTCCATCTTTCCACTACAACCACGTTTCCAAAGCTGTGCATTTATAATACAAGTCTCCAAATGCTCGTGGGTAATTAGCATGAGAAAAAAGCATGAGCGACCTGTGGCTTTTGTCCTTGTATTGGCCTGATGGCAGTCAATTACAATAAATATAAGGTTAAAACCAGGAGAGAAGGAGCTCTGGCTCTTTCACAGGCAGAGGCAGGGACTTTTGTCTGGCAACCACTGTATTTCAGCCCGATTGTGTTCAATTCTTGTATCAATTATGAGGAAATTTAGAAAGTACAATACAGAACGCTTTTTGCAGCACTTTTGAGGGCCCCTACACTGCTCTGGGACCTGGGTACTCGGTACTCTTTACCCCCCAGTCCGACGCCCATGGGTGCACTTTTCACCATAGGCCATCATAGACCTTTCATCATCGGCCATCATTGTCCTTTTTCACAACAAATAAGTGTCCTGACCTCAATATCATTGAGCCACTGTGGGGAGAGCTCAGACATGCAGTTCATGCAAAACAGCCCAGGAATTTACAGGAACTGGAGGCTTTTTGCCAAGAACAATGGGCCGCTTTACTATCAGAAAAAATAAATAACCTTCTCCACAACTACCACAAAATACTCCAAGCTGTCGTTGATGTTAAAGGGGGCAATACACAGTATTAAAAACTGCTGTATGTACTTTTGATCAGGGTCATTTTGGTACTTTCTTTTTTCATTATGATTTACAAATAGCAAACTCAGTTGTGTCACCATAAATGGCTTCACACAACCACTAACTATGAGTGAAAAAAAAACGTTTTGCGTAAAATAGTCAAATACACAACTGTATATGTCTAAAATGTTTCAAAGTAGAGGTCCGATGTTCTTTGGGTCCTGAAGGGTGATACAATAAACACTTTTCACTTGCATTGGCAAATATGAGGTGAGAGTCTCTGGGAACCATATGTAAAAAGGCGACTGATGGAGCTTGTGGAGCAGACTGATTGAGATTGGAGTAATTACATCCAAATATTGATCTGATCTTCATAGATTTTGCTGTTTCTATTGTGGGTCCAAACTCCTGGTGCCAGTCCAGCCCTGTCTGTAGCTCCTATATTCACAATGTCACTTTTGAGGAAAGCTCTTGATTGGTTAATGCGCCGCGAATTTGACCAACAGTTCGAGCTTCACCAACTCCAGCGTCTGCCGCTTTGGGCGCTCTGTCTGCATCGTGTCCATCACAATGCCTTGGATGCTCTCATATGTTTAAACCTGACGTCCCTGGCACTCAAATTGTGCTCGATCTTGATGCACCTCAAGAAACCGTCTGACATTAACGCAACACATTTCTCCGGTGTCTCAAAGAAGGAAAAATACCATATTTGGATTATCCTGGGCACCCTTCAAACACAAAGCGTAGGTTGCTTTGTGTTTGATTGGTTCACTCTCGTTCAAACTGCGATCGTTAACCCCGCCTCCAGTCTCCATTTGGAAATTGTGTTCTATTACCATCATTCCAGACTGTCTTTATATGTATCTGTGTAAGTTCTCAGTCGTACAGGAGTTGTCCATCTTCAATGAAGGTACTTGATTCATCTTCTGTACTCAGTAGTTGAAGTCTTCGAACGTTTCGCCTCTCATCCAAAAGGCTTCATCAGCGACAAAGGTCACAATCTGCACGCAGCTGAATATATAGACCAACGGGGAGGAGTTAGGGTAGGCCAGTCTCCTCCCCTCTAATCACAGCTACTCTCACCTGTGGGTAAACACCTTTGAAGTAGAGTGTCTCTAACGATCTGCTCACCTCAGTATCGGTCAGTCCTGTCCTATTCATAGATGATCACTACCCAGTATGTGTCCTATTCATGGATAATCACTGCTAATTACCTGCCTATTGTTCTTCTGTTGGCTGAGGTGCCTTCTCCCTGGGCTGGCCAAGCCTTTATATGTATTTATAAATACATAAATAAAGTCAGGCCAGGCTAACCCTTCACGGGACACGTGGATGTGAAATATATCTCCGCCTTGCCCGCGACAAAACATCATAAAATAAGTATTGTACGGGATAAGACTAGTCATTTCTATGCTCATAAAAACAAAGACGTTAAGGGAGGAAAGTATCTTCACTTGGACCACCTGCCGTGTGTGCGCTCTCTGCTCGTCTCCGTTACTCCTCACCTCGCAAACGTTCACACCAGTCCGCTCCCCGTCAAACTCTTTCACACGCTGCTCTCACATCAGAACAACGGGCTCCTTCCGCCGCGGCCCGCACCGGCGCGCTCATCAAACCTCTCTGCACCCCGTGTGTTTTTATGTGCTAACACCCCAGCACCCCCACCCATCTCTCAGAAAAAAAACGCGCGCTGCCTCTTGTCTTAACATAATGTGCTAATAGAGTGCGCACGCGGGCGGGACCTCCAGCTTCACAGAGGATCACCGAAATTGAGATCCGCATTATCTCGTCGACAATGATGTTTACGACGCGGCCGGCCATTAGCGCAATTAGCCGCCGCGCTCAGGCTTTTTCATCCGGCGCACCTTTTATGCCAAAATATTCCGCGGCGGAGGCAAAACAAGCAGCGGGATTGCATTAAATAGAGCGTGAACTTAATTTTCCGCGGCGACACAATTCATCCGATTCATGGCGAGCTTAATAGTATTGTTCATTTGTATTTAGGGCGAGGGAAGCGAGGAGTTTCGGGGGGAGAGCGGGTCTACCTGCCGACTGACTGGGGGGCATTAAGTCTGACTAATGAAATGACTCTATCCTCCGTGGCGTTTTTTAATCTATTCGCAGCGACCAAAAAAAGGTAATTGACAAGCTCTGTAGTAGGTGCGCGGCGGGTATAGCGGAGGAGAGCTCCGGCGCCAAAGGACAGCTGTCACTAAAGCAATTAAAATGACAAAGGTTAATTAATTCGGGGCCGTTTTTCAGCTGATATGAGACGGTTTTCATTTGCCGAGTGAGTAATAGTGTTTAGAGGAGGGCAATTTATTTGTGGATGAGGCGGGACTGGGAGCCGCCGCTGCCTGATAGACAAGGTAATGTGTCAATAGCCCGGGACGGCGGCCGCGGGACGCTGGGAAGGCGAGAGCGGGTTTTGTTTTGTGTGGCATGATGTGCGTTCAAAAGGGACGCCGGCCAACGGGGTAAAGGCGAGGGAGGCGGCTGCTGTTACATTTACAGTAAGTGGAAGTCAATTTAATTACAGATACTTCTAAAAGCAGTTCATCACACAGTACTAGTACAAATACTGTATGCACCAGTGAAGCAAATATGTCTGCACAACCTTCAAACAGGCAATTGCTTAAAGCGCAAATGGGTCATTCCGTGTGGTTCCACCCACAGCCTCCCAGGTGACCCTCTCAGACTTGGATGAAACGTTTCAATTTACAAAACAGGGAGTTGCAACCACCTTTTCTGCTCTGCTTTTTTGCGTTTGTGAGCGCCTTTAAAGAGCTGTAGAACAACCACACAGAGAGGCCCCGTCCAGGTGAGAATTGAATCTCGGGACCTTCTAGCTGTGAAGCACTAGTGCTAACCGCCATGCCACTCTATTCTGACTATAACAGTTATTTCTTGTCCTGTTGTTGGCGTAAGAAACATTGTAGTTGGGTTTTCCTGGACACAATCATAATTATAATTTGTGCATGGTGGAGTTATTGAGGAGGATATTTGAGGTCCTATGCTTATGAAGTACTTATTGAACTCGCTCACAATTTCATTTGAATTTGACATTTTCTGACCATTTAACATACGGCTCTGTGGTAGTACATTTCCTTTTGAGGTCCTTCGAAGTACATCATTTATAGTACACCAGAGAGCTTTAGTGATTGTCTTATTTTTTTCGAGTAGTGCACTGTAATAATTTTTTTTGCAGTTTCTTATTATGTTAGTAAGTTTGTTTTTGTATCTTCACTTGTTCTTTTTGTTAAAAAGACTTTGCATAGTAAATTGAGACTTTCAAATTGTCTCTGGGTGACAAAATGACTTTTCTTACATGCATTTGCTAAACCCGTAGTCATCCAGGGACTCTTATTTTTTTTTCTTTTTACAATTGCTTTCAACAAACGTGATATAAAAGTGACCTTTGAAATGTTACGTGTTTTTGTTTCATTCTCACCGAAGTCTATCGTTGTTTTAATTTGGGAGTAAAGAGGTGAAACGGCGGTGGAGCTGAAGTGTCCACAGCGCGGCTAAAGTTAGACTCATCTCACGCACACAGGGATGATCCGGACAAGGTGAGTTACTCGGCTGCCGGTGTTTCAGCGGAGAATGTGCACAGGCAGACCGATATCAGGGCGCGAGTTAGACAATGCAAATATTTCCGGCTCACCAAAAAGAGATGGCTCCTCTTTTAAGTTAAGTTAGACTTTATTAATCCCGTATTTGACCCGTCCTCAATGCCGCTGGGGCAACCTGTAGGAGCAGTGAGCAGCCGGCGTGGGCCGGTGCTCGGGGACCCTTGTCCAGATGTGGAGCCAGACTAAGAATCACCTGGCTGGAAGAGTCACCTATTGTACATGTTTTTAGTGGTAAGGGAAACTGGAGGAGACACTAAGCGCTGCACCACCAAGACAAATTTAGCAGGGATTTTGATTTGTGGCTCGTTAAATGAACCATCCTCTACCTGCACAAGAAACCCACATTTAAACCTAGAAATGAAAACAAAAACAACATTTTCTTTTTTCATCCCTTGTCTGACCGTGGTCTGTGTTGTTGTTTTCAGATGCTAAAGCTGACTTTGGGAGGTAGGGGCACCATTGTTAAATGAAGCTTCAGCGCAAACTCAACCTGGAAGACCTACCTGCAGCCCTTCACCACTCATCCAATCACAGTCCGATCTCAAGCCGCACCATCGCGTCAGCCAATCGCCGCAGCTGCTCGTCCCTGCTTCAGCCATTCATCGCCCAGGATCCCCTTCTCAAGCTTCCTCGTCCATCACTCAGTCGTTTCCCAGCTGTGCTGCGACCCTCCTCCGCCTGGCCCCTCCTCGGCTCTGCTTGCTCGTTGTGGTTAACTGGCCAGCCCGAGTCTCATCTTCTACCCCCACCAGTGTCTGGACTCTGGGGGAAGATTCTAACGTTCATCATCGCCATGTATCTCATATCGTTAATGCAATCTTCCACCAATTCATGTCCAATAAAACGTTCCCACCGCCACGATGTTTCTGTGAGTCTGTTCAGGTTGAATTATTGCAACACCCACACTTTTAAGTAAGTAAGTAAGTGTGGCATGACGGGTGGAGCTAGGTAGCAGAAGGCATGGTGGTAAAGATAATTGGTTTAACCTTAGTTTATATTAAGTTGGGAGTGTTGAACAACAACGCCACCGAGAGGACAATCTCGGATTTGGACCAAAAATATAACTACCACAATAAGGTCACACATATTTGTTAATTGATGACAGAGACTTGTTCCATAGTTAAGTTCATTTATTTTACATTCGTTCGGTTAAAAGTGCTTTTAGTTACTGCATTTGCAACAGTTCAGGGTTCTCCAACAATACCGGAGTTAAATGAGCAGGTCTCAGAGTTATCAAAATGAACACAACTAAAAGTAGAACAGAAATATAAGAGAACAACAGTTGGTCTCAGTGACTCTGGGCTCCAAATAGCCGGGGCGTACCGCTCCCTGCCTCGGGACACAGAGCTTTATGCTTTTAGTTGGCTGCAGGCCCACACGGCGAGCCCGACCGGAATGAACGGCATACGCGAGATCCACGGCAGCTACGATCACAACCGCACCACAGGCTTCACATACAGCCAGGCGGACATAAGGAGCGAGGGGGGCAGAGTTTGGAAGCGCTCTACAGAGTCACTGAGAACAGAGAAGCGGTCGGCACACAACCAGGAAGTGCCTGAGGTGAGGGGACGAGAAACTAAAGTAACTCTCCTTTTATAGTCATGGCGCCGCCAGCCGGCTGGGAGGAACACAGCAGGCGCCTCGCTACATTCGTAAGTAAGTAAATAATGTGGCTAATGGACATTCACTGGAGAATAAAACAGGTTAACTGTTAAGCTCTTCCCAGAAGATGGTGAAAGACTGTTGTGGATCGGAGGAAGCTGCGCAGTACGGAGCCAGAGGAGGAGGTGGAGGAGCTGAGCAGTGTAGGACACCATGCTCTGAAACGGGGACAAACCCAGGAGGCGCTGCACCGTTTCAGAGGGTCAGAGGAGACTGAAGGCAGCCATGTTTCCTCCAGGTGCTACGGTTTTCCCCAACCTACAAAAACGTGCTGGTCAGGTTGACCCACAGTGGTGGCGCGGGTCAGGACTAACACCTGAATACAATTTCGTTGTACGGTTGTACAATAACAAATAAAGCACTTACTTATTTACTTAAGAGCTTTATTTGTAATTATACAACCGTACAACCAAATAGTGTTCAGGTGTTAGTCCTAAGCCGCTGTGGGCCAACCTGCATGTTTTTATAACTGGTATTACTTATTTGTGTCCTTTTTCATTTACAGTCAGAATCCTGTGTTTCCCAGTGGGGCCCTCTGCTGTGGACCCCAGTCCCTCTGCTTCCTGTCAGCTCCACCCCTGAGGCTTGAGGCACAGGCTCCAGGCGTCGCTCAAGTCCAAACTTTAGTCAAGACTCCTGTTCTTCTGCCTTGGCCGACATTGCGACGTATTAACGTGTTTACTTTTGACTCTACAAACCGTGAATCTATCTGACCATGACATTTAAAATACGAGCCAGTTAAAATCTGGAGAATTTGAGGTTTAGCTTCTGTTTCTAGAGTTCTTCATTTGTTTTTTACCTCACTCTCCAAGGCGACTGTTGCGCAGGGACATGCGGCACCCTACAAACATGTACCCTAAAAAAAATACAAAAGGTCTCGTGGGTGAGACTCGGCTCTCATCGTTCACTTAAAAGTAGGTCTGGGTACCGTTGAACGATCCCAGTATAGAAAAAATAAAAGTATCAAAAGCAGGAACCAATAAAAACAATCATAGATATTTAGATTTAAGTTTTGATGCTGTTGGTCCAGGAACAGAATTAAAGGAAGTGACCTGGTCGTTTCAGCTCAAATAAATGAATTTTTCCCCCATTGAGATGCCTTGTGTACGAAATGCACGGTATAAATAAACATACCTGGCCTTGCCCCTTGTTCTTTCCCCTTTTTTCCCCCCAATTTCCCACAATGAATAGTTGGTGAGTTCAAAATGACTCGCACCATGTTACAAATGTTCTCCGTGTGCGGCTGTAGCTCGATACAGATGAAGCCACCTGTCTGCCGGGCGTCTTTGTGTTTCGCAGGCAGATGATTATGAACGACGGAGATAAGTGCTGAGAGATATTATTATCCCATTGAATTTTAGGCAATTTGTAAAGAAGCTCTTCTGTGTCGTCAATACCTGTCTCAAATGAAATGGTCTGGGAGAGGATAAAGAGACATGATCTGATTCAATCTGTTTTGCGTCCGAGAGAATCCTCTTCTTTTGATGAATGCCCTCTCCAAACAGATGTATGGGTGGAGGTACAAGAAGGTGCCGTCCTTAATTATTTCATGGGATTAGTTTTGAATGTACGTATGTAAAGTTGTTAAATGTGATGGCAAGAAATGGGCAATAGGGGATCCTCCAAACTTAGCTGAAGCTCCAACTTCAGCCATTGGTTTCTTCAAGGCTGGACTATTGCAAGTCACTGCTAGCAGCATGTCTGAACAGTTCTTCGTTCAGCTAGTTATAAAGGCGGCTGCAAGATTGTTAACGGGGACTGAGTGAAGAGAATACTTTACTCCTGTGCTAAAGTCTCTCCACTGGCTTCCTGTTTAGTCTAGAATGTAAATAAAGTCCTTATAAACTAGGGGGAGAACCTTACGATTTGATACGACAGGATAGACGGCTCACAATAATATTAGCCGATACAGCGATAATCGATATATTGCACAAAAATAACCTACGATACATCACGATTTCCTAAAGAAACATTCTATTTTTATCTACATATTATTCATCATTTACATTTGTTTCCATGTGGATTGTACCTCCTCTTCTTAAATAAGTAAATCAATGATCTCTAAATGAAAATGGGTCATTGATCTGTCAGTGTCATTGCCGTTTACATTTAAATAAACAAGAAACCACCGCCCTAAGATTATATAATCATATTATTATAAAAACTATCATTAAAAGTAATATATTTGTGTGACAAGTGCTTGGTCCAAGTGCTGCCCTCTGCTGTTCTGACTGAATACTTGATCATTATTATAGAGCACTGCTACCTCATTAATACATGCATGACATCAGTCACTAATATGCATGACGTAATCAAAAGTATTGGAATAAAAAGTATTGCATCGCGATATATCACAAGACTGATATATTGTCGCACCCCGATTACAAAGTGTGTAGAGTGGGCAAAGATCCGAAACACTCCAATGGTAAAATTGAAAAAGGTACGCCTACGAGGGATTATTTTCAAATTTGGGACAAAGGGACGTGTTTCTTTGTGAGGCTTTTAACATTGATTTACTTGAAATAAAAACTGACAGGCAGAAAAATTTCTGAAATACTCTATACAGTCTATCTTTGTTTCCTAAAATAACCAGGCCAACACGAATATCTCCACACAGTTGCTCACTAATTGATAATATATTTACAAATGTTCTTGGCAAAGACCTTCCAAGTGGGATTCTAGTAACGGATGTAAGTGATCACCTACCTGTTTTTGTTCTGTATAACCTGGGATTCCGCCGCTTTGGGCATGAAGCGGGTGTCCGTTTATATTTTGGTCATTAATCGGTTATTGAAATAGTTGATAACTATTTTAGTAATCGATTAAACGTTTGCTGGTTTACACAAACTCAAAAAGAGCAAAGATTACATGTGGGGATCGAACCAGCAACCTCCAAAATCAGGGGTTATTGCCCGCACCCGTAACCACTCGACTACCGATTAACATGAGTTATAATGACAAGTTATAGTATATAATGATGTTTATCCCAAGTGTGTTCAGACGTCGATGTCTGTTCAGTGATATATATGCACTATTGTCGCATGACTTGTTCTATAGTTATGATTAAACAAATTAATAAAGTAGTAAATGGAATTGTGTTGCGCAAAAGCGTATGCAGACTGCACCACTGGAAGTCCAATCAAGGCCGAGTTCACCAGAGCTCCTCCCACGCCCCGCCCCTGGACTTTTTGAACATTTCGGTTTGAGCTGGAGCGGCAGCCATGACGCTTCTCTACCATCTCACCAAGGGGGGGGATACGGCCCTTTTCACCCAATTTCAGTACGTGCTAGTGGCAGGCCGTGGTATTGCAGCCCCAAAGCCCAAAAAGCACTTTGTGTCATAGACACTCATGTAAAAGGAGCGGCCTGTAAAATGGTCCACAGGGCACCTGGAGTTTCAGACTAAGGCTAATATATTTCTTAAAAAATACTATTTTTAGGACATATACTTTTTTTTTTCCAAAATATTTTTTTAAAAGTTTTCCAATGGTGTGACGTCACCAGGCCTGTGGACGTGCTCGTGCGCCATGACTCATGAACGAGCACAGGTTTTCTCCGTGTGGTCTCTGCGGGTCTGACAGCCAAACCATTGATTCAAACAAATAATGAACGGGAATCTACGGGACTGAACTAAGATAAACGCTAAGAAGCACCTCAAGTAAATGTTTTTCTTTACTCAGTACTAAAATGTATTGCGAACCTACACATGGCGGGCGTGTGTTTTAATGTTAAACATTAGGCTTAAAGCTAACATGAACAACAACAACAATAATAAAAAACTAATGAAGACGTGATAGTTTCCTGATTAGGCTGCACGCTTTTGAAAATAGCTTAAATGTTTGGCGGAAAGCAACGTAATGAAAAGGACAAAATAAATCGTTTTTAAGCGTAAGGTCAGGTGACCTCTTTATGATGGACAGTTCGTGAATCATAACCTTTAGTAAAGTTTGATCAGAAACAGAAACGGCACAATATACATGGCTGACAACAGAATCATTGTTCATGTTGACAAACGCACTTGTAACTCAATTTACTTCTTAACTTATGAACATGGCTACTTACATACATTAACTTATAGAACACTTTTGTAGTGCTCCTTCTTTGTATTCAGCCAAACAATTCTAGTAGTGAGTTTATATTAGCAAACAAATTGAAGTAAAAACTCGATTTCTATCATTTTTATCACAATAACCAGACTGCCAGCACTTACGGAACTTCTCGGAAAAGTGGCCGAGCGTGAGTACATTAGCGCGGCTACGTGCGTTCGAAGGGCCGCTGTAAGCTCCGGTTGTTGTACAAGAGCGGAGAAACTTAGCTTATTTGGCCCCGCACTGACAAACTGACCCCCCAGGTCATCTTAACATAGTAGCTTAATCGCCTGAAATGGCCTTAAACATTCATTTTGTATTTAAAGAACGATGTTATTAAGAGATTTGATACGGCTTAATGGCGTCGGCTCCGCTCTGAGGGGCTTCCTCGACAGCTGTGCGCGTACACGCTCTTGAGCCTAGATACCGATGACGCGTCATACGGGACCATGGGCCTTAATGGCGGACGAAACAGGAGTCATGCGCTATTGAGCACAACTATTGAAAGAGATAGGAGCTGGGACATCATGCCTCTTCCATTTAATATACTTCAATGCATCTCACAGACTCGCTGCTTTGCTAAGACAAGGACTTCATTGGATATGACTGGACGGTAAAAATATTATCATTATTATGTACTGATAGTGCATGTTCAAAATTCCCTGAAGCTAACTTTAAGACGAAACGAGTTTGAAGCACTGCTCCTGTAAGCTAATTAGCCTACCACCGGTTTGTGCTCATCTTTTCATCTTTTATTTATACGGTAGGCTACATGTAATGGTTGTTCAATGATACTTGGCAAGAAAACAATTGGCGCCTTGAACTTTTAATTTTTCAAACACAGTGGAGAAAAAACGCTGTCGGCGCCATATTAAGTTGAGTTGCAGCCGCAGCGCCGCTCTTTTTATTTCTATGCTGACTAGCCCGTCTCTGCTCCAGGCTGTGTCCCGCACTTGCTCTCGGCCTGCGCCGAAGAACAGCCCGCTGTACGCCGGTGACCCGCTCCAGACACCGCGGAGAGGGCAGCCACATCAGTGAGGTAAGGTCTTGTCGTACATTACAACACTCTGAAAACTAAGCTAAGCTAAGATTCATAAAGTCAACCCTGCGCTAACGAATCACGACAAAGTCAGGCTGACACAGGAGCCTGATAAAGTTCTTCGGGTTATAAGGCGATGATTGAAGCCTTGATGTTGGACAATACCGCGTGAAACAAGCTAAGCTATAAGCTAACAGACAGCCAGACTTTACTGTGGCTGAAATGAACTGTGGCTCAGTGCGCGCTCTGTTCTCCTGAACACGGTCAGCGAGTGGAGAGTGTTGGAGAGGTTGCCTGGCCTGCCTAAGGACCTGCCGTTTCATAGATATTTCAAAGACATAGTCTGGGAGCATGATCTCAACAATTTCCCATTGGCGTGTTTGACAGACGGCATCCACCAATTAGACCAACGCAAGATTTGTTGCAGTAACAAACGCTTCGGACGCTGTTTCTTTCTCCGGTTTTAGGGATTTCATATTTTCCAAATGATTTTAAACCATGGATCTATAAGTTTAAAACAGACGAAAGAGCAGGAAAAAAAAGAGGTGGTGACAGGTCACGGCTTCCGTCTCTTGGGGCGTGATTGGACCGATGTGGTGAAATCGTGAAATGATTGGCTGCGAGCAGCCGCCCAGACGGTTCTTCTTTTGACCAGAAAGGAGGAGTGTCTGGCAGGCCAGGGAAGGGGAGAGGGCTCCTGCTCCTCCTCCAGGTGTGGGGCGTTTGGGCCAATGGCCGCTGACTGCTCTGCTTTGTGACTACGACACTGGAGGCCGCCATTGCTCCACCTTTGCTGTAGTACCTCCATATGACCGCTATCCCCCCATTGCAATGCATTGGACTTTAGACACGTTAAAAACAACGTTAATGCCCGGTGCCTAATGGTTTAGAAGTGGCTAGAGCTAGATATTCCTCCTGTGATTACGCTGGGTTAAAAACAATATGAAGCACCAGGGTTTTTATCGTAGTATACATTTTAGAAATCTTGCGTAATTAATGAGGGCCTGACTTTGATTGACAGGCCGTTTACGTCGCTGCCTGGCCATGGGCGTGATTACAACAGAAATACACGCCCATTACACGCCCCGCGAGGGCCAAGCAGGGCCGGGTCTACAGTCAAGATCCCGCCCTTATGCCCTTTTTAGGAACATGCTTCGTCAGAGCTGGAGAGGAGGAGCCTGTAAATCCGCCATGATTTCCCCCACGAACGTGGTCATTTTGGTAAACGGGGAGGAGTGAGGAGGAGCTGTCTATTCTTTATACAGTCTATGGTTTGGGCGCACACAAAAAGTGGCTTGCTTGAGTTCAGGAAAATGCATGTGCAATATTCTGTACAACCCCTGAGGCCCTGCAAACTGTCTTCACCATGTGTTTGCTTGTCATAAATGCTGCAGTTGTGCATTTTAATTGTGTAAATGATATCGTAATTTCTACCGTTATTATACTATTTCTTATTTATGTTGTGATATCATTTTTATGTCATATAGCCATGCCCTTAGGATTAGATCTTTTTAATTCTTCAAAAAAAAAAAAAATGCTTTTGACTTAAAAATTACTTGTTTTGTTTGAAAACAAAAGGTCCCTCCGCAAGAAGGACGTGAGGCTCCCCACAGCGAGACTGAAGCCTCTGCACTCGATCAGTGGTTCTCACCTGGTGGATCGACACTCAGGACCCAAAAGTGAGTCGTAAACCTTTCTACCTTTTATTAATGTCACTCTTTGAGAGCTGCCTTGATCATTATTTCAACTTTATTCAGTGTTATTATCACAATTTATATTTTTTCTTTTTGTCAAAATAATTTGTGGGAGATACGAGTATCATAAACATGTACTTTGGATCGTGGCTTGTCATCAGCGTGTTGGTGGGTCTCGATGCTGTAGCTTAGCGTTTTTAGTTTTAGTCTTTAAGACAAAAACACTTTTAGTTTTAGACACTCATTTCTAAAAGTGATAGATTTAGTGATAGTTTCATAAAATGTTATATCTTTTAATTATTTATAACTTTCTCCAGGTAGAAGCACAAGATCCCTCCGCAGAAAGCACACGAGGCTCCCTACAGCGAGGCCGGACTCTCCACGTGCAGGATTGCAGGTAAATGTCTTCATCATTCCACACTATGTAGGTGGTTCTCAACTGGTGGGTCAAGACTCTGGACCCAAAAGTGAGTCACAAACCTTAAGCTGTGTTGCTCCAGCGGCATTGAACAATGTTCAAATGCAGAGGACAGTTGTTTTGACTTGTTCTTACTCAATAGGAAAAATAATTCTGTTCAGCCATAGTTTCATCCTGATACTGACTTAGCCACGCCTTTGCTTTGGCCTGGTTAATTCCTGATCCAGGTTTAGACACATTTTACTCCTACCCTGGTATGGCTACCAGCTTTAGTCCTGGTTTAATTTAGTTTCTTTTTTTGTTTTGTCAAGGTTTAGTCCTGCTGAAATTCTGATCAGATCACTGTTCTCTAACACACTTAAATTTGTGTAATGTAGCCTAAAACATCTAAGCTTAGTCATAACTAAACAATGCACTGTTATTTGCTTCTTTTCCTTTTATCCAGAGTTTACAATATTTATAGCAGGATGAAAAATCTAAATATGTATTTTTGTGTGTGTCAATTTCAGGAAGAAATGGCGTTTGAGGAGGGAACTGTTGCTCTGGTATCCAGGATAAGGATCCTTTCTCATCCCAGCAAGTGTTCATGGCACTTAAGGATCAGGTTGTGATGTCTCTCAACAAATGGACTGATGCACTGGTTTAACGTTGACATATCATGCACATGGACTTTGAAACAGAACTACAATATTTTTGGTACCCCAGGAATGATACAATCCCGATCAAAGGTTTGGTGTGGTTGGATCTTAACAAAGTTTCAAGTAGAACTTCAATATTCTACAATGAAAGTGAGACAACAAAAATAAACCTTTTATTGAAAACAGCTATTAAACTGAAATGTTTTTAACAGGTCAAATCTGTGCACATGTGTGGATTCAGTGTCATTTTCTGTCAGGTTTTCACACCGTCATGTTCCATAACCCTCGTGATCTTTCAGGAAATTCAAAATTACTGTTATTGCGTCCCACCTCGGCAGCGAAAATGTTTTGTCTCGCTCCCATTTCTTCTTCATAATAAAGTTCTACTTGGAACCTCGTTAAGATCCAACCATGCAAAAAGTGATTTCCTTTTGCCATCTTTCAACTGGTCAGGACTTGATCAGGACCGTTACATTTTATCATTTTGAAACTCAAGCACAAGGGTTTTAAATTACTGTCTGGAGCTCCCTCTACAGACAACAGAGTGAATTACTGTTTCAACAATAACGGTAACTAACAAACTTTGGTACCGAGCTGTCCTACGCTTCAATCAGATGTTGGATTATGGGCTTTAAAAATATGGAGGAGAGTGTTTTGTTTTCAATTGGAGCTCCAACAGTAGAAAACTTGACAACCAAGGTGAATATAATGACTCCAAGTTTGTTTGACCAAGAAACAAAACAAAATTTTGGACTCAAACATGTACATTTTGTATATGATTTTAAAATATATATATAATTTGACATAGTTTTTATAGTGGTCAAAACAATGTTTTGCTGTCTGCATCTTTTACAGTTCCCTTTTTGTTGGTGGAAAGTTGGCCTTAAATAAAGTTGTCATAAAAAATGTTCTTCCTGTATGTGTTATTTCTCACATGGTTTAATGTTGGCCCAATCCCAATTCTCCCCCTTAGCCCTCCGCTTAGCCCTTTCCCTTCGTTTTGCGCGTTCACGAGAGACGAAGGGGTGTCCCAATTGTATTTTGCGGTGAGGGGTAGCGGTGAGGGCCACATAGCCCTTCAAGCGAGGGTTTTTCAGATGCACACTTCAGACGAAGGGGTAGGAGGAGTTTGACAAAACACGGAAATAAGCTGCGAAATGAATTCACGAACATCATCAATAAGCTCTTACAACATTTATAAAGTTTCAGAACGCTTCGTTCATGACTTTATTCGCTTTGTGCAACAATTAGAACAGTCCATTGCTTTATACGTGTCAGTTCTACGTTTTCGCTTTGCTGCTGCAAATGCTCCATGTATTTGTGCTGTATTGACTGACTTTTGGCATTTCTTTCCAAACTTTTGAAACGTCGCTAATGTCATAACACACGGGGTTCATCGCTGCTGCACCCGCGGTCTGTCTCCCCGCGCCGCTGTGCTCTGAGCCCGGGTCCGAGGCTGTCTGTCTCCCCGCGCCGCTGTGCTCGGAGCCCGGGTCCGAGGCTGTCTGTCTCCCCGCGCCGCTGTGCTCGGAGCCCGGGTCTGAGGCTGTCTGTCTCCCCGCGCCGCTGTGCTCAGAGCCCGGGTCTGAGGCTGTCTGTCTCCCCGCGCCGCTGTGCTCAGAGCCCGGGTCCGAGGCTGTCTGTCTCCCCGCGCCGCTGTGCTCTGAGCCCGGGTCTGAGGCTGTCTGTCTCCCCGCGCCGCTGTGCTCAGAGCCCGGGTCTGAGGCTGTCTGTCTCCCCGCGCCGCTGTGCTCGGAGCCCGGGTCCGAGGCTGACTGTCCCCGTTCTGAGCGCAGCCTCCGCTCACGCCCGGGGCTCAGAGCGGAGGCTGCGGGTGCCTGTCCGCGCCCTGTGCGCACTGCGAGCAGGTCTAACCTCTGCCCGTCCCCGCTGAGTGGCTACAAGAACTTTGTGATACCTTTCAGTATGAAAAGCGCTTTATAAATGAAGTTTGATAGATTGACGAGCGGATCGGCTGATCTCTGGCAGCTCTGGCTGCAGCCACAGCGACACACGGACAGGGGGAAGGAGAATGTAGCGCCGAATGAAGCAGAAATTGATGACAATCTGTGGGGTTTGGGCTGAGTTTAGGTGCTTGTTTAGGTTTTACAAAACAGCATCCATCAAGTGATGAACTGGTTCAGTAGAAACATGCTATAGAGACAAGTAGGCTTGCTTTTTATTTACATAACCTGATTCATCTGTGTTAATAGTAAATGCAGTCAAATGGAGGGCTGTCCCATTTCTTAGGACGGTCTTTTCAACCCTCGCCCTTAGCCCTTGGTTGCAGGGTGTAGGGAAAGGGCAAGGGCTAGGGCTAGGGGAAGGGGTAGGGGTAGAAAAGAGAATTGGGATTGGGCCGTTGTATGTTTCCTCAATTTAATTGAGGGAATAAACCTTTTAAAATGGGTTTAAGTTAATGTAGCATTTGAGTATAATAATCGAATCATTTGGGTTCATTAACCTATACTTTTAATGCTATTGTTGATTAAATGATTTGAGCTACCATTGACTAAATGATTTGAGCTATCGCTGACTAAATAATTTGAGCTATCGCTGACTAAATGATTTGAGCAGTTCAAAATAGTCGTGAGTTGCAGCCCTCAAATCTTGTCACTTATGACAATGTTCTCATAATGATCTGTGTCAAGTATAGATTAAACAACTCATTTAACTCATGATTTAGTTCATTTGATTCATTTGTCTATGAAACTGTTACGGCCCCAGGCCTCCAGTCTACCTCGGCTTTGTGTAAGTTTGTTAGTGTGGCTTAATGATGTCCTCCCCTCTATGGACACCTTGCTATGTGAGCCCTGGTTGGCTTTGGAGGGGACAGAGCGTTCTCCATTGTCGGCCCTAAGCTGTGGAACGCTTTGCCCCTCCACATCCGTACGGATTATTTGTAGTTTTTAATGTGTTTTTATTTCTATTCATTCTTTTAAATTGTTTTATTTCTATTTATTGTTTTATTTTTATTGTATATACTAATTTAGTGGTGGAGCTCATTTGTATTGTTTTTGTTTTATTGTTGTTATTGTTATTGTTGTTCAGCACTTTGGAAACGTTTTGTTGTTTAAATGTGCTATATAAATAAAGTGGATTGGATTGGATTGGAATTGGAGGACGAGGAGCCTTTCCGAAAACCGTTCCCTCCTCCCTTCCCCTACACCCTTCCAGTCAGGCCTCAGTGAGGGCAGGACGCAGAACTGAGGTTGTTTGGTGTGTGTTGCTCGTGGGACTGCTCTCGGGTGTAACACACACCTGTTAAGTCTGCATCGATGCTGACTCGCTGTGAGGGAGCTGATCAGACACTTCCCCTCTCTGAGTGCTCCGTTTCTGACAGAACTCCGCGGGCAAGCGCGAACTGAGTGTTAGGGGGTAGGGGGAGGGAGGAGGGAGCGGTTCTGGTTGGTTGCTGCTTCCTGGTCCTGATTAGTGTGGCATCTGCACACCTGGCCTTTAACCAACCACCTGCTGACTCTGACTATGTTTAAGTCCAGGCTGAAAACATGCCTATTTACTACTGCCTATGGCCATTGACTGTATTTTAACATTTTAATATATAATTTAATCGGCTCATGAAGAAGACAGTTTCTCTGCAGCAGGAAGGAAAAGACGGAAAGAGAGGCGTACCTTGATGATTTAAAGTTGATCCATTTTGCCTCGTCAGAGTAATCCAAACGCCCTAAGGCAGCGCTTATTAATTCTTTCTTCACGCAAAAAAGAGTCAAAGTGAGAGTGGTTCGGCCCGAGGTCGGCCTCATTCACAGCACACCCGCTCCAAACCACAGAGTCCTCCTGTTTCAGCTGCAGTCAGAGCGGCTGTTTAGACCGGCGTGAAGTGGATTCACACTGACCCAAAAGGGCAGCTCTTTCGGTCGACCTAACCAGAGTTAGTTTAGGTTAATGTTTGTTATCCTTTGTAAACTTTGTAAATATCCCCTTTTGTTTGTATATGTAATCTCTTTGTAAGGATGTTATGGTATGCTGGTGTTGATTTGAACAATTACCGTTTTAAATGTAAAAAAAATCATCCTTATCTCGGTGGATCAGCGCCCGTGGTGTAGCACGGTGAGCCTCACCCGCCGCCGTCTCATCTGCTGAAGTTGCTGCACAGACGCACTTCGTAGTTTACAACCAAAACAAAACTTTCTCAAAGCTGGAGTCATGTCTGGAGGAGGAGACGACAGCGCTCAGGACGTCCATCAGCTTCAAACAGGACCAAGTCTGAAGTCTGGGTATATTTTGGCTATTTTAAGAAAGCTGAGGGACAGTTTATAGAAGACAGTGATCCTGTTTCCAGAACGTGCAGGAAAAAAGTGTCTCTAAAGGCAGCGATACTTCAAACCTCATGACTCATGTGCGTGACCGTCACCACAACTCTACAGCCAATGCAGTGCCATGCCATTGGTCCAGCAACCCATTAGTCCGACGTCTCATTATTCCCAAAATGTCCCATTGAGCAGAGGTGCCATTAGTCCGACATCTCTAACCCAGTTATGTTGTGGATTAGAGAGACATACACAACCATTAAGGTCAGTGGACACTTGCCTGAACCTCATTTTATGTTTCAACCCCTACTCAATTTCGGGAATAATTGGGCGTCGGACTAATGGGCCGACCCCAGCCAATGCAAGGTAACGTTTTAGCTGAAATGCATGATGTGGGTTCTTCCTCATTTTGGTTGAGGGAGAATGCAGCGAGTCGCCCCATAGTGCAGCCGCAGCGCCCATCGCCAGAATATAAGCAGTGTCGCGGTTACCTCCATATTGAAATGGCACAATGCATTATGGGGCTCCCAGGGGACAGATTGCAATAGATTCACTCTTGCCGCATTATTATGAATTCAACAATGATTAGTGTCTGATGACATTTTCCCAAATCTGCAAAGCACACTGGAAGGACACAAACTGAGGACAATATAATTAGTGCATGTAATACCCTCGAAACAATCAACAACACATAGTTCCTTTACTTTGATGTATGATTTTAAATATAATAAACACTGTGCATTTATTTGAATCTAATTCCGTTTGTGTAGGACTATCAATGCTTTCTGAACATATTAACACACGTTGAAAAAAATACTGCGCCTTTACTTTCCACCCCAGTGGACTGGCCTCTAAGTCGCTCCATGATCAGTTGTGAGGATTTCTGGTTTGTTCTCACAGCCGATTGAACCATGGTTACGCATACATTCCATCCTGAAAACCTACCAGAAATCCTCCAACACCCACTGAGATAATACCTGTTTTAACCACTTACCCCTGCATTAACCCAGCACATTTTCTCCAGTTCAGCTTTACCCAAATCAAAGCCTCTCACCTGGAGAGCAACAGTGTTAACGAATCATTTGAAAGCTAAGGTCTGCAAAACAATTGTACGTTCTAGTTGCGTTGTCGCCGCATTTTTGTCATGTTTTCGTCACGTGTTTGTCAACCTTTAGTCATTTTGTTGTTGTATCATTGTTGCTTCTTTGTTGCTTTTTGTGTCGCTCTCTTGTGGACATTTTTGTTTCTCAAAAGTTGCCTGTTTTTTTCTCATTTGCTTTGGAATATTGTAAAAGTCTTTTACCGCCGAAAAGTGCCCAAATGTAAACACCTTTCCAAAGGCGCGTCTGTAACCCCTCAGCGGTGCGTTCACGACCCACGCCACGGCGGGACCTCGCGGCGTCAGGGAGCGGACATGCCCCAGATATATCCGCGGCGTCCCGTCTTTGTCCGGGACTGCGACGGGGGAGCGACAGCGGGACAGTTGGGATCACGCACAGGGGTGATTTATGTTCCAAAGCTCCTTTGGAGCAATTACATTGTAAATTGGTTATTGGTTACACATACAATTTCTCGTTAGCCCTTGGACTTAGTTTTTTGAGTTGAAACAATTTTACATTTTACAGTGTAGGTTTAGGATATATAACGTTGTGACATGTCAATATTGTCCTCACACTACAGTTTCAAATGCATTTGAACCATTTTAAAGGTTGAAAGGATAATTAACCACTTGACTGCCACTTTAGGGTTAGGGTTAACAATTATTTACGTCAGCCTAGCCCCCAATCAGGGGGCACGGCAGGTGACAGTTTAATGGGTAGCTAATAGTTCCCCAATTGCTTCAACAAAAATTGCTTTTCCACGTGGACTTCCTGCTGTCCCCAGTGCCAGCTCTAACTGTGTCGTCGAGTGTTTCCACCACTCAGAACAGGGTCAAACAGGGTCAAACAGGGTGAGAGACCGAGCTCAACCCTGGGCCAAAGCGCTACTGACGTGATGTGCACAGACTGCCGGCCTCTGATTAAAAAAAGTGATTTTGACATTGTTAGCGCAACTTTAGCTGGTGTTAGCGTAACATGAGCACGTAGCTTACCTTCATAGTCCGTCTTTAGCTGCTCCTTTCCTCTAGTATTTGCCTTGGCACCTCTGAATAAACCCCACCAAAAGGCAGTATTTGCCCACATTGTTCTCATTGCGGCTCACAAAACGTTTCACCGTTCGGGTGTCTGTTGATTTTGTTGATTGCCATGAGGCCAATGCAATAGTTCTATGTCTCATCACTTTGTTTCCTTGTGTACCCTTTAACTACTTCCCCGTCGCTCTCGCTCTCTCAGATTTAGAGCGATGTGGCAAGGGCATGTCCACCACTCATCCCTGCGCTCGGCCGCCAGAAGAAGTTCATAAAAAAAAAAAAAAGAAATCAAAATCCTTGTTTGTCACTCAGAGTTACAGCGCCGTAAAAAGTCAATGAGAGCATGTGTCCCGGTGGAGGGCAGCAGCAGGACCGGCCTTACCTCCTGCTAAGTGAACATCTGCTGGGACCCTTTACACCTACATAGAGCTAATTCAGCCTGGAGACATTTGGACACATGGGTACGGAGTCAACGTTGGCGCTCAGACCCAAGCAGGAAGAGAAAGACAAGACCGAGATATAGTGAGGAGAAAAGGATGGATGGGCGACTGTAGTCCAGTTGCGTCTGACAGCAGCCCACACTACACGATTCAAACGCGAGTCCAGTCGTGACCCCCCCACACTACGAGACATGACTCTCTGCGACTGCCTCTAACTAGACACGAAATTGTATCAAAATTGGGCATAAAAGTCGTGTAGTGTGTGCGGACCTTAAGAGAGGGAAGGTAGTTCAGACAGAAGGGGTCTCACTCCGAGAAGGAACAATAGCAGACATTGAGGACAGTTACAAGTACCGCCAGAAACCCCCAAGCAAATGTCATCCTCGAAAAGGTGACAAGGTAAGCGGCTACGGCCAAATACCTCCTACGAGTAGGGCAGGTCCTAAGAAGCCAGCTCAATGGCGAGAACAAGTCCCGGGCAATAAACAGCTACGCCCTGCTAGTAATCAGATACCCTGCAGGAATAATAAGCTGGCCAAAGGATGAGATACAGACCACAGATGTTAAGACACGAAAGCTCCTAACCGTGCCTGGAGGATTCCACCCCAAATCCAGCACCCTGAGACTGTACACTAGCCCTAAGGAAGGAGGCTGAGGACTAGTGAGCGTGAGAGCCACTATCCAGGATGAAACATCCAAGATCCATAAGTACATCTGGGACAAGGCTCCCAATGTCTCAGACATTGGGGAACAGAAGATGAGGCGCTGGAGGTCCCGTCATGGGAGGACAAGCCCCTACACGGGATGTACCACCGAAACATAACTGAAGTGGCTAGACAGATCTGGACTGAAGGACAGCACAGAGGCTCATCATGGCTGCACAGGAGCAGGCCTTGAGCACCAGAGCAATAGAGGCCCAGATCTATCACACCAGACAAGACCCCAGGTGTAGACTGTGCAAAGAGGCCAATGAGACAGTCCAGCACATGACTGCAGGGTGTAAGAGGCTGCAGGGAAAGCTTACCTGGAGCGCCATAACCAAGTGGCTGGCATAGTGTACAGGAACATCTGTGCAGAGTATGGGCTGGAAACCCCAAGGTCAACGTGGGAAACACCTCCAAAGGTGGTAGAGAATGACCGAGCCAAGATCCTGTGGGACAAAGAGCAGAGGAAAGCTGTTGTGGTTGACATAGCAAATTTAACATCAGGAAAAAGGAACACGAGAAACTAGAGAAATACCAGGGGCTCAGAGAAGAGCTGGAGAAGGCCTGGAGGGTGAAGGCATCAGTGGTGCGCGTGGTCGTTGGGGGTGAGGACAAGTGTTTTGTATATTGTATGTATTCATTAGAAGCAAAAAACGGCAATTGTTGCTAATGTTAACATACGTAGCATGAAGTTAACATAGCTTCCTTGTTAGCATGGTCTGTTTATGAAGTATTTATGGGCTGTTGAACCACTTTGCTTCTCTCCATGTCGCTGTATCTTTATTAGTAGAAAAATGACCAGGTCTTCGAATTTGCTGTTAGCTATATGGCCTATGAACATGGCATTGGTTATTTGTAACAATGCTTCTTGTTCTATCCCTATCAAATACACATATAAATAAATAAAATATAATCATAATTCAGCAATTTTTTGTCTTGTTTGTTTTCCCCTCTGGCTGCTCCAAACATCAATGGGGGACATGTCATTCAAAATGTCATCAATAAAATGCACCTGTGTTCGCTGTCCGCATCAACAGCACTGCACTGAGGCAAATGGTGTCACACCAGATACTGACTGGTTTCCAATGAAGTCAAACTGAACATTTCAGAGTGTCCTTTTAGCCTTTTAGTCCTTTTATTGTAGACAGCCTAAGACACACCTGTGCACTATTCATGTGTCCCCCCCAATCTGACACTTTTTGATTCCCCCATTCCGACAATAGTTAGGGTTAGGGTTATCTGCTGCTTGTCCTCTTGTGATCGTGACATCTTCTGTGTTGTGTGAGTGGATGTGAGTGTTATAGGTCATTCTAGTCGGCCCACGTGTTTTTGATAATTATCTTGTGTGTCCAAATGGCAGAACGTTGCACAAAAGGTAAAATGTCACCACTCCGACAAAGGGGGGGGAAAATGTCGGAGTACCGGGACGTTTGATAACAAATGGAAATGGTTGTATTCCCCACCATGGTATCCAGTATTAGGGGCTGTCCTTCGAACCAAAATAGAAATAGAAATTGTCGTTTCGTGATTTGTGACAATGCTTAGTATAAAAGCGCTGTCAAAGTAAACCCCTCTCCTTCACTCTCTCAGCTCTCTGGACTCGACTCTCCGCCTCCAAGTTATTTCCAAGTTCCCCTTCCTCTCCCCTGCACATTCAGCGCGGACATGTCATCCATCTGAGGAGGCCCCGGGGCAGAGTGCGGGGTGGCCCAGCTGACTCCGGCCGACTGCTGCAGCCGCTTGTATTTCAGCGTGTTGGAAGTGCGTGGAGAATCGGCGTGAAGGCTGAAGGGATTATGGATTTCGGGCCCGACTCTAAGCTGCCCTCCGATGCCCAGCGAGGATGTCCGTGAGCGGGGTAATCTTCAAACGGCACGCGGAGGGATGATGGGTGGACACCGAGACGCGACGCGGCGCTAAAGTGTCCAAATGTGTTCCGCGAGTTTAGGGCCTTGGGAGGGACAGGTCAGAGGGGGTTAGAAGAGGAAGTGTGAGGGCGGCACATGGTTTACAAGAAAATAGGTGCAGTGGCTTTAAAACTACTTAAACTGGATGAGTCAAATTTACTGATGTGGTTCTCTTTGTGCTCCGAAAAATAGAGTTTATGAAGTCACTCTACTGACATTATGGTAAATATAGCGAAATATTAGGAAAGTAAAATATCTTAACCGGTTAACAATCATATACAGTGTCTCTCGAAAGTACTAATACACCTTGAACCTTTGCACATTTTGTCATGTTTACAACCATAAACATAAAGATTTGATTTGGATTTTTTTACTGAAAGTTCACACACAAGCAACAGACAACTGTGAAGTGAAAGTAAAATGATACATGATTCTGTTATTTTTCCAAAAATAGAAAAGTGAAAAGTGGGGCGTGCATAAGTATTCATACAGCATGACTTAATACTTTGTGGAACCCCCTTTTGCTGCAATAACAGCAGCAAGTCTTCTGGGGTTTGACTCTACAAGGTTTGCACATGTAGAGACTGACATTTTGGCCCATTCCTCTTTACAAAACAACTCAAGCTCTGTCACATTAGAAGGAGAGCGTTTGTGAACAGCAGTTTTCAGATTTTCAATAGGATTTAGGTCAGGACTTTGACTGGGCCATTCTAACGCATTAATATGTTTGTTTTTAAACCATTCCATTGTAGATGTTTGTGTTTAGGGTCATTGTCCTGCTGGAAGGTGAATCTCCGCCCCAGCCTCAATTCTCTCGCTGACTCCAGCAGGTTTTCCTCCAAAATGTCTCTGTATTTGGCTCCATCCATCTTCCCAACTATTCTTACAATCTTCCCAGTCCCCGCTGAGGAAAAGCAGCCCCATAGCATGATGCCCCCCCACCATATTTGACACTGGGGATGGTGCACTCAGGACGATGAGCAGTGTTAGGTTTGCTCCATACATAACGTTTTGCATTTGGGCCAATGTTTGTCTCATCTGACCAAAGCACCTTCTTCCACATGGGAGCTGTGTCCTCCATATGACTTCTAGCAAACTTCAAACGGGAATTCTTATGGCCTCCTTTCAATAATGGCTTTCTTCTTGCCACTCGTCCATGAAGGCCAGATTTGTGTAGAGTACGACTTATAGTTGTCCCATGTACAGATTCCCCCAGCTCAGCGGCAGGACGTCGCAGCTCCTCCAGAGTTATCTTGGGGCACTTGCATTTCTGACCAGTGCTCTCCTTGTTCGGTCTGTTAGTTTAGGTGGACGGCCGTGTCTTGGTAAGTTCGCAGTGGTGCTATACTCTTTCCATTTCCGAATGATGGATTGAACAGTGCTCTGTGAGATGTTCAAATCTTGGGAAATCTTTGTATAACTTAACGCCGCTTTAAACTTCTCCACAGCTTTATCCCTGACCTCTCTGGTGAGCTCCTTGGCCTTCATGATGTTGTTTAGTGACCAATACACTCTGACCATAGCTCTGAGGCCCTCACAGAACAGCTGGAATTATACTGAGAGTAGATTACACACAGGTGGCCTCTATTTAATGGTTAGGGCAAAGTGTGAACAACCTGCAGGCATTAGGAATGTTATAAAGGCAATTTAATGCACTCAGAAAATGCTGTATGAATATGAATGTAAAATAACAGAATCATGTATCATTTTGCTTTCACTTTACAGTTGTCTGTTACTTGTGTGTGAACTTTCAGTAAAAAAATCTAAATAAAATCTTTATGTTTATGGTTGTAAACATGACAAAATGTGCAAAAGGTGTATTAGTACTTTCGCACTGTATATCCAAATCTCAAAGGATATTGACTGGAGAGCTTACAAAAGCCAAGACCTTCTAGTCTCTAAAAATATGTGTGAGATCTGTGTGAGTCAAACACAACTTACATTACATTTGCCACTCTTAACCCTGATCATATCCTGATTAGATGTCTGTGTAAGTTCTCAGTCGTACAGGAGTTGTCCATCTTCAATGAAGGTACTTGATTCATCTTCTGTACTCAGTAGTTGAAGTCTTCGAACGTTTCGCCTCTCATCCAAAAGGCTTTGTCAGCGACAAAAGTCCCACTCAGCCCACAGCTGAAGATATAGACCAACAGGGAGGAGTTAGGGTTGGCCCGGCTCCTCCCCTCTAATCACAGCTACTCTAACCTGTGGGTAAACAACCTTTGAAGTAGATCGTCTCAGTATCGGTCAGTCTTGTCCTATTCATAAATCACTGCCCATTATAGGACAGATAATGGGCAGTGATCATCTTTAAGGCATTGAACCTGCCTTAAAATGACTGGAGTACTCATGCTAAGTTGGTGGGGACAACCCATACCCAGTACAGCCACCAACAGACATTGAGAACTCAGAAAGAGTCCCCAGGATCAAACGGGACATTACTGCGATGAGGCTGAGATAGTACTTGTGTCCTGGACTCATTTTCCATTGTGATCATGAATAATGAAGCTTCAGGCCCGTCTGCCGAGGGACTCGTATCAGCCCCTGGGTCTATAGCCTAGCCGTGGATCTCTCCTTCTGTGGTACTCCCCAAAGGTTTGTCCTTTATCACACTGGGTTTTTGAGTTTTCCTTGTCGGGTCTAAGGACATTACATTAGCCTTAAAACAGTAAACAATAACATTTCTTATTGTCTCACTGCTTTCATGTTAGACGCAGTCCTGTGAGGCAGCTACTGTTGAGATATTGGCCTTGGCTTCCAAAAAACTGGGAGAGTGAGCAAACCACCAGCACCTCTGCCGTCGGAACACTCTTAATCCCAGCATGCAACACTCTGCGCTAAAGTAATGTGTGGGGTTCCTGCACCTTGTCGTTTGAATCACTGAGGTGCTGTGCGAATGCAAAGTGATGGCGGTGCAGGTTCTTTTCAAGCCTTTCTGCTCCGGGCCTGCCTTCCTCTTTCCCTCCGCAGACGCGCCGGGGAAAACCGGGAAAAGGTTGATGCAGTCAAGTCGGTAAATGTGAACGTTTTCTGAAATCCTGCGTTAACATTATGTGATGCCAATGGTCACCTCGCGCCTTACTGGAAACTATGAATTATCACCCGATTTTATGTATTGCTATTTCGCACTGTAGTGTTCGTAACATAAACCCTGACCCTCTTACAGCCCCTCCCACCTCCAGCTCAGAAGGATGTCTCGTTGAAATCGATGGCGTCGCTCCGGTCTGATCCATATCACGGGCGTTTCTCCAGGTTCCTCTTTATTCAATTAAAGCGCTTTATTATGAGCCGATTGTTTCCCCTGCATTATTTAAACTGATCCAAAGGACTGATGCCGTCGCACAGGGTGGAGATAAGGCGGCGCCGAGGAGGAGCGGCTGAAGGACATCACTCCGTCTAGGAGGAGATAGCATCCCGGGCCGATCAGGAGTGGAGGATGTGGGAGTTTGGTGGAATGAAGATGGAGATCGCACGTTTAGGAGAAGCTGCATTAGTGCGATGTTTCCCAGATGGCTAAAGGTTAATTTACTAAAGAGAGACAGTGCAGGTAATACTTTTTTTTTTTCATATCATTATCAAATTGTAAGTTTTGGGGCCAGTTTTTTTTCTCTAACGCAGTCAAAATTAAGGCTTTGCCACAATCGCATCTTATACTTTCTAAAGATTTGGAAACGTTATAAAGCAGAGCAATGGAGTAAAATGTGCATTTACAGCATGTAGTTGAAGGTGTGTTGACCTTTTTTTTGATGCTCGCGTCTGCACTGTTGTTGCTCTTTGAAAATGTTATTATTGCTCAAGAGATGCGCAAAATAAAACAAAAACTGCATTTTGTTGGTCAATTCAGAAATAACATGTGTTACATCAAACTCTGTGTCTAATACTATAAAACTGTAACGCTGTAGAGAGAAAACATCTGGAACAAAGCACGTTTAGGGGGTTAAAAAACAAAAGCTGAGACACAAAATATGCATATTTTTTTTAATGCAGAACAAAATGTTACTTCAGATGCTCGGCTGTCCTCGGTGGATCCGCTTGTGTCGTCGGAGACGACTCTTCTGAGCAAAGGTTTTCTCACAGGATGGGCAGGCGAATGGTTTTTCACCTGTGTGTGTTGTTCTATGTGCATCTAGAGTGTATTTTACGGCAAAGGTTTTCTCACAGGTTGGACATGTGAATGGTTTCTCACCTGTATGTGTTCTCATATGTCGATCTAGATTACTCTTTAGTGTGAATGCTTTCTCACAGGTTAAACATGTGAATGGTTTCTCACCTGTATGTGTTCTCATATGTCGATCTAGATTACCCTTTACTGTGAATGTTTTCTCACAAGTTGGACAGCCGTAAGGTTTCTCTCCTGTGTGAATTCTAATGTGCCTCAGTAAATCTTTCCTACTCTCAAATCTCTTGTTACAAACTGAGCACTGATGCTTCTTCCGCTCAGCTCCATCAGGTCCTGCCTTGTCTTCATTGTGGACAGTGGTCTCTGGTACAGACTTGTTGTTGGGAGACAGTTTGTTGCTTCTGTCTCTGGTCTGGACTTGGTTGTAGTTTTCTCCATCAGCCTCTGTCTCCATCAGCTGCTCCAATGGAGGCTCTTCACTCTTCACACAGACAGCACTGGACTCTGGAACAGGCCTGAAACATGATTTAAATGAAGTATTCATGAAGCTATTGTCAACATTAGTCGGAGAAACTGGCCGTGTTTGAAAGTGTTGGACTTACACTGGCAGCTGCTCTTCCTCCTCAGTGACGCTGTGTTCCTCTGGCTCCTCTTTGATCCGTGGAGTCTGTGTAAAGTCCTGGTTCAGACCCGGGTTCATCAGGACTCTTCGGCTCAGAGCCCGGTCCAGGAGCTGCTGTGTCCTCTGGTTCTCCTCTTCGGAGCGAGAAAGCTCCTCCTCATACTCCGCTGTGGCTCTTTCAATCAGCACAGATATCGCTTCAGCCGCCACGGCCAGACGCTCGATCACCAAAGCTCTCAGCGTTTGGAGTTTAGACATTTTTACAAACTCACAAACTACGACCTGAACAGAGACGACAGAGGAAACAAGGATGACTTAGAGATGATACAAACGTTTCTTCAAAAATCAAACATTATGAGCAAAACCCTTTATGATTCTATTGTCAGCAGATTGCATCGTCCATAAACTGCTGGTCCTACATTTAGCGAACAATCACACCAGGAAACATCAGTGTGAGACTAGTTTGAACACTAACTAACATCAGGATTAAGGGCAACAATAACTAATACATAAACTAATAATAAACTAATCCTTCAAAATGCGTTAAACAAACCTATTTAACAGGAATTAGACATAGGACTCACCAACGATAATCTTCCAACGTCGTAAAGTCACAGATAAAATCGTCCACTTTCAAACAATAAGAATGCGTTGTCACAGTAACATGCTTTAAAAATCAAATCAGTGCAAATAAAATGTGGTTTCCATAGAAATCAAGAGACTTTGAACAATAATATTTTTATTCACAGAAAGTCTATGGCTGTGTCCGAATGTCCACACTATTCCCTATATAGTGCACTATATAGTGATCACGCCATTTTGTAGGGGTGTCCGAATGTCCAGAGAGAAAAAAGTAGTGCACTCAAAATTTCCCACAATGCATTCTGAAAAGTAGTGAGCATCAGCGGTCACTAAACGGGTCAATATAGCCCACAAATGCATTGCGAGAGTCGGAGAAGAATGCCTGACAGCAACAGGTCTTTGAACTAAACACGACGGAATGAAATCAGCTGTTTCAATCGTGTGTTGCGTATTTATCATTAATAAATGACTTAAATATAAACAGTTACGGTGAAAAATGCTAGCGTTAGCTGCTTACCTTTAGCTCGAGCTGTTAAATGACCGATAGCTTCCTCTCAAATAATCCAAGCCATTCATGTAAAATCCATGTTAAATATATCTGACTCGTATTTATCCATAAATAGTCCCCTGTTTCATGAGTTTGGTTGATCTTTATCGCAGAAATATTTTTTTTCCGGAGTTTAGCGAACTTTTTGCAGATGTAGTGCACTCATTCTGCTGGCGCTTCGGACACCGGGCTCTGACCTGCTTTCTGCACGTCTTAGAGCTAACGCTGGAGTGTTTTTTTTTTTTATATGATAGTTTTAATTTTAATTTAAATGTCAAATAAAACGCCTCTAAAAGTGCCAAAACTGTCATTCTGTTTCATAAAATAAACGTTTGTAACAATAAATAAATTCAGAAGAAAAAAAAAGAGGGAAAAAAATCTGCACGCCGCAGCGCGCCTGACGTCACGCAGCTCGGAGAAAGTAGTGGGCTTCTGTCCGAATAGCCAACAGAATCAGTGGACTATATAGTCTACTATATAGTGCGGGCCTATGTAGTGAATGAGGGGTTAGGGAATAGTGTGGACATTCGGACACAGCCTACATGTTTGTTAAGTGCGACGTCACACACAATAATCAGTCACTTCCGGGTCCAAACTGTTGACAGTCCATTGACAAACAGCAAAAAACACAACTTTATCTGAATCTCCTGCTGAAATAACAGCAGATAAAAGGCCAAAAACTGTTTTATACCTAATTCGAATTATAAATCGCACAATTTCTCCAGGAAAAATTAAGATATTTTTATCCTTAATTTAATGATTATGTCATTTCAGTTAGAGCAGAGGCCAGTACAACTCAATATGAGAGACACAGTTTTGGAAAGAAACCTCCAAATGTTTTCCCTGATCATTGTGTGTGTGTGTGTGTGTGTGTGTGTGTGTGTGTGTGTGTGTGTGTCTGTATATATGGTTTATGGAGCCAATTGACCTGACTACTCACCAGCACTACGAGAACCTAAGGGGATTAGCAGGACTATGCTACGGTCCTCATAAACCAAGATTTTGTATTTTAATTTTTAGCATATAAAGAGCATAATTTCATTGTTTTTCTGAAGTCCTTTTAATGCTCAATGATAATATATCATGCACATATCAAGTTTTTTTAAATTCTTAGCTTTTAAAGACCATAAATTGAAAGTTTATTTGACGTCCATATAATACCCCAACCTGACTTCTTGTGTATGGAGTGTATGATGTGCTCCCCCTACCCTACTCTGGCGGTATTGAAGGCTCCATTGTGATTGGTTCTTTATGGGGACACGTGCGGGATATGTGTCCGGGCATGTTGAGTGATTTCGGAAGACATCTAATGGTAATGCGAAGAAGAAGGACCAAGAGAAAGTTCACTCCAAAGAAGACAAGAAAATATATTGGTAAGTATCTAGTCCTTGTTAAATATACGTTATCAAGTATTTTCTGAATGGAACTTAGCCCCGGCCTGGAGGATTTATCCCCGGGCTGGATGATATGGGGACCGGGCTATTGGGTTTTGGAGCTGGCTGTGGAACTTAGCCCCAGCCTTGGTGAGTTTTCCCCGGCCTGGATGAGTTGGGGGGTGTAGTCCGAGGAGGGGTGCTTAAGAGTGGGTCCGAGATGTGGGCTGTGTGTCCCCGGAGGTCCAGAGGAGTCAGGGGGGCGAGTGTGTGCAAGTAGGGCCGGGGTAGGAGTGCCCTGAGCCGGGTAGTGTAAGTGGAGTAGAGGGTGGGTCATTGTGGTGGATGTCGGTGCGGAGCTGGTAGCTTTAGGAGCAGGCTGGTCAGAGGAGGTCCAGAGGAGCCAGGGGGGCGAGTGTGTGCACGTAGGCCGGGGTAGGAGTGCCCTGAGCCGGGTAGTGTAAGTGGAGTAGAGGGTGGGTCATTGTGGTGGATGTCGGTGCGGGGCTGGTAGCTTTAGGAGCCGGCTGGGGATCTTAGCCCCAGCCTTGGTGAGTTTTCCCAGGCCTGGTGGCTTTAGGAGCGGGCTGATTGAATTGAATCCCCCTTTTGTTTTTAGATGAAATTCCCATCAGTGCAGATGAGGCCGAAGAGGAGAGTCACAGTGACTCGGGGGACTCTGCTGAGAAACAAGCGGCAACTGTGGTTATAGATGATGACCCGATCGACATAGCTGATGGAGATACCTCTGATTTTGAAGGCAAGTTCTTCTGTTTACTCTTGTAGTAGTCTTGCTCTGACTTATTCACATTGTTTTGTTTAAATTAATTCCTAATTTTCCTTTTCAGAGGCAGCACAGAGGCCTGCAAAGCAACCTGGACCAAAACGCAGAGTGACAAAAAGAGCATGGTCAAAGACTGAAGAAGCAGCTGTAATGCGGCATTTTAAAAAACACATCAAGAGAGGAAAACTGGCCACAAAAAATGAAGTAACTCAGTGTAAGCAAGCAGAAATGGCCTTAAGTCAGAGAACACTGCAGAATATAAGAGACTTTGTGAGAAATCGTGGACTAGCACATAAAAGACAACTAAAGGTAAAAGATGGATAAGCATGGAGTGTATGTATGAAGAACATTAAAACTTTTCCAGCCTCTAATTGTGGTTCATCCATCCATCCATTTTCTCCCACTTGTCCGTTGCCGGGTCGTGGAGGCAGCCGTTGGAGCTGCCCAAATCACATAGCACCAGTCCCCTATGGCTCCTCCTGCAGGTGGTGGGTCCACGGAAGGACGGCCTCATGGTTCCAAACGGGCCTGTTGGTCTCTCATAGGGGAATTGTGGTTCAGTTATGTTTAAAGTCCTCATAATTCATCTTTGGTCCTCATGAACCACCTTCTGGTCGGTGGCTGTGTATAGACAACCGTAGCTGATACAAGGATGTTAAATAGACCTAAATTTTTTTCAGATTTTTTACAGTTAGTCTATCCAGAGCTTATCTCTCTAGGACCTTGGGAAACCATAGTCCTCTTAAACCACACCAGGGTTGGTTTTTCCAAAAGGTCAACATAAACCATAAAACCACGTATGTGTGTGTGTGCGTGTGTGTGTGTGTGCGTGTGTGTGTGTGTGCGTGTGTGTGTGTGTGTGTATGTGTAAAGTCAAATTTAATTTGACTTTACAACGTGGGTCACGTTCCTTTAACTTATCTGCAGCACGCGTTGAATCCCACTCTGGGCACGCGTCTCTCGGTCTCCAGCTCTGGGTCACCATCGTCCCTGTGTCCAGTTGTCCGTTTTCTGCAGCATCTCCGTTCGTGATCCGTCTTCCCTGTTCTCCCGTTCGCCTCTTCCTGTTTCTTCGTTCCCGGTCCTGCCAAAACTCCCCCCCATATTTTGACACACAACAACATGCAAGGTCAAGAAAATCAGCTTTAAAGGTGCACTACGAAACTTTTCAACCCATTCACACTCATTCACACACCAATGTACACAGACACAGGAGCCAAGGTGGGTGCCCAAGGATACAACGACAGTCTGTGCATCTTCAGGAGCTGGGATTCGAACCCCTGACCTTTGGATCATGAGACATGATATTAGTGCGTGTTTGAACTTTACAATACACATTGGCTGTATGAGAATCAAAATGTGTTAAGGCTTTCTGGTAGGTTGGATGGATGGAAGGCAAGGCGAGGCCTTGGATGGAACATGTGCATTACCATGGAGATGGTTCCATCAGCAGCGAAAACCTACCAGAAACCCTGCAAAACAACGGATACAGACTGCTGTGGTGGAAAGTAAAGGCGTTATGCTGCTAGAAAAGTTCCACAATGCACATTTAATGTCAGTTTCAGTCTTTGAACATGTATGCATATTTTCCCCATCCTCCTGCTTTAAAAGCCTATGTTCTCCTAAACTTGGACTCTTTTTTTAACCATTAAAAACACTCCTGATTCGTGTGTTTTAACAGCTCGAGTGAAACCCATCACGAGCTCACAGTCAAAGCTGCGTGTAATTTTCACCTCTGTCACTCTTACAGCCCTGGCAATTGAAGTAAAGAGGTGGGGCACATGACGAGAATCTGTTGAGAAATGTTTGAGACATACTGTAGCTTTTGAGTAAAAAAAAATAGATTTTCAAAGTCACGGCCCACTGTAAAAGCGCTATTCAAAATCCATCCATCCATCCATTTTCTTCCACTTGTCCGTTGCCGGGTCGTGGGGGCAGCTGTTGGAGCTGCACCAGGCCCCCCACAACAGAGCTCCCAGGATTATTCAGGTGCTCAAACCCCTCCACCACGTTAAGGTGGCGGTTCCAGGAGAGGCTATTCAAAATATTTCTGAATAATGCCCTGTAGCTCTCGCAGCCAAACGCTCATTTTCGTGTTTTTCGCGACATTACCTTTAGGCAAGATAATACTAAACGGGCTGTGACTTCGCAAAGTAGGAGTGAAAAGGGGCCCCGCTCCTCACAACTTCGGCACAAAAATGAGGTCTCTCACTGCTCGCAAGTGGGAAAAAGGGGGCGTGTATGTTTACTATGCAGGGGCGGAGCACTTCCGTTCCGCTGTGACGACACAACTGAACAAGCCAGTGGTTTACCAGGAGAGGGCGGAGCAGCTGCTCAGAGAGCGGGATTCAGGAGGATTACTGAGAACTGCGTGAATGAAGCCAAACACCACTCTGGGGGTGTTTTTAATAAGGAAATAGCATAACAACATGGCTAAAAGCTAAGTCGGGTTTGCATGATATAGCACCTTTGAAATGAAGCGTTGCAGCTTTAATAACTTAATAGATACAGAACCTGTTTTAGGAGAGCAATTACACTCAGAAGAGAGCTTAAATCACCGTTTAAGACTTTTTTATTCATTTATGATTACACAATACAAATATGTAACAATGCTTTAGTAAGTATTATGGCAGTATGTTTACAGAAGCTCTCAGTCGCCCAGGAAGTATTCATTTAGTGGAGCTCTAAATCATTGACTGGCCTGAGTTGGTTGATTTGAGGATGTTTTGCTTCTATTTTAGGAGGAGTGTTACTTGAGCCATGTCTAGTTTGGCTTTACTTTACTTACTTACATTTTCTGACCTCAAGAGCATAAGAGGGAAACGAAAAATCCTCAAGTCAACAAACAGTCCAGTCGACGATTAAAAGCTTCAGGTGTTTAGGGCAGCAACAATTTTGTCTGGCCTACCTTTCTGTTCAAAAGAAGAACCGTCTGGGCGGCTGCTCGCAGCCAATCATTTCACCATTTCACCCACATCGGTCCAATCAAAAAGCAAACTGACACGATGGCACAGCAGCCACAAAACAAAAAAAAACTTTCACTCACCCGTCTGAAGTAACCTGTAGCCTGTAGCCTTCTGTTCAGCAAACTCCTGATCAAATACATTTCCGTCGCTCAGTTCTTTTCAATGTAGAGTTTGGCAAATCCGCGCTAAATCCTTCTGTTTTAAATCACGCTCTGAAGGCGAGGAGTTGGCTCAGGAAACGTAATGGTCAGCAGGGGGCGCTGTGCATGCTTACAGCCAGGGCATCATCAGTCGCACTGGGAAAGTCAGCCTGGAAAAGTTCACTGGTTTCAGGCAGAAAAACGAACCTCTGCAGTTTTATTCCAGCGTTAGCAGCAGCGGCCTCTGAGACACACACACACACACACACACACACACACACACACACACATGACACGCCCCCACGGCGTGCGCTATTTCTCCGACAAAACAAAACTTTTTCAGCCTGAAAACTGATGGACAACAGGCGTATGTATGAAACTGCCTTTTTTACGTGGCATTTGTTTGCTAAAGCCTGTGTCCACAACACAAACCAAAGCAGCGGTGCCTCCTCCTCCTCCGCGGGGTTTACCCAGTATGTAAAAACACACAGACAAGACACGCCCCTAGAGCACCATCCCAAATCTCCCAAATCAAGGCGGTTTGAACCTAAAAGTTCACGCTTTTACCAATACGGCTAGCTTAAACATGGAGAGGATTCTTTGTTACTTCAACTGAACGATTCTGCAAAAAACAATTAGCTTGTTTCTCCTTTTGCGAGAAAGTGAGTCTGCCGACTCGTGTCCCTGGAAACCACGGCGGGTCACATTTGTGCAGAAAACAACCATTTTTGAACATACGTTTAAAACAATAATACTATAATTTCTATCTTTTAATATTTGTGGTAGCCACGGTTTTTGGATTAGGGTGTGTGGCCTGACTACAGCGTGCACGGGTGGGGCTGTGCTGTCCTCACAACACATGTCAGTGTGCTGCTACAGCCAGGGAACCATTAAAGAAAACTCTGGACACAAGGATTTATTTTCTCGTTTTAGTGAGGTTTTCAGTGTGTGTGAGTCCCCGCTGAGGAAAAGCAGCCACATAGCATGATGCTCCCCCCCCCATATTTGACACTGGGGATGGTGCACTCAGGACGATGAGCAGTGTTAGGTTTGCTCCATACATAACGTTTTGCATTTGGGCCAAGAAGTTCAATTTTTGTCTCATCTGACCAAAGCACCTTCTTCCACATGGGAGCTGTGTCCTCCATATGACTTCTAGCAAACTTCAAACGGGATTTCTTATGGCCTCCTTTCAATAACTGCTTTCTTCTTGCCACTCGTCCATGAAGGCCAGATTTGTGTAGAGACTTATAGTCGCAGCTCCTCCAGAGTTATCTTGGGGCACTTGGTTACATTTCTGACCAGTGCTCTCCTTGTTCGGTCTGTTAGTTTAGGTGGACGGCCGTGTCTTGGTAAGTTCGCAGTGGAGCTATACTCTTTCCATTTCTGAATGATGGATTGAACAGTGCTCCGTGAGATGTTCAAATCTTGGGAAATCTTTGTATAACTTAACGCTGGTTTAAACTTCTCCACAGCTTTATCCCTGACCTCTCTGGTGAGCTCCTTGGCCTTCATGATGTTGTTTAGTGACCAATACACTCTGACCATAGCTCTGAGGCCCTCACAGAACAGCTGGAATTATACTGAGAGTAGATCACACACAGGTGGCCTCTATTTAATGGTTAGGGCAAGGTGTGAACTTTCTGCAGTCATTAGGAATGTTATAAAGGCAATTTAATGCACTCAGAAAATGCTGTATGAATACTTATGCACGCCCCACTTTTCACTTTTCTATTTTTTGAAAAATAACAGAATCATGTATCATTTTGCTTTCACTTCACAGTTGTCTGTTACTTGTGTGTGAACTTTCATTAAAAACTAATCAAAATAAAATCTTTATGTTTAGGGTTGTGAACATGACAAAATGTGCAAAAGTTCATGGTGTATTAGTACTTTCACAAGGCACTGTATACGTGATTGTTGAAATATAGAGATCACCTACTAATACAACCAATATTTGGTAATATATTATCACCTTGTTCTCGAAGTAAATTTAAGTACATTACACTTGGCAACGTTGAAAAAGTGGGACTGATGTTTTAAAATGGTAACGCAGTACAACCAAAACTCTCTCAAGGCTGGAAATGAGATCACAACTTTGAGATCTTTCAAGTTCCACCAAACTGAAGCAATTACAACGCTAAACCCGCGCGCTGTTTTGAATCGGCCACAGTCGACGTTTATAGCACTTGACTTGAAGCAGCACCTGGATGAAAGCTGCACATTCTTCGGCTCATAATCAAATTACGCTCATGCCTGTACATTTAACAGCAACAACAAGGAGATGAGAGAGTTTGGCTTCTAAATATGACACGTCGAGGAGGAGAGGTGTGTTGGAGCTCGGGGCTGAAAGGGGGTAGAAGGAAAAAAAAAAAAAAAGAAGAAGAAGAAATGTGTCCACAAACACGGAGATCCATTTGGGAGCGTGACGCCGGATTCCCTCGCGGTGACAGCAGAGCGCTACATGCATTAGAGGAGAGCGGCTGAGGCAGAGATGTGGATGATGAGCGCTCCGGGGCCCTGACACTATAACAGGAGCGTTATTAACACGCAGCACGGGCTGACACTGCCATCACCTGGACACGGAGGGAACGACAGGTCCATGTAGGGGAGACCGGGGACAGGTACAGCATGGGACGCTTTCCTCCAATCAGGTGGACCCTCACCACCAGCAGCACAGACAACACATTCAGAATCATCGTCTGAATTATAGGTCAGATCTAGGGCCGGGACCTTTTTCGATTCATTCTGATTCATTAATTACATAAGGTTTAGCGCGATTAATAATATGAACTGAATCCCACTTTCCTATCAGTGAACAAATGGTGACGTCGCAGTCACGTGTCTTCATTTGACCGATTAGTGGCACAGGTACTTTTTCAGTTTCCTTTTTGCTGCAGACGTTGCGTAGGGCCGAACGCGGCGTAAAGACAAAACAATGTAATTGTCAAACTTATTCCCACAATTAAAGGTGTATTATGCAACTTTTATGTGGAAAAAAAAGTTGATATTTGTGCGTATTTGACCTTGTAGTGACTGAGGATGTCCCCTTTACGTTCCATCACAGGGGTCTCTAGAACCCTCCAGGATCAGCTGTTTTGTAGGTTTTTTGTTGGCTCCGTCAGCAGAGGAAACCTTCCCAACAGGAAGGTTTTCCTGTTCATAGAGTTATGAGCTTAAAGGTTCATCACCCGATGAACCTTTAAGCTCAACATGAACTTATTTAAAAAAGATCGTTCTCAGTGTCTTGGTGCAGGACAAAATGAACCTTGAAGAGTTTGAAATGATCACATCGCCAGTTCAGTTCAAATGTAGGATACTACAAAGAAGCATCTAAAATATAGAAATAAGAAATAAATACATTAACTCAATGAACTTTTTAATCGAGTATGGTAGGTTTTTCTCATACTGTCCTGACCATTTGCATGAATTAATCACAACTTACATAGTTTGAATCCTTATTTTGTTGACTTGTGACTATGCGACTAGCTTGCACATGGTTTCCCGTCATGGCTGGCCGCTTAGAATAGAATTAATCATTTTGAATTAATTAATATGTTTGTGAAGGCTCTCATTCATCTAGGGAGTATCCATCACCATTGAAATAAGGTTAAATCATCGACTGGACTGAAGTTGAGGACATTTCACTTCTAGTCACAAAAGACACTTTTACCCTAACTGCAGTGGTATAAATAAAACCAAGATGCCTCCCAGGAGGAGGGATCCAAAAATTCATTCTCAATTTGTTTACAGTATCACTCAAATAGCAGAGGGCTATTTCATAAAGCTGGCTCACTTTGTAAGCTCGGCTTATTTGACTTCGTGTGTCGTCTTTTCGGTTTCATAAACCAGGCTCACTCAGTTATGGAAATATAGTCAGAGAACTAAGATCCGGTCCGGACCAGGCTAAGAGCAGACTGAGCACAAGCTATGTTTCTTCGTGGAATCCAACACCAATGGGCAATGTAAATGACACAAGCAGGGTATTAGCGCCACCATCTGGCCAAAATGTGTGTTGGCCTCAAAAATACATGCCATCACAAAATCAATTACTTTATGCAATAAATTATAAACATACAGCAACATTGTCTTTGTCTCTCATCTGTGAATATATAAATTGTGTGACATATTAATGACATTATGTGTCATCAAGAAGCTTGTCCAATAAAAGAAACCTTAGCCCACAGGACCAGCGCTTCATTTGTAAATGAGTAGTTTCACTTTTGGTCTGATGTGATGGATTCAGGGAACAGGCCCGAAACATTTGCTGGAACACTCTCATTAACCTCTTACCCCCCGCCTTCAAACTTCAAATCAAACTTTATTTATAAAGCGCTTTTCATAACGAAGGTATCACAAAGTGCTTTACAGATTACAAACAGACAAACACGCGCACACACACACAAAATATAACCGAGTGCTTTTTCTCTAGTTTGACTTTACCTAAATCTAAAGGTTTCTCGACTGAAGCGGATAGCCTATGGGCCAGTGGAACATCACAGTTGAAAACTAAGACCTAGAAAAACTCATGTTAACGTATCTTTGTCCTCGCCTTGTTGCCGTCACTTTTTTTCAATGTTCTTTTTCCATCTAATTTTTCCCACTTTTTTTTCATCACTGTTTTGTTGCATCTTTGTCACTTTTGTGTCACTTTTATGTAGCTTTTTTGGTCACTTTCTGTTGAACTTTCAATGCCCCTTTTGTCACTTTATTGTTGCATTTTTTTCGAAAACTTTTTAGATTTGGGTAAAGCTAAACTGGACAAAATGTGCTCGGTTCAGGTGGGGGTTAAGAGGTTACACACCATTATATCGGATCAAATCTTTGCCGGATCCTTCTAAATATTTCCCAGATCCTCTACCCTGAAAAATTGGGGGAATACGTTTCCCCAAATGGGGGATCAAATTAAGCACTGCACGTGACCCACCCTCATGACCTGTGTCCTGTGTCAACAGAGTTTTCTTTTTTTTCTATCATGTGTTTAAATTCCTGGGGAAAAAAGAAAAGTGTTTTAATTCATAGGCGCCGATTTATGTTCCTCCCAGTGGGTGTGTGATCCAGTGCAGTGACTTGGCTTTTATTTTGTTTTTACTGTGTGCTGTGGTTTTAGTGTGTTTTTATATTGGTTTTATCGTTGCAGTGCATTTTTAACTTATTTATATTTATAGTTTTAAGACTGTGCCAGTCACATGCTTTTACCATCTTATCACATGACTATACCCCAGTCCCTGACGACATAATCAGTGCACCTGTGTCTGATGGCCCAGGAACAAATAAAAGAGGCACAGGGGCAGGAAGAGGAAAGAAGGAAGGAAGGAAGGAGAGGCACAGGCAGGTGAAGCGGAGAGGCCTCACGCGGCCGCATGGCCCGCGTCGACCACAGGGGCAGGAAGAGGAAGGAAGAGAGGAGAGGCGCAGGCAGAGGAGAGAGCACGGTGTGAGGGAGGACAACGGCGCGCACCCACCGCCCCAGCCAGACGACGCCGACGCAGAAGACACCCGCACCCCAACACGGAATACACGCAGAGGCAGGGCAATCAGACCCTGCCTTGCCAGTGAGTACTGCTCTATCTATGTGTGTGGTGCATGGTGCATTAGAAGCTTTGGGCTGAAGCGTTTGGAGTATCGTGCGCGGCTGGCCTGTGTGTGTGTGTGTGCTGTATGTCAGGGCTTGAGATCGCCGCTGGACATAAGGAACAAGCGGGGAACGGAGCGCGGTTTGGGGAAAGCTGAGAGGCCAAATCGAGCAGTGGGAGAGCGAGGAGCTCTCCCTGTCAGTGAGTACCGCCAAACGCAGCACTCCGCTATACGGGGTGGCCTTGGGCCTTTGCGCTTGGGTGTAGCGGACTCGTGTGCTGGTCTTTGCCTTTTGTCCAGGTGCGCCATCCGCGGATCAGGAGCGGTGCAGGACCCGGAACCCCAAACGGAGAACGAGTGACCGCTCTCCCCCTCCCCCCCAACGACTTGTTTATTTGTGGAAACTCTTTTGCACATGTGGCACATGAGTTTATTAAAACAAATTATAAACAATTTAGTGTTTTTTTCCTCCACAGATGTCTGCTTTTACAACATTCTGAAGCAAGACAATACACTTCACTGCACGTTCACTCTTTCATACATTACTCATTTCACTGGAGGAATAAAATCTTGTAAATTCAAAATCTCAGAAGAATAGAATATTGTGAAAAGGTACTATATGTTTAGCTCAAAGTGTCACCCTTGTAGAGGTTTTCTCTGGCCACTAGGGGCCAGTATAGCATTAGGAGTGAGTAGTTGTACCTGCTTGGTTTTGTTGTCTATCGCGGACATGTTTAAGCCTCACTCGTTTGATTAAGCTGTTCATTTTATCCTTGTAAGTCTTCACTTTATTATTTCAGTTTATACTATGTCCCTGCTATATATTTATGCTGTGTTTGCCAGCTTAGTTTATGTTTATGTATCTTTGCAGGGCTCCTTCATCTCTGTCATTAAACTCATTAATCGACATTGAGGAGTGTGTTTCTTCATGAAGGAGCCATGGTTGTGGTCGACTGCACTGTCCCTGGTTGCGGTTTCATGACCAATGATGTGTCTGAAGCCCTCGCCGTCGCCCTGTTGACTAATCACGGATTCGTCCATCAAACTCCGCCTGTCATGGCCCAGGCCACGGCTGCCCGGGGCCCGAAGCTCAATCGCCCTACAGTTGACGTTGGTGTATCGATCGAGGAGTGGAACGTGTTCACCCGTCGCTGGGATGTCTTCCGCACAGGCTCAGGCATAGGTGACGCCCAAGCCCCCTACCAGCTGTTTCAGTGCGCTGGACCAGAGCTCGGTGACAGCCTGTTGAAAGCCAATCCCGACGCCGCTTCAGGACTCTTGCCCGACCTTCTCACTGCCATGCGACAGCTAGCTGTCATTCCGGTGGCCACTTGCGTCCTTCGCACCGAGTTACTACAGTTGAGCCAGGCACGCGACGAATCTTTCCGTGCCTTCTCTGCCAAAGTACGGGGTAAAGCGGAGACGTGTGCATACAATGCAGCATGTGGTTGTGGCAGGAACGTGGACTATACTGACCATATAATTCGAGATGTATTAATCAACGGCATTTATGACTCTGATATACGCCGTGAGACTCTGGGCTTACCCGATATCCTAGGTAAACCGGTGAATGAGGTGATTGCACTTGTGGAGAACAAAGAAATGGCCCGTAATGCTCTCCCGTCTCCCACGTTATCTGCCATGTCGTCGTTCCAGCGCCTGAGGAAGGCTCCACAGACACATTCTGCCCCGGTCCCATCCCCCGCTGACAGGACCAGGCAGGCCTCATGCCCAGACTGTAGGAGTACCTTTAATGTATTTACTGAGGGACCCCGCGGGTGGAACACCAAGCCTCACCTAATCTGTATCGGTTGCTTCAGGACTCGCCGGCAACAGAAGCGGCAGCAGCAGTCGTCTGAGGGTCAACAGGCCGCCGTGGAGTCAGAGCCAATCTCCCAGATCTCTTCTGTTCAATCTGGGCCCCGCCCTGGTCGACGGCACAGGGGCCAGCGCCGAGCTCCGATGGCATGCAGCAACGTCTACCAACCTGCCCCTGTCAGACTCGAGCATCACATCTTTTCAAGGGGGGAATGGAGACGTGCTAAGCTGAGAGACCACCCCCGTGTGTCGATCACGGTCTCGATTGACAAACTATCTGTACAGGGTGGCGGCGCCTGTAACCAACGTTTGGTGAAAGGGGCACAGATTTCTGCCATTGCGGACACAGGCGCTCAATCTGACCTCTGGTCTCTAGAGGAATTTCTTGCCTGCGGTTTCTCACGTGATGACCTACACCCTGTCAGTCTGAGCTTGTCTGCTGCCAACCGCTCCCCCATAACCATTGAAGGGGCATTCTTCGCTGGGCTCTCGACCGGCAGCGGCGCAGTTACATCATGCCGCTCCATGATATACGTGAGCAGCTCAGTCCGGGCCATGTACCTCTCCTACGAGTCGCTGCTCAACCTCGGCCTCGTGTCTAGTGACTTCCCGTCGAATGCAAATGCGGTGGAACCTGGTATTAGCCCTGGCACTTGTGACTTGCCACATATTCCCTCATCCCTCGATGCTACGCAGTCCACAGCCGGTGGATTCCAGGACTCATACGGATCCCATGATGCGCCATGCTCTTGCCCCCAGCGTACACCCCCTCCACCACGCCCTGCGGAATTGCCGTTCCCTTGCACGCCTGACAATAACGGCCGGATGAAGGACTGGCTGCTCGACAGGTATGCGTCATCTACGTTCAACACCTGTCCTCATCGGGCGCTACCCTGCATGGATGGGCCTCCTATTGAGATACACGTGGACCCAACAGCCACACCGAAGGCATGTCATACGGCCGCCGTTGTGCCTCTTCACTGGCAGCAGCAGGTGTACAATGACCTCATACGGGACGAAGCCCTTGGTGTCATTGAACGTGTGCCCTATGGCGAACCGGTGACCTGGTGTCATCGTATGGTGGTCACTCGAAAACATGATGGTTCCCCCCGCAGGACTGTGGACCTCTCTCCTCTCAACAAGTATTGTAAACGTGAAACCTTCGCCACTGAATCCCCGTTCCACCTCGCACGTCGTATCCCAAAGGACACCTGGAAGACTGTCACTGATGCCTGGAATGGCTACCATAGTGTGCCCCTGCGCGGATCGGACCGTCATTTGACCACTTTTATCACACCCTTTGGCCGCTGGCGCTACACCAGGGCTCCACAAGGCTTCCTGTCTTCAGGGGATGGCTACAACCGGCGATTTGATTCTGTCCTCTCTGACTTCGAGCGCAAGGAGCGTTGTGTTGATGACACCATCCACTATGACACTGACCTGGCACAGCACTGGTGGAGGACCATTGACTTTCTCGGATGTGTCGGCCGGTCTGGCATCGTGTTGACTGCGGAAAAGTTTCAATTTGCTATGAGGAGTGTGGATTTTGCCGGTTTCAGGGTCTCAGACACCACTATCGAACCGCTTCCTAAGTACCTGGACGCTATCCGGGACTTCCCCACCCCTGAATCCACGACGGATATTCGGAGCTGGTTTGGCCTCGTCAACCAGGTGGCCAACTATGCTCAGTTGCGTGAAACGATGGCGCCATTTAAGCCGTTCTTGAGCCCACGCTGCAAGTTCTCGTGGTCATCTGAACTGGATGAGGCCTTCCGGATGTCCAAACGGGCCATTGTTAGTGCCATTCGTGAGGGCGTGGAGATCTACGACATTCAGAAACGTACCTGCCTCCGCCCTGACTGGTCCAGACGTGGTATTGGCTATTTCCTACTCCAAAAACATTGCAGCTGTGCCTCAGGCATGCCGGATTGTTGCCTGGGGGGCTGGAGGATCACGCTTGCTGGTTCTCGTTTCCTATCCTCGGCTGAGCAACGCTATGCTGCCATTGAGGGTGAGGCTCTGGCTGTGGCCTGGGGCCTTGAGCAATCTAGGTACTTTACGCAAGGATGTGACAACCTCGTTGTGGTCACGGACCATAAGCCCTTGGTGAAGATATTCGGCGACCGTACGCTGGATGAGATATCCAACTCTCGCTTGTTCAGGCTCAAGCAGCGTACCCTCCTGTGGCGCTTTGACATTGTACACCTACCGGGCAAAAGCAACCTTGCCGCCGACGCTACTTCGAGACACCCATCCCCCTCTGGATCGGCGAATGGCTTGTCGTTGGGTTCGCAGGGTGTGCCTGACGCCGTGGAGTCAGCATTTATGGCCACGATCCGCGATGACGCTCAAGATCTCGGAGCCATCTCGTGGTCCCTTCTCGCACAAGAATCTGCTGCTGATGCGTGTTTCTCCCGCCTCCTGTACCTCATCGAGCACGACGGTGGGATCGACATACATGACCCTGCCCTGGCGAGTCTGTCCCCGACCTGCGAGTCCATGTACTCATACGACGGCGTCCTGCTGTATGACGACCGCGTTGTGGTTCCTCCATCCCTCCGTGGGAGAGTCCTTCGGCACCTCCATGCTGCCCACCAGGGGGTTTCGGCAATGGAGCAGCGCGCCCGTGCCATAGTCTACTGGCCTGGGATGTCCAGGGATATACGAGCCACCAGGCATGGATGCACAGACTGTAATCGCAATGCCCCGTCTCAGGCGGCCACGCCCCCTCTGCCGTCCCCTCCACCCTCCACCCCATTCGAGGCTGTGTTTGCTGACTTCTTTGACTTTGGAGGCCGACACTACTTAGTTGTTGGGGACCGCCTCTCGGGTTGGGTGGAGGTCCTGTGTTCCACGGCCGGCACGGACTTGGGTGGCTCGACAGGCCTGGTTCGCCACCTCCGCACGTTCTTTGCTACGTTTGGCGTGCCGGAGGAACTTTCAAGTGACGGTGGCCCTGAGTTTTCAGCGAGCCACACTGAGGCCTTTCTCCGCTTGTGGCATGTCAGACATCGTATATCTTCAGTGGGGTTCCCACAGTCCAACGGACGAGCGGAGGTTGCTGTGAAGGCTGCTAAGCGCCTCCTGATGTCCAATACCGGTCCGACTGGCAGTCTTGATCATGACCGCTTTCTATGCGCCATGCTGCAGTTGCGCAACACGCCTGACCCCGACTGCAACCTCTCGCCAGCGCAGATTATCTTTGGTCGCCCCCTCCGGGATTCGCTTCCCTTTGTCAACAGGCTGGAGAAGTTCTCGAACCCATATGTCCGCCCGCTCTGGCGTCAGGCATGGACGGCAAAGGAAGATGCCCTTCGGACACGGATGTCTCGTACCGCGGAGTCCCTGAGGGCTCGCTCGAGGCCTCTCCGCCCGTTAGCTCTTGGCGAGACGGTTTTCCTCCAGAATCAGCAGGGCCCGAGCCCCCACAAGTGGGACAGATCAGGGGTGGTGGTGGAATCGCTGGGTCACGATCAGTATCGTGTCAAGGTTGACGGGTCTGGTCGCTTAACTCTGCGTAATCGGCGTTTCCTACGTGCATTCACACCAGCTACCCCCTATCCCCAGCACCAGCCTGCTGCTCCTCTGTCACCATCCCCTGCATTCATACGGGAACCCCGACTCATCCATCCTGTCCAGCCGGGCCCGACGGTGCCCTGGGAGGCTGCCCGGCAATGGCCAGATGTTCCCCTCGACACGGCTTCGGACACGTCCTTGCCGGCTCCTGATGATGGGTCGACCCCTGACCGTGCCCTCCATGGTGTTCGTGTGTCCACTGTCATTGCCCCAGCCGTGTCCTCTCCGGTGCCATGTTCGCCGGCTTCATCGCCCGGGTCTACTCGGCTGTACCGTGCGAGGAAGCCACCCAAACGCTATGAACCGGAGTCGGGCCGTTGGGTGCAGGACTGAGTTCGTCTACCTATTGTAGCTCATAGATGTCCGGACTGGGGGGGATGTAGAGGTTTTCTCTGGCCACTAGGGGCCAGTATAGCATTAGGAGTGAGTAGTTGTACCTGCTTGGTTTTGTTGTCTATCGCGGACATGTTTAAGCCTCACTCGTTTGATTAAGCTGTTCATTTTATCCTTGTAAGTCTTCACTTTATTATTTCAGTTTATACTATGTCCCTGCTATATATTTATGCTGTGTTTGCCAGCTTAGTTTATGTTTATGTATCTTTGCAGGGCTCCTTCATCTCTGTCATTAAACTCATTAATCGACATTGAGGAGTGTGTTTCTTCAACCCTTTCATCAGCTAATGAATCCAAAACACCTGCAAAGGGTCCCTGAGACTTTAAATGTTCTCAGTGGTTCTGTAGAATTCACCATCATGTGTACAGTGCATCAAGAGCCAACACACACCGACAGATCCTGGACATGGGCTTCAGATGTCAGATTCCTCTGGTTGAAGCATCCTGGTCTTCCATAACACCTCAGCAGTGCCACAGGCTGAGAGCATCCATGCCATCCATTGTATCTGCTGGAGAGTCATGTGTGTCCCAGTTCCTCTGGTCATGGTGGGTCATGGTGGACCATGACCAATGTGGACAGGACTGTGGAAGATCTACTTTTACTTGGATAATAGTTACTATAGTAACTGTGTTGAAGAAATGAACCTCATGAGCTTCTTCTGTAACGTCAGAGTCAGAATAGTTTTTTTATTGCCATTGTTTGAGAACAGGTTCACAAACCCCTGTTTGTGAATTGTTTCTTATGTGCAACATAAAACAATTTACTGGTTTCGGATGGAGCACATGAGTCTGTGGCCCCCTCCGTAACGAGCAGATTGGTAAGAGGTCTAACGCCAAACCGGATGTGCGTCAGCGTCCGCCATGATAAGAAGTGTCCAAATTGGGCTGTCAGTTAGGAAGGAGTTGGGGAAAGGAGCCTCAATGCTAACTATCATAGCCACTTTAGCATAGGGACCTCTGATGCTAACTAGCCGGTGATTAGGAGCTATGTGCCATCCCATAAGCCACTGCGCCAATCTCGCCCCCACCCTCGAGTGATTCATGCGCAACCACTGTTCATTGACAGGTGCACGTTTACTAAATACAAATAATATATATATATATATAGGATACGATTCTGCACAAGCCAAACTTTATAAAAGTGATAAAATATATGTTGTCACCACAGCACAGTCACATGTCAGTGTTTTCAAGAGCTGCTTCAGTAAATGGCTTAAAAGGCCGTTTGAGCTTTGTTTTAATTTTTCATTTAGTAGAAACTTAAGCCGCATGGCTAATTTGCATTCTGTAGCTTTATGAAACCGCTGTTGAGATAAAATAACACTAAACGGAAATGTGAAAAATCATTTGGATTTTGTTTTCTCCTTAAATGTCTTTATTTGCACACTATGTTGTTGCATATGCACTACAGTAGGTGGCGACATGCGCTTTTGTTTGCCAGCCAATGACCTTAAAGAGGAAGAAGAAAAACAGCTGTTGGTGATGTCACTTCCCCTTCCTCTGGGTAAGGACGGTGGAATTGGGCAAATGCTGCTGAAGCTCTAGTTCACTAACTGCATAGAGATCTAACAGTTGACCCCATGAAAGGTTAAGTATTAGTTGCTAGTGTTGGGACTTAGAGGCTGTAATTTGATGGATTCAGATGCAGCCCCTGCCTAAGCTATTATTTCAATACGTGTGGGTTTGAGTGCGTAGTACCTGTCTGTCCAGCGATCATGTCACAATAAAATCCCCTTAAAAACATGTTTGTAATCCAGTGTCTGGTTAAATGCACCCACGTGCATATGACTCCAGTGTCTCCGTTTCAGAGGTGGTTATGTTGCTTCAAATTCAGATAATCAATAAATGATTCCTGAACGTGTGTTTTTACTCCTCCTGCCTCCTCGCGCTGCGCTCACGCCGCTCTTCCATACCTGCAGCCACGCCCACTCATCACCCGCACATGTGCGCGCATTTACATTGACAATACACAGGAATCGACTGCCCCTGCAGTGTGAACCGCGTTTAGTGTGCACGCACCAGAGGAACTGGGACAAACATGACTCTCCAGCAGATACAAATGACAAGGGCTTGTTTTTTGTAGAATGGGAGTAATTAATAATTAACTGACTGATTAAAATCAAGATTCAAATTTTGAAACATGACTCTGTTTCCAGATGAGTGTCAGAACAAAGACAGAACAAAGTCTGCGGAGTCATGTTTCATCATAAAACAACCTCCAGAGGGCAGCACTGATCTGGATCCTGGAGCCAAGTGAGTCATGTCCCAACCACAGCCTGTCCCACTGTTACTGCCAAAGGGTGTGGGTTCTACCCCAGAAACTCACTCACCTTTCTTACTTTGTTAATTTGCTCATTACTATAACTGAAAGACATTCATGGGTCATTTGTATTTGTTTTTTTCTATTTGATAAAGCTATTACTATATAGACTAACATTTAACAACCATCTTAATGTCATTGTATGACATTGTATGTTGGTATTTTTTTCTTTTGTACTGATTATAAATCTCCCTCAACAGAAAACGTTGATTCAGCTAAACAAACTATTAGGAAACAGTTGCTTGATTGTATTTACTTGCCCCTGTTTGTCTGCTCTCATGTGGTCCTGTATCCTGATTTCTCAGCATATCCAGTCATTATGTTATACGTGTGTTAGAGTTGTCCATAACTTACATATCAGTCCTCTCTTGGCAGAGTACTATCTCCCTAGAGCCTACATGACTGTAGTGTTCGTTGTTGAGAGAAGTTGTCCTTACTTAGTGATTCTCTCAATGACTCAGACCTGTAGTGACAGTAAAACACTTCTCCTGCCTTTTCCTTACATCTCCATCGACTTGCTGATGCTTCTACTCCAGTACTTTTAAATGGTTAATCCCATGATGGGGGCAAATAGATACAACTGATCATGAGCTTCTGAGGATTGACAAACATGTCAGGAACACCAAAGCAGAAAGTGAAGGGCATTTTCACACAGGCTCTAGTTAGGTCGACTTAAAGGGACTTTCAGCCCGAGAGCGGCACTTTAGGGTCAGTGTGAATCTAACCCCAGCACTTTAGGGTCAGTGTGAATCTAACCCCAGCACTTTAGGGTCAGTGTGAATCCAACCCCAGCACTTTAGGGTCAGTGTTAGCACTTTAGGGTCAGTGTGAATCCAACCCCAGCACTTTAGGGTCAGTGTTAGCACTTTAGGGTCAGTGTGAATCTAACCCCAGCACTTTAGGGTCAGTGTTAGCACTTTAGGGTCAGTGTGAATCTAACCCCACCACTTTAGGGTCAGTGTTAGCACTTTAGGGTCAGTGTTGGCACTTTAGGGTCAGTGTTGGCACTTTAGGGTCAGTGTTAGCACTTTAGGGTCAGTGTTAGCACTTTAGGGTCAGTGTGAATCTAACCCCAGCACTTTAGGGTCAGTGTTAGCACTTTAGGGTCAGTGTGAATCTAACCCCAGCACTTTAGGGTCAGTGTTAGCACTTTAGGGTCAGTGTGAATCTAACCCCACCACTTTAGGGTCAGTGTTAGCACTTTAGGGTCAGTGTTGGCACTTTAGGGTCAGTGTTGGCACTTTAGGGTCAGTGTTAGCACTTTAGGGTCAGTGTTGGCACTTTAGGGTCAGTGTTGGCACTTTAGGGTCAGTGTTAGCACTTTAGGGTCAGTGTTGGCACTTTAGGGTCAGTGTTGGCACTTTAGGGTCAGTGTTAGCACTTTAGGGTCAGTGTGAATCCAACCCCAGCACTTTAGGGTCAGTGTTAGCACTTTAGGGTCAGTGTGAATCTAACCCCACCACTTTAGGGTCAGTGTTAGCACTTTAGGGTCAGTGTTGGCACTTTAGGGTCAGTGTTGGCACTTTAGGGTCAGTGTTAGCACTTTAGGGTCAGTGTTGGCACTTTAGGGTCAGTGTTGGCACTTTAGGGTCAGTGTGAATCTAACCCCACCACTTTAGGGTCAGTGTTAGCACTTTAGGGTCAGTGTTGGCACTTTAGGGTCAGTGTTGGCACTTTAGGGTCAGTGTTAGCACTTTAGGGTCAGTGTTAGCACTTTAGGGTCAGTGTGAATCTAACCCCAGCACTTTAGGGTCAGTGTTAGCACTTTAGGGTCAGTGTGAATCTAACCCCAGCACTTTAGGGTCAGTGTTAGCACTTTAGGGTCAGTGTGAATCTAACCCCACCACTTTAGGGTCAGTGTTAGCACTTTAGGGTCAGTGTTGGCACTTTAGGGTCAGTGTTGGCACTTTAGGGTCAGTGTTAGCACTTTAGGGTCAGTGTTGGCACTTTAGGGTCAGTGTTGGCACTTTAGGGTCAGTGTTAGCACTTTAGGGTCAGTGTTGGCACTTTAGGGTCAGTGTTGGCACTTTAGGGTCAGTGTTAGCACTTTAGGGTCAGTGTGAATCCAACCCCAGCACTTTAGGGTCAGTGTTAGCACTTTAGGGTCAGTGTGAATCTAACCCCAGCACTTTAGGGTCAGTGTTAGCACTTTAGGGTCAGTGTGAATCTAACCCCACCACTTTAGGGTCAGTGTTAGCACTTTAGGGTCAGTGTTGGCACTTTAGGGTCAGTGTTGGCACTTTAGGGTCAGTGTTAGCACTTTAGGGTCAGTGTTGGCACTTTAGGGTCAGTGTTGGCACTTTAGGGTCAGTGTTAGCACTTTAGGGTCAGTGTTGGCACTTTAGGGTCAGTGTTGGCACTTTAGGGTCAGTGTTAGCACTTTAGGGTCAGTGTTAGCACTTTAGGGTCAGTGTTAGCACTTTAGGGTCAGTGTTGGCACTTTAGGGTCAGTGTTGGCACTTTAGGGTCAGTGTTGGCACTTTAGGGTCAGTATTGGCACTTTAAGCCGGTCTAAACAGGTGGTCTCGGCGCGGCGCGTCTCGCGGTTGTGGTGTGAAGGCGGCCGCCCTCTGGTGAACTATTCTAACTTTGATGCCTCTTTTTTGCTTTGCTGTGATCAGAAACATGCTGATCGCTCGGCTCTGACCCCCTCCTCAGGGAAACACTTTAGAACTGAACAAAAATAGACCTCATGTGTGACGCTTTTCAGAAGAAATGATTTGGAGGAAGTAGAGGAGACCAGAGTCAGTTATAACATGTTTTGCTGTAACTCACTGATCTTTTAAACTATGACTCTCAAACATTTACATAAAATGCCCACATTTGTTGGCTACAGAATGAACCGAATATAATTCCTGAAACATTAACACAGACGCCATGAGATGGAGGCCCCACTAATGGAGTCAGTTGTAACAGCATGTTTTAAAAGCAGCAAAAACATAGACACACATTAGAACAGTCTCAAAACTGCTGTATTGTAAAACAAAAAAACAAAATCATAGCATCATGTGTCCCTTTGTGTGTTTTGTGTCTCAATGAGAACAATGGGCAGATTTAAAAAGGGCTGTTACATTGGTGAATGAATGAGAGAGTGAATGGGTGAGTAGTTCTTTGATGTAACAAGATTGATCAACAAGATTCTTGAAGCGGTAAGGAGATTCATGAATATGGATGGGATCACTGAAGGAAGGGTAGCAGTCAGTGTTGGGTTTGAAGAGGACGCAATTTGGATTGAACGCTAGTAATGTACACTGAAGCCAGTGGGTGGCAGAAATGTGAAGAAGACGAGTGGGCGGTTTTAACTTTGTTTTTATGTGGTGTGCATGTTTTCAAACTAATTTTAGCATGTGTGTAATGTTTTTTTAATAAGACCCATGCTCGTTGCCTGGGAGCCCCCGCCCAGCTTTTAATCGGACGCACCTGCATGTGGATTGGAGAGGGGACTTAAGGGAGAAGCGGTTTACACAAGGGGAACGAGCACAGGACACTCGAGAGTGCAGGAGACGCCGGGCGACCCGGGGCGGCGCGGCCAGCAACAGCGAGGTTGCTGTTTTAAGTGTAAACTGGCACCTTTGCATTATTTATTTATTTGTATTTGTGCTCATCATAAGTGCAGAGCCTTGTGATAGACTTTAGGGGACGATGTAGGACAATCTAGTTTATTATGTAATTTCGTTTATGTTGCTGTATTAATCAGAGGTCTGTTAGTGGTAGACACGATAGGGGAAAAACACCCCCTGGTGGTTGCCCTTTTATCTTGGTTGAGCACCTGCCCCTCAAAATGTCTGTGCACGCCACTGATGCAGACCGTAGAGTGGGACACGGATAACAGGCCTACCCGTGGCGGCGCGTGTGCGCTTGAGTGTCTTGGTTTTGCCGCGTTCGTGGTGTGTCTGTCCGGGCGCGCGCCTCTTTCGCGCCGCTCTGCCCGAGGCTTTCTTCAGTGGTGTTCCCGACGTGAACTGTCATTAAACAGCTACAGTTTGCTGAGAAAGTTCAGCTTCGAGTCTCCCTCTGTCCGGGAGAACGAGTCGAACGGGCTGGAGCTGGAGTGTTGATCCTGCCCGCGCTGTGCCGTTTAATAATGACCATACGCGAGTATTTGACCAATCTTCACCAAATAAACACCGATTTAAAACACACGAGCAGCAGCGCCGCCCTGCGGGATCTCTTAGCAGTTAAATGTAGACACTGAATGTGCATTATTTCCCCTAAATTACCGGGGGTCCCCTCGACTTTGAGGTGCGGGCTGCAGCTGCACTGACGCCGGTGCGCACACTTACGTACACTTTCATGAAGCGGGAGGATTGTTGGTGATATTCAGCACGTTTTCACGGAAGAAACTCAAGCAGCTCATCCGCGTGACTGGGGAGTCAAGTCTTCAAGTGACGCCTTTATTTATTTGGCTTCAGGTTGTCTACACTGCCCACGTTTTTAGACAACTGTGTCACACGGTCACACGCATGTTTTATTCTTTGTTTTCTTTGTATTACTGTATTTTGTATGTATGGTAATGTGTATTTGAACTGTCCATAAGCTTTACGCTTCCAGGAATGACTCTTATATCAACAAAAATGAATGATATAAAAATAAATAAATAAATAGCTCCTTCCTATTTTACCTCATAAACCTGAACGAACTAACACATGGGGAAGGTTTTTCTGATGATGAATGGTGTCGCTGGAGTAAAGGAAACAGAGCAGGGGGTAAAGGAGTTGTATTCAGGATAAACTCTCTGCATGTGTTCTCTGCGGTCGGATGGACTTCAGACTTTTTTTCCCTCTGCCCCCGTTGCGTCGGCTACTCGCGCCGATCATTCAGGCGAGCCACAACCTCATTTTCGAACGAGCCTATTTTAATCAGACCGGTCCGGCCAGTGCTTGTGCTGTTTGCGTCAACGGCGCGCGCGCAGTGTGCAACAGCTGTGTACACAACACACTGCAGTGGTCCAGGATCATAGTGAGATCTACCCCACGTCAGTGCTGCTGCCCTCGGCCTGCCCCTGCGTCTCTCTGAGCCCACGTCTGCGCTGCTCTTCCCGGCCACGAGCGCTGTCCATGGTGCTGAAGGGCTGGGAGCTAATGCGAGCAGCACCGGGGGTAAGTACGTGACAAACTGAGTCCCAACAGCGATAATTGTCACATTTATTCGACATTACCAAGAGAGAAGAGGACTCGATGTGAGTGGTGTGTTGGAGGTTAGGCTGCCGTGTTTACCTCGTAGTTTATCCGCTATGCTAATCATAGGCTAAGCTAAGTGAGGTTTACTGAGATGTTACGTGAAGTCGTCGCAAATGGCCACATTAAAGCGTAATCACGCATTTCCACCCAACTGAACACATGCAGATACAACACCACTGCGTGGGTACGTTGCATTAGCTATTTGTGGATTAGCCTGGTTCAGGAATCTGCAACATGTTGGATCCAAAGAGCAAGAACCATTATCCATTTTAACTTCACATTCACTGTGTGTGTGAGGACCAGAGTCCATGCATGTAGCACCAAGTCAGATTTAAAGCTTTTTAATGCCACTAACACAAAAAGAATAAGACAAGTAATTTCATTATCATGTTCACATCACAGAGGAGGAAACATAAATGCAATAGAATTGGATAGACCAAGAAACATTTGAGCAAAGATTTGTGTACTATTTCAGTCCAAACTGCAGTCGAATGCGTTTGGGACCATAATTTCAACATGTTTTAAATGATATACATTTTTTTACCCTAACTTTAAAGTTGAGAAGTTGCATTTTCTCAATAAAGTTAGATTTGATGCTAGTTTGAATCTAACTGAATGCTTTTAAATCCTTGTTAATGCCACAGTAAAGGTAGCAATATCTGTACAGTTCACATTCCAACAGAATTTCAATTGAGTTCAGTTCTATTTGTTTAGATTCTGCACAGTGCTTATGGGAACAGACTTATGTAAAACAAAAACACTACATTGATTTCAAAATGTAATGATCCATAATAATTGTGTTGCTTTCCTCTACAGGGTCTTGGAAATGGAGCCAGGGAACCTGTAAGTAAACGACTAAACCAGGACTGTTGTTTTTCTTCATGAAAATATGTCTTAATTTTGACAAAATATTTCAATTTAGTTTTAGTCTTTTGACAAAAATGTCATAGTCAAATAATTCTCTAATAATGTCGTATAGTCATATTTAATCGAGGTCCACCGCGTTTGTTTTGAACAAAGCTCAGAGCTGATCCTTTTGCAGTGAATTGAATTTATGAGGCTTTTTCAAACTGTCATTGGACGTTTGATTTTAGTCTCTTCTTTTCACGTGTATTTAGTCATTTTAGTAATGGAAAATATCTGTACGTTTTAGTCTCTTTTAATTTAGTTTTAATCTAATTTTAGTCAATATTTTAGTCAACAAAATAAACACTGCTTGTGAGGAGCATAAATGGGATAGAAGGTGAGCTGCCAAGTGATGATAAACCAGGACTAAACTAAGACTAAACCAGGGGGGCTTTAGTTGTGTAAAATATCATAATACCAATGAGGTTGACACAAAGGGTCCGCTGTGTCTAAGCCCTGAGAGCAGGGAATTCTATTGTCGTCAATGGAAGGGAGTGGAGAAAATGACAGAGCACTGTGTGTGTGGCCTCAGGCTGATTACAGGAAGATGGCCTGAGTCATCTGTCAGAGGAACTCTCAACCAGGGGTATGGGGAGCACTTGAGCACGGGGATACTTTGAATCATTTTAGATTAAAAAAGAGAGTGAGTAGTATTTAAAATAAAGGTTCATTTAATGGTGCTTTTCAGTATATGGTTTGAATTTGTGAGCATTTTTTTACATATGTGGATCAATTAAACACATTGATAAATCTAAGTTTAGTTGATCTTTTTATTAAAAAAAAAAAAACTCAAGGGGTACGCAAGATGAAAAAAAAAGGTCTCAACTGGTGGATCGTGACCCAACACTGGGCCACAGGACCATTTTTAGTGGGTCGCGAGCCTTTTCCTAGGAGTACGTTTTAATATTTATCTTCTGAAAAAGTAACACCATCTGAGCTGAATAACTTTTCAGCTTGTTTTCATCATGATTTCAGTTCTTTAGGCTCATTCAACAATGTGTGTGGAAAATACAATACGTTGTATTATATAAGATAAATCTATTCTTATTTGGGTCACAGCTCGTCATCCATCAATCAATCAATCAATCAATGGTTTTGTATAGCCCAATATCACAACAGGAGTTGCCTCATAGGGCTGCACCGAACATTAAGGCAATAAAACAGAACAGTAAATAAGACAATGTAAAGTTCAGCAGAATCAAATATCCAGGAAAACATAACGTCCAAATAAACATCAGCAATGGAGACGAGCAGCTCGGGTGTCCCGTGTCCTTAGACTCTCCAGCACGGCAAGGAAAAACTCAAAAACCCGGTGGGAGAAACGAGAAACCTTGAGGAGAACCACAGAAGGAGAGATCCACTCCCATGGACGGACAGACTATAGAGACCCAGGGCCGAAGGAGTCCCTCAGCAGACGGGCCAAGATCACAGACCGTCCAGTCCTTGTTGTCAGTAGGCAGGGTTCCTCCGTTCAGCCGGGTTCCTCCGTTCAGCCGGGTTCCTCCGTTCAGCCGGGGCCCTCCGTTTGATCTAGACAGGCACTCCCAAGGGGGAGTGGGACAGGAGACACCATGTGAATAGTAATGAACAGACTACAGATAAGATAAATATTGTATCATAATAAGACAGGGTTTGCAGTAAGAAGAAGAAGAGGATAGCGCTCAGTGTACCGTACTTCCCACAGCAGAGTTTCTTCTGAGGCAGCTTTACTTCAGGCTGAGGGTTAGAGCTTTACTTCAGGCTGTGGGTTAGAGCTTTACTTCAGGCTGAGGGTTAGAGCTTTACTTCAGGCTGAGGGTTAGAGCTTTACTTCAGGCTGTGGGTTAGAGCTTTACTTCAGGCTGAGGGTTAGAGCTTTACTTCAGGCTGAGGGTTAGAGCTTTACTTCAGGCTGAGGGTTAGAGCTTTACTTCAGGCTGAGGGTTAGAGCTTTACTTCAGGCTGAGGGTCAGAGTTTTACTTCAGCCTGAGGGTCAGAGCTTTACTTCAGGCTGAGGGTTAGAGCTTTACTTCAGGCTGAGGGTTAGAGCTTTACTTCAGGCTGAGGGTTAGAGCTTTACTTCAGGCTGAGGGTTAGAGCTTTACTTCAGGCTGAGGCTGAGGGTTAGAGCTTTACTTCAGGCTGAGGGTTAGAGCTTTACTTCAGGCTGAGGGTTAGAGCTTTACTTCAGGCTGAGGCTGAGGGTTAGAGCTTTACTTCAGGCTGAGGGTTAGAGCTTTACTTCAGGCTGAGGGTTAGAGCTTTACTTCAGGCTGAGGGTTAGAGCTTTACTTCAGGCTGAGGGTTAGAGCTTTACTTCAGGCTGAGGGTTAGAGCTTTACTTCAGGCTGAGGGTTAGAGCTTTACTTCAGGCTGAGGCTGAGGGTTAGAGCTTTACTTCAGGCTGAGGGTTAGAGCTTTACTTCAGGCTGAGGGTTAGAGCTTTACTTCAGGCTGAGGGTTAGAGCTTTACTTCAGGCTGTGGGTTAGAGCTTTACTTCAGGCTGAGGGTTAGAGCTTTACTTCAGCCTGAGGGTTAGAGCTTTACTTCAGGCTGTGGGTTAGAGCTTTACTTCAGGCTGTGGGTTAGAGCTTTACTTCAGGCTGAGGGTTAGAGCTTTACTTCAGGCTGAGGGTTAGAGCTTTACTTCAGGCTGAGGGTTAGAGCTTTACTTCAGGCTGAGGGTTAGAGCTTTACTTCAGGCTGAGGCTGAGGGTTAGAGCTTTACTTCAGGCTGAGGGTTAGAGCTTTACTTCAGGCTGAGGGTTAGAGCTTTACTTCAGGCTGAGGGTTAGAGCTTTACTTCAGGCTGAGGCTGAGGGTTAGAGCTTTACTTCAGGCTGAGGGTTAGAGCTTTACTTCAGGCTGAGGGTTAGAGCTTTACTTCAGGCTGAGGGTTAGAGCTTTACTTCAGGCTGAGGGTTAGAGCTTTACTTCAGGCTGAGGGTTAGAGCTTTACTTCAGGCTGAGGGTTAGAGCTTTACTTCAGGCTGAGGGTTAGAGCTTTACTTCAGGCTGAGGCTGAGGGTTAGAGCTTTACTTCAGGCTGTGGGTTAGAGCTTTACTTCAGGCTGAGGGTTAGAGCTTTACTTCAGACTGAGGGTTAGAGCTTTACGTCAGGCTGTGGTTAGAGCTTTACTTCAGGCTGAGGGTTAGAGCTTTACTTCAGGCTGTGGGTTAGAGCTTTACTTCAGGCTGAGGGTTAGAGCTTTACTTCAGGCTGAGGGTTAGAGCTTTACTTCAGGCTGAGGGTTAGAGCTTTACTTCAGGCTGTGGGTTAGAGCTTTACTTCAGGCTGTGGGTTAGAGCTTTACTTCAGGCTGAGGGTTAGAGCTTTACTTCAGGCTGAGGGTTAGAGCTTTACTTCAGGCTGAGAGTTAGAGCTTTACTTCAGGCTGTGGGTTAGAGCTTTACTTCAGGCTGAGGGTTAGAGCTTTACTTCAGGCTGAGGGTTAGAGCTTTACTTCAGGCTGAGGGTTAGAGCTTTACTTCAGGCTGAGGGTTAGAGCTTTACTTCAGGCTGAGGGTTAGAGCTTTACTTCAGGCTGAGGGTTAGAGCTTTACTTCAGGCTGTGGGTTAGAGCTTTACTTCAGGCTGAGGGTTAGAGCTTTACTTCAGGCTGAGGGTTAGAGCTTTACTTCAGGCTGTGGGTTAGAGCTTTACTTCAGGCTGAGGGTTAGAGCTTTACTTCAGGCTGAGGGTTAGAGCTTTACTTCAGGCTGTGGTTAGAGCTTTACTTCAGGCTGAGGGTTAGAGCTTTACTTCAGGCTGAGGGTTAGAGCTTTACTTCAGGCTGTGGGTTAGAGCTTTACTTCAGGCTGAGGGTTAGAGCTTTACTTCAGGCTGAGGGTTAGAGCTTTACTTCAGGCTGAGGGTTAGAGCTTTACTTCAGGCTGAGGGTTAGAGCTTTACTTCAGGCTGAGGGTTAGAGCTTTACTTCAGGCTGAGGGTTAGAGCTTTACTTCAGGCTGAGGGTTAGAGCTTTACTTCAGGCTGAGGGTTAGAGCTTTACTTCAGGCTGTGGGTTAGAGCTTTACTTCAGGCTGTGGGTTAGAGCTTTACTTCAGGCTGTGGGTTAGAGCTTTACTTCAGGCTGTGGTTAGAGCTTTACTTCAGGCTGAGGGTTAGAGCTTTACTTCAGGCTGAGAGTTAGAGCTTTACTTCAGGCTGTGGGTTAGAGTTTTACTTCAGGCTGAGGGTTAGAGCTTTACTTCAGGCTGAGGGTTAGAGCTTTACTTCAGGCTGAGGGTTAGAGCTTTACTTCAGGCTGAGGGTTAGAGCTTTACTTCAGGCTGAGGGTTAGAGCTTTACTTCAGGCTGAGGGTTAGAGCTTTACTTCAGGCTGAGGGTTAGAGCTTTACTTCAGGCTGAGGGTTAGAGCTTTACTTCAGGCTGAGGGTTAGAGCTTTACTTCAGGCTGTGGGTTAGAGCTTTACTTCAGGCTGAGAGTTAGAGCTTTACTTCAGGCTGTGGGTTAGAGCTTTACTTCAGGCTGAGGGTTAGAGCTTTACTTCAGGCTGTGGGTTAGAGCTTTACTTCAGGCTGTGGGTTAGAGCTTTACTTCAGGCTGAGGGTTAGAGCTTTACTTCAGGCTGAGGGTTAGAGCTTTACTTCAGGCTGTGGGTTAGAGCTTTACTTCAGGCTGAGGGTTAGAGCTTTACTTCAGGCTGAGGGTTAGAGCTTTACTTCAGGCTGTGGGTTAGATCTTTACTTCAGGCTGAGGGTTAGAGCTTTACTTCAGGCTGAGGGTTAGAGCTTTACTTCAGGCTGTGGGTTAGATCTCTACCTAACTGACCTGATCATAAGCTAATTCGAAGAGGTACGATTTGAGCCTAGTCTTAACTGTGTCTGCTTCTTTAATTCTAAACTCAACCCAATGGAGAGACTTTAGCACAGGTGTAATGTGTTTTCTTCTCTTTGTATATCTAACCGTGATGGTGGGTCCCGACGCCAAATCAGAACCACTGCACCAAAGGACCAAAGAAATGTTGCATCGTAACAATCAAAACCAATGTCAGCTCAAGTTAGACCTGCAGTCTGCCCATGAACAGAAGAGGGCACTGCCCACAAGGTGAAGTTTGTAACGGTTTCTATTTCTGTGGTCATCACAGAGCGAACCTGCAGCAGGACCCGGTGTCAGTGCTGAAGCGGTTCCAGCAGAGGTACTGGAGGACCAGGCAGACCCTGATCCGAGTGACGGGGCAGAGGCAGGATGAGCACGTGGTGGCCTCCGACGCTGAGCTCGACGCCAAACTGGAGGTACAGCACAGACCAGGTGTCAAATGAGTGTAAGTCGTACAGTACTGACATATCCTGTAGCCAGTGGCGGGCCGTGAGGTTTCAGTCAGGGCCTTCAGTAGCAACCTGAGGACATCATTCAAACACACATGTAAACTAATCGACAGAAAGACTTGTGGACAAAACAGCTTTGCTTTGGCTTTTGTATCAACAACGCAAACAACAGCAGCAGAGGCTCCGCCCCCAAACGAAACCTCATAACATACGGACACACGCGACCCATGGCAGGCGGAGACGAGCGCGTTATAACGAGGACACGGGCGCCTGTTTTTACGAGATGTTTCTCTGACAGAGCGAGACATTCAGAGATCCACCCACACCCCAAATCCACAGTGATACAAAGATCCTAGACTTACAGTTTGGAGCTATGTGGGACGCCTTTTTTAGCACTCATAGTATCTGTTCCCTTAACAAGTCCCAGCACTGATGCAGGGAAACCCTTCGCCTGTCCGGGGGCCAAACCCTTCACCTGTCCGAGGGAGCCAAGTGTTTGCGTCCTGCTGTTTCCCCTCTGCTTTGCTATCGAATCTCTTCATGAGGAAGAGGCGCCAAATATCCCCGGTGAATAAATCTACTTCATTTTGCCTCGTTTGAACATTTGACAAAAGGTTTAGTTCTTTAGTCGTTTATAATTTAGTTGAGCTGCACTTCTGATTTGAATATCTTGCCCATGCGTGGATACATTAGCGGTTTTCCCAGGAGAAGAAAACGAAGCGGGGGCCGCTGAGACACGCCAGGGCCTGGGGGACGCACTGTCACTGAACATCGAGCAGGCCAGAGGATGAGCTGCTCACCAGAGGCACTTTTTGAATAGGAAATTACAGTTACGATTTAACAACACCAATATAAGCAACTCAACTGTACATTATATACATAAATAAAATACAATATATATAATTAAATATACATTAAGACATTTTACACTTTTTCTTTTCTTAATTTTGTCGGGGCTAGCAGAGACGGCCCATCACCGCCTGTAGCTCTTCAGGTTCCTACTAAAAGTAGCTGACCTGGAATGTTCCTCTGATCCAGAGCACTGAAGCATTCAGTGTCTCATCTTATATCAGCCACAGCATTAGCAAACATGGCCGTTAGCCGCCTTTAGCTACACCCCCCCCCCCCCCCCATTTCCCCATTCCCCCTCTGCTTAGGCACAAATAGCTTTTTGATTCACACTGTGCTGCGGCTCGCTCCCGGCTCCCAATGCTAACATTAACCCACCTTCACTCCTGCATTTCCCGAGCTCGATCAATACACCTACACCCATATAAACATCAGAGGCCAATTTCACCGCAAACAGGGGGGACAGGAGCAGCTCCGGGGCCAGATTGAAACAAAAAGCCCGCGGCTCCAGCGGAAGATGAAAAGTGGAACGGCTTTTGACACCTAATATACAGACGCTGATTCTACCTCTGCGGATAAAGAGTCAAATCAGTGTCAGTTCACAACATTGTTAGAAATAGAGTTTGTTTGTTTGTTAGATTATGTAAAACATAAACAATGTTTTCCATAAATACAAACTTCATTTTGGTTAGCTCCCTTAGTCACCAGACTTTGGATTAGATGACCTGATTTCAGACCTGCGCAGTGAAGCCCATACTCATGCCACACATAAGGAAAGATGGCAGACCTTGTTAAAGAAAGAACATGTATCTTTTAAATCCAGATTTATTACACGTGGTTCACGCAGCCCAAGCTCGCACACACAGAAATAATGTATCGCTAGACCTCTTGGGTTCACTCCTCCTCATTTACGTTAATAACAGGATCGGAGAGGGAATCCATGTTGCAGCTCCAGCTCCCTTTATAAGACAACAAGGTGGGAAACTGCAGCCAAGCCTCCACAGGGCTCCAGGGCCGGGCAATCAAAGCCCAAAGCTAAACCTCTCCAAATGTTTCATGTACCCATCCCAGCAGCATCACAGAAGGAATATCCAGCTTGTTGGTTTTGACATGTGTAAAGTCCCCGTTGGTTTTCACATTAAACTGACTCACCTGAATGTGGTGGTGGTATTGCAATGGCAGCCCCCCTGTCATGACGGTAAAGAAACAGTATTATTAAACTTAAGTTATGCTTTATTATAACCTCTCATTTTCTCCAGTTCAGCGTTACCCAAATCTAAAAGCTTCTGGACTGGAGCCCACAGCTTCATTTGAAAGCTAAGACCTACAAGACTGATCTAAACGTTTTTGTTGCATTGTTACCGCATTTTTGTCCCATTTTTATTTTATTTTTTGTTGTTTTCATCTGGGTTTTTTTGCCGTGTTTTTGTTGCTTTTTTTATCGCTTCACTAAATTCACCAAAAACATTATACATTATATTATAGGCGCATTGAGTTGCCTTGTGTACAAAATGCACGGAATAAATAAACAAAGTTCCCTTTGTCTGATTACTGTACTGTACTGCCGGTTTGTGATATTGAACGGTATCTCTCTCCTCCAGGTGTTCCACTCCATCCAGAGGACCTGCATGGAGCTCCTCAAAGTGGTGGAGCAGTACCAGAGGAGGATCTGCAGTGAGCGCTTTATCTCCGTCCCGTTATCTCAGTCACATATAACTACGTCTTCACCTCACCTGCTGCGCTGTCCTCCCCAGGCCTGTCCCAGGAGGAGGCCGAGCTGGGCCGCTTCCTGCGCTCTCAGGGCTCCCAGGACAAAAGCCGAGCGGGGAAGATCATGCAGGCCACGGGGAAGGCCCTGTGCTTCTCCTCACAGCAGAGGTAAACCAGCATGTTCTCCTCTTCGGCCCTTTTCACATCCTACCGTTTGGAATCTTCTCTCACTGGTTATCCACATGAAGCTGGCTGTCCACAATTTTTAAATATGGATTTTGTTGCTACAGGTCTGCTGAATTATTCACAGGTTTTAATAAAAGCTTAGCAGAAAATAGCTCTGCATTAAGAGAAAAAGGTGGAAGCGTGACGTCACGTGAAAAAAGCCTATATATAAAATATACTGCGTTTGAATCTTTAGATCTGCCTCATTTGTAATGAATCTATTTTAAGAGGCCAGTCTGATGGCTAAGGCTTTATGAGATGAAAACAGCACATGTGACCAAACTAAATATGGAAAATAACACAAACTGAATTGTTGCACGTTTTTAAGTTCCTCTGCATATTTTTATCTTAATAGTCTCCATTAGAACCCCTCGATTGGTTCCATATCTGACCAAATTATGTGGTTCCAAATTGTATGCAAATTAATGAATATTTAGAGACATTTGAACATCGCTCTAGTTCAAGGGTGTCAAACTAATTTTGAGTGGGGGACAAAAGTGTAAACATAGTTTTGGTCGAGGGATGAAACATACAAAACGTCTTTAAATAGACTAAATATTGATTTGACTATTTTTTTTATTATTAGATAAGCCTTTAATCAATCAATCAATCAATGGTTTTGTATAGCCCAATATCACAACAGGAGTTGCCTCATAGGGCTGTAACAAACATTAAGGCAATAAAACAGAGCAGTAAATAAGACAATGTAAAGTTCAGGTGAATCAAATATCCAGGCAAACATAAAGTCCAAATAAGCGTCAGCAGTGGGTGGGACGAGCAGCTCGGGTGTCCCCTGTCCTTAGACTCTCCAGCGTGGCAAGAAAAAAATCAAAAACCCAGATGGAGAAAAGATAAACCTTGGGGAGAACAACAGAAGGAGAGATCCACTCCCATGGACGGACAGGCTATAGAGACCCAGGGCCGAAGGAGTCCCTCAGCAGACGGGCCAAGATCACAGACCGTCCAGTCCTTGTTGTCAAATTCCAGTAGGCAGGGTTCCTCCGTTCAAGATTCAAGATTGTTTTATTTGTCAAACCATGTGACTGATTCGAAATTATATTTCTCTCATCCTTGATTGTGGAGCGGGGGGTGGGGGAAGAGGGGTGGGAGGGAGGGCAGGGAGTTCAGCTTCCCGATGGCCCTGTGTACGAAACTGTTCTTAAGGCGACTCGACCTGGCCCGTAGATTCCGCAGTCTCCTCCCTGAAGGCCTTACCTTGAAGAGACTGTGTGATGGGTGCGTAGGGTCCCTGGTGATTCTGACGGCTTTGACGGGGGTGGAGTACATGTCCTTAATGGAGGGGAGAGGAGCTCCACAGATCTTCTCCGCTGCTCTCACGATGCGCTGGAGGCTCCTTCGGCAGGAGGCAGTGCTGGCGCCGTGCCACACAGTGATGGAGCTGGTCAGGATGCTCTCTATAGTCCCTCTGTAGAAGAACCACACAGTGATGGAGCTGGTCAGGATGCTCTCTATAATCCCTCTGTAGAAGAACCACACAGTGATGGAGCTGGTCAGGATGCTCTCTATAGTCCCTCTGTAGAAGAACCACACAGTGATGGAGCTGGTCAGGATGCTCTCTATAGTCCCTCTGTAGAAGAACCACACAGTGATGGAGCTGGTCAGGATGCTCTCTATAGTCCCTCTGTAGAAGTTGCACATAACAGAGGCTGGGACTCTAGCTCTTCTTAACTTGTGAAGAAAGTAGAGACGCTGATTACTTTTCTTGACCAGTGATGTAGTGTGCATGGTCCAGGAAAGGTTCTCTGTGATGTTCACACCCAGGAACTTAGTGCTGGTCACCCTCTCCACTGCAGCATCATTGATTGTTAGAGGAGCATGCTGGACCTGTGCTTTACGAAAGTCCACAACAATCTCTTTTGTCTTCTCCACATTTAGAGAGAGATTGTTCTGTGTGCACCACATGTCCAGACTGCTCACCTCACTCCTGTAGTTCGACTCGTCTCTGTTGTTGATGAGACCCACCACTGGTGTGTCGTCTGCAAACTTGATGAAGAGGTTTGAGTCGTACTTTGGAGCGCAGTCATGGGTCAGCAGAGTGAACAGGAGGGGGCTCAGCACACAGCCTTGGGGAGCCCCCGTGTTCAGTGTGATGGTTCTGGAGGACTTTCCGCCGACACGTACAGCCTGTGGTCTCCCCGTCAGAAAGTCCAGCAGCCAGTTGCACAGTGATGTGTTGATCCCCAGGTGGAGCAGTTTGTGTATTAGCTGCTGTGGGATTATAGTGTTGAATGCTGAGCTAAAGTCTAGAAACAGCATTCTAACGTAAGAGTCCTTTGTTTCAAGGTGAGTGAGGGCTGAATGAAGCGCAGTGGAGATGGCATCTTCAGTTGAGCGAATGGACCGGTAAGCAAACTGGTATGGGTCCAGGGTGGGAGGGAGAACAGACTTGATATGTTCCATGACGAGCCGCTCGAAGCACTTTAGCCGGGTTCCTCCGTTCAGCCGGGTTCCTCCGTTCGATCTAGACAGGCTCTCCTAAGAGGGAATGGGACAGGAGACACCATGTGAATAGTAATGAACAGACTACAGATAAAAATATATATTGTATCATAATAAGACAAAGTTTGCAGTAAGAAGAAGAAGAGGATAGAGCTCAGTGTACCGTACTTCCCACAGCAGTGTTTCTTCTAAGGCAGCTTTACTTCAGGCTGTGGGTTAGAGCTTTACTTCAGGCTGAGGGTTAGAGCTTTACTTCAGGCTGTGGGTTAGAGCTTTACTTCAGGCTGTGGGTTAGATCTTTACCTAACTGACCTGATCATAAGCTAATTTGAAGAGGTACGTTTTGAGCCTAGTCTTAAATGTAGGGACTGTTTCTGCTTCTTTAACGTGAGCTGGGAGTTTATTCCATAAAACCAGAGCTTGGAGCTAAAGGCTCTTCCTCCTACAGTGATGTTGGAGCTAAAGGTTCTTCCTCCTACAGTGATTTTGGAGCTAAAGGCTCTTCCTTCTACAGTGATTTTGGAGACCCGAGGAATCACCAGTAGCCCTGAGTTTTGAGAGCGGAGTGCTCTGGTTGGTCGATATGGAACGATAGCATCTTGGAGATAGAGCGGAGCCAAACCCTTATGGCTTTAAATGTGATGAGCAGGATTTTAAATTTTACCGGCACATGATCAGCTGAAGAAAGAAAGTTTCCCTCCTCGTCTTCAGTCGGTCTCTCTCTCCTGTTTCAGAAGCGTCCACACTCTCCATACTCTTTCCCTCTGTTCATTTCTTTTTTGAAAAACAGTTTACAGAGTCCAAAACCCCTGTAGAAAGCCATGTCTTCTCCTCCTTGTCAGCATTAACATTACAGCGCCGGGAAAGGGGCCACATATGACCCGGGGCTTATGGGAAATCTAGTTAACGTCTATAATACAATTTATCGGCGGGCCGGTTTTAATATAAATTAGAAATCATGTCCCGCCTGACTCTGGCATGTCTGCTCTAGTATATACTATAACATAAGCAAAACTTTCCACCACCCTTTTGTTTAGGCTTTATTTGAAAAAAATTTCTACATCTCAGTAAGACCTTGATGATCTTGGTTTCTTGTGATATAGATATTGCGTCACCTTTGTATTGCTATAACAACAGCCCTTCACTAACAGAACTGGTCATCGTTTTCATTGTGTTGTGGATATTCCAGACTGGCTCTGCGCCCGCCCCTGGGCCGCCTGTACCAGGAGGTGGAGACGTTCCGCTACAGGGCCATCTCCGACACGTGGCTCACGGTGAACCGCATGGAGCAGAGCCGCACCGAGTACAGGGGCGCCCTCCTGTGGATGAAGGACGTATCGCACGAGCTGGACCCCGACACGCACAGGCACATGGACAACTTCAGGAGGGTAAAACATCAGCTCATGTTACTGTCAGTAAACTGGGGCAGTTCTTCCAAAATATACTTGATGAGGTCATTCCATCTTTATATCTTTACATCTTTATTTATCATAGTGAATGGATTAGAGCCCTATCTCCTTATGCTTCTTCCAAACAGAGGCAGTTACTCAAGTTACTCCAGCACAAGGTTAGGACTTTAGTAACTTTTGAAGAAACTCTACTTATTATTGTAAAAGAATATTTTCTTTTACTTGACTAAAACAAAAGTGACTTGTGCCAACGTGGGTCCATTTTAAAATGACAAACGCTTCATGTCAACCTACAATATGTATGGTTTGTGTTTTGTGCACCCTTTTCCCTCAGATATATATTATATAATATAATATTACAGTTTTCACAATACATGTTTTTGTTTCTCATAATTTAAGGCAAACAACTAAAACATTTTAATAAAAATGCCAAATATCTGGCTTAAATAAAATTATGTATGTGTATATATGTATGTATGTATGTGTGTATATATATATATATATATATATATATATATATATATATATATATATATATAACTGTTAAATCACTAAAGGGTTAGGGTAAATCATGAAATGTGCCCCTTTTGAACAAAAGAAACCACAAACAATGAAGACGTTATGATTTTATTGTGTTATGGCAGAGGAATGAAAAAGTGAGTTTATAATGGAGCATAAAACACTGCTAATTTAACATTGTGTTTATTGGTTTATTTGGTCGGGACAGTGCAAGTTAATGAACACGCCACACCGGATTGTAGCCTTGGGCTAATTTCCATCCGTCGTCCTCCATGCGCACTCTCAAACACACTCTCATTCATCCTGGCCTATTGTACATGTTTTTCGTAGTAGGGGAAACCGGGGTACCCGGAGGAAACCTACGCAGACACAGGGAGAACATGCAAACTCCACACAGAAAGGCCCTGGCCCTGGTGGGAATCGAACCCGGACCTAACTTGCGTGTATAATAATCTAAATCAAATTTGTAACTGATCTTTGACATACCTAACTGTGTAAAAGGTAAACACAGTTTGAGCCCAAACTCATTTTTGATATGGAAAAAAAAGCCCTTTAGCGTTTTGTACTGATTCTGAAATGAGCTCCAAAATGGGAACGGTTTTGGGTAAATTAAAAGTAAAAATGGAACACAAGGGAGAGGGTTAATGTTGTGTTTCTGTTGCTGCAGCCTTATCTCCTGGTGTCCCCGTGTGTCCAGGTGCAGGCCCAGGTGAGGAGCACCAAGGGCGGCTTTGACAAACTCAAAGGCGACGTGTGTCAGAAGGTGGACATGTTGGGCGCCAGCCGCTGTAACCTGCTCTCCCACGTCCTCACCACGTACCAGGTCACACACTCCCCCACAACACAACAGGTTTCCCCATCTAACACTCACTCATGTTGCATTTCAGACCACACTGCTGCACTTCTGGGAGAAGACGTCCCGCACTCTGTCGGCCATCCACGAGAGCTTTAAGAACCACCAGGCCGAGCAATGCAAGGTGACGGGAGACGTTCACAACAGTTAGCATGACTTTACTTTATTTGTCTCAGGATTTGGACAGGGTCTTGCAACACATTAAGACGCCACAAATTGTACAATACACAAATAAACGTGTCCTGTTTTTATTTAGAACAGGAAACGTTTGAGCAAAAAAAAAACACAAATTGAAGACAGTTTCAGCAAAACATTTTTCGACCTTCTGTTTTGTTTATTTAGTGAACTTATGGAGTAAAATTGACAAGCTATGTCCTATAGCTGAGACGTTGGTAGTTCAAATCCTGGTGCATGTTGTCGTCATGTCCAGTGTCGGACATTGGTGTATGAATGAGAGTGAACGGGTGAGTGTTCCCGAGTGTCTAATGTAGGTTTACCATTTAAAGTCTCCTGGAATCCAAATGAAACACTTTCCTGTATCGATGGGCTAAATGAGCCGAGGGATTGATACACATATCAAGCACAGAAAGCAACACCTCGGCCGGGCTGTGTCACGAGTGTATAATTTTAAAGGAACAGGCCACCGTTTTCCCATACTGAGATATGCTCTTACCTGAGCTTAGACGAGTTGATACGTACCGGTCTGGTCTTTGTGCCGGTGGAAGAGCGTGGTCGCTTCCAACTTCACCCCGTTTGGAGCTATAGGAATATACTGGGAGAGGCCAAATGCTAACAACATCTTTGGTTGTTTTGTGTGACTGAGGGCACGCACAAAGACCAGACAGGTACGCATCAACTCAGCGTGGCTCTGTACGGAGAGTGTCCGGTTTATGATCAGGGGGTTGTGAGTTCGAGTCAGATGATGGTTTAGTCATTTGACTTGACATCCACTGGTAAGCAGAAGTCAAAATATGCCTGGTGCCCCGTTATTGTCACAAGGACAATCCTTTATTAAATCTTGATCATTGACATCATTTTTAGATGGTTGGATCACTGATCCATCCATCCATTTTCTTCCGCTTTATCCGGGGCCGGGTCGCGGGGGCAGCAGTCTCAGCAGAGATGCCCAGACTTCCCGATCCATGCACACCTCCTCCAGCTGTTCTGGGGGGACCCCGAGGTGACACCAGGCATCCGGAACAGATGCCACCTCAGCTGGCTCCTTTCAACATGAAGGAGCAGCGACTCTACTCCGAGCTCCTCCCGGGTAACTGAGCTCCTCACCCGATCTCGGAGGGTGCGCCCAGCCACCCTGCGAAGGAAACTCATTTCGGCCGCTTGTATTCGCGATCTTGTCCTTTCGGTCATTACCCAAATCTCATGACCATAGGTGAGGGTAGGAACGTAGATCGATCGGTAAATCGAGAGCTTTGCCTCAGACTCAGCTCCCTCTTCACCACAACAGTCCGATACAGCGACCGCATCACTGCTGACGCCGCACCGATCCGTCTATCGATCTCACGCTCCATCCGTCCCTCACTCGTGAACACGACCCCGAGATACTTGAACTCCTCCACTTGGGGCAAGGACTCCCCACCGACCTGAAGCGGGGAAGTCACCTTTTTCCGGTGGAGAACCATGGCCTCAGATTTGGAGGTGCTGATCCTCATCCCGGCCGCTTCACACACAGCTCCAAACCGCCCCAGTGCAGCTGTAGGTCCAGATTTGATGAAACCAACAGAACAACTTCGTCTGCAAACAGCAGATTTGTTTCTATTCTCATTATCCGTAGCAGTTTCCCTTTTACTAAAACCTCACTCGCTGTTAAACAGCTCAATCCTGATGATTTGGTTCACATTTCTGAAGGAGAAGAAATGAGCTCAGTCAGTGTTGAGTTTGCTTTTTTCAGGCTCACTGCTGTAATGCTTTTTCACCACCAGACGGCGCCAATACCATGTAGCCAACCAACACCGAGTTATATTTAGAAAGTGTACTTTCTAAGTAGAAATGCGTAGATGATACTTTGAGGTATCATCTACCCATCACTACTTTCCAGTGACATTTAAGGCCTTACTTAAGGCACAGTTCTTTCAAAGACTTTTAATGCCTTGTGGAAACCCTGTGTTAACTTTGTCGGCTTTGACAGGATTCGAAGGAGAGGTCCGGGAGAAGACGAGGGAAGACAAAGAGGCTGGAGAGACAGGACAGACCCAGCAGTGACACCACAAATGAACAGTTAAGTCTTAATTCATTCACAGATTTTTATGGTCAAGTGCTGTTTTACTCCATGTCTCTATATTTCTCCAACAGACTGATTTCTCTTGAAAATGAATCCAACAACAGGAGAGAAGGTAACAGGCTGAAGAAGATCCAAACGTCCTGCTCATTCCCAGATACATGAGCTGTGTGTAACATGTTTGTGAATGTTTCCCAGTCCAGAGTGCAGAGGGGGAGGAGGAGATGGACACTGCGTCTCTGCTCCAGGAGATCCTGGGCTCTCTCAGTCTGGAGGGGCCCCCAGCACAGGGGCCAGAGGAGCCAGAGGAGAGAGAGTTCTTTCTCCCGTCTCAGCTCCTGGACCAGAGCCTGTCCTGTCTGCACAGTGCAGGTCCGTGGGACGCTCACTCCACGCACGTTTGTCTGCACTGCTTCGAGTCACAATTCTGCTGTAATACCTTTAAATGAACTGTTCTTCAGATATTCAACTAAACTGTCAGTTGAATCATAAGGACACTGATACTATTATTAACTCCAATTAAATCATATTTTACGTTCAAAATCATCCTCTAAAAACGTTCTAAAAAGTTGTATATTCCGACAAAGAAACAATTGAATACTATTTCTTACACGTTCATGTTCTTAAGGTCCCCTCACCACTGGTTGGATTCTGCAGGCAACAACAAGTCATATTTAATGCGTTTTAATAGCAAAATGTAAAAAATAATAATTAGAGCAGACTTAATTTCTTAAGATTTGCAAACATACATCACATTTCAAAATTCAAAAGCAAATCGGACTCAACAAAAATGTGCACAATTTCAGCCAAAACTGCAGCTGCAGGTGTTTTGTGGTCATCAAGTGATTCCATTGTTATCCAGGAAATGTAGATTTAATGCCAGTTTGACTCCAATGCATTTATATTTAAAGCCTTCATTTTGGCACAATTAAAGCTGCTCCACCTGAATCAAATGATAGAAAGTCAGAGGGTAGTTGCCTAAACGTTCTAGCTCTCACAGACCCTCCTGCACATCCCTATTGTTCGACATGAACCGGGCGGACACTGCGCTAATGTAGCCTCTGACTTCCTGGTTCACACTGGAGGAAAATGCACTAAATACAGACACACAACGCACAGGATCTGTTTTTCTTTCACTAATGTTGTGGATATTTGGTGTTTCCCCAAGGACACGTGAACTGTTGCCGTTTAGAGGCATTGGACCAACACCTGTCCATACGACGTCAAGCTTTGGTCCCATGAGCCTGAAGAATAAATAAACTCAGCTCCTCGTCTCTCCTGTAGATCATAAATCCATGAGAAGTTTCACCAGCTTTTACCAGCGTAGTTTTGTTTATAATTCAGGAGGTTTTGTCACCATTTCCCTATAGACTGGACCGTGGGCGCCCTGCAGAGAAATGACGGAGCTGGACTTTCACCTGAAGCCAAAGGGAATCCATCGTCCTCACCGTCAACAGGTACAATCCCCACGAGTTTACGTTTTTATTTTCTTACATCATTCCTCCATTTGATTATTTCCTATTTATGGTTCATTTCCAGACTCCGGCGCCCGGCCCAGAGAGCTGTCCGCGTGGCTGAACCTGTTCGCAGACCTGGACCCTCTCTCCAACCCGGACGCCGTGGGGAAAACCGGCGCCCAGCGTGAACCTCACGATGCTTAGGACTTTACCTGTTCAGGAATAAACGTCTCCCGACTTAAACCCTGAGCTTTTAAACGCACAGGTAAAACCAGTCTGTAAAAAAGCCATTATTGGAAACGTGTTGCATGGAGTGCTGTGTGTGTGTGTGTGGAACCATGAGCTACTGACTGTAGCTGCGGACCTCGAAGTAGCAATTGTTGTTTTTGATTGCAGAATTTATTCACAATGATGTGTACCAAACCAGCCAGGGAGTGGACAGGTTTGACAGTTTTTTTTTTATGTCACAGGAAGAGAGCAGCGGGAGAATTCAATATTTAGTCATTTCGTTTTTTTCAGGAAATTGTGCCAAAAGAAGTTTCACAAAATCCTAAAACAAGACTGTGGGAAACGATAATGTAATGTAATTTTTTTTTTAAATTATTTTGCCCAATAATGAGACAATGATTTAATTATAATTTTGATGAAGAATGATGTTAATGTCACGTTTCAGCCACATGTTGAAATAAAATGAAAGAATAGAAAACTAATGCAGTGGCTCATGATGCAAGTGACGGCTAATTTGGTTTATATTTATTAGTAATCCGGTCTTCATTTCAGTTTGTGAAACAGCTGCAGCGACAGCACCAGTTGCACTCATCAGTCTGACATGACGAGAAAATCGTTCTCAAATGTAATGATGCATCAATCTGACTTAAAGTGGACATATCCTGCAAAAATGGGCTTGAGGTTTAAACCATGACTTTTCCTCATCAAAAGACAGACCTGGAGAAGTATTCCACAACATTGACACAGTTTTGAGTTAATCCTCAGACAAAGCTGTTAAATGTAGCCGTTTCTTTTTCTACAGTGTCAGCGCCTCGTTCTGTACTTCCTGATTACACTACATCAGGGGTCGGCAAGTTGGCTTGGCTTCGGGCCAATATTTTTCTACCCCGATAGATGGCGGGCCAGCCGGTCAATTGATAGAAAAAAAAGATTTATTCCTGCATGGATATTCAATACTAGATAACCCCAAACTATACATATGTTTTGTTTAAAAATAAAATATTGTTTGAAACAATACTATCCCCAAGTCTGTCGGATTTTCGCGGGTTACACCGCACTAGCAAAAAATAAAGTTAGCGTCACAAACATGTCGCTTTCCAAAGGACTAAAAAGAAAAGTGGAGAGTGAAAACAGGAGTTTCAGGGGGAAAGGCGACAAACATAATATGGTTTCATCCTACTTGGATATGTGATGCCAAACCTCTCTGCCTCATCTGCAACGAGGTCATCTCCGTTTGCAAAGAGGACAATATTCGGCGACATCACGAAACGAAACAGGGGTCATTCAGTCCTTTCCACTTCAGTCTGAGTCAAGCGTCTCAAAGTCGATGCTCTTTATGACAGTTATATCCGGAGCAGCAGGTCCTGGTCCGAGGCCTGACCACACAGGAAAAGGTATCCAGTGCCTCGCTTAAAGCGTCCCTGATTTTGGCCCGGTGTTACGGCGAAAACTGCACCCCCTCTTACCGCGCACATATGAAACAACGGCAGGAAGGTTTCTAGGACTGTCTCTTAACAATTATAGCCCATTTGTGTGTATTTATTTATGTAAGACTGACTAACCATAGCTCATTTAACCAGAAGAGATCGTTTTTTTTGTTTAAATGTCTTTAAAAGTCAGGGATATTTTTTGGCTGAGCGTGTGATATGAGGAGTGTGGCGTGAGAGCGTGTGATATGAGGAGTGTGGCGTGAGAGCGTGTGATATGAGGAGTGTGGCGTGTGATATGAGGAGTGTGGCGTGAGAGCGTGTGATATGAGGAGTGTGGCGTGAGAGCGTGTGATATGAGGAGTGTGGCGTGAGAGCGTGTGATATGAGGAGTGTGGCGTGAGAGCGTGTGATATGAGGAGTGTGGCGTGAGAGCGTGTGATATGAGGAGTGTGGCGTCAGAGCGTGTGATATGAGGAGTGTGGCGTCAGAGCGTGTGATATGAGGAGTGTGGCGTGAGAGCGTGTGATATGAGGAGTGTGGCGTGAGAGCGTGTGATATGAGGAGTGTGGCGTGAGAGCGTGTGATATGAGGAGTGTGGCGTGAGAGCGTGTGATATGAGGAGTGTGGCGTGAGAGCGTGTGATATGAGGAGTGTGGCGTGAGAGCGTGTGATATGAGGAGTGTGGCGTGAGAGCGTGTGATATGAGGAGTGTGGCGTGAGAGCGTGTGATATGAGGAGTGTGGCGTGAGAGCGTGTGATATGAGGAGTGTGGCGTGAGAGCGTGTGATATGAGGAGTGTGGCGTGAGAGCGTGTGATAGGAGTGTAGCGTCAGAGTGTGTGATATGAGGAGTGTGGCGTGAGAGCGTGTGATATGAGGAGTGTGGCGTGAGAGCGTGTGATATGAGGAGTGTGGCGTGAGAGCGTGTGATATGAGGAGTGTGGCGTGAGAGCGTGTGATATGAGGAGTGTGGCGCGAGAGCGTGTGATATGAGGAGTGTGGAGCGAGAGTGTGTGATATGAGGAGTGTGGCGTCAGAGCGTGTGATATGAGGAGTGTGGCGTGAGAGCGTGTGATATGAGGAGTGTAGCGTCAGAGTGTGTGAAGGCGCTCAAATGCGTGTGTCTGAGGCAAAGTATGAGGATCGGGACAAACCACAATTTAATCTAGAAGTTAGACAGTGGAATGGAGTTGTGCTAAACACAAGCAAATATCAGGGGCAAACATTTGCGGATAAAGAACAATTAAGTCTCTGTTAGGCTTTTTTTTAAATATATATATATCCTCTGGCGGGCCAAAAAATATTGGCAACGGGCCAAAATTGTCCCCCGGGCCGGACATTGCCGACCACTGCGCTACATTGTTCAAACCCAATAACTGTCCTCCACATTTTTAAAGCTCGCAATGCAAAGTGTGTTTACTGCTGCAGCTGCTAACCATGCCGAATCCAACCTGGAAGTTATTTTTTAAGACAATTATTCGTATAGCTGCCAGCAGGAGGAGCCCCAGTCAAGATTTTCACCAGCTCTTTCACCTGCATTGTTACCATTTAATTCTTACAGAAACATCAAATTAGAAAACGTAAAATATCAAAGCTGAGGCACCAAAATAAGGTTTCCAAGTCTGTTTTAAGCTCCATATGCAGGACATGTACACTTTAATAATATTTTTTTTTTAAAGTACAGTTTTCTGTAAAATTTTAGATGTTGATGATCTCAAATGGTATTTTCTATTGTCTGGTAAAGGTTGTTGGTTCTAATCCCTGTTCTCACAGGCGCAGTGTCACTGTGGTACTTCCCCACCTCGTCTGTGTATAAATGTGCTGCATGAGAGAGCGGTGTTGGTTGGAGCGGTTTGGCAGCTGTTGAGTAATGAATAAGAAATGCAATGTAAAGTGTATTTAGGCGTCCAGGAGATTATTGGCCTGACGTAATTTTGGGCTGCCAGAAAAAATAAACATCTATTAAAAATAGACTCACACAGTTGTGCTATTCCAGGCCCAAAGGCTTTAACTACTGCTGCAGCAGGAGTCGGGGCTTCTTTTAGACAAAGTCATACAAACGTGTTTTTGTGTTATGTAAAGGTAAATCGAGGTGTTGAAATCAGAAATAAATGTTGTATTGCTCTTTGCATTCTTTGCTGAGGCAGGAGACGCCATTGGATGCTGAACTAACTTCGAGCAGAGTTAAGATGAACTCTCTGAGAGTTAGTTGGTTCAGGCCAGTGGAGAGAACACAGAAGTGTCTGTGGAAATAAGTGACAGACAAAAGGTGAGGCGAAAAGACAGAATGAAAGGCATTGTGACAAATGTATAAAATGTGCATGAATAATATATTTTTTATTTGCATAATAACTGTCTGACTGTGGAGATGAGTCAGGCTCTCATTATTATGTAGCGGCCGATGTGAAAAGAGAAGGACCCGAACCTACGATTAAGGTTTTCAAAGCCGACGCTCAACGAGGTGAGCTATAAGTCTGGATGCGTGGCCTGGTTTAAGTTTAATAAATAAATGATGTCCCAGCTTGCCTATGCCTGTGGGAGCAGGGACGCGAACCGCCAACCTTTCGGTCATAAAATGACCTGCACATTTTTAAAGTCACATGTTTTATGTCAAAGGCTGCGTTTGCAAACATTCACAGATCTCAGTCGAGTGGAAAGTGATTTAGCCATAATATCACGCATGCTGCATGTGACAGATGTGCAATCACCAACGACTCGTGTTGTGGTGGGATTGTTGTCTAAATGTTGCGTACTCCGACTAGAATATGCTGCAGAACTTCTGCCAAAAACAATGCCTTACTCCGACCTCAGCCAGGCCTCACTGCACTGGTGTTTTAGATTTGTACAAGGTTTTATTGTGAATATTATTTATGTGTGTAATCCTATATGTAAAAGCCATGTGAAACTGTATCTAAACTCAGAAGTTAGCGGCCAACTCCTCACCAACTCTCTCAAACATGACCACATCACGCCCGTCCTTTACTCCCTGCATTGGCTCCCGCTCCTTTTCAGAATCCAGTACAAACTTTTGCTTTTTGTTTTCAGTTCCATCCACGGCTTTGCACCTGTGTATTTATGTGAGACTCTGACCCCTCACCAGCCCAGCAGAACCCTACGTTCTGCCCAACACCACCTGCTGGAGGTGCCCAGGTCACATCATAAAGAGTGGGGTGATCGGGCTTTTACTGTGGCAGCTCCAAAACTCTGGAACTCGCATTTTGACTAATCTCCAACTATGTAGAGTTTTCTCTCACGGATCATTACCGTACGAACCATTAGCCTCCGTCATGCTTTTAAACGGCCAGTGAGCCACTCTTGCGCATCTTTGAGTCGTCCTGTTCTTACGCTCTGTGGCAGCAGCTCCAAAATAGCAATAAGCTCAATCCTTTCATCGCGGAGCAAAAGCACTCACCACAGCCACACGTCTCCTTTTTATGAAACAGCTGCACAGCGAAGGGGAGCAAGTGGGAGGGGCTTAGTTTGCTTGACTAACCAGGAAGTGAAACTACTGGATATTTTTTTTCAGCATTTGAGATAATATCAATATTTCATTTTCTAACCAACAAAGTGATAGATGTGTTTGAGATTACCAGATGTTATGTATGGTCTTTAGGGCTTCAAGATGAGAAACTAATTAATCCATTTAAAGACAGTCGTAAATATTAGAGACATTTTACCAAACCATTTAACACTTTATCACACTGTCAAAACGAGACTTCACTACAAATACAATATCTGGACCAAAACGAGCCGAAAATGTTTAGGCTGTGTTTGCAAATAAATCTCAGAACACGCTTAAAGAATTCAATTTTTTTTTTTTTTTTGTCGCTTTATTTAAAAACACACGCTACAAAAATGAGAATACACAGAACTCATGAACACAGTGACAAAGTGGAACTTGTAACACATGGTTCAAATGAAAACTATTTTAACTGAAGTGGACTGGCCCAAGTGAGACCGTCACTGGACCGCCCCCCGCCCAAAAAAAAAAAAAAAATGGGAATGGGATAAAGTTAGTGTAAAAAATAAATACAAATTGCACACTTTTTTGTTTGAAAAAAATAAAATGGGTTCATCATTAAGTGCTGAGGCTTGGGGCTGACACAATCCAACGTGTAGTTGATTCTGTCAAAGTTAGTAGTATCTCCATTTGCTTTGGTACATATATATATTTTTTAAACACCGTAAAAATATATATAAGATGTTGGTCACTTTTATCCCTCATTAAAAAAAACTACAAAATAATTCAAGTGTCTCTTTTTTTTTTACCTGAACACATTAAAATGCAACTAACAATGTTTCTTAAGGCTGGCCCGTCGTCTTCAGGCTGACTGTAAATGTGCTTCCATCCATTCAGTTATTTTAGAAAAAGAGCACATTGAAAAGGCACCGTGGTCCCGTTATCGTCACGACCTGAACATGAACCCGAGCCGCGGGGTGACGGACATTTCAAATACGTTTTGGTTTGATCAACGGTTGGTGTGATGCTGGAGAATATGAGGTAAGGGAATGCACGGAGCGGCGCATTTACGGGCGCTTTTGTTTGGGTCAGGACCCTGGTGCGCCCCTCACGGACCACACAGGAGCACGAGTTCTAAGGCTGGGTACCGTTACTTTCCCTCGATACTTTCCCTTTAACCTGAAGAATACTTTTGCCGATACCTATACTAAAATATGTGTCGTTTAGAACCATAAAACAGAACAATCATGTTCATTTATTCCTTTACCTTCAATGTTGTGTTTTTTTTGTTTTACATTTGTATCATTTATTTAAGGTGAAAAAAACACAATTCTTTCCCAAATTCTTTAACAAATTCTCCTATCCCCCATTTATGAATCATTTTTTCACACTTTTTTCCCCAATACCCTCACCCCCCCAGTTTTTTCTTTACCAACAGCATAACAACTTGGCTCTGCTTTCAACACTTTTATTTGTTTGATCCCAGTAGTACCTCAAATGTTTTTCAGATTCCAGACTGGTATTGTTTAACAGTACCCAGCCCTAACGCGTCCTGTCAAATCCGACTGCACCGTTAAACTCAGTCCAAACTAATAGGAATTAAGACATATCTTCAGCAACAAAATATACTTTTTGTTTTTGCGAGCTCATTATAAATAAAACCTACTGACCCTGTCGTTTGGAGCGCTGCACACAAGTTACCAGCGAATGTGACCACATTTCACCGTGGCTCCTGCAGTAGATCATTTATTCAGATTATGCAAGTGGGACACCAGCCGACCTGTGGTGATCTGGGCCACTTCACCAAAAAGAGTCGACACAAACCGAGGCCATACTACGATCAGCTATGGTCTATTCCAACCCTCTGTCAATTCCAGAATCCGGATGGCTTTGTTCATCTGATCTGGCGGATGGGACGGTTTCCCACAGATTGCGGGCCACATAATGGCAGTCTTTGTTTCATTTGATCCCCGTCATTTGAAAAGATGCGGTTCCAAAAAGGATTTATTCTAAATTGCACTTGGTGACATTTTTACTCAAAAACTAGATGATTGAAATGAGAGGCCACATTTGTCTTCTCAAGTCATCTGCGGGCGGCCAATCCGCCAAAAGGCGGCCGCATCTCCGCTTTATTTATTTATTTAGCCTTTTTATATGGTTGTGCGCCACAAGTTGTGATGAGCGGCGAGCGAGCCGCTGCCGCTTGCAGCCATTGCGCCAATAGGCGGCCGCTTCCTCGCTTTATATAGCCTATTTATTGGTTTGTGATGCGGCCACAACAAGTGATGAGACCAGGCGGCCGCAGTGGCATTTGCCCACATTGCCCAATGGCCAGTCCGTCACTGACCTCGAGTGCCACCCAAAGAAGCCCACGTACTGCAGTTTGAGAACCGCTGGCCAGCACCTTAGTCCCTCTCAAATCTGTGGGAAACACTGAATCAATACTTGAAATTATTGTTTTTTTACTTACAGGTGAAACTCAGAAAATTAGATAATGAAAAAGTTCATTTATTTCTGTAATTCAACTTTAAATTTGAAACTAATGCAAAGTGATATGTGTCAAGCCTTTATTTGTTATAATTTTGATTAAGGGTTTACAGTCCATTTTCGAAATACTAAAAATATTTTATGAGATTTTTACAAACTGAGCCATAATCGTCAAAATTCTAACAAATAAAGGCTATACATAGCCTACACATACTCACTTTGCATGTAATGAGTATTATATATTAGTATTACAGTTTAAAAGGGACTAGATGCAAGTTGGACATTTTTATACTCACTACTGCCACCTCAGGTCTTACACGTAACTGCAGTCTCTATATTAAGCTCGTGCATGACGGCGCTTCGGACCCTTTCTGAGTGACAGTGCAGGATTTTAGAGGCAGTTGTGGTGAACAGGTCTGGGCTCATTCTACATTAGGAGATTGTTGGAACATGTAGAGTAGAAATTCTTAGAAGTGTGGTCCGCCATCGCCCCCTAGTGGTCCACAAACCCCTTTTCCCGCCGACCCCTCCACAGCGCACGTTGCACAGGGAACTCCCTGGGCCGTTTTGGCCAACTCTTATCATTTGATCAAACTTTAAGAATAACCAGCATAGTGAGACCAGGGCGTCTTTCCTGTTTGAGGGACAGAGCCGGAAGTGTTATGGACGAGCATGGCTGGCACTTCTCAGAACCCAATAAGAACCGTGTGTAAAGTTTCCTCATCCCGTCAATATGTAGCTATTGTAAAACGCGCAGGATTTCACACCCGGCCAGCCGCCGCTCACCGCCGCCATACACGCGTCCACTGTATGCAGCCATGACTCATTCTACCATCTTTACAGCAGGTGTTTGACGTCAAGTGAAGGTGAAACTCTCCTCTTTAGACGTTCAGAAACTGACGTGTGATGAGCAGCACCGCTCGTCTCAACATTCACACTGAGTTTTCGATGGAAAATGTAAAATCCACAGATCTATTCGTTTTGTAATGTATAGTTTTTGTTTCATGTGAAAAATCCCAGTAGTTTCAGGGATTTTGGACATTAAGGGGACATTTTTTCCCCCCCAGCATTTTTTCAGCATTTATTGTTACCATAGTTACAACCATATACTTCCTACCACAACCTCAGTTTTAAACTATTGGCTCTTTAGAATGACATTAAGTGGGACCTATAGGCTGTTACAGCAGTTTTTCCCCCCACATGTTTGTTGTTCATATTAAGCTGCAGCTCATTTCACATTTACTTTTTCAAATGAAATGAAATTCATATAAAAGAATTTCTGATCATATAATTGCATTTATGTTTGAATAATTCGTTTTTGACTTAAAACAGTTGCATTTTAAACATACATTTAGCTTATCCTTTCTATTTTGTCGTTTTTTGGGGGGCGTGTTGGAGTGGGATTCTGTTAGGTGGTCTTAGATAAAGTGGTCCGTGGGCTGAAAAAGAAACACTGATGTAGAAGGAGGTAAATGCATAAAATGTTTAGACTCCGTATAGTTGAATTACAGAAATGAATGCACATTTTAACGATATTCTAATTTTCCGAGTTACACCTGTAAATACATTGAGTTCATAGAAAACCACTTCATTATAATGTTTATAATGGACCGACAGATTCATTACATGTCAGATTGCACTAAAGGCACAGTGTCATGAACTATGGCCCCTCCTGCTGGTGAAAAAAGGTAACACCAGATGTTAACCTGCACAACCTAAGAAAGAGCACACCGTGGTTACGCTGTAAATGCTCCGATTCAATACCGTGTTAAGCGGAGTATAAAGCTTATATGTACTTTTCCGGGTTAGAAACGGCGAGCGGCTGCTATAGGGTTAGTCACGTATACGGTGCAGTGTTACGGTGTAGAAGGAGAGACGTTTTTTCAAGTGCAATCAACCAAAGTGCCTTTACGTGGGAATCCAGTATCTGAGTGATGTACAGAAAACCTGCTAACCCTGAAGTTTTAGAGCTCTAGTACAAACTTGTATTACCCCCTCGATTCCACAACACGCGTGTTCGCTCAGGAACGAATGCAATAAATCCTTAATCACGCTGTGCGATCGTTTTGATATTTCCTCTGTTCGTGATTAGGATCAAGTTTGTGTTGTTTCAATACGGAATTTATACAGGTAGCAGCAAGTCAAATGTCTTTTCAGTGGCGTTCTAATTGGGGCTGGGTACTGGTACTTTTTTTTTTAATACCGGTAGTTTTTCTGATACCTACGCTTACATATACAGGTGAAACTCGGAAAATGAGAATATTGACTCATGGCATGCAGAGTGACACATGTTAAGCCTTTATTTGTTGTAATTTTGAAAATTTTGGCTTACAGCTTGTAAAAACCCCAAAATCTAAATTTCTGAAAATTATAATATTACATGAAATCAATAAAAAAAAGATTTCAAACAGAGAAATGTCAGTCCTCTGAAAACTGTAATCATGCATATGTGGTTTGGGCCTTTTGCTTGAATAACTTCCTTAATGTGGTTGCGTGACATGGATGCTCTCAGCCTGTGGCTCTGCTGAGGTGTTATGGAAGACCAGGATGCTTCAATAGCCCCTTAAGCTCCTCTGTATTGTCCGGTCTCATGTCTCTCATCTTTCTTTTGGCAACGTTCAGGTCAGGTGAGTTTGCTGGCCACTCAAACACCGTAATCTGATGGTCATTGAACCAGGGTTTGGTACTTTTTGCAGTGTGGGGAGGTGCAGGGTCCTGCTGGAAAATGAAGTCAGCGTCTTCATAAAGCTGGTCTGCTGAAGGAAGCATCAATTGCTCTAAAATCTCCTGGTAGACTGTTGTGTTGACCTTTTTTTTATTTGACCTTTATTTAACCAGGAAAGTCCCACTGAGATTAAGAATGTATTTTTCAGGGGAGTCCTGGCCCCAGAGGGGAACCTATTGTACATGTTTTTAGTGGTAGGGGAAACCGGAGTACTCGGAGGAAACCTACGCAGACACGGGGAGAACATGCAAACTCCACACAGAAAGGCCCCGTCCAGGTGGGGATCGAACCCGGGACCTTCTAGCTGTGAAGCACGAGCGCTAACCGCTGTGCTACCGTGCCGTGTGGACACAGTGGACCAACACCAGCAGAAGACATGGCTCCCCAAATCATCAGATTGTAGAAACTTCACACTGGCCTTCAAACATCTTGGATTGTGTGCTTCTCCATTCGTCCTCCAGACTCTGGGACCTTGGTTTCCAAATGAGATGCAGAATTTGCTCTCATCAGAAAAGAAAGCTTTGGACCACTGAGCAACAGACCAGATCTTTCGTTCTTTAGCTCACACAAGACCCTTCTGTTGTTTGTAGTTCAGGAGCGGCTTAACAAGAGGAATATAACATCTGAAGCCCATGTCCAGGATCCGTCTGTGTGTGGAGGCTCTTGATGCACTGACTCCAGCCTCAGTCCACTCCTTGTGAAGGTCCCCCACACTTTTGAATGGCCTTTCCCTGACAGTCCTTTCCAGACTGCGCTCATCCCTGTGGCTTGTGAACCTTTTTCGTCCACACTTTTTCCTTCCATTTAACTTTCGGCTTTGATACAGCACTTTGAGAACATCCAACTGCTTTTGCTATTTCCTTTTGAGCCTTTCCCGCCTTATGGAGAGGGTCAATGATGGTTTTCGGCACAACTGTCAGGTCAGCAGTCTTCCCCATGATGGTGAATTCTACTGAACCACTGAGAGGCCATTTAAAGTCTCAGGGACCCTTTGTAGGAGTTTTGGATTCATTAGCTGATGGAAGGAGACACTTTGAGCTACAATATAGTCCCTTCTCACAATATTCTAATTATATGAAATTTTGATGGTGGGGTTTTTACAAGCTGTGAGCCAACATCATCAACATTAAAACAAAGGCTTGACATATGTCACTTTACATGCCGTGAGTCTATATCATGTATTAGTTTCACATTTAAAGTATAATTACACAAATAAATGAACTTTTTCACACTATTCTAATTTTCTGAGCTTCACCTGTAATCTAGAACCAGAAAGCAGAACAATAATGTTTGGAAGATCGGCAAATTTGCAACATCGAGTTCATCTGCAATGTCAAGAAATTGTGTAAAAAACAATTTCCCGCTTAGGAGGGTTTGTTTTTGTCAGGGAGCAGAGGATTGGTGGATCGGCCCTTCGGAGCAGGAGAGGAGGATGTAGATCAGTTTTCATGAACTACAATAGAAACCTTTTTACATTGGAGCGAACACGCAGGACATGGAATCAGCCGCTCCAGCAGCTCAGATTTCTGCCAACTCAACTGTTAACACTCCTGAAATAACTTCAAATGTAAATCTAATGACAATTGCAATCGGGTTTCTTCCGACATCTTGAGTGTGGATGAAAGTGGAATACTGAGGCCCATGTAAACGCACGCTTTACAAATCAGGTTTAGGAGAAAGACAAACACGCGACTGGCTGTACCATAAAGTCCACAGCATCGAAGGAGGCACAGTTACCCCCGGCTCACATTAACTACGGTCCGGGTTCGGTCCCGATCCGGTCCGGGTTTGCCCCAAACTACCACTCACAGTGAATCCGGCTGACACTGTGGCTCCGCCCGCTCCGGCGCCAGAAGCTGCTCCAGGCACAGAAACGGCCCTCGCGAGAACAGAAGTGCCCGTGAGTTTCCCTCTTGGTGCGAGGTCACGTCATAAATAGCCCCATATATATATATATATATATATATATATATATATATATATATATATATATATATATATATATATATATATATATATATATATATATATATATATATATATATATATATCGGTAGTTTTTGTAACAAAAGCCGTATTTGCCAGAACAACGACTCTCCCAGTGAAGTGGATGCTTTAAACACACTAATGCCCCTGTGTCACTGGTAATGGAGACATGTTTACATTTATGACGTTACACGCGTGTACACCAAATAAGTAGTAAGCGGACAGATTTTATTTTGAAATACACCGGATCTTCCTCTCTCACGAGACCTGACTTCCTGTTTGGCTCGTGTTTTTCTGTCAGCTTGATCCGTTGGGGCTCCGGTCTCCGGCAAAGATAGACTTCTTGTGGATTCTTTCCGTTGCCGCCGGACGGCCTCGGTAGCCGGAGCCGGACCTCGCGGACCAGTGTGAGTGTGGCTACATTGGTTTTAATGACTTTCTACGTTTGCGGACGCCGTACCGGACCTTAACCGGATTTAATGTGAGCCGGGGGTTACTCCTTTGCTGCTGTCATGTTCCTTAACAGTTTCACTCCCCCTGTTGCCAGCAGAGGGCGTCAGACACCGTATGCACACAGTTCAAATGGAGAGAGGAATGTTTTTTTCTTTTGCTCAAAAATGTGGGCAAAACACTGTAAAACACTGTCACACGCCAGCATTTAAAGCCACACTGCGGATCATTCCAGGATAAACGTCGCTGCGTCTCGAGAGCAACTTAAACCGTCTGAAAGTCCTAATGTTCGACTAATCACTGACGAGGCCATTTCTGTGGTGGATTTTCAAAGTAAAGCATTTTGATTAACCGGAGCAAGGCACAGTGAGATCCTTTTTTTTTTTTACTTTGGTGGTTAATATGTAAAAACTAAATGTAACAATTTGAAAAAAATAACACTACTCTTTTTTTAACCTCTTAACTCCCAGCTGAACTGAGCACTTTTTTCCGGTTTAGCTTTACCAAAATCTAAAATGTCCTGATAGCAATTTTATGCTTAAAAACACTCATAATGTGTTAATAATTTCTGTAATCATGCTCCATATGCAGATTATGAAATGTAGCCCGTAAAAAAAAAAACCAAACAAACAAACAACAAATCAGGTGTAAGTAAGCTCTAACTAACCCACATGAGTTTTGTCCTCCTTCAGTGTATTGCAGTTATTTGTAGAAAAAAATACTGTGCATCTGATTATAAAGCATTATCAATTTTGTGAATTGGAGTTCGTGAGCATTTCTGTGACAGTGACCCTGAGGAGTTGTTTTTTTTAAGTTTAGTGTATTAGTTTATTTGAGCAGTAAACATTCTGCTCAAAAGGAGTGGGCTGAAGAGCTTATAAGCGCCCACCCCCAAAATCAGTAACAAAAATTTCTCATTTCACAAGGAATATAGTGGAACAAACAAAGGAACAATTTAATGAAACGGCAAAAAAAAAAGGATGAGCTACCCTGCAAATACTGAAACATGCTTATATACTCGGATCTGGAAACTAGACACACTAAACGTATTGCTCAACTTACCCTGCTCTCGACCGAGTCATTCTATGTACTGGGTGAAATGTTACGCAGTGTGGCTTTAAATAGCACCCCTTTAGCTCTCTGCACCCCCTGCTGGAGGTGGTCTGAACTGCCCGGTGTGCTGAAATGTTTGGCGGCATCTCCGCGTCCCGTTCAGTTCAGGTCCGCCGCGTCCTCGGGGCCGCTGTCGGGGGTCGTCGTCGTGGGGTCAAGGGTCAGAGTGGAGGAGGGGGGCGGGATCGGGGAGAAGATGGAGGAGCACAGCAGTTTGACGGGGCAGAAGGCGGAGCCGCGGGGAATGAAGTTGACCTTGTTCTTGTCTGGGCAGGAGAACAGGGGGAAGCCTTTGGAGTTACCGGATCTACGCGCACACAAAGACAAAACGTCACATGAAGAGGGCAGTGGACACATGGGCCCGGGGCGATACGGATCAAAACCTATCTCAGTGTTTGTGGGGACTTTCTCGGTAACGATGAGGACGTGACATTTTTGCAAACCATCAGAAATATGTAAACATGTGCTGCAAACATCTTCATTTGCATGGCTTTGTCGCTCAAAAGGTGTCCAGACTACAAAAAAGAGTAGAACAAACACTTTCCACAATATCCCTTTTCTTTTTCTTTTTTACAATTTCCCCCATTTTTCCAATATTTTCACTATTTTCAGTAAACAATATCGAGTTTATTTCCAAACAGCAATTAGATATCTTATGGACGATATATTGCACGTGCTGTTACACGGCAGGAACAGTCCTCCTAAGAAATAAAAAATACTTTAGCTTTGCAAAAAAGTCATCGATCACCATCTGCATTTCTCTGTGTTTTCCATGATCACATGAACACAATTAAATTGGCGTCTTCCTCGGCGCATTATCTCTTCCACCTGTCCGTCTCACTCCTGCGCTTCCTGCTACAGCGCCCCCTAGAGGCCGTTAAGTAGCGTCTTAATAGTTTGTAAATGGCGATAATTGATTGATTGGATTTATTTGAGTGTTTTTTGTGAACATCATTACAGTGCAGAAAACAAACAAATAAACAAAAAAACTCAAAAGGAGTAGGCCGAAGCAAGAAAGCTTATAAGTGCCTACCCCAATATTCAAGATTAATTTACATTCCGGATACAGTAATACAACATCTCATGTTTACATACAATACAACACTTTACATTACAAATTCCTGAATTACTTATTTTTATTTACCATTTGTACTTTTTCTTATTCATTCCCGTTCATATAATAATCATTTCCAATCATTACTTATAAAACACCAGTCACTATTCTATTAATTGGATATTAATTTAGTTATAATAAGTATTGCATAGTCAACACTACCCATTATTATTGTAATTCCCATTTCCAATGTAAAATATTGGTTGTGATTGTTTTTGTTTTTGTTGTTTGCCTTGTTTAGTGAGGTGCCTTAAAAAGCCAGGGTGTAATATGGCCAGTTGGTAGAGGGCAGTAGCCCCCCACCAGCAAGCCCTCACCCTGCTGCCCTAACTAGTTATTGTTATGAGGCAGTTCTGAGCCCTATACTGGGTGGGGCATTAAAAGACAAGGGTTTATGAACCCGTTGAAAGGGGAGGGGGGGGTCCATCTCTCGCCTGCCCACGGTCTGTTACAAAGAAGCTTTTATGGATTAGTGTGAGAGTGAAGTCACAGCAGGAGGGGGGGACTCGCAGATATCTGATCAAAATGGTGAAAATGCAGTCAAGAATTGTGAGGTGGAGGTCTCTGTGGTGGGAAAGTGTTAACAGTCCTTTGTTCTAGCATGGACTGGTCACCTTTAGCACAGCTCACTCTTTCTTTCCATTTTTAAGAGTAGTGTTACTTTGAATCATTTACTCGAGTAGAAGTAAAACGTCCTGATCCACATAATTACTCAAAAGTAAAACAAAAGATGTGTTGAAAATACTCACTTTTATGGAGTAAAAGTCTGACTTGCGCATTTGTTTTGTAAATCGACAGAAGATAAATAATGCTGGATTTCCCAAAGATATGGCAGAAAATGGATAAACTTTTTAGAGTTAGTATAAAATACACAAACTTTGCAATTTTTTAAATATATCTACATAACGCTTTCGTCAGGTTTAGGAAAGAGAAACTTTTACTGTAATGATACTTTGAAGTAATATTACTCACATACTGTTTGATAGTCGAGGTGATGCATGTCGTGTAAAACCAGAGGAGCTTTGTGGAATGGAGAATGTGTGTGAAAACTTACACAAACTCCTCGAAGACCTTGACCCGCTCGCAGCCCTCGGGAGGCTCTCGTTTGAACATGTAGCTGTTGTTGGGTTTGGGGGAAGTGGCGAACTTGGGCAGAGGAGAGCAGCACACACCGTCTGCAACATATGAGGCACAACACTGTGTTCAGGACTCACTTCAGCACAATATTAACACAACACTGTGTTCAGGACTCACTTCAGCACAATATTAACACAACACTGTGTTCAGGACTCACTTCAGCACAATATTAACAACACTGTGTTCAGGACTCACTTCAGCACAATATTAACACAACACTGTGTTCAGGACTCAGTGTTGAGAAACTGCTGACAGCTAGGGCCAACCTGTCCCGCGGCATCAAAAAAGCCAAGAAGCAGTACTCCACAACGATAACTGATCACTTCAGAGACAGCAGAGACACTCGGCGTCTGTGGGAGGGGATAAAGACCATCACAGACTATAAACCTCCTCGACAAACCTGTGACAGTGACACCTCTCTGTTGAACGCTCTAAATGAAGTCTTTGCTCGCTACGAGGCCCTCAACAGAACCCCGGCACAAAAGTCAACACCACCTCCTGAAGACCAAGTGCTGAAGCTATCTCCAGAGAGTGTGAGAAGATCTCTGAGCAGGATCAACATACACAAAGCACCGGGTCCAGACAACATACCAGGTCGTGTACTGAAAGGTTGCGCTGATGAACTCACTGAAGTCTTCACAGACATTTTTAACACATCTCTGCAGCAGGCTGTGGTCCCAACGTGCCTCAAAGCAACCACCATCATTCCGGTGCCAAAGAAGTCACCACCCTCCTGCTTTAATGACTACCGCCCAGTAGCACTCACTCCAATTCTTATGAAGTGCTTCGAGCGGCTCGTCATGGAACATATCAAGTCTGTTCTCCCTCCCACCCTGGACCCATACCAGATTGCTTACCGGCCCAATCGCTCAACTGAAGATGCCATCTCCACTGCACTTCATTCAGCCCTCACTCACCTTGAAACAAAGGACTCTTACGTTAGAATGCTGTTTTTAGACTTTAGCATTCAACACTATAATCCCACAGCAGCTAATACACAAACTGCTCCACCTGGGGATCCACACTTCACTGTGCAACTGGCTGCTGGACCTTCTGACGGGGAGACCACAGGCTGTACGTGTCGGCGGAAAGTCCTCCAGAACCATCAAACTGAACACGGGAGCTCCCCAAGGCTGTGTGCTGAGCCCCCTTCTGTTCACTCTGTTGACCCATGACTGTGCTCCAAAGTACGACTCAAACCTCTTCATCAAGTTTGCAGATGACACAACAGTGGTGGGTCTCATCAACAACAGAGACGAGTCAAACTACAGGAGTGAGGTGAGCAGTCTGGCCATGTGGTGCACACAGAACAACCTCTCTCTAAATGTGGAGAAGACAAAAGAGATTGTTGTGGACTTTCAAAGAGCACGGGTCCAGCATGCTCCTCTAACAATCAATGGTGCTGCAGTGGAGAGGGTGACCAGCACCAAGTTCCTGGGTGTGCACATCACAGAGAACCTTTCCTGGACCATGCACACTACATCTTTGGTCAAGAAAGGTAATCAGCGTCTCTACTTTCTCCGCATCCTGACCAGCTCCATCACTGTGTGGCTCTTCTACAGAGGGACTATAGAGAGCATCCTGACCAGCTCCATCACTATGTGGTTCTTCTACAGAGGGACTATAGAGAGCATCCTGACCAGCTCCATCACTGTGAGGTTCTTCTACAGAGGGACTATAGAGAGCATCCTGACCAGCTCCATCACTGTGTGGCTCTTCTACAGAGGGACTATAGAGAGCATCCTGACCAGCTCCATCACTGTGTGGCACGGCGCCAGCACTGCCTCCTGCCGAAGGAGCCTCCAGCGCATCGTGAGAGCAGCGGAGAAGATCTGTGGAGCTCCTCTCCCCTCCATTAAGGACATGTACTCCACCCGTCTCACCCGCAAAGCCCTCAGAATCACCAGGGACCCTACGCACCATCATACAGTCTCTTCAGAGTAATGCCTTCAGGAAGGAGACTGCGGAATCTACGGGCCAGGTCGAGTCGCCTTAAGAACAGTTTCGTACACAAGGCCATCAGGAAGCTGAACTCCCTGCCCTTCCTCCCACCCCTCTTTCCCCACCCCCCGCTCCACAATCAAGGATGAGAGAAATATAATTTCGAATCAGTCACATGGTTTGACAAATAAAACATCTTGAATCTTGAATCTTGAAAGGATTCACTTCAGCAGAATATTAACACAATACTATGTCCAGTTTAATCCCCATTAGTGTTGTCAAAATACTAAAACTTCGATACTGGAGAAATGTAATTATGTCCTACATTTTCTTTATCGATACTACTTATCATTGATTTAGTATCAATATTTTTTTAACAACCCTACTCTCCATAAACATCTGGACCATACATTGGTTTAACAAATCAGACTTCTGACTTCCGGCCGGTCGCACCACAGTTAACGTTGACAAAGAGGGTCTTTACCTTTGTCCGTGTCCTCCGTGGAGCAGGGGCTGCCGTGCTCGGGGCTGCTGGGCAGAGGAGAGGAGTTACCACTAGAGGGCGCCTGTGTGTCTGTGTCGCGGGTCTCTGCGCTGAGCCGCAGAGGGGGGAAAGGAGCGCGGCGACCGTCCAGCACGTCCAGACACTGAGGAGAGAGAAAACGGCAATTATCAGCACTAGGACCAAATGTGTTTCTTCATTGTGATTAGATTTATGGTGTGGCCCTCTGTGTCATGATGTCTGTCAATGTGAACAGTGAAGCACAGGGAAGATGAAATGATCTCCAAAACAGATGAAGTGTAATGACAAAACCAAAACAGTGCTATACAAAACCATTGATTAATGAGAACATCTCAACTAAGTCCTCCAATTCTAGTTTGAGGGATTTTTGCACTTTTCTCCTGACTAAAGTCTTCCAGAACTGAGAGATGTCCGGGTTGTTTATGACGCACTGCTCTTTCAACGTTTATCCACAGATCTTTAATGATGTTTAGGTGAGTAACGTGTGAAGGCAAAACATCGTCAGTTATGGATTTTGAGCCGTGTTTAGGATCATTACCCATTGGGAGAAGCAATTACCTTTTAAACGGTAGCTCTGTCACAGGTGGTGTTGCGTTTTCCTGCAGAATTTGGGATTAAATTGAATTAAATGGAATCCATTCTTTGTTCTACCTTGGACGCGTTACCTGTGCCACTGGCTGCAAGTCAATCCCAAAGGATGATGATCCATCCCCAGGATTAACAGTTGGACAGATGATCTCCAAACGGACCTTTGCTCATTCAGGCGAAAAGGTTCTATTTTAACCTATGCATCTGTGACTCCAAAATGCTTGTCTAAATGTAATGCCTAAACCTTTGCATGGAGAAGGCTGGGAACCATTGGTCTAAAATGCTGTTGGCAGGTTTTAAGCAGAAGACCCCATAATATTCAAATGTTTTGTTACACAAGGCAAAGCTTCACTTCCATTATACAAAATACAGGGTTCCTACTGGTAGCAGCAAGTCAAATGTAATGCTTTTTAATCAGGGGTGAAAGTAAGCCGGTACCGTCCGGTACTGCATTCCGTTCAAAACAGTAGTCTGCCTGTAATATTGAACCGTGAGCTCAAACACGTTGAACTTTAGCCACTTAACTGTAACGTAGAGATTGGGTCTCATCTGCTCTGTCCATGAACATACGGCACACGGTAACAGCGCAGTTTTGCCACTTAGGCTGCGGGCCGCGGGGCCCCCCTGTGCGCCTTTACACATCACAGGACAGAGCCGTCAGGGCCACGGCTCACACGCGCTCCTCCACCTAAAGCCGTCACATTAGAATGAGAGGCTGCTTAAACAGGCTCTAGTGGCTTTTCTGGTTTTCCTTCACGGGACACTTTCACAGGGTGTAGACCAGGGGTGTTCAAACTTTTTTCATGGGGGGCCGCATATTGAAGCGTATACGGGGTGAGGGTCAGTGACGCGAAACCTTTGTGTAGGTATATTTAGCAGAGGTTTAAATTGTGCCCCACACCTTTATTTCTGATTAAAACCTTAATGCCAGCTGTTTCACGAGACTTGTGTGTTTTAATAAAAAGGACCATCTCTGGTGATGTTTGGCAATTCAACAACAAGCCTGAGGGCTACCAAACATTGGTCTAAGGGCCACATTTGGCCCGCGGGACACCCCTGGTGTAGACTTTGTTTACCTGCGAAAAAGGAGGAGCAAATCCACGCTGGGTCCGCCGCCTCTCGCTCTCGAATCTCTCTCAAATGTCCTGTTTATCCATGTCTTGGAAATGTTAAATCCTTAACCAAAACAACGGTAAATATTTATAAAGTTTGTCAAGTAGCATAATAAGAACTGAGCGCTTCCTGTTTGCCTTACAAAATAAAATAAAAATCCTTTGTTGCGACAGGCATGACATAAACAAGGATCTAAAGACATAGATGCAAATGCACCCCATCTCCTTTCTGATTTTCAAAATCATTTTGGATATTTGTTACTAGTCCACAGATGAGACGTGTGAAACAACAAGTGCAACTCAAACAGATCTGTTGGGTGAATACATGTAGGCTTATTTAGAATATTCATTATAAGTAACTGTATTCAGGTACAGTTACTCTTTCATTTGAGGTCATTCAGAATACAGTGACTTTCCTCAAATCAAAGGAATACATCAAAGTACTCGGTCATTACATTTCAGTTTCATAATCATAATATTAAGTAGAAAAAAAGGGTCAAAACGGTTGACGTTGTCCAGGCCCTGAGCACGATGCTCCTGCTCCAGACTTCACAGTGAGGACAGGGTTTTAATGATGGTGTGTTGTTTCATTTTTCCTCCACACATGACGTTGTGTGTTCCTCCCAGACAATTCAACTTTGGGTTCATCAGTCCACAGTATATTTTTCCAGTAGTGCTGTGGAGCATCCAAGAGCTCTTTTGCAAACCAAAGCTGAATTGTCATTACCCATTGGGGATTTTTTATTTTTAGACGCGTTTTCCTGCATTCTGGTGCATTTTAAGCAATACAAAGATAACAATCTTTGGCCATTATATGCTGCTGTGAAAAGAATAATTTCCGGTTAATTTACATTGGGTACAGCTTTTTTTTTTTTTAAATGTAATGGATCAGTTTTCATTCAGGCCCTTGATTCGCCCCTGCAGATCTCAGATACAGACTCTGAACCTCAGCCTGATGCTGCAGAGAGAAAACACTGACCAACATGAGCAGCTCTCACCTCGTGCAGGGCAAGAGCGAGAGAGAGGGAGAGGAGAGCCCCCCCCCCCACCCAAAAAAATAAAAATAGAATAATTATCAAGCAAAGGTCTGGAACATAATTTACAGAAATAATCATTCCTGTGCTTTGAAAACAATGCAACATTACAGTTTTGTTTTCACTCTAAAAATACATTTTGGTATAGGCTACACACTCCTCTCTGCTCAGCTCAACAATGAGCCCTGTTTAGTCCAAGTTTAATCCTGGTTTAGTCAAAGTTTGGTCCTGCTCACTGCTCTTTTGTTTTAAACGATCGAGAAACAGCCGCGCTATTTAATTAGATAATTAGTGTCTTCTCGGTTTGAAATCTTTAGCGAGCCGTATTTCAGTGCAGCCGTTTCTAAAAGTGTAAAACATGTTAAGGAGCTCTGAGGCTGCAGTTTCTCTTTCTGTTCAGCTGGGGTAGCATGCAGAGCAGTGTTTCTCAAACCTTTTCAGCCCAAGGACCACTTTATCTTCCGAATTTTTTCTGAGGACCACCCAAGTGCTTTCCACTCCAACACGCCCCCCCAAAACCACAAAATAGGAAGGATGAGCTAAATGTATGTTTCATATGCAACTGTTTCAAGTAAATAACGAATTATTCAATTACACAAATGATCAGAAATTATTATATGAATTTCATTTAATTTGAAAATGAGCTGCAGCTTAATATGAACAACAAACATGTGGGGGAAAACTGCTGTAACAGCCTATACATTTTGAGATTTCCATCAAAACCTCAACGTGACTCTTGAGACGAGTGGTGCTGCAGTTTCTGAATGTCTGGCTCTAAAGAGAGAGTTTCACCTTCACAGTTGTACAGTATTGGGAGGGGCATGAGCACTTTGAGGGCAGACTCTGCAAGCTTTGGATGTTCGGGAACGCAAACTCGTGCATACGCACATGCCGTGGAAAATAGGAGACATTTGGCTCCACAAAAGCGTTCTCTGGATCACAAGAAACAACACGCCTCTTATTTTATGAAAATCCGCTGCATATTGAGGTCAAACACCTGCTGTAAAGACGGTAGAATGGCTGTGTACAGTGGACGCGTGGACGGCGGCGGTGAGCGGGGGCACGCGGCAGCGGGCTGGGATTATTCAATCCGCCACAACCAGGCCCACAATCAGAGGAGAATTGTATGACCCGATCTGCGGGCGGAACCGTGGGAAACCCGCAACCCGTGTGCTAATGTCCCCAGCCGGGTGTGAAATCCTGAGCGTAATGGCTACATATTGACAAACAGGATGAGGAAACTTTACACACGGTTCTGATTGGGTTCTGAGAAGTGCCCGCCGTGCGCCTCCATGTGTATCCATAACACTTCCAGCTCTGTCCCTCAAACAGGAAAGACGCCCTGGTCACACTATGCTGGTTATTCTTAAAGTTTGATCAAATGATAAGAGTTGGCCAAAACGGCCCAACTCCCTGTGCGACGTGCGCTGTGGAGGGGTCGGGGAAAAGTGGTTCGCGGGTCACTAGGGGAATGACTGCTGTAGAGTGAGGGGGACAGGGGGAGAGAGACGGCGCAGACGCAGCTGCAGGACTGAGGGAAGTCACGGTCGGGTCCAAAGTTTGGAATCAGGTTTCGGGTTCGGAAAATTAGCCATGTGGTCTTTTCGTTTATGAGCACACAAAAAAACTACGCGAAGCTGCCTTCATTTTTTGTTATAATACTACTTAAACAGTGAGACATTGTTCACTGCTCCTTATTTGTCCTGTTAAACCTGCGCCTCTGTCTCTCACTCAACACCAACATCTGCAGCAGAGAAAGAGGGGAGATCGAGACTGTGGTGGATAAAAATAGACTATGGCGGGGCGCCACAGTCTTACCACAGGTTTCCCACTAACACTAATGTGGGAAACCCTGAAACACCATTCAGTCCTCAGTCCTTCCCCTGTGAACAAGGGCCTCAAACAGAGCGTCTGAATACTGTCGTTATAACGACATGAGAATGCAAAATTAAGATGATAGATTTTTTTCTTTATTCTTTGTGACGATCTAAACAAAAAAAATTTTTATAACTGTATGCATAGGACATTAGCAGCTTTTACTGTTTGTTTTGTAAATACACTGGGATAGGCGCAATAAGCTTTAGCTTCTGCCTATTCCATTTCAGACGTTATGTTTATTTATGTTGTTATCTGTTAAATGTTTAAATGTCTGAATAAAATAATTTGAATTAACCGGGATGAGACATACCCAGCAGCAACAGTGGCTTGTGTCTTTTTTTATTTTTTATAAGTGTTATTGCTTCTCTTGTCAGCAGAGGGCACTCTAAGCCACACACAAGATCCAAAGAAGAAGCTTTATTTAGGCTTTTTAAACAACATTACATCTTATACCTAAGGCAATAAATTAAACCCTTGAGCATACGTGCTCCGGCCCCACCCCAAAATACAAAAAAATAAAAAATACTACACATATTGCCATGAACAAATTCCAAAAATCTGAAAATATGCAAATTGTGTAATGAAATTACCCTGTAAGCAAGTGTTTAAATTAGTTGGTATTGTGATGGGAGGATCATGGCACTTTCTGATCCCAATTTCAGCACCCAGATAGATCGGTTTGCCAACTTGAGGACAGAAAGATAAGGGACACTATTGCTGGGTTGCAGGTTCTAGAATGTGATGATGTCACCGGACCCAGCGGGGGGGCAGGAGCCAGTTTTTCCTATTAACAACATTACACTTTCACAAGTCGTAGCTCAGAAGAAAATGCATGAATTATAAAAAATTATCATTAATATCAGTCATTTTTCCTCCATATAATAGTATTGGCCTTTGGAATGCTGTGATGTCACCTGCAACCCAGCAATTGGGCGTCCTGGGCGGGGGACAGATGCAACTTGTGATTTGTAATTAAAGATTATTTGTGATTTGCAGTAACCCGTTTTATAACCTATATTTATGTTGTTTTATTTTTTATTTTTTTTAAAACTGGGGTATTATTTAACCCTACTTGAATAGTATTAGGGTTAGTGTTGCGTCAGTGCATTCAGTTGGTACCTGCAGCCCGTGCTCCCAGTCCTCGCGGATGAAGACGTTCTCCAGCTCGTGGTTGATGGCCTCCACGCTGCTGGGCACTCGGCTCATCAGGGCCTTTGGCAGAGCGGCGGAGGTCGCCCCCTTGTGCTGTGGAGGAGCAGAAAACCTAAACATAAATGTGTTCCCTTTCAGGCAGTAGATCCACTTTGTTCTCAAGTCCAGTATAATTTAGTTTTTGCCAAGATTGTCAAGCATTTCTTTTTTGTTTTATTCATGTACATTTAGCCGACTACATTTAAAGCGAATGTGTTCAACATTACATTTATATTACTGTACTCAACATATGTTAAATGATATTGTGTGCCTCATGTTTCTTCTCCCACACGGACAAAGCACAGACCTGCCACTTTGGCTGCGATTTTAAATGATAATGGGCTCTTCTAAACTGTTTTTAGTTCCTTTTCATCAGAAACAACTGAAACATCTGGACATTTTACAGTTTTAGTTTCATTAACTGCTTTTAATTTAGTTTCAGTCCAATTTTATGATGAATTCCAGGCAACTGGTTCCCACTTTCCAGGTCGTATGTAAACAAGGTGGCTAATGCTACAACAGTTAGCTAATAAGATGCTAACTTTATGTTTCTCCTCAAACATATAATTCAAACGATGCTACATGACATTATATTGAAGGCTATGACCAAAAGTAACGTTCACTTCACTGGTGCAGTGGTTTTGTTTAAGTTTTATAAATAGTTGCTCCTCCACTGGGGGGGCGCCGTTACCGTCTTCATCTCATATCTGAACTCAGAGCGCTCTGGACATCTCCGAGTTTGCAAGCTGTAATTACGTGTTTGAGCGGCTCCAAAGCATTTTTCCAAGTGGCAGGTCGAAAATGTACCAGTTACCAGTCGCCTGGAACGCACCATTAGTCCCTAAAAATATGATTTTGACTCAAATTAAAGATGCACCGATCCAGCTTTTTTGCCACCGATACTGGGGGTTTGAGTATCGACCGATATCCGATATTAACCAATACCAAGAGACTTTCTTAAAAGTCTCTTTTCTCCAGTGTCGGATCAATAAAGCCTGATCTTTTTTTACAAATGATTTTTGTAAGGTTATCAATTACAATAAGCTGTAATGGAAAAACATTAAACAAGAATTACTCAATTTTTCGACACTATTTTCGGGTCTATGACAGGCTTTTAGGTTACATTGATATAAACAAGCCGGTCACAGTAATATTTTGTGATGAAAAGGCCAGGTGGGAGATCAAAAACTGGCCAAGAAGAAAAAGGTGCCAATTTTGCATGTGTGTGCCTTGTTCTTTTGAAAAAACAGTGTTGGTTTCAATGATGAGGTTCCTCAGATAGTCTGTTGTGGAGGATGTGTGCAGCGGTTAATGGATAAACTGGGGCTTGTCAGGGCATGTTCGCAGGCAAACAAGTGGCCACTTCACTGTCAGATCCCACAGTGCACAACAGTCTGGCCTTGTGCAGCAGGAAGTATCCCATATTCAAATCATGTTTGGGTTCCACATATTTTCTCTCTTTTTTTTTTTAAAGCCTGGATTTTGAGTTAATACCGAGTACATGTCTGTACCTGTGTCTGTCCAGATGTGGCGCTGTGTCCTCTGTTCCCCTGTTTGCTCCGGTGCAGCTGCAGCCTCAGTTTGGCGATCTGCTGAAAGAATAGGCCCCGTCAGTCATGCCGCTTTTAAAAAGGTATAATATCCCTGTGGGGAAAGGTTTGGCCCATCCTTAGATGGAGGAGGGGCGACCCATAAGGAGTACGCTTTGGGTCTTGGCTTTGTTTACTTAAAAGGAAGAATAAGCCACTAATGGGCTTATTGTGGCACAACCTGAATCCATCCATCCATTTTCTTCCACTTGTCCGTTGCCGGGTTGTGGGGGCAGCTGTTGGAGCTGCCCAAATCACACACAACCTGAATCCTCATGCGACAAATCAAATGTCTCTTTCTGACTTTTTACAAGTAATTTACAAGTCAAAATTAATCCTTTTTGGTCCACCTTTTGAAATGTGTAAAATATTTAATATATCATTAACCTTCATCTTTAATATACTCACTACTGCCACTTCAGGTCTTACACGTAACTGCAGTTTCTTTATTAAGCTTGTGCATGACAGAAATTCGGACCCAAATGAACAACCTTTTGAGTGACAGTGCAGGATTGTAGAGGCAGTTGTGGTGAATCGGTCTGGGCTCATTCTACACATTAGGACATGGCTGAAACATGTGGTGGAGGAAAATACTTAACATTTTAAAACTCTGTATAGACGCTTTAAGTTCCATTTCGTGATATCGCTATTAACGACCAACAATATGCCTATTGCCTTGGTCTTCAATGTCAATTATTATTATAATTTTTTTGTATCTTTTTGTACTTCTGCTTGTGGTTAGATGCAGCATAAACTATGTTTTTAGTTTAGTTGTTTTTTAATGGCGTTTCCTTCAGAAATGTACTCTAACCTACATCTCAAGCTACTTTTAAGAATTCTGCAGAACATTCGTTTTTTATTTTAAAAAGGTTTGTATGTATCTGCAACATGTGACTCCTCACGTGACCTGTGACTTGTTACCTGTGCATGATTGGTCTCACTCTGTGTGCTAATGCTAATCTGAAGCCAATTTAATACTTTTTAACAATGTTAAGAGCTTAATTTAGGCACAATTTCCATAATAACTTAATGCTTTTTAAGACCGTGCCTTACTACAGATATAGTATCACTACCTCTATCCTCTCCACCTACAGACACATCAACACCAGTGCAAAGGCAGTGCCATGGGAGTGCGGACCAAAGAGAGTCTTAGTGTGTGCAACGCTGGCTCCTTTTTAAGTGCTTCTTTCAGATTGTTCAGATTGAAAGCCCTTGATGGTAGCATGTCTTTATGGCATCAGTGGCTCGTTCCTCTGTGACAAGGCCTTCACCGTCCAAAAGTAAAGTGACAGAAAGGTCTAGTACAGTTATGCAGAGTACCTACTACAGCAGATCTTATAGAGCTGACCGATCAGGTGTATGCCCCGTCGTCCTGGTTTATCAAGAGAAAATGGTGTAGTGTGTGCTCAGCTTAAGCAGCTTCACAGGAAGTAGCCAACACTAGCAAAGTAGCGCTAGTAACACTAACAAAACACAAAGTGAAAAACAGCTGACACTAAGAAGACTGTATGAACTCTCTCATGAACTCTCTCTAGGAGGTGCTTTTATCCGACGCTCTCCCGGTTAATAGTTGATGGCAGAAAGTGAAACATGCGCCCGAGCACAAAGGCCTGGTCCGGCGCAGGTATGTAGCCGAAGGTGTGGCGAGGCTGATGGGGTAATCCTGGAGCACAAAGGGCGCTCTGTCTCTGGGATGCCCTCACCCACGAGGAGGCAGCTGACGGGACACACGGGAAGAATGCATCCCTGACCACAGAGTCAATATTGACAGGCAACTCCACGGTGACATTCGGCTGAACGCGGCGCGGATTGTGCAAGAGCCCATTACACTGTTTACACATTGACAGTGACTAAAGAAATGCACTTCTATAAGAAAGGTACAATAGAAACCGTGTACTTTCAAATGCTGCATTTAGGGCTGCACAATATATTGGCAAATTATTGTTATCTGAGAAATTTTGCGCAATTTCAGCCTCACTTAATAATAATCTTGGAAAATACAGCTCAATTTATTAAAGAAACTAAAAAACGTTCCAAACAGAGAATTTGAACTTGGGTCAGATTGAGAAAAACACTCCATGTGATGACGACTTTGGCGCTGCCCGTTGTGGAAGTGGAAAACATGACAAATAATGAAAGTTCTGTTATGCCTAAACACTGTTCACATCTGACGCACAGCTACAATTATCAGATCACAAACAGCACACAAGAGACACTCTTCTATAAAAGGATCATAGATTTAGTTAATTTGCCGTATAATAAAGCCTGTGGTAAGTGTTCACTGTAGAGCTGGGCCATACAGGTGCTCGTCATATAATTAGAGTATCATGAAAAACTTCATTTATTTCTGTAAGTCAACTTAAAATTGAAAACCAATATATGATATAGACTCATTACATGCAAAGTGACACATGTCAAGCCTTTCTTTGTTATCATTTTGAATAAATATTGTAATTTTATGAGATTTTTAATTTGGAGTTTTTACAAGCTGAGCCATAATCATCAAAATGATAACAAATAAAGGCTGTACATATCTCACTTGGCATGTAATGAGTCTATCATATAGTTTAACCGTTTAAGTTGAACAACAGAAGTGAATGCACTTTTTTCATGATATTCTAATTATATGACGAGCGCCTGTATATCCAATTTCTGTTTGGAACATCGAGTTCAACTCCAATGTCATGACAGGGGGAAAAAAATGTGGGGAAAACTGGGAAGGTAGGGAAAAACTGGGGAGGGGAAAACATAGGGAAAATTAGCAATAAAATGGGAAATAATTGCAAAATATGGAGGAAAAATTAGGGGGGAGTATGGGGGGGAAATAGGGGAGAGGGAGGGGTAATACATTCGTAAAACTTGGCAAAATATGGAGGGAAAATTGGGGGGGGGGGGGGGGAATTTACATTTAGTACAATTAAAATGACATTCAAATAAAAGGTTGTTTGCCCACAGTTGAGAGTAGCTGTGATTAGAGGGGAGAAGCCGGGCAAAACCCAACTCCTCCTTGTGCTCTTTATCCAAGCTGGGGGCTGAGCTGGACTTTAGTCCGCTGACAAAGCCTTTTGGATGAGAGGCGAAACGTTCGAAGACTTCAACTACTGAGTACAGAAGACGACTCAAGTACCTTCATTGAAGATTCAACTACAAGCTTTACTAAAAAGTAGTGTCTTGAGCTATTTTTTCAAAGAGTCCAGAGTCGGCAAAAAGTGCAGATCCAGATGCATATTTTCCCCATATTGTGCATCCCTAGTCGGGAACATGAAGTGGGTCACAGTGGGCCTTTGCCTACAATGTTAGTCTTGTTCAATTCTTTGGATAGTTCTATAGAAATGTCAAAAACTGAGAGGAAATATTGCATTCTGATAATAAACATTTCCTAGAAGAAAGTAAAACAAATGTAACATCATTGTAATGTACAAAGCTCTGCAATCAAACAGTGTTGTTTTCGCCCCTTTTTTTTTTAAACGTTACAGTGACGGGCTAAAGACAGCTCTTTGGGGACGTTTAAGAGTTCACGTTGATGAGCAGGAGAACACACAGCTACATGTCAGCTCACGTGGGCTCACATGCAGCAGGCTGCGCCCCTCTTTCCCTCTCGCGCTACAATCAGCGCCAATACGTCCTCAATGGAGCGCGGAAAAGTCACGTTCACAATGACACTATTATTTATAATAAAAAGCTTAGTACAGCGTGTCAAACCTTCATCCCAATTTCCAAAACTTATGGAAATGTATTTTTTTCAAATACTAATACTTTTTATATGCGCAGTATAAATAAACATGCCTTGCCTTGTCTTATAAGCCGAATGCCCATCTGGGCATTCGGCTTATAAAGAAACTGACAAAAACTAGATTCAAAAATGACTAAAATGTAGCGATGTAACGATTCATCGAAAATTGATTTAATATGCGTAAAATGTGAATAGATGTAAAAAATTAAAATCGATTTTAAAGCCACCCTCAGCTACTCTATTTTGCGCGACCGAAACATAGCTCGTTATTTCTAATGACGTTAACTTTTTCTCAAGACAAGCTCCACAACCTCCCGCCGCCTCACCCCCAACACACACCATGTAAACACAAACGTGTAGGCATCAAAGGAGCAGACGCAGCTACAGTTGGCGGCTACGAGAATAGCATTAGCGGCTAACGCAAAGTTTAGCATTTTGACAGAAGTTTACCAAAGATCATAAACTGAAACATCTGACCAACCTGCTCTGATTCTGCTGAAATCCTCAACAAATGTCCGTTTGTCAAATAATCCAATACCTACCTTTACAAAGGCTGCACCGGAGGCTGTGTGAGGCGTTCGAGGGTGAAAAAAACTGCACTGCCAAGGCGGTGCTTCAAGCACTGAATGATCATTCTTGAGCATGCCCAGGTCGGGGTCTTAGCCCGACCGACCTTAGACCCTGGAACGTAACTCTGGTGTGAACAATAAAAACTGGTGAACTTTTTCCACTTTTTCATTGTACTTTTTGGATCCAGCACACTGGTTTAGAACTAAGAATGTGCGTGTCTCTCCTCCTAAATTAATAACAACACAGTCACCTGTGAGATCTGGTGACCTACGCGAGTCTATAAAGTCACGTGACACCGGAAACACAGTCCCTTTTGTTCTTCTCGCACATGGTTGAGAGGTATCGGTTATACGGAATCCACTGCTGCTTTTTGGCTGACTACACTGCTGTTTTTCGGCCCCCTGCCGTATTCGGCTGTCCCGTTTTTGTTTATCTTCGTGATTTTCAGCAGTGGTTCTGTGTCCCCTGCTCGCTTTGTTTTTTGTCTCCACCAGTTGCGTGCTTGCTCGTGTTGTTTTTACTTATTCCATTTTTGCGGGTCGCGAGTGCAGTTTACGGCTGCAATGGCCCGAACACATGCTGACCTCTCCCTGCTGCAAGGACTGTGTAGCCCCGCTGACCTTGGACGACGGGCACGATCTCGCAAGTGGGAACTGCAGGCCGGCGCTCGGTCGTTTCAACCCGGAACAACTCCAGTATTGGGCTACGCACCCCCCGGTTTTATTCACGTCATTTTTTTGGTCTAGGAAAAGACCAGGGATCGGCGTCCCGTGTTGGACTTGAGGGGTCTTAGCAAGTTTTTAAAGGTCTTGCCATTCCACATGTTGCGCACCATGGAAGTGCTTTGCGCTATATCGATGGACGAATGGAACCAGCATCGATCTGAAAGATGCATATTTCCACGTCCCGATCGCTCCTCCTCATTGGAGGTTTCTGCGCTTCGTGTTTCGAGGGCGCCATTATCAATTCAGGATTCTCCCGTTCAGGCTGTCACTGTCTCCCCGTGTGTTCACGCGATTTGTAGCGGCGGTGTTGACACCGTTACAGGCACGGGGTTTGAAGATACTTCCCCACATAGACGATTCGGGACACGGAGACTGTCCTTGCGCACGTACGCCGGTTGGGGCTCAGAGTGAATATCCCCAAGAGCAACTTAGTTCTGACCCAGGCCACGGTTTTTCTAGGGATTGCTCTCGACACGGTCGCCATGACTGCTCGACCCTCCCCCGGCGGGTCGAGGGTATCATGGAAGCCCTCTCTGAGTTTCGAGGGGCCAGCAGGTTGCCTTTTATCAAATTCCTGCGGCTCCTAGGCAAGCTAGTGTCGGTTTCCAGTGTGTTTTCCTCGGGACTGCTCTGTGTAAAGTTGTGTGTATGGACGTGTCGTCCACGGGCTAGGGTGCGATATGGCAGGGTCAGGTGGCGCGGTCCCCTCAGTCGAGGCGGGAACAAATAAATGTCTTGGAGCTGCTTGCGGTGCATTTAGCGCTTCATCTTTTCCTGCCGTATCTGTGGGGCCGACATGTTTTAATACCGTCGGAGAACACGTCTGTGGTCTACCACACCAACCACATGGGGGGAACCGCGTCAGTTGACGCAGGTGGCTGGTCAGCTACTCACGTGGGCATGGCCTCGATTGGTGGGATTGCGTGCGACTCATACCGGACTGCAAAATCAGCTGGCCGATTTCCTGTCCCGTCATTCGATGCCGGCCGGGGAGTGGATGCTCCATCCGGAGGTGGTGAACGTGATTTGGTGGTCCTTCGGCAGTGGCTCCATTCTGGCCGGGGAGGACTTGGTTTCCGCTGCTGCGCAGGCTTTGTTGCAACTTGCCGATGAGTCTCCCTTGCAGGGCAGACATGTTGTCGAGTGGTTTCGTGACCGTAGGCTGGACCCCGTATGCTGTCCTGTCTCGGCCATCCTCTTATTCCTGCAGGACACTGCTCAATAAAGGGCAGTCTCCTTCTACCCTGAAGGTATATGTGGCGGCCATTTCATGTTGGCACGTTGACGTGGACGGTGCTATCGTCTGCGGGAATAAAATGATCCCCTTGTTTTTGAGAACGCCACGTGGTGCCTTCGCGGGACCTGGACGTGGTGCTTACGGCCCTACGGTCTGCGGCGTTTGAACAGTTGTCAGAGGTGAGCCTTAAGTGGTTGTCCATGAAGACTGCATTCCTGGTGATGGTCTCGGCCAAGCGGGTGGGTGAATTGCAGGCCCTCTCGATCAAGGACTCCTGCTGCCGATGGAACCCTGATGGTTTGGGGATTACTCTCTGGCCTAATCCTTCTTTTGTTCCCAAGGTGTCCCCTGCAAGTCCTGTCGGGCCCTTGCAACTCGCCCGCTTTGACTCCGACTCCGAGCATCTGTGCCCTGTCCGCTCCCTGGCCGATTACGTGAGGGCGACTGCGGCGATACGCAAGTCGGATCAACTGTTTGTGTGCTTCGCGGGTGCCTGCAGGTGTGAGGTGTCATTCCACCAGGGGCGTCTCCACTTCCTGGGCTACGATGACTCACTGTGTGCTGCGGCTTCATGGACGTCTTCGAACACCTTTACCCGGTTCTACAGGGTGAATGTGGCCACTCCACATCCATTGGGGGGCGGCCTGCGTCAACACCGCTCGAGTGAGGTGAGTGTCTTTGGGTCTGTGGATTCCTCGGGACCTTGTTAACACTAGTCATTCAGTGCTTGAAGCACCGCCTCTAGTGTTCAGAAGGGATGAAATAGAACGCAAATTACGTATGTAACTATAGTAATAATAATAATAATAATAATAATAATGCATGCTTTTCCAGACGCTCAAAGTGGCTTTACAATTTGGTGCATTATTCATTCACTCCATACTCTGTGATGATAAGCGAGGCAACCAGTCTGCGCACATCAGCCATCACCAGCAACCACTCACACACACACACATTACATTTGCCAGGCTTCCTGGTGTTCCCAAACGGTCTCACATCCAAGTCCTGCCAGGCTCTTCCCTGCTTAGCTTCCGAGGTCTGACGGGATCGGGCATAGCAAAGGCGGTATGACCACTAGAACTATGGTTCTATGAATCCCGAATGACCGGCAGAGCATTCGGTCCCTCGGAATCCTCTCGTGTGAGAAGATTGTGGGACTGTGTTTCCGGTGTCACGTGACTTTATAGACTCACGTAGGTCACCGGATGTCACAGGTGACTGTTATTAATTTCTCGACCTGGGCCTACTCAAGAAAGATCATTCAGTGCTTGAAGCATCGCCTCTGGCGGTCATTCTGGATGCATAGAACCATAGTTACATATGTAACTTGCCTTGTAAATGGTAGTATTAAGTTCAAACTACAAAAAAAATAAATAATAAAGTTTGGTAAAATAGTCTCTAAATATTTGTTTTGCTACACATCTTATTTATGCTGAAAACATGTCAATTTACAAGCACTCAAAATGATTATAGTTAATTATCATGTCTTGTCATTTTTTGTAATGTAAAGTTCTGTTACTGAGACAGTTGCAGTTTGACAAAAATGCAGATGTTAAAACAAAAGAAACATTGGTATGAATGAGTTATATTCTTTTCTTAAAAAGAAGGTTAAAAAAACAAAAACCATTTGAAAAAAATCAAAATCGAGAACTTCAAATCGGAAATCAAATCGGAGATTGAGTGAATCGGTACATCCCTACTAAAATGTGACTAAAACTAAAAGCATTTTCATCCAAAAGACTAAGACTAAAAGAGCTGCCAAAACAACACTACAATCAAATCTACAGTACAATTCTCTGCAATCAAATACTTTACCCCAGCCTTTCTTTTTGGCTCTTGGCAGCGACTCAATAAGGCCGCTCTCCCTTCCTACTCCCGCAATGACACAGAGTCGCGGTTGGGGCGTTTAAATTTAGCCTACGCTGTGGGACGACTCGCACCTAATCGTTCTGCGGGTCCCGGAGCGGAGCCAATAGAAACCAAACAAGACTGTAGACTCCAACACGAGCGGCGTTAATGGGGCTCTGGAGAAACCAGTCTAAAAAACGGCAACGAAAAGGCTGGCTCGGCCAACGGTGTCGTGTAAAGTTGAGCAACGTTCTTGTAACTGGGATATCAGGAATGCGTAAGGAAATGTAGCTCCCTTGTTTCGATCACGAGACAAATGAGGTCCAGAGCCTTTAAGTGGTCTTTGCTGTCGACAGGAGAAGAGTAACAGGTCGGGTACCTCTTTGAGATGGTCGGCACTGCCCCAGGAGGCGGAGCGCGGACCTCCCTGCTCCACCGCGGCCTCGTCCACCCAAAGACCTGGGGTCTGCAGACACACAAAATCATCATTAGGAACGCAAAAACTTAAAACAGAGCAGCGAGTTTTATGGGGATCTAAATGTTATGTTTAACACAAAAAGTTCAAAATGGACGCCTTTTGCTTTGTACTTTTGACATTTGCTCATTGAGTTTCACGTTGTCGTCACAGAAATAGTTTGGATCAAGCTCACCGAGAAAATGCCCAGAAGAAAGAGATTTTAGAGAATTAAACAAATGGAGATTATGTAGGAAACAAAAGGTTGAAATAACTCCCATGTGTTCATTCAGAGTTTATTGTCTTAAAGGAGAATCACACAATGGAAATGGTGTAGAAAATAAACAAAAGCCAATACATAAAAAGTGTTTCCAAACTTTTGACCGGTCGATACACAGGATTTTCTTAAGCCCTTGATAAAAGACTAATTTATGTTATGTATACAAAACTAACAATTTTAGCTGTTTTAGCTTTTTGCTTGATCAATCTTTATTTGTTCAGCGAGAGGTGGTCACCAACAAAGAAAATTGACTTAAAAGGAGCTATACCTGACTTTTCTTTGCAGGGTCAAATTATTATTTTTTCCTCATAAAAGTACATTGTAAAAGTAGACATCAGGCTGATTTTTTTCACTACTTTTGTGAAGAAAAGAAAATCAGCCTGATGCGTAAAGTTTGGGCCCTATTATGATTTGTTGATGTTGTGTACACACAAATAATCTAATATGCGACGAAAAGGGGTTTACCTTTTTCATCACATAATGACTCCGAAGGACAACTGTGATGGTAAATATACCAATTTAGTCACATTTGGACCAAAAAGGTTCAACATTTTCCTGCTCAACCTGACCCTTTTTGATTTGGCCCAAACTCATGTCTAGCTCTCACAATCCCCCTCACATGTCCGTGTGCAGCTTTGAGCGGTGGCAAAGTGAAGCAGTGGGGACCACCCCCAAAATAAACTCCACTCATTTAGAATCTACTTCTATCTTCTATTGCTCAAGAAAAAAATAGGTGAAGACCATGCAGCAAGGTCTGTGTTTTGCTGTGTTTACAACCTACTCTGAAGCATGTGGTGGGATAAACAAAATTACTTTACAACAACAAAAAGTCAGGTACCCCAGCTTTAAGTATAACACTTAAAGGTGCACTGTAGAACATTTTGGATTACAGCGTTTAACTTACAGTGGATGAATAAGCCGTTTGGTTCCCGTTTGTAGGCTTTTGCAAATGCAGCGCGATGTTCATGAACAATGAGGAGGAGGCAGAGACGGCAGGAGGGACACTGACAGCCTGTGCTGCTCTTGCTTGAGCGCGTAACCTGCCCCACACCCCACATGTCTCTCGGCTTGCCCAGGTACGTGCGCAACGCTGCTGGGTGCACGTGTGCCATGCGGATACCTCTCACACACAGCCTCCTCTGGATGCTGCTGCTGAATGCACTCTGTAGAGGTTAATTCAAGTTAATTGCTCGGGCTCGGCTTGATTTTTTGGGCCCAATCTTAGCTCTACTACAGTGTAGCTCTTTGAGAAGCTTGTCAACTCAGATGTGAAAAGTCCAATTTAAATGTAAGCGATTATATCTTCCTTAAACTGTGATGTCTCTCTGCAGGACATTCTAAAAGCGGTCTTCGAATCCAGGCAAAAGTGGACATCAATTACATGAATTCCACACGATCACTAAAACTATTCAGTAAAAGCCGGGTTTTCAGTGTTTGGTGAGAAATAATGGTTTAAGCAGAGCCTGTGAGCGGCTGTAGTCTGCTCCAGTCTGTTTCTGATCCGAGCTGTTCAGACAGAAAAACCACATCCTCAGCTCTGACCTGTTATTACACAATATTACAACCGCCACGGCTAATAACAAACACGGCGTCTCCCAGGAAAATTGATCAAAACCAGTGGTTCCCAAAGAGTGGGAGTCGTAAGATGATTGAGACAATATTTTTTTACATTTCTGACATTTAATTTGATGCATTTTTGATTGAAAACATATTTGAGTGAAATTAGACCAAATATCAAGATACAGAATCCAAACTAGCATTATTAAACCAGATTTTAATTGTTTTTTGCACTTTAAATCCATATAAATGCTAATTACGTTTTACAGAAGGGGTTTGTTGAGAGATTTGGGGGGTCCTGGCCTAAGTAGTTCTGGAACACCTGATCAAAACAACCGAACAACATCCATTTCCAGTCTCTGCGTACATTGGTGCATGAATGAGAGTGAATGGGTGACTGCTTACTTACTGTAAAGCGCTTTGGGCCTAAAAAGAGGTAGAATTTGGATTTTGTTGTTAAAGCCGCACTAATTGATTCCGGCTCAAACCGAGAAAGTAAGAGATAGTTGAGAAAAATCTCTCAGAGGTTGCCGAAACTTGTTTCTAGGTCTTACAGACCCTTCCACACATCCCGACATCCATTAGAAGCTCGTCTCTGCTGGAGTTCAGAGCAAAACAGTTCCTGGTTCGCGCTGGAGAAAAATGCTCTACATTTTGGCACAGAACAGCACACATGATCGTTATTTCTGTCACAAATGATCGTTTTTTCTGTCACAAATGACACCTTTACCAAGTAGATCTGTGGTGCCAAATGAAGTTTACTCTACAATGAGAAAATAATTGAGCCATCATAGAGCTTTAACAAGTCTGGAAGTATCCTTTTCTGCCAGCGGAGGGCGCTCTCAGCAAAACACACAAGATCCTGAGCAGAGCAGTGCTTAGTCATGAAGTGTCTTTTCCAAGTTCAGAAGCCCCTTATGAGAGAATCGTGAGGCTGTCCTCCCGTGGACCCACAACCTGCAGGACGAGCCATAGGGGCTGGTGCTGTGTGTTTTGGGCAGCTCCAACAGCTGGGGTAGACTGACTGAAGCGAGGCAACCAGTCTGCACCATCGGCCCCTCCGACCACCACCAACCACTCACCTCACTCCATTCGCTAGGCTTCCTTGTGTTCCCAAACGGTCTCCCATCTAAGTAACGACCAGGCCCTGCCCTGCTTAGCTTCCAAGGTCTGACGGGATTGGGCAGAGCGAAGGCGGTATGACCACCCATTATGCTGTTGGTCCACAGTGGGTGGATTTTTTCACATCCGTCTGACTGTGTCACATCTTGGTCACAAACCTCCCCTTCCACACTCAAGTAGTTTCATGTTTCAGACAGGCAGTTTTGGTATTTGATTCATTCATAGACATGATCATTTTACTTTTGAAAATAGTTTGTACTCTGAAATCGTTTTTAGTCATGTGTCGCCTCTGTTTTCCCAAACTTTAGAACATATTTTGGACAGTCCAGCTTCTCCTTTATTGGATCCAGACTGCGGAACTCTCCACCCACGGACTTGAAAAACAGCAGACTGAACAGCTTTAACAGTGGTCTAAAACAGCGGCTGAAGTCCAATCAGCGTTGCACACACAGGAACGCTGTATGAAATTTTAATTGTCTGTTTTGTTAAATGTGTCTAAAAGTGTTGCAAATTAGCAGTTTTGCTATAACACTGGTTTTTCCAATGCTATTGTTATGTCAATATCAAATAAATTAATATTGACAGATCATAAGGGAAGAAGAGCCCTTCCTGGTTAATCTGGACTCTGGAGACTCTAAGCAGTCAACTTTATAATTGACATCACAAAGCTAGATAAACAAACCGGGTGAAACACATAAATTTTACGTGTGTCACGTGCGCGTACTGACTTACACTCCAGGGACGTGCCATTATACAGTGCCTCTCGAAAGTACTAAAGCACCTTGAACTTTTGCACATTTTGTCATGTTTACAACCATAAACAAAGATTTTATTTTGATTGTTTTACTGAAAGTTCACACACAAGTAACAGACAACTGTGCAGTGAAAGCAAAATGAAACATGATTCTGTTATTTTACAAAAAATAGAAAACCGAGAAGTGGGGTGTGCATAAGTATTCATACAGCATGACTTAATACTTTGTGGAACCCCCTTTTGCTGCAATAACAGCAGCAAGTCTTCTGGGGTTTGACTCTACAAGGTTTGCACATGTAGAGACTGACATTTTAGCCCATTCCTCTTTACAAAACAACTCAAGCTCTGTCACATTAGAAGGAGAGCGTTTGTGAACAGCAGTTTTCAGGTCTTTCCACAGATTTTCAATAGGATTTAGGTCAGGACTTTGACTGGGCCATTCTAACACATTAATATGTTTGTTTTGAAACCATTCCATTGTAGATGTTTGTGTTTAGGGTCATTGTCCTGCTGGAAGGTGAATCTCCGCCCCAGCCTCAATTCTCTTGCTGACTCCAGCAGGTTTTCCTCCAAAATGTCTCTGTATTTGGCTCCATCCATCTTCCCAACTATTCTTACAATCTTCCCAGTCCCCGCTGAGGAAAAGCAGCCCCATAGCATGATGTTCCCCCCACCATATTTGACACTGGGGATGGTGCACTCAGGACGATGAGCAGTGTTAGATTTGCTCCATACATAACGTTTGGCATTTGGGACAAAACGTAAAATTTTGTCTCATCTGACCAAAGCTTCTTCTTCCACATGGTAGCTGTGTCCTCCATATGACTTCTAGCAAACTTCAAACGGGATTTCTTATGTCCTCCTTTCAATAATGGCTTTCTTCTTGCCACTCGTCCATGAAGGCCAGATTTGTGTAGAGTACGACTTATAGTTGTCCCATGTACAGATTCCCCCAGCTCAGCCGCAGGATGTCGCAGCCTATAACCCTATAATCTGGCGAAACACCTCAAGTTCATCTTATCCCCTCTGGTCGGCAGCACAGAACACCATGTGGAAAACACCAAGGAGTTTGTGGAGAAGATCAAACACCTGCAGCTGGAAACAGATGAAACCATGGTGTCTTACGATGTGACAGCACTGTTTACATCTGTCCCAACCTCAGCAGCAGTCACAGCGGTGAGGAAGAGACTGACTGAGGACAGCACTCTAGCTGATAGGACCCAGCTCACTCCTGACCACATTTGCCAACTACTGGAGATCTGTCTGAGCAGGAATGCCTTGGCCTCATACCCAGGAAACAAACCCAGCCACTGGCTCAGGTATGTAGATGACACGTGGGTCAAAATTAAACAGAAGGAAGTGGCACCTTTTACAGATCACATCAATGCTGTGGACCCCAGGATTAAATTTACTCAGGAGGACGCCAAAGAGAAACAACTTGCCTTTTTAGATTGTAAAGTTATCATAGGGGAAAATTGAAAACTTTAGACAGAGGTTTACAGGAAGGCAACTCCGAGCCACAAACAAAGCAATGTGGTTTATTCTATTCAATGCAAAGAAGAAGAATGCAAACAACATTATATTGGAGAAACTAAACACATTTTACAGAAGAGACTTTATCAACACCGAAGGGAAAGCACAAGGGGCCCTCAGTCGGCGGTGCACCTCCATCTCAAAGCCTCCAATCACTCCTTTGAGGACGGGGAGGTCAACATTTTAGCTAAAGAAGAACGTTGGTTTGAAAGAGGAGTTAAAGAAGCTATTTTTGTCAGGGAAGAAAATCCCTCCATGAACCAGAATGGTGGGCTCAGATTTAATCTTCCGTCACTTTACTCCAATCTCCTTCGGGAGAAACCGACAGGGCGGGGCCGGTCCAAGGAGACGGCCCCTCAGCCAACAAAAAACAATAGGCAGGTAATTAGCAGTGATCAGCCATGAATAGGACAGACACTGGGTAGTGATCATCTATGAATAGGACAAGACTGACCGATACTGAGGTGAGCAGATCGTTAGAGTCAAAGGTGTTTACCACAGGTGAGAGTAGCTGTGATTAGAGAGGAGGAGACGGGCCAACCCTAACTCCTCCCTGTTGGTCTATATATTCAGCTGCGTCCAGAGTGGGACTTTTGTCGCTGACTAAGCCTTTTGGATGAGAGGCAAAACTTTCGAAGACTTCAACTACTGAGTACAGAAGATGAATCAAGTACCTTCATTGAAGATGGACAACTCCTGTACGACTGAGAACATGCACAGACATCTTGGGACACTTGGTTGCATTTCTGACCAGTGCTCTCCTTGTTCGGTCTGTTAGTTTAGGTGGACGGCCGTGTCTTGGTAAGTTTGCAGTGGTGCTATACTCTTTCCATTTCCGAATGATGGATTGAACAGTGCTCCGTGAGATGTTCAAGTCTTGGGAAATCTTTGTATAACTTAACGCCGTTTTAAACTTCTCCACAGCTTTATCCCTGACCTCTCTGGTGAGCTCCTTGACCTTCATGATGTTGTTTAGTGACCAATACACTCTGACCATAGCTCTGAAGCCCTCACAGAACAGCTGGAATTATACTGAGAGTAGATTACACACAGGTGGCCTCTAGTTAATGGTTAGGGCAAGGTGTGAACTTTCTGCAGTCAATAGGAATGTTATAAAGGCAATTTAATGCACTCAGAAAAATGCTGTATGAATACTTATGCGCGCCCCACTTTTCCCTTTTCTATTTTTTGAAAAACAGACTCATGTATCATTTTACTTTCACTTCACAGTTACTTGTGTGTGAACTTTCAGTAAAAAGGTTCAAGGTGTATTAGTACTTTCGCAAGGCACTGTAGATGACATGGTTGTCACCAGTGGCGGCTAGCGCTGTTGTCTATACCTACTTTCAATTATATTTTAAAAGACACTTCGAAACAAAAAAGATTAGTTTGACAAAATGCTTTCACCTCCTCTCAAGCAACAACACGAAGCTTCTCCCGTCTCTCAAATGAGAAGTTTTTACTCCCCTGGGTTCTTAGCACAGCGTTGCTAACCACACAGGCTACACGTATATTGTTTACAGTCGGGGCACATCAGCGTGCGGGTCCAACTATGTCAGACAAAAAAACACAGTAGCAAATATTAATTGGCTGTTTATCACAGTGGAGTGCGACTCAGGAGGAAAGTTAAGGCGGCCACTAAAGCCGTCGTTCCACATACCCGGCCGCACACGCCACGATCTACGTGCATCGGCACTACCCCGCAGACCTTTCTGTTTCCACCACACACAGCCAGAGGTCGGTCCCAAAACCTATACCTGGTCTGACCGGTTTGACACTGGCCTTTTGTTATGGAAAAGCTCGACAAAGTGGGTGAAGGAACCATTCGGCTGTCACGCGCCTGCATGTGGAAAAACACCTTAAGAGAGAAGCCTCCAATCACATGCTTTCAAAAGTTCAGGGGCTCGTATTTACTTACAGCAGACCCTTCCATTTGAGACCAAGCATTCACACACAGTAATAAATGAATCCAGTGAAAACCCTTTTTAAATACATCTCCGAAAGGCTTTTCTGCAAAATATAATGCAATATTTGTATTATTGATATAAGATAATGATATTTTTAGAAACATTTTAGAGAGGGCGGCGCTCCAGCGGCCCCTATGGACCAGCCACCACTGGTTGTCACTTAGCAGAGCCGCAGGATCTTGTTATGAGCCTTCTCTGTGGCTTAGATCTGTTAAAAGCCTTTGTCGCCCTTTGTTTAGGTGGGCTGATGTTTGGGGACTTTTGTTTACATCATTGTTGCTTCCTCGATTGTTTTCCAATTGTGTCATGTTGTCGCAGATCTTACCAAGCTTTGGAAATGGGATAGAAAATGTTAGCACCGGCAACCAATCTGGATTTGTAGTCCTGTTTAGTTCCTTTTTCTTCTTCAGTCAACTTAATGGCGGACTGAGAACCAAACTCAAGCTAATGCCGAACCAAACTCAAGCTAATGCAACTTCCTTGGCGTTTGAACATGTTTTGTTGCAGAACACTTTCGAAGACCGACTATTAAAGCGACTCTATAGACACCATAGACACACAATGCACACTTGTTTGGCTCGCTCTACACTCCATAATGCTTTGCGGTGATCTATTTTTAGCTACTGTGAAAGACTATTGGCACACATTGCCAGAGATGGTGCTTTTTACAAAACGTTTCATAATTCTACACAATTATAAGCTCAGAAACTCAATTTCTATTGAGGTTGCGGGCATAATTTAAAGGTGTGGGACACAGGTTAAACTCTGCTAAATGCACTCAGTTGCATTGATTATCGATCTGTGGCCCTCACACCGTATATACAATGTTTTATGGAGCAAATCAATGAGGCCTATAGTAAACGTCATCCATCCATGTGTTCGCATCACCCGTATGAAACAATGGCCCGCGTTATAGAATATGAGCATGTGCATTTTGAGCGGCCGCTTGCGCAGTTCAGCTGGCAGTGGCTCTCTGCAGTGCAGCAGATGAAACGGGAGCCTGTGTCCCCATAAAGGCTGCAGTGTGCGGCCAACGCTGGACGGCAGATGTGGGGCTTAGCGGGGCATTAGCATTTCGCTCGCGGCCCGAGGAATGACCAGGGCTGTTTGAAGACGGGGCCAGAGGAGCGAGCGAGGGACTCATTCAGGCAGCGCAGAATGCAGCAGAGCTGAAGGAAAAGGGCAGGAGTCTTTCTCACACATGCTCCGTGACGTCAAGTGGTTACGCCCCAACAACGGCCCAGTCTGTCAGAGGTGACTGAGTTTGCTACATTTGTCTTCACTGGTGGACACACTGAACCAGCTGCATGGTGGACCGACAGGTTCTTGTCATGCTCGATGCCCTTCCTGTCAAAACCAGCCACATTAATGTGACTGAAGTGAACATCAGGGTCAGGGCTCAAAAGTACTCAAGGTTAGGGCCCGACCACTATGGATTTTTGGAGTCCGATACTGGTGTGAAGGGGGTTGGCTAATAGCCTATATGTAGGCCAATACTTTACGTAACTTAAGTTGATGTACGTTTTCCTCTTCTCAAATAGCGTCTAGTTAAACATTATTATAGTTAACTTTTCAATAATAGAAATACATAGAGATATACAGTGCCTTGCGAAAGAATTATCCATCCATCCATTTTCCTCCGCTTTATCCGGGGGCAGCAGTCTCAGCAGAGATGCCCAGACTTCCCGATCCACGCACACCTCCTCCAGCTGTTCTGGGGGGACCCCGAGGCGACACCAGGCCAGCTCGGAGACATAGTCCCACCAGCGTGTCCTGGGCCTTCCACGAGGCCACCTCCCAGTGGGACATGCCTGGAGCACCTACCGAGGGAGGCGACCAGGAGGCATCCGGAACAGATGCCCTAGCCACCTCAGCTGGCTCCTTTCGACGTCGAAAGGAGCGAAAGAATTAATACACCTTAAACTTTTGCACATTTTGCCACGTAAATGTAAAAAAAATATTTGGAATGTTTTACTGAACACACACACACACACACACACACGCAACAGACAAATGTAAAGTGAAAGCAAAATTATACATGATTGTTATTTTTCAAAAAATAGAAAACCGAAGTCGGGCGTGCACAAGTATTCATACAGCATGACTTAATACTTTGTGGAACCCCCTTTTGCTGCAATAACAGCAGCAAGTCTTCTGGGGTTTGACTCTACAAGGTTTGCACATGTAGAGACTGACATTTTAGCCCATTCCTCTTTACAAAACAACTCAAGCTCTGTCACATTAGAAGGAGAGCGTTTGTGAACAGCAGTTTTCAGGTCTTTCCACAGATTTTCAATAGGATTTAGGTCAGGACTTTGACTGGGCCATTCTAACACATTAATATGTTTGTTTTAAACCATTCCATTGTACATGTTTGTGTTTAGGGTCATTGTCCTGCTGGAAGGTGAATCTCAGCCCCAGCCTCAATTCTCTTGCTGACTCCAGCAGGTTTTCCTCCAAAATGTCCTTGTATTTGGCTCCATCCATCTTCCCAACTATTCTTACCATCTTCCCAGTCCCCGCTGAGGAAAAGCAGCCCCATAGCATGATGCTCCCCCCACCATATTTGACACTGGGGATGGTGCACTCAGGACGATGAGCTGTGGAGTACGACTTATAGTTGTCCCATGTACAGATTCCCCCAGCTCAGCGGCAGGACGTCCCAGCTCCTTCAGAGTTATCTTGGGGCACTTGGTTGCATTTCTGACCAGTGCTCTCCTTGTTCGGTCTGTTAGTTTAGGTGGACGCCCGTGTCTTGGTAAGTTCACAGTGGTGCTATACTCTTTCCATTTCTGAATGATGGATTGGACAGTGCTCCGTGAGATGTTCAAATCTTGGGAAATCTTTGTAGAACTTAACGCTGCTTTAAACTTCTCCACAGCTTTATCCCTGACCTCTCTGGTGAGCTCCTTGGCCTTCATGATGTTGTTTAGTGACCAATACACTCTGACCTCTATTTAATGGTTAGGGCAAGGTGTGAACATTCTGCAGTCATTAGGAATGTAATAAAGGCAATTTATGTCTGTTACTTGTGTGTGAACTTTCAGGGAAAAATTCTAAATAAAATCTTTACGTTTAGGGTTGTAAAAATGACAAAATGTGAAAAGTTCAAGGTGTATTAGTACTTTTGCAAAGCACTGTATCCGTTAGAGGTCACCTGGGTGGGTTTTTCTGAGGACGATGCCAATATGCGCCAAAGTTATTTTCGCAATTTTTTATTAAATGTGCTGTCTACAATACCGTGTATAAAGCTTCTAAACATGTCAGTGTATACATGTTTAGTAGATACTTCAGAGGAAGCTTGTTAGAAAGACAAACATCAGTAGATTCCAAACAAACTGTATCTCTTATGGTTCCGAAATTATATGCAAAAGTTTACAACATAAAATATATAAAATAGTTGAACAAACCTGTGACTGATTTTCACCAGGATGTTTCTCCACTCCCTTGGGGGCTAGGATGTTGTGGGAGGCATTGGCCATTTTATCGGTATTTAACATGCCCAAATATCGGCCCAATACGTATTTCGGACGGGCCCTACGAAAGGTCAGAAGCCACTTGCACATGTTTGAGTAATCTTTGAATCTTCAGCAGGGACTATTCTTGGTGCCTCGATGCCGGTGTACTGAGGGAACACACCACTTGTCGAGTTGATGCACTGAATGGAGTGGCTGTGAAAGCACCAAACTTTGGGCATATTTTCAATGCTACAATTTCTATTTAATACGGTTTATACTTAAAAAGGGACTATACAGAGTTTAAAAATGTTTAAAGTAAATATTGTCCTCCCCTACATGTTCCAGCCATGTCCTAATGTGTAGAATGAGCCCAGACCTGTTCACCACAACTGCCTCTAAAATACTGCACTGTCACTGAAAAAAGTTGTTAATTCGGGTCCGAAGTGCCGTCATGCACGAGCTTAATATAGAGCCTGCAGTTACGCATAAGACCTGAGGTGGCAGTAGTGAGCATAAAATGACCAACTTGCATCTAGTCTCTTTAAAGTACCTTTTTGCTGATGAACTGTATAAATGTGTGTCCAATAGTGTTGTCTACACATCCTGGTCATAATTTTTGCAATTTAGTCCAAATTAGAAAGATCAACTGTATTCCTAAAACCGTCAGTGTGGCGCCTCTACAGGCAAACTGTCTGTACTATATTTGATGTTTGCGCCCAATTGGCGTAGGCGTGAACTCTGACGTCAGCTGTGAACTCTTGACGTCTGTTGCCCTGCAGCACATACACTCAGATGAAACACTTCCAAATGTCCGCCGACTGCATTTTGCATGTAGCCGGTACAAGAGGCTCAGTGTCCGGAGAAGTCAGGCCGCTTGTTCCGGCGCTGGAGGCTGTAGAGCGGGGCATTGCGTGGCTGAGTGTCCGCTGAAGGCAGGAGGGGAAGCCCGGAGAACAAGCGCCAAATGCAGGGAGCCGAAACAGTCAACGTCTGCGTCATAAATATCAGCAACACAGACAAAGAGCGGTTCAGAAGCCCCTTATGAGAGACCAACAGGCCCGGTTAGAACCATGAGGCCGTCCTTCTGTGGACCCCCCACCTGCAGGAGGAGCCATACGGGCTGGTGCAATACGACTTGGGCAACTCAAACGGCTGCCCCCACGACCCGGCAACGGACAAGTGGAAGAAAATGGATGGATGGACGGACAACTTTTCTAGTGCTAGATCAACAAGCATTAAATAATAATCTCAACAAAATAAGAACCCGTTCACAACCTGGCCCCGGGTGTGGAGCGAAAAATAAATGGGTGACTGAACAGTAGATCGCCGACAGGGGCAAGTAATCCAGGTCAGGTGAGTCAGGCCTGTCGATCATAAACCCAGACCCCTCCTACCCCTCATCCCCCCATGCTTTCTCTGACTCGGTAAGGTACGCCCTTTCTTTGGCACTTTTTGAATCAGGCTTGAGGCACTGGAAGGGGGGGGGGTCAGATAGTCTAAGATTAGGGTTAGGCATACTTGATCTTGATAAAGTATCCAATACAAAGTTTAAACGCAGTTCACACGCAAAACTAGGGAAACCTTTAGAGCATCTCGACAGAACACCGGCCTTCCATTCCATTATCGTGTGGATTATCGGATGATCACAAATGTGCTCGAGTCAGTCTATATTTGGCTGCACTCTTTATCGAACGTTGCTTTGAGGAAGTGGTGGAAAGCGGGACTCGTCTTCGTGGCAGGATCAGTTTTCTGTGTTTCCCCTGCAGCTGATTACACTCGGGACAGGCCCCTGTTATCATGTTCAGGGGAGGGGAGGCCCTTCCGGCCCCTCTGTGTGCTTTAGACTCATGAGACAGGTGTTGCTCCTGATAAAGTGAAGATAAAAAAAAAGGTGGCCACTCCAGAGCAGGCTCGTTTCCCATTCCGACTCACACCCAAGCGCCGCCGCGTGCAGCTCACATCCTCAAGAATCCAGCTCCGACCCACAGCAGGAAATAATAATGGGACGCTTCAATGGAAGAGCGGGAGGAGCAGGGAGGGGGTTTGTTTTGTTGACAAATCAATGTAATATTTTATGGAAACTAAATGCCTAGGACACATTAGAGGACTATACAATATTTGTTATTTTAAGGACGTTTCCCCACAATTCATAAAAATAAATGCAAGACATGAGAAACCACACACAACCAGTTTCTGGAAAGAGTCGCGTCACACGAGAGACCCCTAAATGAGTCACGTGATTGAAGGCGAAACATCAATGAAACAAGACATCATCATCAGAGACCTGTGTGTCACAGGTTTTGGAAGAGTTTATATTGTGGATGAGTGAGGAAGACTAAAACATACTGACAAATAAAACTGTAGTGAGAGCTGGGAAAAGTGTAACCAATAAAAGCAACTATAAATATCGCATTTATTCCCCTACCACTAAAAACATGTACAATACGTCAGAGTGAATGAGGGTGGGGACGACGGATGGAAATTAGCCAAAGGCTACAATCCGGTGTGGCGCGTTTACATGCATGAAACCCATGTATGTTCAATTACATGCACTGTCCCGACCAAATAAAATAAAATAAAATTATTAAGTGATTTTATTAAGCTTCACAAAGAGGCACTTGCAAGTCCAATTGCACATTTGATTAATGTATCCATTAAACAGGCAACGGTGCCATCAAATTGGAAAATGGCAAGGGTTTTTCCGGTGTTTAAGGCAGGAGACAAAACTAAACCTGAGAATTACCGTCCAATTAGTATCCTACCAATCATGTCCAAAATAATGGAAAAATGGGTTGCTGCACAAATAACAGAACACCTAAATTGTTGTGAAACACCGCTCCATCCCATGCAGTTTGGGTTCAGGAAGCATCACTCTACAGAAACCGCCACTTGTTATTTTTTAGAAAATGTTAAATATATGTTAGATAAGAGTGGGTATGTGGGTGCTGTATTCCTCGATCTAAAACGAGCCTTCGACACCTTAAATCATGACGTTCTGATAGCCAAATTATCCAGTTTTAATTTTTCTGAAAGCGCCCTCCTCTGGATGAGATCATATCTAACAGACAGAAAACAGACTGCACAAATAGATAATGTTCAGTCCACATTTCTCAATTGTTCCGCAGGTGTCCCACAGGGTTCAATATTGGGACCAATTCTGTTCAGCTTATATATCAATAATCTTCCCAACATGTGTAAAAGTGTTAACATGCAGTTATATGCTGATGATGCTGTATTATATGTGCACGCTAAAACAAAATGTGAAGCTGCTGCAATCCTATCTGCAGCCATGGTACCAGTGTCCCATTGGCTCCAAAATTCTTGCCTTCATTTGAATACAAAAAAAACTGTCTGCATGTTCTTTTCTCGTCAGCCAGTAGGGAACGAACAACCATCTGTGATAGTTAATGGCGAGAGATTAAATGAAGTTAAACAATTCAAGTATTTAGGAGTGCTCTTTGATTCAAATCTAAATTTTAAGCAGCATATCAAGAAAATTGCACACATCATTAAATTCAATTTGTCAAACTTTAAGCACATAAGACCATGTCTGACCACAGAGTCTGCAAAGGCTTATATGCATGCAATGATCTTCAGCCATATAACGTACTGTTATACCACATGGTCCCAAACATCAGAGACCAACATGAGCCCCATCAAGTCTCTTTTTAAGAAAACATTGAAAACTCTGGATAGAAAGCCTTTACATTATCATTACTGCCACATTGTAAGTAAGTATAATATTTTAGATTTTGACGGCTATCAGAAGTTCCTGGATGCCTGTTTAGTTTTTAGAGTTTTAAAAGGTCTTGCCCCTCCACCATTAAGGAATTTTATATCACAAATAAGTAACACTCGAGTTAATACCAGAGCTCTGACCAGAGGAGACTGTATTGTGCAACGTCGTAGAACTAAATTCGGTCAAACGGTGGAGTCTATCAGAGCATCGCAGTTTTGGAACTCGCTGCCTGCTCATATCAGGAACTGTGACAATTACCACACCTTTAAAAAGGTCCTAAAAATCTGGTTAAAAACAAATCAATCTTGCACTCACAGGTAGTTTAATTAAAGTTCAATGCTTAATCAATTTCTTGGGCGTGTTATGTTATCTCACCTGTGTCTGTCCTTGTAACTGAATCTGTAACTTTGTTCTGTTCTTTGTACTATGTTTGTATTTCCCTTCTGTCAATGTTTCTTTACCTGCCTTAGGACAACGGATGCAATTTAGCTCTCACGCTAATTCTGGTACATTTACATTGATGCTTTTGGCTGACGTGTTGATTAATGTGCACTGTCCTAATTCAAATAAATAAATAAAAAATAAATAAATAAAATATATATACATACATACATATACGATGAATAAAAAAGCTTTAAGGGGCAAAAAGTATAAAGAATAAAAAATACAATGAGAGCAGACTATAAAAAGTCAGCAGTGGATGTTTACAGTCCTAGTGCAGGTGGTTGATAAAGTGATGCTGATACAGTTTTGAGGCTGTGACTAAAGTTGAGTGATTGTTAAAAAAAATCTAAATATGGATTTTTGTCAATCAATTGCGATTTCCATTTCTATCCCCCTTCTAATTTACCAATACATAACTTTTTGTTGCAAATACTATATATACACTGACCTGCGCACTTAGTAAAAATAATAGGACCAACTACAATCACCTTTTTAGTCCTTTATTATTATCATTGTTAGTATAATTCTAAAATAACCCACATGGTCATTTATATAATTTACAATAATCATTTATTTCTATTTCATGTGAATCCAGTCTGAGGTGAGTTTATTGACACGACAGGAGCTTCTGTGATCTGTGCAGTGCAGCCCGGGACTCTGAATGGAGTAATTAGCGCGGCGGCTAACTCAATGCTAACAGAGAAAAGAAGCAATAGTCCTTCACGGTGGCTGCATTAAAAACACTGATATGTTCACTGTACATCCACCATCTTCAGCGCACCTTAACTGGACTGAGAAATAAACAACATTTTAAATATTGATCGATTACTCGATTGGCTGTGAAAGGTTTTCAATCGTTTTCCCACATAAAGCTAAAGTGACGCCACTTGACGATGGAGTAAACTTAAAGGGAATGTTTGTTAGAGGCTTTTCTGATTGGATGAGACGGACAGATAATTATGAAATGTACAATGTGAAAAACACTACATACTCCAACTCAGGGGTTCCCAAACTGTGGTACGCTAAACCTGTGGCTTTGTATGTGACACATTTACGAGCTGTTGTACGGTGGCACGTGCAAAGACTGTAATGTCCTGCATAAACATTATCTTCGCTTTAACAAAAGGTTAAACCAGCACGTTTGAATCTGTACCGGTGGTTTGACAGTACGACTGAGGGGGCGGGGCCAGAGCGCAGAGTCCAAACCAGAGTCTGATGTTCAGAATGAGCTGGTCACTGGGACAAAGCAAAACACTCAGCTTTACCCGTTCACACGAACAGCCTCTTTTTCAAAACATATAACCGCTATTTTCAGTTTTTTTGCCAAGACGAGCAAAAAAATACAGAATACAGCACGGCCGCATCAAGAACAATTCCTAGTTTGTGAACCTGTTCTCAAACAATGGCAATAAAACCTATTCTGATTCTGAAATAAACATATTACATGTGATATTCCAAGGTTTTTCAAATCGCGTCAAAGTAGGGGGTACGGCCCGCGACTCGTCACCCAAAGCTTCAGGGGGTACACGGCTCCAAAATGTTTGGGAACCACTGCCCTAACTAGTTTATCAAAAATACTGAATGTTCACCTTTTTTGCTCCGTTTGAGTCGGTGTAGCATAACATGATCAACTGAAATGACAAAACGATTAATTGTGTCTGTCTGAACTCGGGTTATTGAGTTTAAGGTACTAAATTAAGATGTGTTTAAAGCAGACCTAAGTAACTCATGCCCCTAGAGGCCATAAGCGCCACTGCAGGTGTCGTAGCATGTGTGTTTTTACTCATTGTCTGTGAGAGTAAATACTACGCTGACAGAAAAGACAAAGGGACAGAGGGATATTGTACATCAGATTACACAATGGAGATCATTTTTTTCACTCAAACTTGACAGTTTCAAGTTGCAATTGTGGTTTTCTGGCCAGAGACACCGGGGGGAGATGAAATGCCTCCCAATCATCCCAATCGTTCCATTAACACTTGTATTACCCCAGAGAAACTACGGAAAGGATTTATGAAGGTAAACAAGTTACTTAGTACTGCTTTAAGGTAGGCTTGGTTGTCCAATTTGTCCTCATCCTTAATTGCCACTGGGGTGACCTGTAAGGAGCAGTGGGAGGTACAGATTGTTGTCAGTAATGTTGTACATTTTTTAACCAAAATAAACTAAACGTGTATTAGAATGCTACATAAAGAGCCAAAATAATTCTAAGTTCTGAAATCTATTTGAATCCACTGCAAATCCCTCCCACCCAAAGACCACAATCGGGCGACATCCTGAGGAACGCAGCTCGCTTCCAAAGCAGGAAATAATAATGAGTGTTGTGAGCGGGGGGGACGGCGGGGGTTGTTTAGCGCCGGCAGGCCGGGACACGCAGACACGGGCGCTGTGATGGAACACGTGCTCGCCGTTATCGCAGACTGGAACAACAAGAGATACGATCAGTGAGGGCAGGTACACAAACTACACAAAGTATTTACATGTTATGTAAATACTTTGTGTATACTAATGTGGGTTTCTCCCAGGAGCGGGGCTGGACATTTTAAAGGGAGCATAACTTTTTTACTGCCGGTGGTGGTGGCCTTCAAGCAGGAATACCATTACTACAGAAAAGATAATCCCCATATCGGCTTATCGTTCAATAAATAACAGATAAACTATATATATTTGGGATCAATATTTATCGTCTGCTCATTTATTTGCTTTTTTCACCCATTTTTCCTCATGTACTACTTAATTTACCCGAAGCAAGTTGTGTTTCATGTTGATTAAGGGAACATGAAAACATGAACATGAATTACATGTATATGAGATTAAATAAGTATTTCATCTCAAAAAGTATTTATGAGATCAAATACTTTTTTAAAGTTTAACTGTAATTGTTAAGCTTTATAGTTCGTTTTATCACAGTAGATTCTAGAGGTCAACTGATATATCGAGCCGATATTTAGGGATTTCACAATATCGGCAATCGGCCAATCTAGCGCCGATATCTCCGGGACCAAAAGTGAGAAAGAGATTTCCCGTTTACACTGGGCGGTACCACAGCGGTTAGCGCTCGTGCTTCACAGCTAGAAGGTCCCGGGTTCGATTCCCACCTGGACGGGGCCTTTCTGTGTGGAGTTTGCATGTTCTCCCCGTGTCTGCGTAGGTTTCTTCCGGTTTCCCCTACCACTAAAAATATGTACAATAGACCAGGATGTATGAGAGTGTGTTTGAGTGTGCGCATGGGGGACGACGGATGGAATTTAGCCCAAGGCTACAATCCGGTGTGGCTTGTTCATTAACTTGCACTGTCCCGACCAAATAAACCAATGGCCTAGGCCTCAGGAGGACAGAGAAACATTGCAATGAAGCTACAAGTTTGATAAATACAAGTTTCACTCAATAAGGACATGGGTAATTCATTTTCAATGACCACAGATTAAAAACTTTCAAAGAAAAGTAAGTTTTACAGATGATTTTCAATAAGCTACGTTTTGAACAGAACACTCTTCTAAATGCTGAATAATTTATGTCTGGTTTCTCACTTTGTTAAAATGTTGGCAGGATCATTCAAATTCCTGCCTAAATGGGTACGTGGGACAAAAATCGGTTGGAAATCACTGCTCTAGTGTGTTCCAAAATATGCCATCCCTCTGCTCAAAATCTAGAAGAAGTTACACTCTTAATCAAAAAAGAAGCCAAACTATTTACTCAATAGTAGCATTAACTTCCAAATGCAACTAAAAAGTACTCGTAATGTAACTGGGGAGTCGTTTTTAGAGTTACTCAAACTGCTCGTAAGCTCCCCACTTCCTCTTTTTGCTTTTAATCTCACACTCCCCACACAAACACCCCCGTACAGTCGTCGCTGTTTGATCAGCTCGTCCCTGTGCCTCGTTCGTATTGTCGGGACCTAATCTCCATTCCCTCCGTGCAGCGGTGGGCAGGCCCGCGCAGACGTCTCCCTTTGCATTTGCATATGTATGGCCCCCCCTGAGCTCCCGGCACAAAGGAGCCGGGGGCCAGGTGGTGAGCACAGTGTGATTGGAGAGGGACAGGTGCAGGCGGGCGACTTCACCTCCACGCCCGGGCCCCGTTACAGCGCTCTTCAACTGCCGCCGCGGCGCCCACAAAGGGACCCTCCGCTGCCTTTGTGTCGCCTCTTGTGTTTGCAGAAAGCGCTCGCGGGCCCGGAGGCGAGGCGTGCGGCAGGAAGTGGGCTGCTCGCACAGGCTTTTTTTTTCAGACTTCATTTGTTTAAAAACGCACTTCACAGCATCTGGCGCGGCGCTGCTCCAGGGCAAGACCACATTCTAATCCGTCATACACGAGCACAACTATTTCACACAAGTCTGCGAAGTTTGTTCTTGTGATGTTATCTTTGTGTTCAAATACTGAGCGAATTGCTACATAGTATGCAGGGCTGGGTACTTTGTGTTATTTTACCCCTTGAAGCATTAATGTATACTCCAAGTACCCCAAAACTCTAGGATCCTGCCAAAATGTTAAGTGAGCAACTAAACATAAATCATACAGTAGAGTGTTATGTTCAAAATGTTGCTAAAATCCTCTCAAAGCCAAACCTTTTACTTTAGTTTTACTTTAGTTTATTTGTTTATTTGAGCAGTTAGTCTGCTCAAAAGAAGTGGGCCAAAGCAAAAGGCTTATATATCGCTGAGCGATACTACGGCCTGTTTAATGTAGGAAACTGGTTTGCAGTGAAAAAATTGCATGTCCCCTGCCCGACGATATGGCCAGACGTGTACATCACGGTATAAAATAGAAATATCACAATAACGATATATTTGGTGATATACACCTGACAAAATACTTCAAAATCAAAGCCTTTAGCCGATGAGGCAAATTCATTTCAGCTATTTTATTCTCTTTATTGTGGCTTTCAAAGCATCCAGAGGGAGAGGAGATGAGCTAGTCCTGAGACTTTGGAGATTGGAAGAATGCCACAGAAATTATATAGAAGGATATTAGCCTTTAACCGCGTTTGCATCAAGGTTTTCCCTGTCTTCTTGTTGTTAGCACCCGGCTCAGGATTGCTAACTAGGCAATGCTACAACTCGTCAAAGTTCAAGCTGCAAATCCTGAGCCCTTTCCATGTAAATATGAGCCACTCAAGCAGCATACTTTATTCAAATCAATACTTTTGTAAAGCGCCTGCCCCTACAGCCTCCATTAGTCATCTGTATGCTGCTGCTTTGAGTGACACTGAGCGTAGCATTGGTCTGCCCCGATGCGGACTCAAACAAGTTTTATTTGTCAAACCATTTGTGATTTGAAATTATATTTCTCTCATCCTTGATTGTGGAGCATGTGGGTGGGGGGGACAGGGTTGGGAGCACAGGGAGTTCAGCTTCCTGATAGCCTGATGTATGAAACGGTTCTTCAGTCGACTGGACCTGGCCCATGGATTCCACAGTCTGCACCCTGAAGGCATTACTTTAAAGAGACTGTGTGATGGGTGCATAGGCTGGGCAATTCAAAGTGCTTCACATTTGTAGAAAATTACAACAGATCAAAATCACCTCAATAAAACATAACAATTTATCAATGACAGTAAAAGGCAAGAGTGCAGATAAAATACTTTCAGTTTTCATCTGCTCGGGTAAAAAGAGCTGTTTTCAGCCTGGATTTGAACAGTCAGAGTTGAGGCCTGTCTCACATCCTCATGAAGACTGTTCCAGATTTTAGCTGCATGAAACTGAAACGCAGCCTCACCGTGTTTAGTCCCGACTCTGGGAACCACCAGGAGACCCCTCCCTGAAGTTCTCAGGGCCCGAGATGGTTCATACGGCTCTAACATGTCAGAGATGAACTTTGCTTGTTACAAGTCTTTTCATGGTTTAGCACCAGAGCTGTTTTAAATTCTATTCTCTGAGTGACAGGAAGCCAGTGCAGGGACCGGAGCACTGGACTAATATGGTCGTATTTTCTGGTTCTTGTCAGGACTCGAGCAGCAGCGTTCTGGATGTTCTGCAGCTCTAACAGCTCGTTTAGAAAGGCCAGTGAGCAGCCGTTACAGTCGTCTAACCTGCTGGAGACAAATGCATGGATGAGTGTCTCCAAGTCTGGTTTTGACACTATTCCTCTGATCTAGGGCTGGGCGATATGGCCAAAAAATAAAATCTCGATTTTTCTACTCAGGTTGGACGATTTACGATTTTAATCGATTTTATTGGAAAAAACCTTAAAAAGGCCTCCTGATCTTTCATATGTAGAACACTGCTCAGAGTCCTGCTCATTAATATTTAGATTCATAACATAGCCTACAATTAGGCCCATTCAAAATTGTTATTTCTGTTTTAAATATTCTATGTCTGCTCTCAAAAGTAAAACTTCTTAATAAGCCTTTAGTTTTATCATCCTCGAGCTCAGCTGTGGTGGACAACCGTCTCCATGGAGACCCAAGGGGAAAGGGGCGGAGTTAAATGCTGCAGCAGCGGCAGCAGCTCAGAGCGGCTCAGCGTGAGAGAAGCAGTCCGGAGCAAACTTTGTTTTAGTGAAGAAAACACATCGCGCAGCCTTTGTAAAGCAGCAGAGGCCTCTAAAAAGTCGCTGGCTGGTTCCGCTGGTGTCATTTTCAAAAAGAGTCGCTACGGAGCGTCTGGAACGCCGCTAAAGGGCAGCACGGCGCTCGTCAGGCGGTCGTTCAGCGGCGGACGCCATTTTACAATTTAGCCATTTTCCACATTGTCTGTTTTTAAAAGCATGAATTAATTGAATTTATTCAAATTTATCGCCCAGATGTTTTACCATCACCAGCTTAGGGTAATAGCAGGGTCCCCTTTGCAGGTGAGACGGGTGGAGTACATGTCCTTAATGGAGGGGAGAGGAGCTCCACAGATCTTCTCCGCTGCTCTCACGATGCGCTGGAGGCTCCTTCGGCAGGAGGCAGTGCTGGCGCCGTGCCACACAGTGATGGAGCTGGTCAGGATGCTCTCTATAGTCCCTCTGTAGAAGAACCACACAGTGATGGAGCTGGTCAGGATGCTCTCTACAGTCCCTCTGTAGAAGAACCACACAGTGATGGAGCTGGTCAGGACGCGCTCTATAGTCCCTCTGTAGAAGAACCACACAGTGATGGAGCTGGTCAGGATGCTCTCTATAGTCCCTCTGTAGAAATTGCACACAGTGATGGAGCTGGTCAGGATGCTCTCTATATCCCTCTGTAGAAGAACCACACAGTGATGGAGCTGGTCAGGACGCTCTCTATATCCCTCTGTAGAAGAGCCACACAGTGATGGAGCTGGTCAGGATGCTCTCTATAGTCCCTCTGTAGAAGAACCACACAGTGATGGAGCTGGTCAGGATGCTCTCTACAGTCCCTCTGTAGAAGAACCACACAGTGATGGAGCTGGTCAGGATGCTCTCTATAGTCCCTCTGTAGAAGTACCACACAGTGATGGAGCTGGTCAGGATGCTCTCTATAGTCCCTCTGTAGAAGAACCACACAGTGATGGAGCTGGTCAGGATGCTCTCTACAGTCCCTCTGTAGAAGAACCACACAGTGATGGAGCTGGTCAGGACGCTCTCTATATCCCTCTGTAGAAGAACCACACAGTGATGGAGCTGGTCAGGATGCTCTCTATAGTCCCTCTGTAGAAGATCCACACAGTGATGGAGCTGGTCAGGATGCTCTCTATAGTCCCTATAATTCCAGTCCAAATCACTTTTAGTACGCATGCAAATTATATAGTCTAGCAGTATAAATAAAACCGTACACAAAATAATTTGGCCCAGCCCTAGCCCCTGCAAACTACATGCAACATCTGAGGGTGTTCTTCCTTAATAAGTTGGTAAACATTGAACAAAGATAACTGGACTGGTCTACAGGAAACAGTCTTGGACACATGTCACAGGTGTTAGGCTCCATCAATCTAGACAACCGGAATATTAAAACTACTTGTCCTTTATGATTCGATCAGTGATTCTGTAATAGCAGCATCCATTCATCCATCCATTTTTCTTCCGCTTTATCCGGGGCCGGGTCGCGGGGGCAGCAGTCTCAGCAGAGATGCTCAGCCTTCTCGATCCACGCACACCTCTTCCAGCTGTTCTTGGGGGACCCCGAGGTGACACCAGGCCAGCTCGGAGACATAGGGCTCGATCTTGTGTTTCAAAACGCAGACTATAGCGCAACAACATTAAGATTACCAACTGTGGGCTCATGTCGGTGATGAATAAAACTTTCATTATGCAGGATTTCTTCACCACGCACTCTTTGGATACATTTCTTTTATCACGGAGACCTGGATTAATATTGGCGAGTCTTGTGCCTTTTCTCATTTGCCACCTCCGAGTTGCACTTTTATCAACGTGCTGTGGGAGGTGGCATTGCTGCTATATTTAGAGACAGTTTGGACGCTAAAGTTATGTGCCAATGTCATTTTCCACCTTTGAACTATGCAGCTTTGAATTGGGGCGAAGCCCAGCAAAGACTTTTTAAAGGAACCGTCTGACTTTATGGAACTAATTGAAGCTTGATTTCGGGCAACATGTTACTGGCCCAACCCACGAACACAGTCATACACAAGATCTGGTGCCATCACAGGGTTTTTACATCAATATTGTGCACCATTTGGATGCCATATTTTCTGATCACCGCCCGGTCTTATTCGACTTTATGTTGAATAGCCCAGAGTATAATACTGCAGCTGTGCTAAGCCAGGACACTGAGCAAATGACTTCTGCATTATTTTCCACCTGTAATAACATTATTAACATTATCGCGCCACTCAAAGCTGTGCGCCCCAAGGCGTGAGTGTAGGAGTGTAGGAGGGCGGAGCGCAGATGGAAATTAAGACGGACTGCCAGTGTCTCATCTGGTTTTAAAGGATAGTTGGAGAAAGTTCAAAAATATTGTCAAGGCATAAAAGAGGACATATTTTCCCATTCTTATTTATAATAGTTGGGAAAAAACACGCGTTTGTTTTTAAACTATTACGTTTCAAACCCTGCCCAATCCACAGTGTTACAGGCTTCTCAAGTTGATTGTAGATTTCTGAATTTCTTTTGTGATAAGGTTGCCGACATTAAGACCCATATATCCACCACAGACCGGTTTGAGACGGTGTCACTTTCATCTGTTACAAAAATGGTCAATAATCTCAAGCCATCCTCCTGTCCCACAGAGTGTTCCCCACAGCTTTTTAAAGAGGTTTGGGAAACTATTGGCCCTAATGTGGCAACCACTGTCAACAGCAGTCTTCTGTCAGGAAAGGACCCAGCGTTCTGCAAATGCTAGTCTTGATGGTTCTGTTCTTGCAAATTACAGGCCAATTTTGAAGCTTCCATTTATGTCAAAGATTTTGGAGAGAACCATTTCTTGCTCAACTGCAAGTGTTTTTAGATACAAACAACATTTTAGATACCTTCCAGTCAGGAAAACTGCACTTTTGAAGGTTATTAATGAAATGCTTTTAATGACTGATTCTGGTGATTCTGCCATTTTAGGGCTTTTTGACCCGACTGCTGCTTTCGACACAGTTGACCATGCAACTCTTTTATCTTGAAAATATTGTGGGTGTCAGGGGGACTGCCCTGGACTGGTTCCACTCCTGTCAGAGCGTCCTTTTACTGTCATGCTGGGGGACTCCACAGTTCAGTGGGCAGAAGCTGAGGTGGAGTCCCCCAGCCTGACAGTAAAAGAACCAAGGGTTCAATACTGGGCCCTGTTCTTTTTATACTGCACCTCCTCCCTCTTGGTCAGCTTTTTAACATGGCATTCAGTATCATTTTTATGCAGATGATACACAAATCTATTTGCCCAATAAAAAGAACAGTAGTTGCCCCCGGCGCCCTTGCTCGAGTGTCTTAATGACGTAAAGGTTTGGTTGGTTGGTTTCTAAATTTAAAACAAGAACAAAACAGAGGTGATTGTGTTTGGGCCCAGTGTTAATTTCAAAGCTCCTTCTGACCTGGGCCCTCTCAGCCAGCACATGAAACCTACATCTACCAACCTTGCCATCATTATGGACTCTTGTCTTTTAGCTCAAATCAAACCGATTTTATCCTTGCATGCTGTTATTTCGTCACATCTGGACAACTGCAACTCACTTTATTCTGGGATAAATCAAAACACCCTTCGTCATTTGCAGCCCAGAACCGGCCTGCCTTTTAACAGGGAGCCAAAAGCATGATCATATAAAACTGATCCTTGTGTCTTTGCACTGGCTCCCTGTTAATTTTAGAATTGTTTTTGAGATGTTATGGTTTGTTTTTAAAGCTTTGAATGGACTGGCCTTTCAGTACATCACAGACCACGTCCAAATTGACCGACCCCGTTTTGGTATTGTTTTGGTTTTATTGCTTTCATGATCTTATGTGCAGCACTTTAGAAACGTTCTGTTGCTAAATGTGCTGTACAAATAAAGTGGATTGGATCATTTTATGTCAATGCACCTCAACTCGTGCCCGGACCGCTGTGGTCCGAAAGCAAAAGCTCTGAACAGACCATTCGGGGGAAACCATCATAATCATCACAGCATGACAGACCAGAGTCTTTAGAGAAGATTCAAGAGTGAAGCGTTTGAAGATCCAAATGAGCAACGGCTGCAGTAATATAGGTTGTACAATGTCATTTGCAAATAAACTATGCAAGAGTTTAAACCGGTGGCAGCAAGTCATCAAAATGCCATTCATGACATTTACATTTTTGATTGCCACAAACGCTTTAAAAAAAATCTGTGCATATTTAACTCCTCAAACATTCCATCAAAGAGATGAATGAGCGAACATTAGAGCTAAAAACTACAGCATTTCAGTCATGAAACTCTTCGGAAAATCTGTAATTAGACCAGTTGTGCATCCCTTTGATACAAACAGCAAATAGGAACGTGATACGCTGCCAGAAGGAAAACAATGGATTTGGACCAAATGGTACAAATGGAGACGAGCAAAGAAGTTCAACGGCCTGTAAATACACGAATAAAGGAGAATGCTAACTGTGGTTAGCTTCATGCTATCGCTACCTTCGAGTGCCAGTTTTTTCACTTCTGCTGGACAATCTGTAAACATTTTCAAGACGACAAAACCTTCATACAGACCCGATTTGAACTGTATTTGTGTGGGCTGAATAGGCTTAAAGTCCGCCAGAAAGAGAGTGAAAAATTGTGATTCCCCAAAATGCTTTCTTGCCCTCAGTGGACGGATTTATTGTTGTTGAAATGTATTATATTAATTTCACCAAAATACCCCACCTCTTCTTGTAAGGATAATTGATCTTGGGGGGAAAAAAAAGTCTAATTGAAGTTTTCTGACACAAGGTTTAGGGGAAAACTGAAATATGAAGTGCCTGTAGTGCTCAAACTTAGCGCTTTCCTTGTCATTTTGATTGGATCAAATTGGATTCTTGCAGGCCTGACTCGCGGTAGGTGCGGGAGTTACCTGTGTGGCCTTGTCCTTCATGGACGAGGGGTAGGGTCCGTGAGGGTCCCGCGGCCACTGTCCGGTCAGGTATGGGCCCGTGATGGCGTCCAACGAAGAGGTCCTCCTGATGACACTGCAGCTCCTCAACGGCAACTTGGACCTTTCTGCAACAGCCAGTACAGCATATTTAGGTTTTCCATTTGCTATAGATCATATTCTTTATTTTCAAACATTTTCTGGGATAGTGGCCTACTATTTTTAAGACCTGCACCAAGGAGATGCTAATGCTGAAGATTAGGGCTGGCCGATGTCCCCTTAATTGGCAATTGACAATGTTTACAGTGAATCATTTCTCAATACAAGCATTTACCTAGCCTATATATAGGCTGCATATTATTTATGTTAGGAAACATGTGAGATTGCAGGATAAATGGATCTAAACTAAACATGATCTGAACAGTCATGGAACACACATTTTGCAAGAGAAATGTGTATAAACTCGTGTGTAAAAGTCACAGAGGAGAACAACTTATTCAGAGCGTCATCTGCTCCTCAATATCAAGGCTCATATTACACTAATACAAATGGAAATCGGTAGGGAACAATGCACCGCGGTGCAGAAATCTGACCACATGAACCGTACTAACGTGACGGTGCAAGTTTTAGTCCAAATTTCTTATTTAAGCTCCGTGGCCGTGTCACACGCATGTACGTGCACGTAAACTGAGCGCATGTGTGTCATCATCAGTTACCGCTAAACTGGAGACTGCAGGCAAAGTTACATCTTCCAAAAACAAATGAAATCCGCGTGCCTTTGCAAAAGTCTCTCCTCCTGATGGCCACGGCAGGCCAAAGGATAGATCCAGTGCGATGGCGGCGCAGACCAGTGTTAATTTTGACAACATATTTTAATTTAGTTTTAGTCTTAGTCTTTTGACGAAAATGTAATTCAATTTTAGTCGAGTTTTAGTCGACTAAAATTGCAAGTCAATTTAGTCGATTAAATTTAAGACACATTTAGTCGACTTTGTATTAATAATATTCATTATAATCATATTTAATCAAGGTCCTCTGCTTCATGGAGCTGCTCCTCATGAACAAAGCTCAGAGCTGCTCCTTTGGCAGTGAAGTTACATGATATGAGGCTCTTTCAGACGGTCAATAGAAGTTTGGATGATTTTAGTCTCTCCTTTCCATTTTAATTTAGTCTCATTTTCGTCGACTAAAATATCTGGACATTTTAGTCATAGTTTTAGTCGCATGAAAAACTTTTAATTTAGTTTTAGTCCAATTTTAGTCGTCAGAAATATCACTTTGACTAAAATTAAGACTAAATATTTTAGTCGACGAAATTAACACTGGCGCAGACAAATGCGTAAGATCCAATCTTGGTCATAATCCGCATCAAAAGCTTTGTTTCCAAAAAAGTACAAGCAGAATATCGTCCAGGAACAGCCCAAACACAAGCCTCAAATCAAATGTGCTGTTTTAGCTGAAACTGAAACTTATCAGTTAACGAGCACACGGCCCACTGCGCTGCTCTTTATTTTTCATTTCACTTTAGAGCACTGTGTTTTTCGTTGGTGAACGTGACAATATTTAGCAGTTTTGCATCGTCGCCTACGTCTTTGATGCTGCTGCTCTACACGCCCGCTCGTACCTCCCGTACTTCCTCTTCTCTCTCCATCGCGGTTCTTTAAAGCCGTTTAGCTTTCAAAAAGCAAAGTGAAATCATGCGGTGTTAAACAGTGAAGCTGCTTAAAGAGAGAGCCCCGAGCAGTCAGAAAATACGGCTAACACATCATACCTAAACTAGCATGTCCATCCATCCATCCATTTTCTTCCTCTTTATCCGGGGCCAGGCCGCGGGGGCAGCAGTCTCAGCAGAGATGCCCAGACATCCCGATCCACGCACACCTCCTCCAGCTGTTCTGGGGGGACCCCGAGGCGACACCAGGCCAGCTCGGAGACATAGTCCCACCAGCGTGTCCTGGGCCTTCCACAAGGCCTCCTCCCAGTGGGACATGCCTGGAGCACCTACCGAGGGAGGCTTTTTTCGGTTTACTTAGAATAAGTAGATCAATGTGTGTTTCTGACAGGAGGGGGCGTGGCTCTCCATCGTGATGTTTGTTAATCCATCACAATGGAAGATGACATCGTTCATCGGAACAATCCTTCTACAGACGCTAATACTGAACAGTGAGGAACAGAATCAATTTCATCCGGACGGGAGCGTTTCATTGTTGAACTCCTCCATTGAGTTACGACAGCTCTTGGCACATTTACTCTGGATTTTGCGATAGCTACAGGTCATGTTTTACAGAGTGGACTAGGGCTAGGCAATTATGGAAAACAAATAATCTCAATTATTTTCCCCATATTGATCGATCTCAATTTTTGAGTCGATTTTTTTGTTTAAAAGAAAAAAAACAATACATGCGGTCTTTCCGGGACGAGTGTGTAAACAGATGCTGTGGCCAAACTGAAAACTGCAGCCAACTCATCAGCAAAAACAAACTCCACACTTCTAGCATCACAGTGCAGCCTCCCCATGTCCCCCCCTCACCTGGCTAAGCAACACACAAACATCTGCAAAGGAGACGCAAAAAATGGAAATGTTTGAAGAATGTCAGAAGCAGAAACGAGCATACAATACATAAAGAAATGAGTAAACCGCACATTTATTGGTAAAAAAGACGATCAAACTTACAATTCACTGTTAGAAGTCCAGCTAATCCACCGCTGCAGCTTTAAAACAAATCCACATGGTCCAAATAGTGATCCATAGCTTTCTTAAACTCTTCATCCCAGTGGGCGCGTCCTGGTCCTCTGAGGCTTTTACACGTAAAATCAGCAGGTCCTCTCATGCTGCCATGCTCCTGTGTTTCCCGTTTGTTTGTGCCGACTGTTCCCTGGGATTGACCTGACAGGCGCTGCAGCATTACGCCGTCCATATTTTATTCAGAATGCGACCGGACTGGCCTTCTCCTCGATTAAACAACATTTTAGTCTAAATCACAATCAGATTAAAATTCGATTAATTGCCCAGCCCTAGAGTTGACACACTTTGACTTCCTTAAAATAGATTAATAAACGATTTTCCTAAAAGATCTCGTGCCAGAAGATATCGCTAGATCAAAATGCTGCAAGACGGTTTGTCTCTGTGTAGGGTATTATATATTTTCCAACATACTGTACAGCGCTCGTGCTTCACAGCTAGAAGGTCCCGGGTTCGATTCCCACCTGGACGGGGCTTTTCTGTGTGGAGTTTGCATGTTCTCCCCGTGTCTGCGAAGGTTTCCTCCGGGTACTCCGGTTTCCCCTACCACTAAAAACATGTACAATAGGCCAGGATGAATGAGAGTGTGTTTGAGAGTGCGCATGGGGGACGACGGATGGAAATTAGCCCACGGCTACAATCCGGTGTGGCTTGTTTACATGCATGAGACCTATGTATGTTCCTTAACATGCACTGCGCATTGAGTTGCCTTGTGTACGAAATGCGCGGTATAAATAAAGTTGCCTTGCCACTGTCCCGACCAAATAAATACAAAATAAAAAAATAAAGGTGCTTAAAAGATTTAGTTAATAGTTACCCACCAATGTTTACATAATATACATGTTTCATTTTCATTTTCATTTAATCATCAGGGGACGATGTAATCAACATAGTCAGTGCTGGTTTGGAGCTGGCTGAGCTAATGGCTAGTGCGAGCTAATAGCTGATGCGAGCTAATAGCTAGTGCGCATTTTCAACTCCTGCCCCTCGTTGAACCTTTCAACACAAATTGCCGTAGTATCTTGTATTCGTGTGGTCGGCACCGTGCACGTTAATGAACACAGCTCATCACGATAACAGAATCTGAAGTTCCATATATTGAGGCAGAAAGATATTCAAAGATAACCGATATTATTGAAGACCTCTTGATGCCACAGACCCTACAGCTCTAAAGCTTAAAAATGACAGTAAAGCCAAGAAAAACCACCTCAGGATGAAAACTAAAGTATTAGATTATAAAAAGGGGACAAAACTCCCATAAATGTTATGTACCAATAATGCATCATTTCTCTGTAATTATGACAGCCCTACATTCACCCACCTGCAATCACAAACACACTCACTCATCCTAGCCTATTGCACATGTTTTTAGTCTTTGGCGCCTGCACTTACAGCGGCAAGCGAGTAAGGAACTGAAATAAATTAACTGGGGGGAGGGGCACCATTAAAAATTCCTGCTTAGGGCAACGACCCTGTTTTTTAATAACATTCCCGTCCAGCCAGGGATTTGCTCTGCCCAATCCCGTCTTAAAGCCAAGCAGGACGGGCCTGGTCGGTACTTGGATGGGAGACCGTTTGGTAACGCTAGGAAGCCTAGCGAATGTAGTGAGTGAGTGGCAGGTGGTGGTCGGAGGGGCCGATGGTGCAGACTGGTTGCCTCGCTTGGGCGGCACGGTAGCGCAGTGGTTAGTGCTCTCGCTTCACAGCTAGAAGGTCCCGGGTTCAATTCCCACCTGGACGGGGCCTTTCTGTGTGGAGTTTGCATGTTCTCCCCGTGTCTGCGTAGGTTTCCTCCGGGTACTCCGGTTTCCCTACCATGAAAAAAACATGTACAATAGGCCAGGATGAATGGTGTGTGTGAATGTACGGGGGATGAGGGACCGTTGGCGCAGACGTGTGTAGTCGTGACGCGCTTCTGTCAGTCTTCAGGAAACTGAAGCTACTAATGTAGTTTACCATCACCGAGTATGGAGTGAATGTAAAATGCTCTCATGTAAAGAGCTTTGTGACCATGTCTGTGAAAGGCGCTATATAAATAAAGATCTTCTTCTACCCCAGGGCAGCTGTGGCTACAACAGTAGCTTACCACCACAGAGTCTGGAGTGAATGAATAATGAGAGTGTAGCGCTTCGAGAAATGTGGTAATACAGGCTTGTAAAGCGCAATACAAGTGTAAGACATCATCATCATTCAAGATTCAAGATTGTTTTATTTGTCAAACCATGTGACTGATTCGAAATTATATTTCTCTCATCCTTGATTGTGAAGCGGGGGGTGGGGGAAGAGGGGTGGGAGGGAGGGCAGGGAGTTCAGCTTCCCGATGGCCTTGTGTACGAAACAGTTTTTCAGTCGACTCGACCTGGCTCGTAGATTCCGCAGTCTCCTCCCTGAAGGCATTACTCTGAAGAGACTGTGATGGGTGCGTAGGGTCCCTGGTGATTCTGACGGCTTTGCGGGTGAGAGGGGTGGAGTACATGTCCTTAATGGAGGGGAGAGGAGCTCCACAGATCTTCTCCGCTGCTCTCACGATGCACTGGAGGCTCCTTCGGCAGGAGGCAGTGCTGGCGCCGTGCCACACAGTGATGGAGCTGGTCAGGACGCTCTCTATAGTCCCTCTGTAGAAGAACCTCACAGTGATGGAGCTGGTCAGGATGCTCTCTATAGTCCCTCTGTAGAAGAACCACACAGTGATGGAGCTGGTCAGGACGCTCTCTATAGTCCCTCTGTAGAAGAACCACACAGTGATGGAGCTGGTCAGGACGCTCTCTATAGTCCCTCTGTAGAAGAACCTCACAGTGATGGAGCTGGTCAGGATGCTCTCTATAGTCCCTCTGTAGAAGAACCTCACAGTGATGGAGCTGGTGAGGATGCTCTCTATAGTCCCTCTGTTGAAGAACCACACAGTGATGGAGCTGGTCAGGATGCCCTCTATAGTCCCTCTGTAGAAGAACCACACAGTGATGGAGCCTTTCAGGACGCTCTCTATAGTCCCTCTGTAGAAGAACCACACAGTGATGGAGCTGGTCAGGACGCTCTCTATAGTCCCTCTGTAGAAGAACCACACAGTAATGGAGCTGGTCAGGACGCTCTCTATAGTCCCTCTGTAGAAGAACCACACAGTGATGGAGCTGGTCAGGATGCTCTCTATAGTCCCTCTGTAGAAGAACCACACAGTGATGGAGCTGGTCAGGATGCTCTCTATAGTCCCTCTGTAGAAGAACCTCACAGTGATGGAGCTGGTCAGGATGCTCTCTATAGTCTCTCTGTAGAAGAACCACACAGTGATGGAGCTGGTCAGGATGCTCTCTATAGTCCCGCTGTAGAAGAACCACACAGTGATGGAGCTGGTCAGGATGCTCTCTATAGTCCCTCTGTAGAAGTACCACACAGTGATGGAGCTGGTCAGGATGCTCTCTATAGTCCCTCTGTAGAAGTACCACACAGTGATGGAGCTGGTCAGGATGCTCTCTATAGTCCCTCTGTAGAAGAACCACACAGTGATGGAGGTGGTCAGGATGCTCTCTATAGTCCCTCTGTAGAAGAACCACACAGTGATGGAGCTGGTCAGGATGCTCTCTATAGTCCCTCTGTAGAAGTTGCACATAACGGAGGCTGGGACTCTAGCTCTTCTTAACTTGCGGAGAAAGTAGAGATGCTGATTACCTTTCTTGACCAGAGATGTAGTGTGCATGGTCCAGGAGAGGTTCTCTGTGATGTGCACACCCAGGAACTTAGTGCTGGTCACCCTCTCCACTGCAGCACCATTGATTGTTAAAGGAGCATGCTGGACCTCTTTGAAAGTGCACAACAATCTCTTTTGTCTTCTCCACATTTAGAGAGAGGTTGTTCTCTGTGCACCACATGGCCAGACTGCTCACCTCACCCCTGTAGTTTGACTCGTCTCTGTTGTTGATGAGACCCACCACTGTTGTGTCGTCTGCAAACTTGATGAAGAGGTTTGATCATCATCATCATAATAGAGATAATGCCAAAGAGGCTAAAGCAAAAATGTTACCATATCTTCATAATATTCCCTCGTAACAAACTTCGAGTAGTATTTCACTAAATCAAAGCAAGTTAAAGTAACGTATCAAAGCTGTGGTCATAATTATGCATGCTCTGTCCACTACAAGTTCTGACTGAATCACTCAATCGTGCATGAGGAGATCAAAAAGCTCAAAATAGAGTTTTTTTTTCAGGTATGTGGCCTTTAAGACTCCAGCCCAAGTCTAAACAGAAGAAAGCGAAGCATGAGGAAGCGTGTGTGTGACGTGAAGAGGGCAGTGAGAGCAGACGTTAAAGACACACCACCCACAGCAGGAGTCATAAACAAACACAATGGACACGAGCCGGAGCAGAGAGCACTCTGCATTCCTGCGCAGACACGCACCAACAACACACAAAGGTTACACACAACACGCACGCCATAGACCCGACTTGGCCTTTGTTAATTTCCACTTAAAACATGTGCCCTTTTTACAAAATCTACTACACATGGAGCAGAGCGGGTCAAGGCTCGAGCTGCTTCTGTGCTCTCATATGGTTTACAAATATCTGGATCAATGTAAGAGCATGACCAAGATTCTCTCAAAGTAGAAGTCTGTAAGATTGCACAATGAGTGAATGAGAAAAGTAACTAACAGCTCCTTCCCCTCCTGATGGGACCTGAAAGCTCCTCCGTGTTCCCCGTTAACGTAATCCTGCCAGACTCTGACTAGTTGCTAAGATTTAAATAATAAGGAATAGTTATTATTTCATGTTACACACTGCTGGTTCGAAAATGCCACGACAACGCATTAGTCGTATATAGCACTTTTCTAGACGCTCTAAGTCACTTTAATACTTCATGTATTATTCGTTCACACCATAACTTGGTTATGCAGCCACAGCTGCCCTGGGGTAGACTGCCTGAAGCAAGGCAACCAGTCTGTGCCATCGGCCACTCCGACCACCACCAACCACCACCAACCACTCACTACATACACCCAGGCTTCCTGGTGTTTCCCAAACGGTCACCCATCAAAGTGACCGCTAGGCCGGGGCGACGGTGGCGCAGATGGTAGAGCGGGTTCAAACCCCGGCTCCTGCAGGTGCAGACTGTCGTTGTGTCCTTGGGCAAGACACTTCACCCAATGCCTATGTGAGAGTGGTTGGTGGTGGTCGGAGGGTCCGTTGGCGCAGATGTGTGCAGCCTCGCTTCTGTCAGTCTACCCCAGGGGAAACTGTAGCTACAAATGTAGCTCACCCCCACCATCATGGAGGGAATGAACCCCCTCCCTTTCATGTGTGAAGAGCTTTGGGTGTGACTTGTGTCATATGAAAAGCGCTATACAAATAAGATTCCCTTCCCTTCCCCTAGGCCCTTCCCTGCTTGGCTTCTGAGATCTGACGGATCAGGCAGAGCAAAGGTCCTTGATCCAAGATGGCTTAAAACAAATGATCCTGTAGCTTCATTTCCTGATTTTCATGCGACCTCCCTGTAAGTCCCTCCCCCTCGTCTTGCTGAGAAAAGACAAAAAAAAGTAGTAGCCCATGTGGCTGTAGTGAACCTATGGCGACAGTTTTAACTTCGCAAACAAAAGGATTTAGCTTGGCAAGAGATGGAGAGGTGAGGATCAAAAGAATACTCAAAGATGCACACTTTTTTTTTATTAAAGAACAACAACGTAGCACGATAACGGCTCTAAAAAGTAAATGTTGTATAATCGCCCCTTTAAGTGTTATGCAACACAAACCATTTTAACTTTAGTGGTTCTTAAACTAACATACTTAAGGCAGTTCTAGCCTGGTCAGCCAGTCTTTACCGCTTTCTGTTCAAAGAGAGAATTAAAAAAAAAAGCGTGTTTGCTCGCAGCCAATCAATACCTGCCGTGTTTCCTGCCACTCAAATGCAGAAGAGTCTCAAACTGTGCAGCATTCTGAACGAACTTCTCTCACCTGTAATTAAAAATGGTGCAGTACTTCGCCTGCTGATGTGAGTTAGGATAAGATGGACTTTACTGATCTCACAAGGGAGACATTCAACAGCTCTAAAGAATCACCCGGTAGTCAGGAAAAAATGTGAAATCATGAATAATGGTCATGTGCAAACAAAATAAAGGCATCTTATGTACAAAGGAAAACTACTTTTAAAAAAGAGGTAAATGATTATTATCATGAATGTCAAAGTTGACAGTGCAAAGTGCAAGTGAATTGTGATTTCTTCAGTGAGATATTTCTCGGTAAATGTATTGTTTTGTATAACAGAGTTATAATGTCTATATTGGAAGTGTTACACCATCCATACACAATCCCAGGCGAACAACTCAACCCTTTTGATCACAGGTGATCAGTTTTTAAAGTTTGTTCAGAGCGGTCCTCGATTTGAGTCCTCTGCATTTAAATGACGCAATACAAATGTTGCACCTGTGATTCAAGTCCGAGTCACACTTTTGATTCAGAAATGGTGGTTATGGAGGAACATGGCTGCCAAAACAATAAATCAATATATTTAAATGTATATTATGTTTGATGGGAAAATTCCGGTGCTAAGCATTAATCATAGTTTTACACCAGTGAAGTGACAATTTCATGAAGACGATTGAAAAAAGAAGTCGACATTTTGCTGTTCTAAACAATCAGTGACCTGTAGGAGGAGGGAGAGTCCCATACGCTAGGGACAGAACTGGGACTCGCTCGTTGGCCCTTTGGTACACTACTGTTTCACCACAGTTATGAAATGTTGCTCTTTTCTTCCAACAAGGAAATGAAATAAGATTGTTTTAAGTGTTAAAACAGAAGAAAGTACATTTTACAGCAAAATCTAGAGTTAACTTTCTGTTCTGGCAAAATAGGCGTCAGATCCCGTAAATGGCATAGCTTTAAACCTTCAAGGAAGTGACTAACATTATCATTCTTCACATACATATATTTTCACGTATAGGCTTACAACGATGCCGCTTTCATTTCCCCTTGTGGCAAAGGCTGTGCGAGCAATGTTAGCAATAGTAAAATTGCTTATTTCCTGTGAACCTCGCCCGAAAAGCACAGACTAAACCATATCCTGAGGCTCCTCTCTTTGTATGTTGAAAACACACAAGGTCTGGGGCCCCTCAGGCATTATAGCTGGGGCTGGGCAGTTTGGGGAAAGTATCTACCAGGCCTTGTTCTGGGATTTGTGTCGGACAATCAATATTCAGTTCACAGTGCACAGGAGCCTCACCATTTGGATAAAAGATTAAAAAAATAAAATATGCAGCTAAATAGAGTGCAGTATATACTGTATAAACAATAGGGTTGTGATGGATCTCACATCGGAGCTGAGAGCGCATGGGTTTGGATGTTCTCACAAAGAGCCAAGAGAGGAGAGAGAGAGGAGAGACAGAGGCGCGGAGGTACGAGGCTACGAGCTCACGGACCGGCGACGTGTGGAGCAGCTTCAGAAAAACGTAGGCTCCGACGCAAACTTCTAAATATTGTCCCGTTCACCCACTGTTTCTTAAACATTATGTTAAAGTTAGGGCAAATGCAAATAATAAGCTCCGATTTCCATTTGTATTAGTGTGAGCAGAGCCTTGTTAATGAGCAGCAGATGACGCTCTGAATAAGTCGTTCTCCTCTGAGACTTTTACGCACGAGTTTATACACATTTCTGTTGCAAAATTCGTGTTCCATGACTCTGTTCAGATCATGTTTAGTTTAGATCCATTTATCCTGCAATTTCCCATTTTTCCTAACATAAATAAAATGCAGCTTATATATACACACAGGCTATGTAAATGTCTTTAAAAATGCTTATAATGATGGTTCACTGTAAACATCGTCAACTGCCAATTAAGGGGACATCGCCAAACCCTAATATACAATATTATTGTACAGTACACTTATGGCGAGTTTCCACAGGCAGGCGCTACTCCGCCCAGTGCCTGATCTACCCTGTTAGGCAAGCGTCTCCACTGCCCAGGCCAGAGCCAATCAGGCCCGACCAGGCATACGTTGTGACGTGATTGGCCTCCGATTGGCCAGGGGAGAGAGGGGACCGCCCTCACTAAAACAGCCAGGTCATACGGCTTTAATATTTCACAACATCATACAGCCGATGATGGCATTTAACACAACTTTAGCTGCTGTTAGCATATTAGCATGTAGCTTACCTTCAAAGTTAGTCTTTTAACGGCCTCTTTCCTCTAGTATTTGCACCTCTGAATAATTCCATAAACTCCAAAGGGCAGCATTTGTCCACACCGTTATGTTATTCCTCCAGTAATGTGTATTCTAGCGTGCACGTCCATGGAGCACCGCCCACAACCGCTGCGGTCTTTTTGCTATGGAAATGCTACACATTGAAAACAGTACCGTGTCGCATACAGTGGCCAGACAGGGCTGGGTAGATGCGTAGAGTGCTGTCTGCGCTGTCGACTTAAACAGTTCTTCTTACCTGAGCTTAGACGAGTTGATACGTACCCGTCTGGGTCTTTGTGCGTGCCCTCAGTCTCGCAAAACGACCAAAGATGTTGTTGGCATTTGGCCAGGCGCATTGAGTTGCCTTGTGTACGAAATGCGCGGTATAAATAAAGTTGCCTTGCCTCTCCCAGCATGTTCCTATAGCTCCAAACGGGGTGAAGTTAGAATTGACCAAGTTCTTCCACGGGCACACACAAAGACCAGACAGTTACGCATCAACTTGTCTAAGCTTGGGTAAGAACATATCTTTTTTTAAATTTGATTTATTTGAGCTATTATTTACAGTGCGTTACTATTTACAATGTTTACATCATTACATTTACATTTTCACAATCTCTTAGTATGGAAAAACGGAGGCCTGTTTCTTTAACTAGCTTCCTCAATTGCTAATGGAAAATTGCTACACTAGTTGCACATGCACAAACACTGGATAAAGAGCACATACGGAACAAACACAAGTATTTCCCCGCATTTTCAGCCCCTTTAAACCCCACAGCAGCAGATGCATGATTATAATCCTCACTGGTATAAAGAAATAGGCACGCACATCCAAAGGCAGTAAAACCTGTGTGCTGGGTCCAAAATAAGATTACGGAGATAAGTGAAAGCTCCCAATTTGTTTATTGTTTCTTACACCATAAATATAAGTGAAAGCTCCCAATTAAGAAATTGGGAGCTTTCACTGCTGTGCGGACCCTTACTTTAATCTCTATAATCCTCACTGTGACAGACACATGTCATTTCAGTCCTGTTGCCTGGGAGGGACCTCCCAGTTCTATTATTTTACTTTGAAGGACAGAATCGCACATGACTACTTAATATGCGTAAACAAAAGGACATACTTTAGCTCCAATTACAGCTGTTCTAGTAATTCTACCAGAGTTCTGACTCTAAAGGCAACATGAAGTTTAGCGGCACAGAGCCTCCTCAGTGAGTAGGGATGAATACAGTTAAACGGTGCCTACTTGGTACCGACCGAAAAGCTCCGGTCGGGGGTGGTATTGAAAAACAAATTCTTTCGGTGCCAACTTTCAGTTCTTTTTCTCTCCAGACATTAATATATGACCCGCAGCGAGTCTAAAAAAAGCAACATGAACGTGTGAGCTCATAATGAGCCGCGTCAGCGCAAACGGAGCAAAGCAAAGTTATAACGTACTAAACTTTTGTAATAGAGATGGCTCAGCCGTGGTCCACAGCAGGACTGAGCCAGGACTAAACCAGGACTTACACCGGTTATAAAACCCAGAGCCAAACTAAACCAGTTATTATAAACCAGGACTGAATAAGAAACTTTAGTTTTTAGACAAATTGAAAAACAAAACAGAGCAGTGACAACAAGAAAGAGGTCTTTACCTTTAGCGACAGACTGAGTTTACAACTTTACAAGCCGCTGCAGTGAGGGGAATATCAAAGATTGTTTGTGGAAAAGTGGGCGAGTGGGTGTTAGACATTTTTGGTACAGTCTTGGTAAATTATTAGTGAGCACCACTAATCCTTAACACATCAATGATCCTGTGTAAGGATCTTCGATGTGTGGAGTGCTTTCGCTTCGTCAAAGCGCAGTGTTTAGAATGTTTTGGCTGAAATAAAAAAAACGTGTCATGTCTCTGCAGCTCAGGAGGTAATAATGTCCTTTCTCTCTTTATCACTGTTTGAGTGCTCAAAATACAAAGTTACAGGTGACGCTGCTGCAGCTCGTGTAGCTTCTAAAAAACTAAACGGTACCGATCCCCATCAGTGAGTGTAAAAGCCACTGTGGACACTAGCACTAGCAGTGTTAGCATTAGCAAGTGTGTTGCGATTAGCCTATTTATTATGAAACCAAGGTTATGACTGTACTACAGAGATGGTATGGCCGCACAGCATGACCCAATATGATATAAAGACTGATTCCCCACGTCCCGCAAATATTTCTACATTTCAGAAGTTAAGAATTGTGACCATTCAAATTCTTGCAGCTCTATTTTCCGCACCATAAGCCTGCTACGGTTCCACCAAAATCAGTCCAGGAAAATTCAGGATTGTATTCATTTTCCAGAAACTTTCCTCCACTTTCCAGACCACAGTAATCTCCCGATGACGAGGCCAGGACATCAAACACTCCCCGTTTATAGCAGCCAGCACTCTGACCTCACAGCAAGAAGGCCCCAGGTTCAATCCTGGGCCAGGCGGGTTCCTTTCGGAGCGGAGTTTGTTCTCTCAGGTCTGTGTATAAACTGTGTGTATAAAAGTGTTTATTTTACTGACAGACCAGTTACGTCTCGGCTAAGACCAAGTGCAGCAGCGTTTCTTCCTGGTGTCTCAGTTTAATTACATTGATATGTACACACTGTGCTCCTCATGCAACATGGCTTCCACAGCTACCGTGAAAACTAGATTCTGAATGTCAGAGGGACGGTCCTAGTAAAAGGTCAAAGTACTGGAGCGCCACCTCATGACATCAGCAGGTGGGGTCGGGTGTTTTAAACTCATCAGAAAACAGATTAAAGACCAGGAGAACTCTGAAAACACCACTGAAACGTAAAACCAAACTCCAGGCCTGTTTCCCATGAGTAAACTTCATAACATGATTAAAAGCTCACGTCAGTTCACTAGAAAATGGGAGTAATATTTTGGGTCCAGAGAGAAGTTTCCTTGAGCGGGCGGAAGGATAAATGGGCGGTTTATTAAACTGGAGAGCAGAAGCCAACATAAAAACAAACATGTGGTGGAGATCAGTAAACCACAGCGGAGCGGCTTCCTGTGAGGATGTACAGGACTGCTGGACACGGCCGCTGCAGAATGTACCATTTATAGATGTGATATGGTTTTGATCCACGAGACACGACTCCTATAGAGGAAAGACACTTTACCCAAGTAGATACAGTGCCTCTCGAAAGTACTAATACACCTTGAACTTTTGAACAATTTCTCATGTTTACAAACCTAAACATAAAGATTTTATTTTGAATTTTTTACTGAAAGTTCACACACAAGTAACAGACAACTGTGAAGTGAAAGTAAAATGATACATGATTCTGTTATTTTAGAAAAAACTGACAATTGAAAAGTGGGGCGTGCACAAGTATTCATACAGCATTTCCTGAGTGCATTAAATTGCCTTTATAACATTCCTAATGACTGCAGAAAGTTCACACCTTGCCCTAACCATTAAATAGAGGCCACCTGTGTGTAATCTACTCTCAGTATAATTCCAGCTGTTCTGTGAGGGCCTCAGAGCTATGGTCAGAGTGTATTGGTCACTAAACAACATCATGAAGGCCAAGGAGCTCACCAGAGAGGTCAGGGATAAAGCTGTGGAGAAGTTTAAAGCAGCGTTAAGTTATACAAAGATTTCCCAAGATTTGAACATCTCACGGAGCACTGTTCAATCCATCATTCAGAAATGGAAAGAGTATAGCACCACTGCAAACTTACCAAGACACGGCCGTCCACCTAAACTAACAGACCGAACAAGGAGAGCACTGGTCAGAAATGCAACCAAGTGCCCCAAGATAACTCTGGAGGAGCTGGGACGTCCTGCCGCTGAGCTGGGGGAATCTGTACATGGGACAACTATAAGTCGTACTCTACACAAATCTGGCCTTCATGGGCGAGTGGCAAGAAGAAAGCCATTATTGAAAGGAGGCCATAAGAAAACCCGTTTGAAGTTTGCTAGAAGTCATATGGAGGACACAGCTACCATGTGGAAGAAGGTGCTTTGGTCAGATGAGACAAAAAATTAACTTTTTGGCCCAAATGCAAAACGTTATGTATGGAGCAAACCTAACACTGCTCATCGTCCTGAGTGCACCATCCCCAGTGTCAAATATGGTGGGGGGGGGGGCATCATGCTATGGGGCTGCTTTTCCTCAGCGGGGACTGGGAAGATTGTAAGAATAGTTGGGAAGATGACATTACTTTAGCTTAATCCCTCCTGAGTTTACCAGATAAAGTGTTCAAAACTATACTTTTATGTGATACTGTTAAGTCACAAAAGTCGTCATTCACCACCTCAGACTTCAGCGCTTTGACATTTTCTGTCCTCCTCGCTGACAGCTGAACGAGAGGCATGACGCCGTAGATGGCGCTCATCTTCCCCTGGTCATTATAATCCAAGGCAAAACCCTGCCACCGCTGATCTGTGCAGAGGCGGTGCGTTTTGTTTGGTGTCCCGGTGTCTGCAGTGCACGAAGCTAATAATGCTACAAACACCAGCACCAGGCCCCCTCCGCCTCCCGGGCAGACACCCAGGAGGGAGGGGTTTCCCTCTGGTCCGAGGGGGCTGCTGTGTTTCTCAGTGAGAGCGCACAGGGGAAATGGCTGATAGTAGCTAGCGGGCCCCCGCGGCACATCTACAATATTTCTTCGATTCCTATCGAACATATTTGCATATTGAATCAAAGAGGACGTATCGAACGATTCGATATATCGAGAATCGTTGCATCCCAAGTCAGCACAACAGACAAGTGTACATGAGAGTAATAAAGAGACAGAAACAAACCGGTGGGGCTGAGAAAGAAGCCCCATGTCTAAAGAGTGGATAACTAAGGCCATGTCCACACGTATCCCGATATCTTAATAAATGCAGACTTTTCTCCTACCGTATAAAAAATATATCGACAGTACATTATGAACGATGCAGCGAATGTCTACTTGCACGTACGCACGAGCCATAGAACATGCACGCCATCGGCACTGCACTCTCTGCATATCACAGCACAGCTACAATAGTTTTTCTATAAACAAACCACTAAAACCCAAATCTGCGTTTTAAAGGTGACTTTCAGATTCACAAGTGATATTTCGTCTGGGGACCACCAATTCATTTTCTTGTAGGGGTGTTTATTGGGCGCTACAAATGTCTATCATGTGTGTCTGCAGTAGCCATAGCCAAATCGTATCATCGCATCAGATGACGTATTGTAAACTTTCGAGCTAAACTATTTAGAACAATGTCTAAAGCTTGATCGAAAGATGGCGTCGCGTCTGCTGTTGTCATGTTGGATTTTTTAATTCCTAATCAAACTTCCATATGTCGAATAGTGCATCATCGTCTTGCCGTCCCTCCTCGTTCTGTGATTGGTCCCCAGACTGCTGTGCAGTTTGGAATGAGTCAAGCGCACACAGCAGTCTGGCGTTAGCCCGGCTACAGGAGCTCAGCGCTTGTGCCCGATTCAAACCACCTGAATCCACTTCGGCAAAGTCCTGAAGAAAAATATTCTCCTGGTCAAGAGCCCTCATGACCAAAAGTCCGCTCGTGTCCCGTTATATCCAAACAGTGTGAGTCCACTGCGCTCCAAAGACGGCACACATCCAGCCACTTGACCACTGCTCCAGAAGACTCCCATATCAAACAGGTGTCGGTGTCGTACCCACAAACTGGCTTGGATATTTTGTGTTAAGTGCCTTCTGGCAACTACGCGGTACCCGGCACTTCGTAGGGTGGGTGATGTCACGGGCCTCACCGCAGGACTTTACTCAGGCACGGAAACCACTTGACTACTTAAATAAAAGAATGAAGAAGTACACCAGCAGGTAAAAAACCTTTAACAAAAGAGCACACACAAACCCCAGAACTTAGATTATGTCAACATAATGGATTTCACAGAATATATTTTACTTTTTCTCTTTTACTTTTGTCTTTAAACTCTGTATAATTAACTTAGATCTATCACAGCCATTAAATCTGTCACATTAATAAATTGCATATACCATAGCATAAACATAAACAGCCTGTCCCTTTTCTTTAGAATAAATCATTGTTTTAAATTTAATGTGTACAACAGTTTAAATAAAAAATGCACTCAATGAGTGCATTTAGAAGTGAATTTGAGAAAGGCAACATGGAAGAGTCAAAAGGGTTGAATGCAAAGGCTGCCATCGTGCAGCAAAGTTGAACATGTCGGGAGGTGTTACTTCTTCCAAAATGTCTAACAGCAAGCTATAGACTCAAAACAAACACTATATCCAAGATGTAAATCTTATCCCAATCTCAGCATCTGTCAAAAATAATGGAATCAAGTTAAAATATTGAAACGGGCTATAATGGTGTCGCCCTAATCTTCACACATGGTCTGGCCACCGCAGAGTCCAGACCTTTACCCTTTTGCGCCGCAGTGAACAGAGGGCCTTTGACTGTGAGGCCGAGTGTGTGGAGGAACAGTGATGTCAGCGCGGGGAGGGAAAGGTCAGAGAGGATCAGGCAAATCCGCAATCAAGTCTAGAACCAACGTCATTTAAGACATTTAAGCATTACATCAGCCTTGGTCTGCTGTACATTAAAGCAGGTCTGTAAGTGTAATAGAGTGCATATCATTGACAACCTGCAATTTCAAGTAACACATGTAATATTAAATATATTTGATTACAAGTCCAGCCCTTTACTGATCAAAGCAACTAATCAAAATCCCCCAGTGCCATCGCTTTGACCAATGAGAGAAGGTTTCCTGTGAACCGGCCTGTCATTCACGTACACAGAGAACAGGGAGGGGCTTTCAGGTCCCATTAGGAGGGGAGCGAGGTTGTTTACTTTTAAAATGTCTGTTTTTCATTTTGCAAACTGACCTTCTGGCCCTGCATTTTGTCTCTAATCAAACATAAATCACTTTTAAGTAGCATTTCAGAAGCTGTTTTACTTTCACTTCATTATTACATCCACTAAAATTATTAGAAAGTAAACATTCCCATTACTTGAGTAAATACTTAAATACTTTGGCTACCCACCTCTGAAAGTAACATGTAAAACTAATATTTTTACTAAGGTCCCTGCCTTTGCAGGCCTCCGCAACCAATCAAGAGTCTGGCAGGATTACGTGTGGACCAATGAGACGAGCTGTCCTGTGCACAGGGAGTGAGGGGGGGTGAATTATTATGCATGTTTCACAACAACCGGAAAAAATTCATTATTTTTCCACCAGAAGTTCCCATATGAAGCTTATTTCTGGTTTCGTATAAACACTTTTGGACTGCACTTGCACTGGTGTTTCACATTATATACTGTAATCTATTCTAAAACACATTCATCCTAGAAACATGGTGCGAACAGATGCTTTGTAGTGAATCTGAACCAGTCACACGGTCAGACAGCTCATTCTAAAGATGAAAAGCCGAGGTAGTGTGGCCAAGGTGAGGAACGGTGGGCAGTTTGTGAATATCACAGTGGAGTGAAATCTTCAAAGTCACACGTGCAATGCCCGTTTGTGAGGATGAGTGCGGGACAAAGGAGAGAAATGAGCCAATGCCAAAATACTGTACTTTTAATGACCCAAACGTTTCATTTCTTAAAGCTGCCCTCAGCTTTAGGTTGCGTTCACGTGACGTCCCAACATGATGAGCCTATAGCTTCAAACTGAGGCACTGGACAACTGAGAATTCCATGGTGGTACCTGTCGAACTGTGAACGCGTTTGTCGTACGTTTTGGCCAATATCTTTGTCGTTACTGGGAGAATCTACAAACAAAAACTGTCTCAAAGTTTGTCTTCTCTGTCAGCACGTACCATGATCAAATTATTTGCTCTGAAAGGTGTCCTAAAGTAATTACAATATACGAAAATATGAGCGTTATGCATTATTTTCCAAGAAATGTAGATTTAATGACAGTTTGAGAACAATTGAATGCTTTTTAATGACATTTAAGGCCTAAATTATGGAACAATTCATTCAATGACTTTCTAACACCCTCAGAAACCCGGTTATTATTTCTAAGGAGACAACAGAAACAGGGCTATTACACTCACGATCTCCTCGGTCAGGTCCCTGTTCGTGCACTGCCACTCAGGGCTAAACGAGGGGGACCTGAGAGGTGCCACTGGGCTGGAAAACCAACAACGGGCAGGGAGGCACTGGGAGAGAGCCCAGGCCTGCGGTCTGCCTGCTGGGCTGCTGTGGAAGACTTGTGTTTCCTGCCTTACATGGTACACTGGTCAAGGTTGGAGGTCATCTCATTCAAAAAGAGCAGAGGAATGTGAAGCGCTCCGCCAAAACAACGACGAGGCTGTGCTGGGAGACGAGCGGGGCCCGATGTGGATGATCAAGGGCCCGCTATACTGCAACGCATACCTGGAGTTGCGTGTTGTATCATTGAGAAATCTTGCACACTCAGGAAAAATAACCCTCAAACAAATAAACAAAATCCTCAAATACGTGGAACTCAAATCCTTCAACATTAAAAGACAACCAGCTCAGGCTTTTACCAAAATGGTTCACAAGATAAAACTTAGCTTTCCACTTTTAAACACAAAAGAGTTTCCATTTTCTCCCTCCCAAGCCAAAATCCACTCCAAACAATGACATGTTGCTGCCACATCTCCCTGACCTCCGGCTAGGTTTACATAGAACCACCAGTCACAAATGCGGGTGGAATTTGATGATTGGGGGCGGAGGCTTCACACGCCGTCACAAACTCTTGTGAACTGGAACTGCATGTTATGATTAATGGCACGAATTATTGCTCCCCGTTACAAATATTGCCCCGCTCTTCTGCGTGCTGCTGTGGGCCATTGGGAATAGTTGCGTCCTGTCAGGAATCTTAAGTATCGGGCAAATGTGGCACCTATAAGTAAAGATAAGTCTAAATCTAAAGAATATCGTTCCCATTCTCGTTTGCAGTATACAGTCAGAGTTTATGTGGACGTGAACATTGAGAAACTGCACTGGTACGCGCCTTTGCTTCTGATTTGTCCCGTTTAACCTGCGCCTCTGCTCCACACCGAGCTGGACTCTCTCCATCGCCTGTCGTGGCTCACTGCCCTCTCTGCAGCGTAGGTTTCTATCAATTTTCAGAGCAAGTGTAACCCACATTTAAATATGCCTCTTTCATAAATATAATAAAGCTATCGATTTCAAGATTCAAGATTTTTATTTGTCAAACCATGTGAATGGTTTGAAATTATATTACTCTCATCCTTGATTGTGGAGCGGGGGAAGAGGGGTGGGAGGGAGGGCAGGGAGTTCAGCTTCCCAATGGCCTTGTGTATGAAACTGTTTTTAAGTCGACTGGACCTGGCCCGTAGATTCCGCAGTCCGCAATTTAGCAGTTACACCTCGTTTATTTTGTAAACGAGGCAATCTAAGGGTCTCTGAGAAATACAGCATTGCTCTTAGCCAATGAGCTGCTGCAAAACGGCGCATTGTCCCGCCCCCCCATCTCCGTCTTCTTGCCGCCCCCTCCATATACACATTCCCCTTGGACTCTTTTGGACGTTTTAGTTGGGACTTAGGACTCTTCACACGCAGGAGGTGGACTTGGTGTCAGTCGCGGAACTCAAACTCCATCATACGGTTCTGTTGTGACCACAAAAGTTGAAGGTTCATTCAATGTACACTCGACTTACTGTGAAACCTGATATGTATTAGAAGGGTGCACCCAGGTAAGAAATAATTGCAACTGTTTGTGAAAACAAGGTTGTTCTGGAGAAAACTGTTGGTACTAACACACTGAAGGTTTATTTAAAACAATGTTTATTTTATTCTTTTATGAAAATACACGCCAGCTTTTTTCTAAACTTTAAAGCCTTTGTCCAAGTCTCATTCATATCACTTCTCCTGTAAGAAACCGAACCTTCTGGTCCAACTTTCGAAGCTCTCTATTACATAAAGTTTTAAGTGATACTTTAAGTAACGCGAGTGTTACACAAGCGTGACAGAACAGTGATTCCTACCCTACGAATGCTCTCCCGCTGAATTACAAATCACCACTAATCATCATGAAAGGTCATGTGACCAAAAACATCCTCCACGAACGTCACAAACATCAGGAACCGATTCGCTCTGTTAAGAACCTATTTAAGATGCATCAAGTAATGTCAGCAATGATGGAGAGATGCTATTGGTAATGTATCGAGTGTATGTGTAAACCCCATTACACAGCACAACAAGCGATTAATGTGACTGACCATATATTTAGTCACATCACAGGGGAAATTCTACCTTAACAACAGCCCGACTATGGCCAACCTTTGAGTTTGACAAAAACGTACACGCCACCACCAAAAGGAAAAGCTTCGTTTTCATCAGAAGCAAGGCACGCTTTTGTATTCGAAAAAAAGAAAATCATTTTCCACATTTGATCCATCAAGGCAAACAGTCAGGATAAATCTTGAGCGGGCAGTTTCGGGTAGTAACTGAATACATTTATTTAGAATACACATTTTAACTGTATTTCAAGTACACTCTTTTATTTGAGGGAATTTAGAATACAGTGACTTTCCTGATATCAAAAGGAACATATCACAGTACTCAATCATTACATTTGTTTTATAATCATGACATTAATAAGAAAACATCAAAACAGTCAGCGAAAAGTTTAGCTCGGTCCTTTCCCGATTGTGGGCATTTTTTATGACTTTTTTTCATTCCGAATCAGTGATATTTAAGTAACAGGCGTGTAAGCAAGTGTAGCCTAAACATCGCCTTAATCATATGCTGCTTTTATGCATGAATATAATGCAAGTCAATGCGAAAGTACTCCAAGTATTCAGAATACTGTGATTGGTCAATGTAACGGAATACTGTACTTTGCCAAATACATTTTAAGGCGAGTATTCAAAGTCTTCTCCCCGACACTGTGAGCAGGGATCGTGGTCAGGATAGCCCGACTGGAGGTTTTACTGCGAATGGTTTTGGGTTGTTTAGGAAACCCATTCAAGACACGGGGCAAAACATGCACACTCCACACGGACAGGCCACACTTTGCACGGGAATCAAACCTGAGACTTTCTCGAGGGCGCCAACCGCTCAGCCACTGCACTGCCTAACGCAATACAAAACCACAGTGCTCCATTTTCTGAAAATGCAGCAAAAGAGCAGCACAAACGTGAGGGGGAAATCTATGAAAAAGTGACAAAAATGTGTGTCGAAAACGCACCAAAGGAGCGATGAAAAAAAAAAAAAAGTAAAAAAAGTGATGACCATGCAGCAACAACACTACGACAATGAATCATTTTGATGGGTTTTGTCGGTTTTAGCTTTCAAATGAGGCGCTACTGGCCTATATGCGGTAAACTCCAGTCGAGAAGCTTTTAGATTGGGTTAAAGCCAAACTGGAGATGAGACACTTGGTTAAGGTGGGTGGTAAGAGGTCAAACAGTCTTGAGAATAGTATTAGTTACTTTTACTCTGCAAAATGGGAAACACTGGTTTGAGAGACTCCAATGAGCCTGGACGGGACATTTGAATGAAGCAAAGACCTACCTTGCACCGGCGTCTGCAGCAGTTAAGTTTAGAGTTAGTATATTTCCTAAAGACGGTTGAATATGTGAGTGAGTAAAGCAGGGGTCTCCAACCAGTCAGTCCTTTCCAAGTAGCTCCCTAAACACTTTCAATCAATCAATGGTTTTGTACAGCCCAATATCACAACAGGAGTTGCCTCATAGGGCTGCACCGAACCGCCTCTGCATTTCTACATAAGCTTCATGAGTCAAATTTAGAGTTGCATCGTCTCGGATATTCCTGTTTTCATCAGCAGAGGGCGCACCACAGGTAAGAATACTCACACTGTTAATACTAATAACCTCAGATCTCTCACCAAAGCTCAGTCATCACATAGTTCCTTAAATACTCAGTCCCCGCCCACAGTGAACATGGCTCTTTTAAATGTCCGCTCTCTGCTGAATAAGTCTTTTATTGCAAATGATTTGATTTTAGATAATAATCCTGATTGTTTGTTCCTAACTGAAACCTGGCTGGAGCTGAGGCCTCTCCTCCTAATTTTAGCAGTGCCTTTTCAACCAGAAATGGAAAAAGGGCAGTGGCACTGCCTCTATAAGCACAAATACACTCTCCACCAAACCTATTTTATTTGATCAATACACGAGTTTCGAGCACCACGCAGTTATCTTTAGTAACCCCCGATTTTATGTGTCACCATCTATAGACCGCCCGAAAGATGTCCCCTTTTTATTCATGAATTCTCAGACTTTGTCAATTTTACACAGCTCCTTTAATATGATCATTTTAACCGGTGATTTTAATCTACACATAGACAACATTTTAGACCAGGGGAAAGATAGACACTATCAGATGTAATATTTTATCTAACCAAAGTAACACGGCTTTAAATACATCTGGTTGTCTACTTGTTCCAGAGGAAACACTGCACAGTTTTGTCCAGGTTAATGCTGAGATGCTTGATAAAGTTTTCTCCTCAGTGAGTCCCACCACATATCTTTTAGACCCCGTCCCAACCCCGTTTTTTAAAACATTGTATGAATCCTTTAAAGATGAACTTTTACACATGATGAATTGCTCTCTTCAGACGGGGGTCTTCCCTGCTGCCTTTAAGGGGGCGGTGGTGAGGCCCCTGCTGAAGAAGAGCAATTTGGACTGTAATAATTTTAACAACTTTAGACCGGTATCCAACCTACCATTTTTAAGCAAAATCTTAGAAAAACTTGTCTATATCCAACTTAATGATTTTATAAATGCACATAACGTCCTTGAGAAATTCCACTCTGGCTTTAGAGTAAACCACAGCACAGAGACGGCCCTTTTAAAGATCTTAAATGATCTTAGATTAAATTATGACTCACAGAAGGTCACAGTGTTGGTTCTACTGGATCTGAGCGCTGCCTTTGATACAGTCGACCATACTATTCTTTTAACTCGTTTAAAACACATCGGCCTCTCTGGTGCTGTCCACAAATGGTTTACATCCTACCTCACAGACAGGACATTCATGGTGAGTGTGGATACATGCTCCTCCAAGGTCCATAATATTACATGTGGTGTGCCCCAGGGTTCAATTTTAGGCCCAGTGCTTTTTAACCTGTATATGCTCCCTCTTGGTGATGTCATCAGGAGACATGGAGTCAACTTTCATAGTTACGCTGATGATACACAGTTGTACATCTCCATGTATCCTGATGACATCAGGCCAATGGATGCACTTTTTAACTGCATTTTAGATATCAAATCCTGGATGGCAGAAAACTTTCTCCAGCTTAACCAGGACAAAACTGAAGTTTTAGTCATCGGTCCTGAGGCCCAGAGAGAGAAACTTTTACCCAAACTACAGTCATTGTCTTTTAATCCTTCCTCACAGGTGAAAAACCTGGGTGTGATTTTTGACTCTGAGCTGACTTTAATTCCACACATTAAGAATATCACAAAGATAGGTTTTTATCATCTAAAGAACATAGCCAGAGTCCGCCCCATTCTCTCTCGGGCCAACACGGAGACGCTCATGCATGCTTTTATCACCAGTCGTATCGACTACTGTAATGCCCTGCTTTCTGGTCTTCCCAAAAAGAGGATCTCAGGTTGACAACTTTTACAAAATTCAGCAGCTCGTGTCCTGACGAAGACCAGGAGGCGGGACCACATTACACCGGTTTTAGAGTCGCTGCATTGGCTCCCCGTGTGTTTCAGGATCCATTTTAAAGTTCTTTTAATGGTTTTTAAATGTCTTAATGGTCTTGGTCCTTCTCATCTCTCAGAACTGCTTTTACCTCATGAACCTTCACGGCCCTTCGCTCCTCCGGCAGGGGTCTCCTAGTTATTCCTAAAGTCAACAGAAAGACTCACGGCGAGGCGTCTTTCCAATATTATGGCCCTCGCCTCTGGAACGACCTGAGGAGGAGCTCAGGACCGCAGAGAACGTTCATGTGTTTAAGAGCAGGCTCAAGACCCACCTTTTTAGCATAGCTTTTAACTCACATCTATTTATTCAGTCCTAATTATATATCGTTTGTTTTTTAAATGTTGTAATCTGTAAAGCACTTTGTGATACCTTTTGGGATGAAAAGCGCTTTATAAATAAAGTTTGATTGATTGATTGATTAATGCTAACAGCAGCATGCTAATGCATGCTAATGCTAACAGCAGCATGCTAATGCTAACGACAGCATGCTAATGCTAACGACAGCATGCTAATGCTAACGACAATTAATCAAAGCTGGGACAGAAACTATGATTGAATCGCCAAAAGTAATAAAATAAAACCAGCCACTACTGGAGTGGCCATGTGTGTATGTTTTTGCATGATTATAGATCACAGATTTTGAAAAATCTGCCAAAAATATCGGCTGGGCATATCGCATCTGCCCAAAAAATACCCCAAAATTGTCATCGACCTCAGATAAACCCCCACAATTTATCGCAAAATCACTAAAAACAGAAGACATGTGCAAAGGGTCAATTTGAGTTATTTTTTCCCATTTTGTTCCATTTGAGCCTCGTTTTGAAACTGATTCAGTGTTTTTTAAAATCTTGTTTTGACACGACGGAAGTGTGGTCAATACAGCTTGGAATGATGGTTGTTGAAAAACTGAGATTGTTGACCTGGAAATCCGCAATGCAAATGAAACAGATGCACATCGACAATATGGACAGACCACATAGATTTGTGACAATGAGGGCTCAGTGCCCGATTATTACATCTCGGACATTAGTATGTTAACTTGATAATGTTGTACTTGTCAGCTGCTTTGTTTTCTTTTGTCTTACCCCTGTCTGTTGTTTTGTTTATTTTGTTTTGTACATGTAAAGTAAAAAGGTTGGAGACCCCTGGTGTAAAGCAACACTAAAGACGATCAGTCCCTTACCTCTGGACACTGGAGAGTCTGGGAGACAGATGGAGTCCTTGTTCTCCGGGGACAGTCTCTGCTGCGGTTTGGGATGCGCGTTACCATTTCCTGGGCTGAGCGTGGGGCTGGAGGGCGGACTCGAGCCCCGGCTGTTCGTGGCGCCCCCGGGGAGAGCCTGCTGCAGCAGCCGAGGGGGGCTGCCGGCCTGACCTCCACAGAGAAGCTGGTAGGGCACCGTGGCGCGCATGGGGTGCAGCCGACAGCCGGGAGAGCCAGCATTGCTGCGTCTCACTCGGGACTGCTGCTGTGGATGGAGAGAGTTGCTGGGAGCGGACATCCTCCTCCGGGGGAAAAAAACAACTGGCCGTGGCCTAAATCCCTTTTACGCAGCGAGAATTGAGAACGTTGCTGTGACAGTCGCTGGAGCCGATGCGTAATGGGAAGCACTTTCACAAACATTAGCTTGTGTTAGCCAAAGGGGGGGAAAAACGCTAGCTTCCTTTATTTCATCTCATGCAGCCGACAAAAAAAAAAAAAAAAAAAAACGTATCCAAAACGCCCCTACTTCTGCTTCACTTACCTGACCACTGCTTAAACGTGTTGGCACCGGTTTTACGCATGGGACAAGCGCCCTGGGAGTAGTTCTCAAACTTTTCCACAGGTCTCGCTCGTGCTCACTGCTGTAGTGGCTCCTCCGGCCGCTCTCTCGGGGTAATGACAGTTGTGTCTGCAGCTCGTGCAGAGCTCCGGGGCTGGTGTCGGGAGGCGGGGTGCCCACGCTCTCCTCCGCTCCCCATTGGACAGCGCTCCCGTACAGTAAGTCCGCGCATTGGTGCAAAGTTTGCTCGGGCTCGCGACCAACCAATCATCTTTGTTCGACGTTCTTCTGCTTCCCACTATTTTCAACAATGAAGCCTTCTTAAAGAGGAATAGATACACGTACAGGTCCGCTACAGTACAATAACACTGCTCCACACTGATACACGTACAGGTCCGCTACAGTACAATAACACTGCTCCACACTGATACACGTACAGGTCCGCTACAGTACAATAACACTGCTCCACACTGATACACGTACAGGTCCGCTACAGTACAATAACACTGCTCCACACTGATACACGTACAGGTCCGCTACAGTACAATAACACTGCTCCACACTGATACACGTACAGGTCCGCTACAGTACAATAACACTGCTCCACACTGATACACGTACAGGTCCGCTACAGTACAATAACACTGCTCCACACTGATACACGTACAGGTCTGCTACAGTACAATAACACTGCTCCACACTGATACACGTACAGGTCTGCTACAGTACAATAACACTGCTCCACACTGATACACGTACAGGTCCGCTACAGTACAATAACACTGCTCCACACTGATACACGTACAGGTCCGCTACAGTACAATAACACTGCTCCACACTGATACACGTACAGGTCCGCTACAGTACAATAACACTGCTCCACACTGATACACGTACAGGTCTGCTACAGTACAATAACACTGCTCCACACTGATACACGTACAGGTCTGCTACAGTACAATAACACTGCTCCACACTGATACACGTACAGGTCTGCTACAGTACAATAACACTGCTCCACACTGATACACGTACAGGTCCGCTACAGTACAATAACACTGCTCCACACTGATACACGTACAGGTCCGCTACAGTACAATAACACTGCTCCACACTGATACACGTACAGGTCCGCTACAGTACAATAACACTGCTCCACACTGATACACGTACAGGTCTGCTACAGTACAATAACACTGCTCCACACTGATACACGTACAGGTCTGCTACAGTACAATAACACTGCTCCACACTGATACACGTACAGGTCTGCTACAGTACAATAACACTGCTCCACACTGATACACGTACAGGTCTGCTACAGTACAATAACACTGCTCCACACTGATACACGTACAGGTCTGCTACAGTACAATAACACTGCTCCACACTGATACACGTACAGGTCCGCTACAGTACAATAACACTGCTCCACACTGATACACGTACAGGTCCGCTACAGTACAATAACACTGCTCCACACTGATACACGTACAGGTCCGCTACAGTACAATAACACTGCTCCACACTGATACACGTACAGGTCTGCTACAGTACAATAACACTGCTCCACACTGATACACGTACAGGTCTGCTACAGTACAATAACACTGCTCCACACTGATACACGTACAGGTCTGCTACAGTACAATAACACTGCTCCACACTGATACACGTACAGGTCCGCTACAGTACAATAACAATGCTCCACACTGATACACGTACAGGTCTGCTACAGTACAATAACACTGCTCCACACTGATACACGTACAGGTCCGCTACAGTAAAATAACACTGCTCCACACTGATACACGTACAGGTCTGCTACAGTACAATAACACTGCTCCACACTGATACACGTACAGGTCCGCTACAGTACAATAACACTGCTCCACACTGATACACGTACAGGTCCGCTACAGTACAATAACACTGCTCCACACTGACACACGTACAGGTCTGCTACAGTACAATAACACTGCTCCACACTGATACACGTACAGGTCCGCTACAGTACAATAACACTGCTCCACACTGATACACGTACAGGTCTGCTACAGTACAATAACACTGCTCCACACTGATACACGTACAGGTCTGCTACAGTACAATAACACTGCTCCACACTGATACACGTACAGGTCTGCTACAGTACAATAACACTGCTCCACACTGATACACGTACAGGTCTGCTACAGTACAATAACACTGCTCCACACTGATACACGTACAGGTCTGCTACAGTAAAATAACACTGCTCCACACTGATACACGTACAGGTCCGCTACAGTACAATAACACTGCTCCACACTGATACACGTACAGGTCCGCTACAGTACAATAACACTGCTCCACACTGATACACGTACAGGTCCGCTACAGTACAATAACACTGCTCCACACTGATACACGTACAGGTCTGCTACAGTACAATAACACTGCTCCACACTGATACACGTACAGGTCTGCTACAGTACAATAACACTGCTCCACACTGATACACGTACAGGTCTGCTACAGTACAATAACACTGCTCCACACTGATACACGTACAGGTCTGCTACAGTACAATAACACTGCTCCACACTGATACACGTACAGGTCTGCTACAGTACAATAACACTGCTCCACACTGATACACGTACAGGTCTGCTACAGTACAATAACACTGCTCCACACTGGTCACACGGCTCTGCTTCATCTTTTGCGCTAACTGTTTGTTTGTATATATTTGTAAATGTATAGCACTATTCTGTATACAAGCAAGATAGTAAATGCAAATACCAGAGGTGGGTAGAGTAGCCAAAATATTTTGTAACTTATCGTGGAATTTCTTACCACTGTAAATGAAAAAAAAACTTGAAAGTATTGTCTTATCAAAAGTGCAATTTATTTAATGCGGAGAACCGACACAGAGTACAGTCCATGGTGAGTTCTGCTATAGACAAGCACATGAAAGAGAATCACCGCATGGGCATGGGAGTGGTACTGCTCAGATGTAAATGCAGGCGCCCAGTTGGTGCCTCGGATGATCATGCATCACCTTTTGTGATGTTCAGAGGGCAGTCCATTTAGAGCTAGCCTGGTGGGACCAGAATGATTCCCCTCTGTATTTTTGCATACAGCGGGGAATCAGTCTGGTCACCCCGTCCTCGTTTGCGGCTTCCGCAAAATCAATCCGTTCACGTGCAATCAGATTTGTTTATTTGCCGTGATTTTTCCAGGCTAAGTTAGAGCAAGACACAGGAAGGCCTTTGTTTCAGGGACAGGTTTTGGCATATTTCCTTAGGTGTGAAAGGGGCAGTCCGTAGCGCCCTCGTCTGGCGGGGCAGGACGCCGGCACTTCAGTAGAAACTCAGCATGTCTTCAGACGGTCTTCTGGGCATTGAATAACGGCCCAGCCTTCCACCAGATAGGTCAGTTTGCAGTGGCGTGCTGGGACCTCTCAACTCTTAGTCTGTTTGTGTATTTGCTGCGACTGGTTTTAGTTTACGTAACTCTAAAAACGGTCACAACAAACGTTATTGAGTAACATTGCTTTCAAATTATTCTACTTTACTTGTGAGTAACTGTGAGTGAAAAAGTCTTATTTATTTTTAATGACGCCATAGGTTGTGTGAAACAAAACATAAACCCATGTGGAAATCGTGATGCCTGTACTTCCAAAGAAAATTCCAAGAAAATGGCAGAAAATACAGAAAAACTAAATAATTCCAAAGAACAAGGAGCACGAGATCAAACTACATCGATTTTATTGATCAAAATGAAGCATTTGCCACTTATATATTTACTCACAATGGAAGTTATTTTTACTCAAGTAAGACACAGATAGATGCAGGTACTTGATTCATCTTCTGTACTCAGTAGTTGAAGTCTTCGAACGTTTCGCCTCTCATCCAAAAGGCTTCGTCAGCGACAAAGGTCACAAACTGCACGCAGCTGAATATATAGACCAACGGGGAGGAGTTAGGGTTGGCCCGTCTCCTCCCCTCTAATCACAGCTACTCTCACCTGTGGGTAAACACCTTTGAAGTAGAGCGTCTCTAACGATCTGCTCCCCTCAGTATCGGTGAGTCCTGTCCTATTCATCGATAATCACTGCCCAGTATCTGTCCCATTCATGGCTGATCACTGCTAATTACCTGCCTATTGTTCTTTTGTTTCCTGAGGTGCCATCTCCCTTGGACTGGCCAAGCCTTTTTGGTTTCTCCCGAAGGAGATTGGAGACAGGGACGGAAGATTAAATCTGAGCCCGCCATTCCGGTTCATGGAGGGATTTTCTTTCCTGACAAAAATAGCTTCTTTAACTCCTCTTTCAAACCAACGTTCTTCTTTAGCTAAAATGTTGACCTCCCCGTCCTCAAAGGAGTGGTTGGAGGCTTTGAGGTGGAGGTGCACCGCCGACTGAGGGCCACTTGTGCTTTCTCTTCGGTGCTGATAAAGTCTCTTCTGTAAAACTTGTTTAGTTTCTCCAATATAATGTTGTTTGCATTCTTCTTCTTTGCATTGAATTGAATAAACCACATTGCTTTGTTTGTGGCTCGGAGTTTTGTCTTTGGGGTGAACTCATGTTTGTCTCAGTGTGTTCACCGGTTTGTGGTTCACTGGAATCCTGTGCTGCCTAAAGATTCTCTGAAGTTTCTCTGAGACCCCGGCTACATACGGCACTACAACTCCCTTTCTTCTGGGCTCTGGAGTCTGTCTGTCTTGTTCTTTGGGTCTTCTTGCCCTTTGTGCTTTAGTGAAAGACCAGTTAGGATAGCCACAGTCTGAGAGGGCTCTCTGGACATGTTGCTCCGCTTTGGTCTTTCCTTCTGCACTGGTAGCACCTCTTTAACTCTATGTCTGAGCGTCATGCCCTAGTTTGTGCTGGAGTGGATGGTTAGAGTCAAACATCAAATACTGGTCAGTATGAGTTGCCTTCCTGTAAACCTCTGTCTGAAATTGTCCGTTTTCCCCTATGATAACTTTACAATCTAAAAAGGCAAGTTCTTTCTCTTTGGCGTCCTCCTGAGTAAATTTAATGCTGGGGTCCACAGCATTGATGTGATCTGTAAAAGGTGCCACTTCCTTCTGTTTAATTTTGACCCACGTGTCATCTACATATCTGAGCCAGTGGCTGGGTTTCCTGGGTATGAGGCCAAGGCATTCCTCTCCATTTCCTCCATGTAGAGGTTAGCCACTATGGGTGAAACTGGAGAGCCCATGGCACAGCCGTGGATCTGTCTGTAGAAGTTGCCCCTGAACTGAAAGTATGTGGTGCTCAGACAGATCTGCAGAAGTTGGCAAATGTGGTCAGGAGTGAGCTGGGTCCTATCAGCTAGAGTGCTGTCCTCAGTCAGTCTCTTCCTCACCGCTGTGACTGCTGCTGAGGTTGGGACAGATGTAAACAGTGCTGTCACATAAGACACAGATACTTCATTATAATTGTACTCAAGTAGAAGTACTGTATGATAAAACTACTAAAAGAAGTACAATTTCTTGAGAAAAGTGACTCAAGTACTTGAGTTGGTGCCACAGTGGTGTGCTGTGTTCATTAACATGCACCGTCCCAACCAATCAATAATTACAAGTGCCTGTCTATGGCCAATATAAATGGATCCCTAAAAGAAAATTTAAAGTCTATTTTATCCAAGTTTAATTAAAGCTTTTTTAATCTTCTAAACCAAAGATGTCATTAACAATGACTTCTGTAAAAAACAAAAGAGCACAAATTCACCATTGTGTGTAGATTGAGGAGAAGAAAGACAAACAGATTTAATCCATTTTGGAATTTTACTTTCCAGATGCACTATCTCTTTGAGAAAGTGAATGTTTAAAATACACGGAGAGACCATTTACAGTATGCCTCTACAATTACCTGTATGGTCTGACATGATTTCTAACACATTCTAGAAATATTCTGGCAAAGTGCACAGCCTCCTCCCTTCCTTCCTCGTCAGTGGTACCTACGTTTATCCGCTTTGGAATAAACTGTCTCACACTTGCCACTTGTTCAGTGCAAAATGATTGCTCTTTCAGGTAATGCAACATCCACAACACAACAACAGACCCCACGACCTTCTGCTCCATGATGAAACCTTTCTTTGGTTTAAAAAGTTTTCTTTTAGTAAATGCAAGGATTCAAATGAATATAAAACCAAATTGTGATGTGTCGAGTCTCCCAGTTTGGAGAGCTCATTAGTTAGTAGCTGTTATGCTGCTCTCCTTTTTTCACAAGCAGTGGAATGAAACGTGTTTTTTTCTCCTTCCGTACATTGAGTATGCAATGATTTGTAGAAAATATGCTATTAATGTAATTATAAAGCCTTATTAGTCGATGTTTTGTTAGCATTACTGTGACAGTGACCCTGAAAAGTGACTGACAGTTGTGAAATGTGCTCATAAACTCATCCTTGTAAAGGATCGTCTGAAACTTGTTCAGAATGTTGAGAAGGAGTTTGGACAGAGCTAACAGTTTATGTCCAAACTCAAGAAGGGCAACTTTCCACTAGTTTCAATAATATAGTGAAGTAGTATGCTCTAAGAAAATCCTATTTTCCCTCTTATTATTGTCAAGTTGCTGTATCAAATATACCTGTGTAAATACAATTGTCAATGTTCAATTGAGTTATATAAATATTACATTTTTCCCCTCTCAAATTGCCTCCTCCCTGAGAAGGTGTCACAGACAGACCCAGCATCTCAGACCCGCGGCCTGGGGGCCAAATGCGGTGAGATGAGATTATTTCCTATTTGTATTATAAGGGGCCCGCTGATAAATAGCATTAAACACATTAGAGTACATTTCCAATGAGGCACCATGTGGTATTGCTGATGCGGCTGATGTAGCTTAGCGTTGGAGACCTTTTATAGCCAGTACACTGAAAGAGTATGGGGTGAGATTTGTGTCATATTGATTCATTGATGCAAAAATATAAATTAATTCAAAATCCCAGATTTCTTCACAATGTCTAATTTGCGTGCTTAGATTTAATCACGTAAAATATTATTTTCACGTATTTATTTGTGAATAAAAAAAATGTGTGTTTGTGAATCTGTGCTTTTGCAGGTGCCAATTTGAATCTGCATTTGTGAATCACCTAAAGGGTGAATTCTTCTCCTTTGTGAATGTGGATAATTTTGAGACAAATTTCACGCGTTTCACACATGAAAAACTGGAGATTTACAAATAAAATGTGAATTATTTCAAATAAATTGAAACTTAATTTTTATATGAAAAAAGAATGTTCGTTCAAAAAAATTGCGTGCAAAACTCACTTTTTTTAATAAATCCAGATTTTGCGAGGATTCAATACTGTGCATAGATTTTTTTATAAAAACGTGTGAAATTTGTCTCAAAATTATCCACATTCACAAAGGAGAAGAATTCACCCTTTAGGTGATTCACAAATGCAGGGTCAAATTGGCACCTGCAAAATCACAGATTCACAAACACAAAAATATGTTTTATTCACTGAAGCAGAGATTCACAAACCAAAACATACCTTTTACTCACAAATATATACGTGCAAATAATATTTTAGGTGAATAAATCTAAGCACGCAAATTAGACATTGTGAATAAATCTGGGATTTTGAAGTCATTGATGTTTTTGACAGACAGTCAGAACAGGGTTGAAACTTCCTTTGTTCACCTGATCATGTCATTGCCAAGCGGACGTCATAATCAGTGTTTAAAAGCGTCTCGTCACAAAAGTAAAGTGAGGAGTCAATGATGTGGCCTTTTCTCTCTCTCGGTCTCTGCCAGAGTGACAAAGCCTCATAAGGAGCTCATAATCTTACGCTGAGAACAGACAGAAACTGTTTACGATCATTCATGTATGCCCTGACTCTACCTGTATCAATAATTACCACATTCATTATTAGCCAACATGACATTAATTACAAAACACGCTCATTGTGTTTGTAATTTCTAAATCCAGAAGCACAACAAATAGTCGGCCTGATGAAAACCCCTGGAAGCTTAAATAATGTACAGATTTGATTTTAAAGCAGCCAACACTGTGTTTGCATTTTGGCCCCCGCTCCAAACAGAATAAAGTTGCATGGACACTTTCTATCCGGGTGAGCTGTCGGCTCAGAGGAGAAGAAAGGCGAGAGCATGTCTGTGTGTGTCGAGGAGGGCGCCGGGCAGGGGGGTCCCATCTCTCCCTAACTGTTTTTTTCCCCCGTTCTTTTTGAATCAACACTGTTCCGGCAGCTGAGGCTCTTTATGAAGGGAACAATCTGGAGGATCTTGGACAGCGTGCCGAGCAGCTGCCGTATTCTGGCCGAGGTGGAGAGGCGGGGCGTGGGGGCGTTTGGGGAAGGGGGGCAGACAGGAGCAGACTGCTTCCCTTTGACAAATACACCAGGCGGACCCCCTAAATCAGCCCCCATGCCACACACAGGCACGCTCCGAGCCAGCAACAGCGGACAGACAAAGCCGTACTGCAAAAGAGGAATGGAAACTTTAGAGTGACTTCAACCTGGAACCCTAACTATTCCTTTCCTGTAGACCTGCTCGTTTTCAAGTCATTCCTAAAGGGGTTCCAGCACTGTAGAGATGTTCAAATATCATTGACCGAGTTACGTGGCCATTTTGATTCAATCTTCAGAAGCTTCTTCCGGCTCTTGGAATGAAATGTCCGATATTGGTTCTGAGATCCCCAAGATAATGTTTGAAACGTTTAGTGTACCCTTACTCTCTCCCACATTTCAATTCCAAACTCCAATCTCATCTTCTTAGACAAACCAACTCACTGAGACCATAACCACATAAGGGTGGTTCACAATATTAACCAAGTGTTGCCAGATCGCATTTTGCCTTGTTCCAATTGGTATTCTAACTAAGCATCTGTGTTAGGGCGGACACTCCTTAAGTAAAATGAAGGACAGTAAAATGTGTATACTCAATAAATGCACAACATGCTGTGTGAGCTTAAATACAGAAGAATGAAATCTATCACAGCGCTGAGTCTGTGGAGTCTCCAGTGTGTAAAACCAGAGCCACAAAAAGAGTCTCCCATCTCTCGCCTCGTCACTCGCTGCTCAATCCACTTGTTTGAAGGTTTTACTGAAGCTCGAATATATATATTATATATATATATATATATATATATATATATATATATACACTCAACAAAAATATAAACGCAACACGTTTAGTGCACAGGTGTACCTTATACTGCCCACAATAAAAGGCCACCCTGAAGTGTGCAGTTTTGTCTCACAGCAAAATGCCACAGATGCCACAAGCATTGAGGGAGCGTGCACTTGGCATGCCGACAGCAGGAATGTCAACCAGATCTGTTGCTCGTGCATCGAATGTTCATTTCTCCACCATAAGCCGTCTCCAAAGGCGTTTCAGAGAACATGGCAGTACATCCAACCGGCCTCACAACCGCAGACCACGTGTAACCACACCAGCCCAGGACCTCCACATCCAGCAGGTTCACCTCCAAGATCGTCTGAGACCAGCCACTCAGACAGCTGCTGAAACAATTGGTTTGCATAACCAAACAATTTCTGCACAAACTGTCAGAAACCGTCTCAGGAAAGCTCAACTGCTCGTCGTCCTCATCGGGGTCTTGACCTGACTCCAGCTCGTCGTCCTCATCGGGGTCTTGACCTGACTCCAGCTCGTCGTCCTCATCGGGGTCTTGACCTGACTCCAGCTCGTCGTCCTCATCGGTGTCTTGACCTGACTCCAGCTCGTCGTCCTCATCGGGGTCTTGACCTGACTCCAGCTCGTCGTCCTCATCGGGGTCTTGACCTGACTCCAGCTCGTCGTCCTCATCGGTGTCTTGACCTGACTCCAGCTCGTCGTCCTCATCGGGGTCTTGACCTGACTCCAGCTCGTCGTCCTCATCGGGGTCTTGACCTGACTCCAGCTCGTCGTCCTCATCGGGGTCTTGACCTGACTCCAGCTCGTCGTCCTCATCGGGGTCTTGACCTGACTCCAGCTCGTCGTCCTCATCGGGGTCTTGACCTGACTCCAGCTCGTCGTCCTCATCGGGGTCTTGACCTGACTCCAGCTCGTCGTCCTCATCGGGGTCTTGACCTGACTCCAGCTCGTCGTCCTCATCGGGGTCTTGACCTGACTCCAGCTCGTCGTCCTCATCGGGGTCTTGACCTGACTCCAGCTCGTCGTCCTCATCGGGGTCTTGACCTGACTCCAGCTCGTCGCCGTAACAGACTTGAGTGGAGAAAATGCTCACATTCGATGGCGTCTGGCACGTTGGAGAGGTGTTCTCTTCACGGATGAATCTCGGTTAGGGTTAGTGTTAGGATTAGGGTTAGGTGAACATCACCTCATGTTTCAGCAAGATAATGCACGGCCCCATGTTGCAAGGATCTGTTCACAATTCTTGGAAGCTGAAAATGTCCCAGTTCTTGCATGGCCGGCATACTCACCGGACATGTCACCCATTGAGCATGTTTGGGATGTGCTTGACCGGCGAATACGACAGCGTGTACCAGTTCCCACTAATATCCAGCAGCTTGGCACAGCCATTGAAGAGGAGTGGACCAACATTCCACAGGCCACAATTGACAATCTGATCAACTCTATGGAAGAAGATGTGTTGCACTGCATGAGGCAAATGGTGGTCACACCAGATACTGGTTCTGAGTCCCCAGACCCCCAATAAAGCAAAAAACTGCACATTTCAGGGTGGCCTTTTATTGTGGGCAGTATAAGGTACACCTGTGCACTAATCATGATGTCGGATCAGCATCTTGATGTGGCACACCTGTGAGGTGGGATGGATTATCTCAGCAAAGCAGAAGTGCTCACTATCACACATTTGTACTGATTTGTGAACAATGTTTGAGAGAAATGGTAATATTGTGAATCTGGAATGAATTTTAGATCTTTAATCTCATGAAAAATGGGAGCAGAAACAAAGGTGTTGCGTTTATATTTTTGTTGAGTATATATATGGAGTATAACCCTGATGATGTGACGTCCTTTCTGACAAATGAGAATCTGCAACAAAAGGTTTGTTGCTTGAAGGTCATCAGTGACAGAGACGCATTGCCCTTATTAAACACTCAGTCTGTACGAAACAAAGACCAGAAGCAAGTCGCATACACAGAGATAAAGTATCAAAAAGAACAAAGTCGTCATACATCGAATATAGTGTTGAGTCTCATTCTCAGTCCTGTGGCAAAGCTCTTGGTGTTTTTACTGATCGCTCTTTTAAGCTGGAAAAGCAGCTAAGCGCAGTGGTTAGAGCTGGCTTTTAGGCTTCTTGGGAAGGTGAAGCGCTACTTGCCCTCTAACCAATTTGAACCAGTGGTCCATGTCCTTGTAACCAGGCGCTTAGACTACTGCAATTCACTTTATTTTGGTCTGAGCCAATCCTCGATTCAGCGCCTCCAGATGGTACAAAATGCAGCTGCACGACTGCTCTCAGGAGCATCCCGACATGACCACATCACTCCTGTGCTTCTCTTCACTGGCTACCTGTCGTTTATAGAAAAGATTTGAAAATCCTCTTGTTTGTTTTTAAATGTCTAAATGGATTAGCCCCACCTTATTTGTCAGACTTGATATCCTGAGCTCTGAGGTCTGCTGAACGATGTCTTCTAGACTATCCCAGGTCTAAGGGGACAGAGCTCCCTCTGGATGTTAGAACGGCCTCATCTTTGGAGAGTTTCAAGTGTTCGCTGAAGACTTTTTTTTTTTTGCGCTGGCCTTCGGCACAAGCTGAGCTGAATACTTTTCTTCTGCTTATTCTACTTTTCTATTTTGTACTAAATGTTGGAGTGGAGTCTCATTGGCTACATTTTTTTGGTACAGATGTTCAAAATGTAGGAACAAAACAAAATGCGATCTGACAAAATCTGGAAAACTTTTACCTATAGCATCATTTTGTGAACCGCCCCAACGTGCACGGATCTGTGTCGAACTTTCTATTTTATCTTTTTAATGTTTCTTTGATTTAAGGTGACTTTGAGTGTCTAGAGAGGCGCCCCATCAATCACATGTATTATTAATTGTACAGCATAAACAAAATAGCTGCGGTTATATCAGTTCTGAAGTATTGTAGCTTTATACTCATTTTATAACATTATTTATGTTGCATTGATTTGCTTAAGCACGTCCTTCGTCTGTAAAGCACGTTCAATGACTTTCCTCAGGCAGCAGGGGAAATTACACAAGATGAAAACAAGACATGAAATACCACTTTTAGCTTAACGGCAAAATAACAAGTAGTGGCGCAATAGGGGCAGGAGTAAACTTGGAAAAATGGAGAGGACACTTCTGAGTTCTACCAGTCATGCAGAAGTGCTTCAGCAGTCGAAGGAATCGCTGAAATCCAATCTGTCGAGGTGTCACTGGCACCCCAAAAGGTCGCATTTCAAAATGTTCTAGAGGTTTTAGTCAAATAATTGCACTTTTTCTGCATCTTCTCTATTAACATTTTCTCTGAAAAGTATTTATGTCACGGGGCAAATTCATTAAAATTCTTTCAAAACATTTCCTGCCAGGTGTTTCTTTAGCGGCCGACGAGAGCCTTCCTCCCTAAAATGCATCACGGCCTGTTTGGTGGTTGCATCACCTGAACCCAGTGATTTATGAGTAAGATCTTCACCCACTTGTGCTTAGGGTTGCAAAATGTGTGAACGTGTCAACGGGTGAAATTCTCCATGGGAATTAACGGGAAATGATGGGAAGAAATCGGGAATTCACACACCTGAAGGTTGCTTCTTCACAGACCTAATATAAACTGAAGCAGAAACGTTTGAGTTATTCACTGAAATATCAATCACATCCTTGCCTTGTCTGTTTTTGACAGTTTTTTATTTCATCAATTCCCCAAACTTACGAGCTAAAGTTCCCATTGAACGTTTCCGGACACTTTCCGGTAATTTATTGGTAATTTCCCACCCCGTTGCAGCCCTACAAAAGCCGTCTGTCGTGAGGAAGCGTTTTATGAACAGTACTCACCGTATTAAACAGTCCGAGCTCCTTGAGTCATTTTTGCCATTTTAGGTTGAAATATTTCACCAGTGGATTTATGACATTCACGATATCAACAGGCGCCGAGTTTGGGAACGTGGAGCATCAATATTAAGTCTGCTGGGGAACAGTGAGCTACAAAGCCAAGCCCCAGGAGCGCGTTACACAGAAAGGATGTGCATGCATTTATCTCATTTATGGAGCCCCTGAGCATACTGGCTCCACAAATACTCGGGCCTCAAAGGCTGCGCTGAACAAACAAATAAACTGCGCTGTAACTTCAAATGATGAGTGAAAACACAAATATATACAGTATGTTGAAATTAGCTGGTTATAGTTCACATTCACAAAGCAAATAATAGTACAGATTCAAAACTGAGTGAGTCATTCTTCATGTCATATCAATAGAATTGTTGAATACTCATACTAAATAAATCTAATGTAGAGTTTAAATAATCTAATAATGAAACAATATACGGTATCATTGAAACATTAACCTCTTAATCGAGCCCATTTTCTCCAGTGTGGCTTTACCCAAATCTATAAGCTTCTCCACTGGAGCTTACAGCCTATTGGCTGTGTGACGCCTCATTTGAAAGCTTAGACCAACAAAACTTATTGCGACATTTTTGCTGTGTTGTCGCTGCGTTTGTGTCACATTTTTGACATGTCGTGTTTTTGTCTTTTGTTGCTTTTTTCTTCACATTTTTTTCCTCGCTTTTTGTCGCCATTTTCTCGTGTTTTTGGTCACGTTTTTGAGACTTTTATGTCATGTTTTTGTCGCTCAAAAAAAAAAATTGTGTTATTGCTGTTTTTTTGGCACGTTCTTGTTTCTTCTTTGTTGATTTTTTGTCGCTCCATGTGTAGAATGAGCCCAGACCTGTTCACCACAACTGCCTCGAAAATCCTGCACTGTCACTCAGAAAGGTGTCGGGTCCGAAGTGTTGTCATGCACGAGCTTCATATAGAAGCTGCATTAGACCTGAGGTGGCAGTAGTGAGCATAAAAATGACCAACTTGCATCTAGTCCTTTTAAAGGTGCATTATAGAACTTTTCAAAAGAAAAAAACGTATTATTGCGTATTTGACCTGTTAGTGACCCAGTGGCTGCGGAATGGTTAGTATTGCACCTTTACTCTCCATCCCGGTGGCTACAGGATCTATTGTTTCTAGGGTTTCTGGTTGGTTTTCTCTGCTGACGGGCTCTCCCGCCTGAAAACCTACAAAACAATTCATCCTGGAGCGCTGTAGAGGCCGCTGTGAAAGTAAAGGTGTCATTTTGACAACCCAAACAGCCATTGGGTCATAAATGGGTCACTATGCATTGCTATGGCTATATATTCCACATACTTTAGCTTATTTATACATTGTATATATATTTTTGTCTCTTGCTTTGAAACATGTACAGCACTTTGGGCAGTGACGACTATATTTTATATATGCTATATAAATAAACGTTGAATATAAGATAATTTTTCATCTAGAAAAATGTATATATGATTAATTTATATTCATTCGTATACTTACGTTTTTTTTATTTTATTTTTTTTAAAGAAGAGACACCTGAAGTTATTTTAGTGTAAAGATCTAATGATGATTTTAAAAAGTTTCAGCTGGGATGTACATTCTTCCGCACCAAATGAAAGCAGAAGAGTTCATGTATATACTTTTACTTTCGTAGAGGTATGTTTTTAGTCAAATTATTTACTAGCTTACTTGTTTATGTCAAAGTTGACATATTCACAGTTCTAAAAATGATTTGGCTCAACTTTATGAAAACACAAATGAAGCACAAGAAATCGTTTTGACAGCCTGTTGCTTTAATAGATCAAAATAAAAAGCCTGAATCACAGCAGTTAGCACAATCTAACCGTAGTGAGTTCATCCTGAGTGATTTTCTTTAGCAAAAAGCAGCATTATCTCCCTTTGATTTGAGTTAGTTCAAACAGTAACACACACTCTTCCCTTCTTCAAAACGTACAGTATTTCAACCAGACACTCACGTGCACTGTATCAGAACACACTTCCATCTGGACCACGACCAGACAAAGTTTCACCTGTAGTAAAGGTAGTAAAGGTAAAGGTGCTGGGTACTCTTACTCCCCCCCTAAAATAGTTGTCTAGAACCAGAAAACAGAACAATAATGTGTGGAAGATCTGCACATGTGCAATATCGGGTTAATCTCCTAAATCAACTAATGTGTGAAAAATTTGGAATAATTCTGGAAGAAATTGGGGGGGAAATAGGGAATATATTAGTAATACAAAATGAGGAGAAAAAATGGGAAAAAAAGGTGTAATAAAATTGTGAAAAATGGGGCAAACATTTGACAAAAAATATTGAAAAAAGAAATAAAATTGGGCAAAAATGGGGGAAGAAATTGGGAGAGAATTTTGTTATTTTATTTGCTAAAACAACCAAGTCACTTCCTTTAATGCTGTCCCTGGACCAACAGCATTAAACCTGGATCTATAGATAGATATTTTGGGTTTTTTTCATACCTAAAGTTTTTCTCCGATACCATACTGCCCCAGCCCTAGTCAGTAATTATGAGGACATTTCATTATTTTTACTCATTCTTATAATAATTTACTTTTTAAAACTACTATGAGCGCAACCTAAAGTCATTATACACTGCCTGACCCAAAAAATCACCCTTCACCTGGATTTCTTCAGTTTCCATTAGAAATGGAATCCACATTACTAAACTTTAGTAATGTGTAAAAGGAACAGATGAACCGTGTTTAAAGTTTTGTGAGTCGCGATGAGAACAATGTGAACACATGCTGTCTTTTGGTCGGGTTTATGGAATTATTCAAAGGTTCCAATGTGAAAACTAGAGGAAAGAAGCAGGAAAGGACGAACTATGATGGTAAGCTACATGCTAAAGTTATGCTAACAGCAGCTAAATACTATCATCGTCAAAATCACCTTTTTCAACAGTGGCATGATGTTGTGAAATAATGGATCTAGTGGAAACACTCGACTACACGGGTCGACCTGGCACTGGGCTGGGCAGGAAGTGCCAGTGGAATGTGCACCAAGAATTAGATGAACCTGAACATCCAGATTGACCAGGTTATTCCTAATGCCCCATCTTCCCTGATGGCGCGGGTATATTCCAAGACGACCATGGCCAGGATGCATGGGGCTCACGTTGTAAAAGAGTGGTCTCAAAAACCCGGTCTTAACCCCATTGGGAGTCTTTGGGATGTGCCGGAGAGGGCTTTGCGTGGTGGTCACACTCTCCCATCAGCAATACAAGATCTTGGAGAAACGTTACAGTAATGCTGGACGCCACAGCGAATATGTGCTGTGATCAAAGAAGCCAAAGGAGGAAACACCAAATCGTTTTTGGTCAGGCAGTGTATATAAACTAAACTAGTCTTGCACAATATATCGACAAATGATCATCATCCCAATATAGACTGAGATTTACACATCATAAACATTTGTCTTCAAACTCTGGTAAATGTTACTCGGGCTCCTTTAAGTGGGACTCCAGGTCAGTTGAAATATTAGATTTGATTTATTCAAGATAATCTCTTGATGTTTTAAACGTAAAGAAGCGGAAAAACGCTCAACAGTTCATGAATTTCTCTATCAAGTTCCATTTTAGCCTTGTTTTGGTCTTGATTTTGTATTTTTCAAGTCTTGCTTTGATCCAATTTGACGGAAAAACAACAAACGACTTTGTTGAAGAAGAAATGAGAATATTCAAAACAGACATAAAATATTTTTTCTCATTATGCACAGCCCTGTTATTAACAAAGTGAGAAACCTTCTAATATGATTGATTGTTGATGTTTTAATACGGTGGACCTGAATATCTAGTTAGTGTGTGCGGCGCGTCCTGGAACATCCACAAACGCCCGTCCCGCTGTGGTACACGTGTGACCCTGTAGTCCTGCTCAGACCCTCCGCGTGGCGGCGGGGGCATTGGCTGGTGATGTGATAGTGAGGCCTCGGCTCCGTTTAGCTGCTGTCCGAAGGCGCCAGGTTTCCCGTGGTGTCCAGCTGCATGCACTTACAGGTGCAGGCCGACACGGGGCATTCGGTGTGGTCTCTGCGAGGAAACAGGCAAGACTTAAGGGTCATTTATCAAGGCAGGTGCTAAATAGCGAGTTCTGGAAAATAGGACGTAGCCATTTGTGGACATCCTGCATCCAATTAACCATCTGAAGTATTACAGTAAAAAAGCCCCTAATCTGATGAGAAGGCTGCATGACGTTTTGCACGCTACGCAAGATGTGCAATAAGTAACAAATGATAGATGATCAGCTCCAACATTTGTGGATTTTCCTTTTGTTTCATACGAACACCCATCTACATAATGGAGAAGAGATACTGTGGTGTGACATTTGAGCCTTCAGTATAATAGATGTGTGTTTGTGTGGCAAACGGACCTAAACCAGCTGAGGATGTGCCCGGCGTGGCCCCCGTGCCGACAGTTGTGGCACCAGGTGAACCAGTTGTTGAACTGAGCCAGTTTGTTCTCCCTCGTCAAATCCATCTTCTCGTCCGACTTCCCTGTGCCTGTGCAAATAACAAGTCCAAAGATCAAATACATATTAGTCATCAACAAACTCTAGTTGTAAAGCACTTGGAACTGAAATGAAAATGCAATAGAATCTGTCTAGTATACAATGTACTCAAAACAAATCACATTTATCAATTTCAAAAGGAGCTCATAGAAAGATACGTAAAGTATGTATTATACACCGTTTCAGAGTAGACTGAAGGCAGCCAGCTAGGTTTCCTCTGCTGGTCAGGTTGGCCCACAGTGGCAGTGCGGCTCAGGAATAACACCTGAACACTATTGCTGAGCACTTACTTACTTATACATGTAAGGGACACAGGGTCAGATCTTCAGAACTTTAAACTACAAATAAAAGACCTTGAGAAGGCGACGCATGTATCACTTCACGGGTGGACTATTGCAACGTTCTCTACTCTGGCCTCCCACAGACGTCCCACCATTGGTGACAGAATGGTTCATCCAGACACAGCCACATCACTCCCATCCTCTCCTCCTGCGCTGGCTCCTGGTCCGTTATCGGATTGATTTCAAAATGTTAATGTTTGTTTTTAAAGTTGTTGACGGTACATCGCCCCAGCTGAGTCTCCAGTCTATGATCAAATGGTTCTGGACGTGCCCAGGTCCCAGTACACACAGTGGGCAATGGTTCCTCTGCTGTCGCCTGAACTGAACTGCCCTTGAGTCTATTATCACAGATCAGTCCCTTTTTAAGTCCAGATTAAAGACTCATCTCTTCAAACTGTCTTTAAACACAGAGAACGCACTGAATTGGGCCTAGGATGCAATAAAGTGTGTTTTTAAATCGTTTTATCCTTCTGTGAAGCACTTTGGTCTTCCTGTTGTGTTCTATATAAAGTGCTAAATATACTTTGATTCCGCATGACGCGAGGACAGTCTTGGTTGAGGCAAGGCTTCAATCTTGCGTAAACAAAGCCTTGCGCTAGTGCTTTTGCCGGGTGCCTGAGGGCGTCGCTTAGGGGGAAAATTGGGTCGGCGGCGGCGTGTGCTTCAAGCAGTGCTGACTACAACGGCCCGCATGCTGCATTTCCTTCGCTCCTCTAACCTTACCGACTTTACCGGGAGCAGCCTGTGCTCCTTCTGCCCTGTGTCTTATTTCTCTGCTACTGGACGGAGAGACGTATCTTTGGTGAGGACACCATCAGATAGAAGAGTGGATCAGTGGAGCTCGGTGAAGGTAGTGTTTGGTGATCGTGTTTGTAGAGTGTGCATCTCCACCTCATGAGGAGTGCTATGATTTTTTATCCCGTGTCTGTGACACCAGTGCGCTGCTGCTCTTCTTCATTCAGTCCGTTTTATCTGCTGATGAGATGGATTTGTTAGGTGTTTAGGCTTAAAATGTATTGGCGAGGCTGCTCTCGCTCTACTGCTTCAAGGACAGGCTCAGGAAATCTTTCTTGCCCAGAGCGATCAGGCTATATTACAAATCCTTTGGGTGGGACAGTACTTTTATATTTATTCTCTGCACTGTCCTATTTATTGATTTTGTTCTAGTTTTTTAATCCGATGTTTTTATGTGTGACTCGTTTGTGCAGCTGATGATCTGAATTTCCTTCGGGATTAATAAAGTATATCGTATCGTATCGATTAAAAGCCTAGTTTGTTTATAAAAGTCTTTTTCGTACACTTTAGCCTTCATCTGTGCCTGCAGTTGTAAAATAACACATGCACAGAAGAGCAGAAGGGTTTATGCTTGTGTCCGAGTTTGTAAACCGAGGAAGCAGAGAATATCGCCCAGGCCCCAGACAGACGGGCATTAAACGCCTGCTCTTGTACCCAGCCCCACCAGCCCCACCTCGGCCTTGCGCCTGGGTTTACCTGGAGAGTTGGAGACAGGCGTGCCCATGTTCATGAGGCACAGGGCGCAGCGGGGCAGGGGTTTCCGACAGCCGGGGCAGCTAGTCACTTTAGACTTGGTGGGCGACCCGCTGACGCCGTACTGACTGAAGCCGCGGCCCTGGTGAGGCATCGCCGCGCAGCTGTACGAGATGGACTTCCCACAGAAGTTACAGCTCACAAACACCTGCGGGAGGACACCAGGATCACTGTAAGTTTATATAAATATTATTCTATGTTATGGCTGCACTATATGGAAACGACTTGCAATCCTAGCAGTGTTTTAAACCATTTCAACTCTGAATCAGGACCAAAACGAGGCTAAAATCGAACTAAATGATAAAAATGTGTCGATCTCAGTCAGACTTTGTTATTTTGCGACATATAGTGGCCTCTTGCCATAGGGATATATTGCATCAGCCAACATGATATTTGTTGTGATGTATTGTGCAGCCCCATTATATGTAGGCTCTGTGCGCGACAACATGATTCTAGTTCTTCCAGTAACGATTTCCAGTCCTCCTTATATTTCTATGAGGAAAATAAAATGAAAATACATTTAAAAAGAACACAGCAGACAACAAGCAGCTGAGCTTACACATAAGATTACAACATGTTAAAATAGGAGAACTCCAAAGTGCTGTACACCGGCAACACAAAATGCAATTAACTAAAAATACAGACAGTATAAAATAAACAGACAGGCAATAAACCATTAAATGGTCACATTGGAAGCTGCCAGTTGGAAAACAAAGATGGAAACTACTCTTTCACCTACTGGTACACGACAGCTTTAACATGCTGAATTATGGATATATTTTCTACTAAATAAAGATACAGAGACACAGGAGGACAAAGTGGTTCATTGGCCCAAATGTGTACATAACAGGGAATGCTAACCATAATTCTAACGTTAGCTTAATGCTACATGCTAGTGGTTAGTTTCGAATGCTGTGTATAACTATGAATAGACAATCTGTTAAGTCAAAACATGGATAAGGACATGGTTTTGACTTTATTTGGGTCTGCTAAATATGCTTATAGTCCTTCACGTTTAGGTATTTATTTTATTTATTTTTTTAATCTCATTTTATGTGTGGTTTTACGAACAACAAGGGGGCAGGAAGCAGTTAATGTGTTCAATCTAAACCTCTGCTATGATTTTAGCCTAACGTCCTTCACACAAGCAAAAAACAAACATCCAAGCCATGAGCGAAGTGCAGACCTGTGCGAGTGGTTTGGAGCTGGGGTCCAGTTTGCCTCTGTGGATGTCGAACTCTGCTCGTTTGTGCCAGAACCTCCAGGCGTCCAGGAGGTTCCTGTAGTTCTCGATCCAGCACTGGATCCGCGGGTCCTTCAGCACCTCCCCCGTGGAGCCCTGCCACAACACCACATTTTATCCTTCTGTTTCATATTTTCTCAGTCTGAAGGGTCAATGACTGTTGTGCTGGAAAGAGTTGTTTTGGTTATCGGTACTGGTTTACGTTGTGATACTTTCAGTACTTACTAAACTATTCATTAGTTCACTAGAACCACTAGAACCATAAACAAACATTCACACATTCCATCAATTATTATTCCTTCTGCCCGACCAAAAAAAAGGTCAGCACTCTAATATTTCATTTCTGCCTTTTGCCATGATTGTTTCAATAAGCTTCTGCAATGGCAAAAGATAATTTTTCACCAAGATCTTGTTTTGATGATGGGAGAGTGTAACCACTGCGCAAAGCCTTCTCCAGCACATCCCAAAGACTCTCAATGGGGTTAAAGTGAGAGTCTGTAACTTTAAATGTTTTATGTTTATGTTGCAATATGATGTAACTCAAGTAAGTACAATTATATAATTATATTTTTATGTCCCTTGATCTCAACTAATCAGAATCTGAATCTTGAACCAGCTGCAAAGAAGGCGACGCGAAGAGCTTCTGATGCAGGCAGCTGTGAGCAAGAGAGACACCCAACGAGATAAGGCCATACCGCCTTTGCTCTGCCCAATCCCGTCTGACCTTGGAAGCTAAGCAGGGAAGGGCCTGGTCGCTACTTGGATGGGAGACCGTTTGGTAACACCAGGAAGCCTGAGGTGAATGTAGTGAGTGAGTGAGTGGTGGTGATCACAGGGGTCGATAGGCACAGACTGGTTGCCTCACTTCCGTCAATAGTACAATAGTAGCTTACCACCACCAAGTATGGAGTGAATGAATAATGCAATGTAAAGCGTCTTTGAATGTCCATAAAGCGCTGTATAAAATCGATTTATTATAAAGGCAAACCTTCCAGCAGGACAATGACCCTAAACACAAAATGGAACGGTTTAAAAACAAACATATTAATGTGTTAGAATGGCCCAGTCAAAGTCCTGACCTAAATCCTACTGCTCTCCTTCTAATGTGACAGAGCTTGAGTTGTTTTGTAAAGAGGAATGGGCTAAAATGTCAGTCTCTACATGTGCAAACCTTGTAGAGTCAAACCCCAGAAGACTTGCTGCTGTTATTGCAGCAAAAGGGGGTTCCACAAAGTATTAAGTCATGCTGTATGAATACTTGTGCACGCCCCACGTTTCATTTTGCTTTCACTTCACAGTTGTCTGTTACTTGTGTGTGAACTTTCAGTAAAAAAATACATTAAAATAAATAAATAAATGTTTAGGGTTGCAAACATGACAAAATGTGCAAAGGTTCAAGGTGTATTAGTACTTTCGAGAGGCACTGTACAAAGTTTTACACAATTTGGCGCCTCCTCCACTTCGGGACTTTATAAAAGTTAGGACTGTGAGTGGGATGTGCACTGGTTAAATGTATTTTTTAATTGTCTCTGTGTCACCTGCCTAGAGACTGCAGATGGAAATTAGCATGTTTGTTATAATCTGTCACATTTACACTGTAATTACAGATGTTCATTAATATGCACTGTCCCTATTAAATAAATAAATAAATAAATATATATTCATCCATCCATTTTCTTCCACTTGTCCGTTGCCGGGTCGTGGGGGCAGCTGTTAGAGCTGCCCAAATAACAAACCATGGTTAACAAAAGAACTTAAACAAATTGATTCATAAGAAACATACATTTTTGCAAGGAAATCACATAGAAGTCAAACTTTTGAACAAACCATTTCAGAGAAAAACAAAGGCAGGGAAAGTTGCATACAAAAAAAAGGTGGAGGAGATGTTCTGTAATGGCAATGTTAAGGGGGCTTGGAGGGGCCCCAACCTAATGATGGGACGGGAGCAAGGGAAAGCAGACATGTCTCACACTGATCCCTTGGCCTTTGCAAATGAAATTAACATCTTCTTCTCACGTTATGATCAACAACAGGATCTGCCTGCATCACCTATCCAGTGTGTGGACGGCGCACAATTTAAGATCATGTCTTCAAAAGTGTGAACCCGCACAAAGCCAAGGGACCAGACAGACTGAGAGGAAGGATTTTAAGAGACTGTGCCCAGCAGCTTGGGGAAGTATACCAAACCTTTCCAGCTTTGTATGGACACAAGGTCTGTTCCAACAGTGTGGAAAACCTCCACCATAATCCCCCTTCCCAAGACAGCAAGGGCCAAGGACATGAAAGATTTCAGGCCCATTGCACTTTGTAAGTGTATGGAGAGAGTTATATGCCACCATCTAAAGTTGACGCTTCAGGGACATTTGGACCATTTACAATTTGCATATATGGCCAAAACGGGGGGATGAAGACGCCAGCTTGACTCTCATCCAGACAGTGACTGAACACCTCAATAAACCCAAGTCTTGGGTGCGCATTCTGTTCATGGACTTCTCATCCGCATTTAACACGGTGAACATAAACACACTGCTCACTCGCTTGTCTCATCTCAGGGTAAACTCCACCATTATTCAGTGGCTGAAGGAGTTTCTGTGCAGCAGACCCCAAAGTGTCAAAGTAAACAGTGTGATGTCTGTTTAACGCTAAACACAGGTCTGCCCCCAAGGGTGCATATTATCGCCCTTGTTATTCTCAATATACACATTTAACATTGATCAAATACGCTGATGACATGGCATTGGTTGCACGTCTCACTAACACTCACTCAGTGGCTCACTATGTAAACTCAACAGTCGAGCTCATGACATGGTTTCAGGACAGTAACCTCCATCTTAACGTTTAAAACTAAAGAAATGTGCTTCACCAGCCAAAGGAAACTGGAGCCGTAGAACCCACTGTTCGATAGGGATGGGACGATACACTTAAACTCACGATACGATGCACCTCGATATGTCAGAGTCACGATACGATATCAAAAAAGAAAAAAATATTACTGTATAATAACTTGTTTATTTTTGTTTCAGTTGAACACAGGGAAACACAACAAGAACACCCCCTAAGTGCTGCTCTAACCCGAGGTTAATGTATCTCAGGATTGGGTTCTTCTTCAAAAAAAATAACATATAATTCCTGTGACTTGACATGACGACGCACTGCACCATTCCCCGGATATATATATATATTTTTCATTTAATAATAATAATACATCGAACTTGTATGGCGCTTTTTGGACACTCAATGACGCTTTACATCAGGGGTGGCCAACTAGTCGGAGACCAAGAGCCGAAATGTTCAACCTTGATCCTGTGAAGAGCCACAAAGGCACCGATCATTCGCGAGATCCAGGGGCGGTAGTTTATTGTGATTAAATATAATATGACCGTTATATTTAATCACAATAAAGTATAACTTTATGCCTGGCCTTTTTCTTTTGTTTTAATAATTGTATTAGATGTAATAGTTTTACTCCACACCAAGATTGAAATAAATTATTAAATAAACTGACATTTTGTGCTGTTCTGCTCTGACTGGGATAGAATTATATTTTTTTATTTTTAATGCTGGAGTGTGTTAGTGTGAGGGGCCCTGCCCACTGAGCCCCCTCCTCTGGTTCGCCCCTGGCCTGTGCACTCAGTGTCTGCAGCTTGGTCCTGACTGGACTGTGCAGAGAACGCACTCTAGGCTGCACAAAGTTCATAAACTTTAATCAGGAGCCTCTGGAGGACATCCGAGATTCTGTTTTTTGTTGCATTTGTTACAGTTGCAGCACATGTGACAGAAAAGTCAATGACTTTGTGTATTTCCGCGTTACGATGTCGCGCTTCGCTTCATATGCTTCATTAGAGCGCCGCTTTTTTCTATTTCCTAATTTTGATCTTTTTCTGTGAATATGAGGCCAACTTTCATCAAATAAAGAGTAGGCTAATCAGAAACTTGAAATGCACAGAAGCTGATCCCAGTGCCACGATCTGCCTGACTGTTGTTTAACCCACATCCCGCTTTGAGTGAGGCTGATGCACGGGCAGCTTTTACACGCCGCCTCGAAAAGGAGGGAGATACGGACATTCATGCGTGTAGAGATGGGAACACATGAACTATGGTTGGATTTTTGGTCAAGACTATTACAGTTTATGGGGAATATGTAGGCTACCATGCGGCTCGAGAGCCGCGTGTTGGCCACCCCTGCTTTACATAAAAAAAAAATAAAATAAACTATCTTTTTTTTTTTTTTTTTTTTTTTCGCGATCCATTTTTTTTTAACTCGATGCATTTCGTCACGTTTTGTATCGCGATATTTCGCCAAATGATATTTCGTCCCATCCCTACTGTTCGAACCACTTCAGTTAAACGGATATGAAGTAGAAAAGTGGACTCATTCAAATATTTAGGAACAATTTTGGACAATTCTTTCGCATTTAACTAACATGTTGACTGTGTTTACAAGAAAGCACAGCAAAGGCTTTTCCTGCTGCGTGAGCTGAGGGGTTTTGAAGACAGTGACCATATCTTAACAAGGGTTTATCAGTGTTTAATTGAGAGCGTACTGATATTTAACATATTCTCTTGGTTTGGTCATTTGACTGTCAAAACAATGCAGAGTTGTTAAACAGGCTTGACTCTCATCCAGACAGTGACTGAACACCTCAATAAACCCAAGTCTTGGGTGCGCATTCTGTTCATGGACTTCTCATCCGCATTTAACACGGTGAACATAAACACACTGCTCACTCGCTTGTCTCATCTCAGGGTAAACTCCACCATTATTCAGTGGCTGAAGGAGTTTCTGTGCAGCAGACCCCAAAGTGTCAAAGTAAACAGTGTGATGTCTGTTTAACGCTAAACACAGGTCTGCCCCCAAGGGTGCATATTATCGCCCTTGTTATTCTCAATATACACATTTAACATTGATCAAATACGCTGATGACATGGCATTGGTTGCACGTCTCACTAACACTCACTCAGTGGCTCACTATGTAAACTCAACAGTCGAGCTCATGACATGGTTTCAGGACAGTAACCTCCATGTTAACGTTTAAAACTAAAGAAATGTGCTTCACCAGCCAAAGGAAACTGGAGCCGTAGAACCCACTGTTCGATAGGGATGGGACGATACACTTAAACTCACGATACGATGCACCTCGATATGTCAGAGTCACGATACGATATCAAAAAAGAAAAAAATATTACTGTATAATAACTTGTTTATTTTTGTTTCAGTTGAACACAGGGAAACACAACAAGAACACCCCCTAAGTGCTGCTCTAACCCGAGGTTAATGTATCTCAGGATTGGGTTCTTCTTCAAAAAAAATAACATATAATTCCTGTGACTTGACATGACGACGCACTGCACCATTCCCCGGATATATATATATATTTTTCATTTAATAATAATAATACATCGAACTTGTATGGCGCTTTTTGGACACTCAATGACGCTTTACATCAGGGGTGGCCAACTAGTCGGAGACCAAGAGCCGAAATGTTCAACCTTGATCCTGTGAAGAGCCACAAAGGCACCGATCATTCGCGAGATCCAGGGGCGGTAGTTTATTGTGATTAAATATAATATGACCGTTATATTTAATCACAATAAAGTATAACTTTATGCCTGGCCTTTTTCTTTTGTTTTAATAATTGTATTAGATGTAATAGTTTTACTCCACACCAAGATTGAAATAAATGTATATTAAATAAACTGACATTTTGTGCTGTTCTGCTCTGACTGGGATAGAATTATATTTTTTTATTTTTAATGCTGGAGTGTGTTAGTGTGAGGGGCCCTGCCCACTGAGCCCCCTCCTCTGGTTCGCCCCTGGCCTGTGCGCTCAGTGTCTGCAGCTTGGTCCTGACTGGACTGTGCAGAGAACGCACTCTAGGCTGCACAAAGTTCATAAACTTTAATCAGGAGCCTCTGGAGGACATCCGAGATTCTGTTTTTTGTTGCATTTGTTACAGTTGCAGCACATGTGACAGAAAAGTCAATGACTTTGTGTATTTCCGCGTTACGATGTCGCGCTTCGCTTCATATGCTTCATTAGAGCGCCGCTTTTTTCTATTTCCTAATTTTGATCTTTTTCTGTGAATATGAGGCCAACTTTCATCAAATAAAGAGTAGGCTAATCAGAAACTTGAAATGCACAGAAGCTGATCCCAGTGCCACGATCTGCCTGACTGTTGTTTAACCCACATCCCGCTTTGAGTGAGGCTGATGCACGGGCAGCTTTTACACGCCGCCTCGAAAAGGAGGGAGATACGGACATTCATGCGTGTAGAGATGGGAACACACATTACAGTTTATGGGGAATATGTAGGCTACCATGCGGCTCGAGAGCCGCGTGTTGGCCACCCCTGCTTTACATAAAAATAAAATAAAATAAACTATCTTTTTTTTTATTTTTTTTATTTCGCGATCCATTTTTTTTTAACTCGATGCATTTCGTCACGTTTTGTATCGCGATATTTCGCCAAATGATATTTCGTCCCATCCCTACTGTTCGAACCACTTCAGTTAAACGGATATGAAGTAGAAAAGTGGACTCATTCAAATATTTAGGAACAATTTTGGACAATTCTTTCGCATTTAACTAACATGTTGACTGTGTTTACAAGAAAGCACAGCAAAGGCTTTTCCTGCTGCGTGAGCTGAGGGGTTTTGAAGACAGTGACCATATCTTAACAAGGGTTTATCAGTGTTTAATTGAGAGCGTACTGATATTTAACATATTCTCTTGGTTTGGTCATTTGACTGTCAAAACAAGGCAGAGTTGTTAAACAGGGCAGTAAAATAACAACAACAAACCAATTTGTCTCTGCATTACAACAAAGCAGTGCATCGTGTCTGTCATAAGATCACAGATGACGATAGCCATCCATTGTCCCATTACTTTGAGCTCCTTCCATCACGGCAGAGATACAGACTTCCTTGTGCCAAGAAAAATGTGTACATGAATTATTTTGTTCCCTTTGCCATCAAGGAGCTAAATAAGTTGTAACCGCTAATGTTGTTCGGTCAGTCTGTTCCTTTTCCTTTTCTTTCAATGAAGTGAATCTGCTGCATCAAACTGATTTTATAATGGATTTTAATGTATTATGTATATTTATTTTATTGCTGGGCAAATGTGTCGGACGTGTGAGCAAGCCAAATGCAAATTTCTGCCATTATTGTGCATGGTAGACAATAAAGTGTTTCTATTCTATTCTAAATCACGTTGCACCAGCCCCTATGGCTCCTCCCGCAGGTGGCGAGTCCACAAAAGGACGGCCTCATGGTTCTAACTGGGCCTGTTGGTCTCTTATAAGGGGCTTATATATAATCGTCATTTATTTTTCTATGCCAGAACTGCCTTACAGTTTCTTTTCCAATACCATACTGTTACCCTTGTGCTGTAGAGATGAAGATATGTGTGTAATGCACTGCTCTTTCCACTGACAGGTTACAACAGGAAGAGAAATGGGACATCTGGGAAAACACCGGTGTGTGCCAAGTGTGCCGAGCTCATTTTCTTACAACTAAAGGCCAGACGATAACAAGAATAACGTATCACTTTGTAATAAGAATAAGATCCTCGGAAAAGTCTATTGTTGCACGCAGAGGTCACAGACATCGCTGCAAGTCAAATGTCATGCTTTTTTAAATGATACTATCAAATACTGTATACAACAGTCAACTTTTGAGCAATAAATATGGACCCTAATTGTTGAATCTATGACCCATGCAGTAAACATACTCGGAGAAAGAAATGATTAAGAAATATAGATTTAAGGCCAGTTTGAATCCAGTTTAATGCTATGAATGACATGTGCGACCTTAAATGTGTTCCCGTTGTGTGCGATATATGACGTGCCTTGAGCATGCAGAAGCTGGCGGTCTGCACGTCTCCGGTGCGGTCCACGTAGCTCTCCATCAGGTCCACCCCGTCTTTGGTCAGCCCCGTCAGCAGCACTCCCTCCAGGTTTCCCGCCTCCTTCATCTCGCCGCTTAGTTTGTCGACGTAGCGAGACAACTGCGGAGGAGAGGGGGAGCCCCAGCTTCATCAGACATTTAAGCCACACGCAAATACCGATTCAAAATAAGATGGATAGATTTGAGTAAGCTGTTGGCAAAAAGAACTATTCATGGAAGTACATCCACAATCCACATACAGGGCGGTGGATCGTATATTAACGGGGATACACAGCTTACCGCTCACCTCTTAGAAAACACAACTTTCCCCAACTAAACCTCAGTGAACATGGACATGCCGTATATCATTTTAAAGCTTACAACCTGGAGAATCAATCGCTTAGTTTTAACCTCCGTATTATTGATCATCACACAACATGCTGCAACTAGCAACAGCATGCTAAAGCTAGCTGAAGCATGCTAATGTTAGCGTCAACTAATCAAAGCTGGGTCAGAAACTGTAATAGAAATACCTAAAGTAGCCTAATATTATCAACATTACCACTGCTGGAGCGGCCAGTGTTTGTATTTTAGTTTATGAAATGTTGTTAAAGGAACAGGCCACCTTTTTTCCATACTCTGATATGTTCTTACCCGAGGTTAGATGAGTTGATACGTACCTGTCTGGTCTCTGTGCGTGCCTGTGGAAGAGCGGGCTTGCTTCTAACTTCACCCCGTTTGGAGCTATAGGAATATAATGGGAGGCCAAATGCTAACAACATCTTTGGTCGTTTTGCGTGACTGAGCACACGCACCAAGGCCAGACAGGTACACATCAACTCATCTAAGCTCAGGTAAGAACATATCTCAGTATGGAAAAACGGTGGCCTGTTCCTTTAAAGAATAACTGATAAGATATTTTTAATGCAAGCTGTAATGATCAGATCACTTTATGTGAATTGTTCATATTAATATAAAATAGCCTGTCCGAAGGATGGTGTAGAAAGTCCAGTGACCCTTGTTAAATGTGTTTCCATTAGTTTATTAATGGATATAAATTGATAATTGTTCTGTAATATCATGCAAAGAAAAGATAAGACCTTATTGAGCTCACAATGGGTATAAGAGGACACTTTTTTCACTCAAAGCAGCCACATTTAAGAGTCTCAGATACTTCTCAATCCCCCAGTATCGGTATCGGAAGTAGAAAAGCTGGATCGGAGCAGCTCTATGCAAAATCAACTTTTTTGTGCTTTAAACCATGTTATAATGGCGTTCCCTTGTCAAAGACAGCCCTAGAGTACTATTTCATGACATACACATTCAATTTTGAGAAATCCTAAGAGATCAATTTGAAGCGCTTTGGGTGACTTCCATTGAGCGGTTTGTTCTTCTACGGAGTCAGCACTTCATTCTGTACTTCCTGGATACATTGTTAAATCCCGAAAACATCCTCCACATTTTTATGATATCGGTTCTGAGCCGGTCTGCAGGCTGTGCTGAAGTTGCTAACCACGCCGTGAATCTAAACTGAAGTTCTTTTTTTTTTAAAGTGGCCCCTGTCAAGTTCTTCACCAGCTCTAGCGCCTGTATTTCATTATTACTCATTTTTTCATCAATGTTTTTTTGTTAATTTTCTTGTATAGCAAAAACAATAACAAATAATAAAAACGAGTCAAAAACAATTAATAATTACAAAACTAAATATGCTATACAAAACAGTAAAATAAAAATAAATAAAACAAAATGAGTCACACTCAACCTGAACAACCTGAAATGTTTCATAATTTTTTGAGAAAGCCAGTTAAAGGCGTCCACACTTCATAAAATGTTTGTGCTTAACCCCTTGTTATAAGGTTAGAACGTGTGAGGAGGATAATTCAGTCTCTTTCCAGGACAAAGCAACCATCCTGCAGGATGCCAAAGTTGACCAATCTTACACTTGGTGTTGATAGTGAAATTCTTTGGATGTACAGTGCCATGAAAAAAGTATTTGCCCCCTTCCTGATTTCTTTGTTTATATGTACTACACCTAAATGTTTCTGTTCCGCAAGAAATGTTTAATGTTGCACAAGGACCTTCCCTGTGAATACAGTAGTATGGGCATAATAAATATTGTAGAAAGTGTATTCCTCGGTGGTTGACCAAACAACTAGTTCTATCACTTGTACTTTCATACTTAGACTATGCATCAGTTGTTTGGTCAAACAAAACAAAATCATTTACGTAAGTTACGAGTTACAAGCTCAAAATAAAGCAGCACGGATTGTTTTAGGTTGCCCATACAGAACCAACGTGAGGACAATGCATGATAGTTTGGCGTGGTTAAAGTATTTCCTAATAACATTTATTAGGAACATTATTATGGAAAAAGTACCTAAAGTCATACATAATAAATTGTAATTTTTCTCAGATAATCATAGTTATGGAACACGTCAGACCAGTGTAACAAGGTGTGCTCTACCCTGTTGTAAAACTAATCAGATGCAGCGAACTGTTTGTTACAGAGCCATGGTTGCCTGGAATTCTTTCGGTTGTGCTGTGTGGCTAGCAACACGTTTTGTTTGGTTTCACATTGAGCTCCCACAGTTGGTTTATGTGTGGATGTGTGTGTGTGTGTGTGTTTGTGTGTTGTTGTTGTTTGTTTTTGATATGTTGTAAACATTTGTAATGAAAATGAAGGAGACACCAGGTAGAATAGGGGGCTCTATAATATAATAAATGAAGTGAAATGAAATGAAATACAAAATGCAGTTTGCCATAATAAATGTGATAATCATTGGCTAAGAAAAATCCAAACCTCTCTGGCCCTGTGTGAAAAAGTAAATGCCTCCTGAACTTAATAACTGGTTGGGCCACCCTTTGCAGCAATAACTGAAGTCAAGTGTTGTAACTGGTGATGAGTTTGTCACATCGCTGATTCTGCAAAGAACAGTTGGCTAAAATCCATATTTTGGCCAACTGTTCTTTGCAGAATTGGTGGAACTCAGCCATATTGGAGGGTTTTTGTGCATGAACTGCCCTTTTGAGGTCACCCCAAAGCATCTCAAATGGAATTAAGCCTGGGCATAGACAGACTTGAATGGTAGGACTAGCGCAATGTCTCGAGTTCATGTCTCCGGGTCCCGTAACGATGGTAAATAAACTTCTCCTGTATAAGCAGGGCTCGAAACTGTGACCATGTTAGTCGCATATGCTCCCAAAATGATGCCTTTGCGATCTAAAAATACAATCACTTGCATGTTTGCGACTGTCATTCATAAACTCATTGGGACTGGGTGCTATCTCTCAAATCGATGTCGGGCGGAGAAGCAGCGCAAACTTCAATCCAACCCGCTCGAAACCTCGTGCAGCGCTGAAGGCGAATCATCGCCACTCTCGCAAAATACAAAACGTAAAGTCACAAACGCCATGTTCAACACGTCTTCAAAGGTTCTGGCAAAGGAGTTTACCGCGCGTAGCAAGATCTATGAAGCTTTCTCCCACAGCACAGAGTGAGGAGAGTGAAGGCGCAGAGTGAGGAGACGAGTGCGGTGAAGCAGAGGCGGAGCAAGTCGGGGGTTGGGGGCAGTGGGAGGCACAAAATCTGGTGTCCCATTTATAATGTTAAAATTTGGCCTAATGAGTTTTGTAGATTGCTGAATCATTGCAAACAGCTAAAACAATACACCTAAAATGCACCAGAAGGCTGGAAGTGGCGTGTGATATGTTTAAATTCCCTTCATTCCTGTTAAAAGCTTTCCTGTTTTTTTTTTGTTTTGTTGCGCTCCTACATTTTTGACTGTGCTTCTGAATTTCAGAATTAGGAGCATGAGCGCTATCAAGAAAAAAAGTTAATTTCGAGCCTTGATAAGACATCGTGACTGCTGCCATTTCTTCATCAATCCTCTCGAACATCATTGTTATTTCTCTAACCACTTTGACCTGGCCACTCCTAAACTTTCATATCATTTTGAGCCGTTCAGGAGTGGATGTGTTCGTATGTTTGGGCCTTGGGATCCTTGTCCTGCTGCATGGCCAAAGAGCGCTTGAGCTTGAGGGCTTGAACTGATGGCCGGACGACGTTCTCCTCCAGGAGTTCCTGGTAGAATTCATTACTCCATCAATGACAGCAGGTTGTCCAGGTCCTGAAGCAGCGAAGCCCCAGACCGTCGCAATGACACCTCCTGGTTTGACTTTTGGCATGGCGTTCTTTTTATCAAAACTGCGTTGTTTTGACGCCAGATGTAACGAGTTGCAGACATGACAAAAGGTTCAACTTTGGTCTCGTCAGTCCGCAGACCCATCCATCCATCCATTTTCTTCCGCTTTATCCGGGGCCGGGTCGCGGGGGCAGCAGTCTCAGCAGAGATGCCCAGACTTCCCGATCCACGCACACCTCCTCCAGCTGTTCTGGGGGGACCCCGAGACGACACCAGGCCAGCTGGGAGACATAGTCCCACCAGCGTGTCCTGGGCCTTCCACGAGGCCTCCTCCCAGTGGGACATGCCTGGAACACCTCCCGAGGGAGGCGACCAGGAGGCATCCGGAACAGATGCCCTAGCCACCTCAGCTGGCTCCTTTCGACGTGGAGGAGTAGCGGCTCGAGTCCGAGCTCCTCCCGGGTAACTGAGCTCCTCACCCGATCTCGGAGGGTGCGCCCAGCCACCCTGCGGAGGAAACTCATTTCGGCCGCTTGTATTCGCGATCTTGTCCTTTCGGTCATTACCCAAATCTCATGACCATAGGTGAGGGTGGGAACGTAGATCGATCGGTAAATCGAGAGCTTTGCCCCCTGACTCAGCTCCCTCTGCACCACAACGGTCCGATACAGCGACCGCATCACTGCTGACGCCGCACCGATCCGTCTACCGATCTCACGCTCCATCCGTCCCTCACTCGTGAACATGACCCCGAGATACTTGAACTCCTCCACTTGGGGCAAGGACTCCCCACCGACCTGAAGCAGGGAAGCCACCTTTTTCCGGTGGAGAACCATGGCCTCAGATTTGGAGGTGCTGATCCTCATCCCGGCCACTTCACACTCGGCTGCAAACCGCCCCAGTGCGCGCTGGAGGTCCTGGTTTGATGGAGCCAACAGAACAACATCGTCTGCAAATAGCAGAGATGATATTCTGAGGTTCCCAAACCAGACACCCTCCGGCCCCTGGCTGCGCCTAGAAATTATGTCCATATAGGTAATGAACAGAACCGGTGACAAAGGGCAGCCCTGCCGGAGACCAACACTCACCGGGAACAGGTCTGACTTACTGCCGGCAATGCGAACCAAGCTCCTGCTGCGATCATACAGGGAACGGACAGCCCTTAGTAGAGGGCCCCGGACCCCATACTCCCGGAGCACCCTCCACAGGGCACCACGAGGGACACGGTCGAACGCTTTCTCCAGATCCACAAAACACATGTGGACTGGTTGGGCGAACTCCCACAGACCCTCGAGCACCCGATGAAGGGTATAGAGCTGGTCCAGTGTTCCACGACCGGGACGAAAACCGCATTGTTCCTCCTGGATCCGAGGTTCGACTATTGGCCGAATCCTCCTCTCCAGCACCCTGGAATAGACCTTACCAGGGAGGCTGAGGAGTGTGATCCCTCTGTAATTGGAGCACACCCTCCGATCCCCCTTCTTGAAGAGAGGGACCACCACCCCGGTCTGCCAATCCAGAGGCACTGTCCCCAAACGCCACGCGATGTTGCAGAGGCGTGTCAGCCAAGACAGCCCTACAACATCCAGAGACTTAAGGTACTCAGGACGAATCTCATCCACCCCCGGGGCCTTGCCACCGAGGAGCTTTCTAACCACCTCGGTGACTTCAGCCTGGGTGATGGACGAGCCCCCCTCCGAGTCCCCAGCCTCTGCTTCCTCATCGGAAGACGTAACGGTGGGATTGAGGAGATCCTCGAAGTACTCCTTCCACCGCCCGACCACATCCCCAGACGAGGTCAGCAACCCCCCACCCGCACTGTAAACAGTGTTGGTGAAGCACTGCTTCCCCCTCCTGAGGCGCCGGATGGTTTGCCAGAATCTCTTCGAGGCCGACCGATAGTCCTCCTCCATGGCTTCTCCAAACTCCTCCCAGACCCGAGTTTTTGCCTCTGCGACTGCACGAGCTGCAGCACGCTTGGCCTGCCGGTACCTCTCAGCTGCCTCCGGAGTCCCACAAGCCAACAAGGCCAGATAGGACTCCTTCTTCAGCTTGACGGCATCCCTTACCTCCGGGCGCCACCACCGGGTTCGGGGATTGCCGCCGCGACAGGCACCAGAGACCTTACGGCCACAACTACGAGCAGCCGCATCGACGATGGAGGAGGAGAACATGGTCCACTCGGACTCCATGTCCCCTACCTCCCTCGGAATCTGGATGAAGCTCTTCCGGAGGTGGGAGTTGAAGACCCTACTGACAGAGGGATCCACCAGATTTTCCCAACAGACCCTCACAACACGTTTGGGCCTGCCAGGTCTGACCGGCTTCTTCCCCTGCCAGCGGATCCAGCTCACCACCAGGTGGTGATCGGTTGACAGCTCAGCCCCTCTCTTCACCCGAGTGTCCGAGACACGCGGCCGGAGATCGGATGACACAACTACAAAGTCGATCATCGACCTCCTGCCTAGGGTGTCCTGGTGCCACGTGCACTTATGGACATCCTTGTGCTCGAACATGGTGTTCGTTATGGACAAACCGTAACTAGCACAGAAGTCCAATAACAGAACACCACTCGGGTTCCGATCGGGGAGGTCGTTCTTCCCCATCACCCCCACCCAGGTCTCACTGTCGTTACCCACGTGGGCGTTGAAGTCCCCCAGTAGAACAATGGAGTCCCCAGCCGGAGCACCATCTAGTACCCCTCCCAGGGACTCCAAGAAGGCCGGGTACTCTGCACCGATGTTGGGCCCGTAGGCCGAGACAACGGTGAGAGACCTGTCCCCGACCCGAAGGCGTAGGGACGCGACCCTCTCGTTCACCGGGGTGAACTCCAACACGTGACGGCTGAGCTGGGGGGCTATAAGCAAACCCACCCCAGCCCGCCGCCTCTCCCCGCGGGCAACTCCAGAAAAATGGAGCGTCCAGCCCCTCTCCAGGAGTTGGGATCCGGAACCCAGGCTGTGCGTGGAGGTGAGCCCGACTATATCTAGCCGGTACCTCTCAACCTCCCGCACAAGCTCAGGCTCCTTCCCCCCCAGCGAGGTGACGTTCCATGTCCCGAACGCCAGAAGCTGCGCACGCGGACCAGGTCGTCGAGGCACCTGCCTTCGACTGCCACCCAGTCCTCTCTGCACCCGACCCCTACGGATCCCTCTGCGGATGGTGGGTCCACAGGAGGGCGGGCCCACGTCGTCCTTTCGGGCTGTGCCCGGCCGGGCCCCGTGGGCAGAGGCCCGACCACCAGACGCTCGCATTCGAGCCCCAACCCCAGGCCTGGCTCCAGGGTGGGGCCCCGGCTGCGCCATACCGGGCGACGTCACGGTCCTTGGTATTGAACTGTCCATAGGAGTCTTCGAACTGCTCTTTGTCTGACCCGTCACCTAAGACCTGTTTGCCATGGGAGACCCTACCAGGGGCATAAAGCCCCAGACAACATAGCTCCTCGGATCATTCGGGTGCTCAAACAACCCCACCACGTTAAGGTGGCAGTTCACGGGGTAGAGTCCACAGACCATTTGTCTAAAAGTCTTGGGAATCATCCAGGTGTTTTTTTGGCAAATGAGAGACGAGCTGTTGCGTTCTGATTTGTAAGCAGTGGTTTTTGCCTTGGAACGCACTGTGGATGCCATTTTTGCCCAGTGTTTATCTTACAGTTGAGTCATGAACACTGACTTTGACTGAGCCCAGTGAAGCTGCAGATCTTCAGACGTCCTTCTGGGTTCTTTGGTGACCTCCTGGATGAGTCGTCGTTGTGCTCTTGGAGTCATTTCGCGGCGTTATAGGTTTTCTTATGAGATATTGTAGCCTACTTTATTTGTCTGACTGGTCTAAATGTGATATTTTCTTGATTCAACAAATTTGGTGGAATCAGACTTGGGAGTGGCCAAAGAAACTGAACTCGGCTTTTCCAAAAATCTGGTTATCAGCTAATCACAGAGGGGGCGTTTACTTTTTCACACAGGACTAGAGAGGTTTGGATTTTTTTCCCCCTTAATAAATGTGAATCATTTTGAAACTGCATTTTGTATTCACTGGGAATGTCCTTGTGTGATATAAAAATTGGCGTGAAGAACAGAAACATTTAAGTGTGGTAAATATAAACAAATGTAAGAAATATGGAAGAGGACATATACATTTTCACGGAACAATATCCCCAAAATGCAGAGTTATGGTGCGTTTCTAAAGGTACTTTAAATTTTACAAAGCTACTTAAAGTGCATTTTCCAAAAAGCCACCAATTTAGGACAATCCCATACACAATGTGTTAAAGTGCCTTTCTCGATTAAACATTTCACACACGTATCTGGAATGTCTGGAGACCCCTACGTATGTCCTCATTAGCCATTTGTGCTACAGTAGCTTCATTCTTGTATTGATCGTTTGTGCTTTTAAACATGCTATTGACCACTCATCTTCATCAATATTCTCTTTAATATCCAAACTGAAAGTGCCAATTCAACAAGGAGCCTATGGGCACCCTTTTCATTTATACTTCGACTACATCCTACTTGAGGGTTTAGGCACATTTTTACAAAGTGATCGACTAAAACTCCCATGCACAGTTCAAAGCCAATGTGTTGTTTTTGCGTCTACTCTTTACTGCAATTTTTTTTTTTTAAAGAAGAGGGAGCTGGAAGTTGTAGCCCCAATACATCTTCGACAAAGTACCCTGTCCATGTCATCCATGTCTCGAGGTTCTACCAAACACAAAAAACGATCTTGTACGTGGGCTCATAACTTACCTGTGAGTCGTTCAGAAACATACAGGCAAAGGCCACTCGATCTCGCACCGCCACACTGCTCTCATTCTGAAACGAGAAGGGAAAACGTGACTCTTCTTTTGAACCTGCAGTGACCCTGACCCTGTGCAGCCCAGGCCCTGACCGTCTCCAGCAGAAACAAATGTGAAGCAGCTATTTTTAGGCGCAGGTTTATAATCAAGCGTCAAGACTTTTATGAACTGGAAGCCTGTACAGTATTTATGCGGCACAGTGGGCTTGGAGACACCTGCAGTCAGATGTGAGGTCAACTAAAAGGTTTCTACAGGCAGCAGCAAGTCAAAATGAATGCTTTTTAATTACATTTCAATGCCCAAATACTATACTATTAATGCCACACGAGCTGTAAATCAGTCAATAGGCAGTTTGTCAAGATTTTTATCATTTCATCAAAGAGAGGAATGAGGAAATGTTGATTTTCCAAATGAAACAACAATTAGAAAACACTACATTTCGCTGTACATTTTCAGCCAAAACTTTATTTATAAAGCCACCCTCAGCTATTCACCAGGGGCGTTTTTTTGTCAGTAGGCGTCAGTAGTTAAACCTGGTTTGCAACCCCCTCCCCTCACCTGGCTTTCTCCCTCACTCCACATGTTGCCCCTATGTTGCCTTCAAAGGGAAAAGAAAATCTCAGATATGTAGCAAAGTAAACATTTTGAGACTATGTTTATTTACTAAACCGGATCTTTGACTTTCCTCGCAACCCTTGAACGACACATACACTTTTCCAGTGATGCGTTCTTTATAAAAAATAAACGCTCACTGTAAATATTGGATTATAAAACAAATGACATGGACATTTCATGCGGATTTCAGCTGCATCAGAGGAGCAGGTCACAAAGATGTTTATTGGTCTTTTGTAAACTGCTTTTATAATTGTGTGTTAACTTTTAATGCTTCTGAATTTCTGCTGCTTCAAACACACTTCTTTTGCGATCCCTGCACGTGTATGTGTTGACATGGTGACGGGTGCGTTAGGATGAGGGGGAGGAGGTGCGGAGCTCCTCTCTGCTTCTGCGGGACAAAGCTAGCACATCTCAGTTCAATTCAATTCAGTTCAATTCATGCTCATCAATTCATGACCATCTGAGTTCCACAAAGTTCTACTTGAAGAGTTCAGCACAGTAAGCAAAGCCAAAGAGAGATACATGCGCAGATGAATAAGTAAATAAATAAATACAGTGGATATGATGCTCAAAAGGAGTAGGCAGAAGCTTAAGCTTGTTGGCGCCTACCCCCTTTTGTACATGAGCAGTACATTTACTATAACCAAGAAGATATATGACCATTATTTTGCATCGAGCGATGCAATGTGGGAATGTAACAATTCCGGGTCGGCAAAATGGAGCAGCTGAGAGCGGCTTTAAGAACTAAAAATAGTCATTAAGCATTGTTATCATTTATTATAATTCCTTTTTGAATCTTATTTAGTGTTAATCATAGTTTACTTTGTTTTGTTTTTTACCTCAGTTCACAAATTGATGCCGTTTTCAATTATTTCAAGTATTTTATGCACATTAAATACACTATCGATATGTTTCACTTGTATATCTTTCATCTAGAGACCCCAAGCTCAGTGGTCCCAACCCCCACTTTTGGAACGACCTATTTCAAGGTCTCAGTAGACAACTGTGTGGCATTGTAGATAAAAAAAAAAAAAAACACCCCTAACCCTTACTGCTAACTCTACTAATCCCAGTTTCCTGTCCCGTCATCGTCCGCAGTCCTGAAAAGTTTGTGCGCCACTGCTCTGGATGCTAAATGAGAGCGTCCCATTACCAGCACGGCGTCGTAGGCTCCGGGCTCGCTGGTGAGGAAGGCGAACATCACACAGAGGTACGGGTTGTTGAGCTGCAGCCGGAGGGAGCTGCACATCTCTCTCCACAGAGAAGCCTTCTCGTCTGTGTAACCGGACAGCGCCATGGCAACCACATTCAGGTTCAGGTCTCCTACGACAAAACAGAGAGGACGTTATGGGGGAGGGGGCGGGGAATAGGCGGTTAAAGTGACCGACTGCAAGTTTGAACGTTTTACAAATTGAACAGATTGTGTGCCTGGCCGTGCAATTTGACACAACGTAAGCAATATTAAATGAATCGTTTTCTGAAGTCCCTCCCTTTGCTGATTTCAGAAACTAATCAGAAATGACCGGGGCAATCCCTTTGACCAATGAGATGAGCTTTCCAGTAAACCGGCCTGTCAGGTCCAATCAGGAGGGAAGTGGCAAGCACTTGATCATTTACTTTTTAAATGTTTTACTCCCTCTCCTCATTTTGCAAACTGGGAGTGGCGTTCCAGTCTAATCAGGAGGGGAGGGGGCGGGAGCTTGATCATTTACTTTTGAACTCGCAGCAATCTTACAGGCCCTCACTTTAACAAACATTTAGCTTCTGTAGATACACGTGAAACGTTTTTGGTGGGCGACGGTGGCGCAGATGGTAGAGCGGGTCGTCTCATGATCGGAAGGTCGGGGGTTCGTATCCCGCCTCCTGAAGGTGCACATTGTCGTTGTGTCCTTGGGCAAGACACTTCACCCTCCTTGCCTCCAGTGTCTGCGTACACTGGTGTATGAATGAGAGAGTGAATGGGTGAAGCCCCTATGAGAGACCAACAGGCCCGTTTGGAACCATGAGGCCGTCCTTCTGTGGACCCACCACCTGCAGGAGGAGCCATAGGAGCCTGGTGCAATGTGACTTGGACGACCCGGCAACGGACAAGTGGGAGAAAATGGATGGATGGATAGATACATGCGAAACGTCCTCAAATCAGTCTCAACTCAGTCCAGTCTAAGTTTTAAAGCTTCACTGCAATGAATACTTCCTAGACAACTGAGAGCCTAAACAGTTGTTTTTTTTAAACAGGTTGAACATATTGTGAAATGCATGTGATTATTGTACAATCTTTTCTCACATGTTTATTTGATGTTATCTAACCCGGAGAGTCCCACTGAGCTTTCACAATCTCTTTTTCAGGAGAAGCCAGGCCCTAGCAGGCCCTAACATATCAAAATATGATGACGTCATAACCTCAGGTGGACAGCCGGGACCAATACAACTCTATAGATACAGACGGCAACGGGTCATACTAGGGGGCGTGGGCGAGGGGGAAAAAAGTATGTTTTAGGAATCACAATTTTTCATTTTCTGGCTGACTATAAACATTTACCATACAAATAAAGCCTAGTCAAATCGCATTCATATGGATGTTTTTTCACGGCAAATTGTTCAGTAGAAGTTTGAGCTATGTCATAATGTTCCAATAAATTTAGATTTAATGCCATTTAATGAGTTTGAATTCAACTGAATGCTTTATAATGACATTTAAAGGAACAGGCAACTGTTTTTCCATACTGAGATATATGTTCTTACCTGAGCTTAGACGAGTTGATACGTACCTATAGGAATATACTGGGAGAGGCCAAATGCGAACAACATCTTTGGTCTTTTTGCCTGACTGAGGGCACATCGTTTTAAAATACTGGATATGTCCTTACCTGAGCTTAGACAAGTTTTCTGGTCTTTGTGCGTGCCTGTGGAAGAGCGTGGTAGCTTCCACCTTCACCCAACAACATCTTTGGTCTTTTTGCATGACTGAGCTCACGCTCAAAGACCAGACAGGTACGTATCAACTCGTCTCAGCACAGGTAAGAACTAGCCTGGTCTTACCCTCGTACTCATTTCATACAGAGGGTCTGGAACTTCACAATTGAGCTCTGTGTTCAGGTGGGAGGGATGAACTCCTTTGAAACGATTGGATCTGTTTTCAAACTACAACCTGCAAATCCGGCGCAAATGTGTAACGTCACCTACAAGTTCCGCCTCCCCCGCTCGCTGAATGGTAGGTTGGAAGTCAACCGATGAAACACAGCCACTGAGATCAATCCCAGACGTACATGTAGGGCAAAGATAATTGACCGGAGTTTACGGATGGCGATGGCAGGCTAGGTGGCCTGTTCCTTTAACGCCTGATATACATTCCATCCAGAAAAAAAATCTGAAATCAAATTGGTCCTTGAGGCCACTGGGACAACCACTAGGTCAATGAAAGGTCAAATACGCACTAATTAACTTCTTTTTCCACATAAATGTTGCATACTGCTTGCCTGGCCTGCATGCTTCTTCATAGACATTTCAAAGACATAATATGACTTATTAGTCTGGGAGCAGGATCTCAACAATTTCCCGGTGGGCGTGATTGACAGACGGCATCAACCAATTAGAGCAAAGCTAGATACGTCGCAGTAACAAACAGCACAAAGTCGAGGAACGACTCGAGCGCGGTTTCTTGCTCCGGTTTTAGGGATTTCATATTTTCCAAATGATTTAAAACAGACGAAAGAGCAGAAGAATCGAGTATCGGCCGCCATCTTTAATGTTCTGGAAGAGGGCGTGGTGGTGACAGGTTACCGTCTCTTGGTGCGTGATTGGACGGTCAGGCCAGGCAAGCATACTGCACCTTTACCCTCTTAGTCCCGACTTTAACCGAGCGATTTTACCCAAATCTAAAAGCTTACAGTTTACAGACTATAAGCCAGTGTAACACCTCTTTAATATCACATTTTTGAAGCGTGTTATCCTCTCTTTTTTGTCGTGTTTTTGTCATCGCTTTTTTTTACGCTCTTTTTGTCAAGTTTTTGTCTTTTTGTTATCACTCTTGCCACAAATGTCGTCGCATTTGTCAGGTTTTTGTCGCCTGTTTAATGTGTTATTGTTTCTTTTCCTGCACGTTTTTATCGCTATTTTGACGCTTTTTTTTTTTTATTTGGGTAAAGCCAAACTGGAGAAAATTTGCTCGGTTCAGGTGGGGGCTAAGAGATGAAACCATCGGCTCTTCAGAAATGTTGTGATGTAACATGAACCCAACCTGTTGTACATGTTTTTAGCCGACAAAGGCAAAACATGCACAACGGGATCTTCTTGCGGTGAGGCGAGTATAGTTTTCTTTCCCAACACTCGCTGTGAAACCTATCAGTGCGTCAGCAGAGTGAAAGTGCTCATCATAACTCATTACTGTTTATCAGGCAGCTGTCACATGGAGAACGCACTGACCTGAGCCCTAACACAGCACAATGTCGCCGATCCCCCCACAGAGCAGGTCCTTTCTGCAGCCAAAGCCGCGCTGAAGTGTTGACACACCTTATCTAATGACTCAGGCCATCAGTCATCCTCAGGGAACACAGGCTGACCTACATGGACTGTAGAATGTTCCTGTGTCACGACCAGGGTAAACAACAGGCCTGTCTACAGCCACACAACTCACAATAAATCATTTAGTGTCAATTACTCAAAGAAAAAATACTCCTGTAAATGCTGTAATCTGACAAAACAAATCATAAAATGACATAATCGGTCAATTATTTTTGGGTTTAGTCTGGTTTTAGTCAACAATAATATGCTAATTTGTCCTGGATTTAACTCGTAACTCATTTGGAATCTGTGAGGCAAGTTTTTTACACAACAGCAATCTTATTTTAAGCATTAATCTAACTTTTAATACAATTTTGTTATTTTAAGCAGAACAACTGGCTTCATGGAAAAATTTCTTGTAATTAGTTACTCAAATCAAAGACAAATTATTATTATCTTAAACCCACGATCAACTACTGAGGGGCATCTTCATTTCAGATTGATTCAAATAGACTAATAAGGCTTATTGGAGCAGAACCAATGGTAAGGACCGTGGAAAAGCGATATAGCAGAGAAAAGGGAACTTCAGGGGCATTGAACAAAAGGTGCCCCCCACTCTGCACTAGGGGTGTCACGATTTCAATTTTTTGAGTCAGGATTATTGTGAAACAAAAAATTGCGATTTTACGATTATTGACGATTATTCCCCGAATGAAAGGAAAGAACTGATATTTTTTGTTTTTGTCTTTAAAAAGCTTTTTAATACAAACAGTCACTGTTTCTAAAAATGAAAAATGCTTTAAGATTGTTTTGCATTAAAATAAATAGGCCTACATTGAATAATACAAAACAATGTCAACTTTACTTCTTTATAATGACCATAATTATCATAATTATTTTACTATATATTATTAGGCCACAAGCTAGGCTAGGTTTCATGTTCTCAAAAGTTAAGCTGTTGCTTGATTATTTTGATGAACAGAGAATGAATCGTGTTTACAAAGTGACTAAGGAGACTCTTTTGAACAGCTGATCTCCACATGTGCGCGGTTTCACGTTCCTTTCTGTCGCACTGAAGCAGAGCGTAGCATTAGCCTTTTGTTTAAATCCTGAGCCAGTTGTGGCGGCTATTTCCGAACATTTGGACAACATTTTTGGGAAGTATGCAGTTCGTTACCTTGACCTGGAAATTCACAGCGAAGGATTATCTCCAAGATGTTGTTTATATTCGACGTAGCCGATATCAGCGCATTTAGCAGCCACTGTCTGACCACAGGGTTTGCATAACGGACGTCCGTCGAAAACAACAACAACGTCTTGGTCATCTTCTGGATCCTAAAGAGGTCCCACTCTGCTGACTTCAGTCGTTTTTGGGTGGATACAACACTGGAGGAGAGCGTCCTTCTGCCTCGCTCAACTACCGGTGAGTTTACGCGCTGTTTGAGGCGCGCAGCGGCTCGTGCGTCCGCGTGAAATATTTCTGCGGTAAACCGTGGCTTCTGAAATTCTTACGGATAACCTACCACGTCCTTTTATAATCGCGGTAATCGTAAAACCGGTTAATCTTGACATCCCTACTCTGCACTGGCCTGGTTAACAATATACGGTAAATTCTGGACTATTGAGGGCACCTGAATATAAGCCGCACCAACTAAATTCAGAAATAAAAAAGAAAAAGTACATATATAGGCCGCACGTGTCTATAAGCCACAGGTGACTGTCCATGTTGTAACATGAGAGCGCACACACACACTGCACCAGGGCCGAGAGGTGAGCCCGGTGCGGGACACGCTGCGGGACACGCCGTACGAGCAGCAACGCAGGCAAGAGTCCCCTCCTCTTTGAAGCTTCATTCTTATCTCCTCCTCGCTCGTTTTTCACAAACATCGCGCTGCATTTTCCACACTTTTTTACCCACTAAATGGACACCGAGCTACTTATTTAGCCCACTGTCAGTTAAAACTGTTCTGAGAGAAAGAGTATAACGCGATGGTCTCACCGCTTTAGAAATGTGACCGACACTCGGTACATGCGCTCCCCCAGCAGCACCCCCTCCACGTGCCGCAGTCTGGGTAGGACAAGGGCTGAACTACGAGACAACTCTTTCATATTATAGGATATTCTGGATGGGCTCTTGCATGAGATCTAAACTCTACGCAGCGTAAAAATCATTCAATCAGCCGCATCGTTGTATAGGCCGCATGGTTCTGTGCGTGTGAAAAAAGTAGGACAAAGCAAAGCTCATTCTACTATTTGGAAAAACAAATCAGGAATAGGACCTTTAATCTAAAACCATCTTACAGTAGTTAACTTTACATTCATATCCCTGTATTCAAACATATGGAAGGATACGTTTCATCATGTTTCTTTTCATTTGTATTTAATTTTTAGGAGTCAACCAAAATATCTGCAAATTTTAGTCCCAGTGTTAGTCTCCTTACTTCTATTCATTTAGTTTTAGTCTAATTCTAGTCACAAAAACATGACTTTGACTCAAATGACGATATGTTTTAGTCGAAAAGTGTAACGGAGTACTCATCGTTCCTTGCCAGGGTCTGAGCGCCAAAACAATTGAATACAAATGTTGACGTGCTTTTGTTCCCCTCTCCAGGTTGAAAGCGCGTGACCTACATGAGTGGAATGCTTCTCTTCATCTGCCCCGCCAGACCACGGCTGTGTGGAAATAACACTCTTGTGCAATTTCATCCGCAGCAACACTTTGAAAAAGCTTCGAAGTGGATAGAGGAGCCCAAATATGTACTCCACGAGGAGTGTTACTTTAAGATCATTTTACTCAAGTACAAGTAAAAAGGAGGACGCAAATAACAATATTGATCAAAAACTAGTGGTATTATTATATTGTTGAAAGGACTGCTTTTTTGTAGCATGCGCTCTGGACACACGCACAGGTTTTACTATATTGTGAACCAGGAAATGGCCGGTAAAAATAATTTCCATTGGCCAAATATAAAAAAAATATATACATATGGAGAGAATATAGAAAAATATATTAAATACAACATTTGACCTAAGTTAGTCACCAACACAACAAAGTGTTTTCAAGACAGGCATAAATATTAAAAAAGGTTCAATATTTCTAAGAGATTTTGATTTACGCCCTTGTGAATGGCCGACATTTTACGACCCAGCCTAAAGTGGCTGACAAAAAAGTCCATTCACTCTGATGTGAACATGCCATTTGAAAGCCAAGAACCTCCGGAAATTAGTCTCTGAGCAATTGGGGGCTAGCACTCATTAGGATTTGACTGGAGACAGGTGCTGGGATTTCGGGAGAGAGAGAGAGAGAGAGAGTAAATTTTTAACCATTTCCAAACTGGTTTTAGCCTTAGCTTGTGGCACCTGATTGGATAATAACAACCACAACCACAAATAAAATACTCACCTCTACAAGTTTGAGATGACAACGACAATAACTGTAAGTGATACATTTCTATTGATTTAATCTGTTTTCTTGTAATTTTATGCAACCTTGTGTATGAATTGTGCTCTACAAATAAACGTGCCTTGCTTAGGTTGCGTGGCTCGGCCATACTATTCCCTGTCCATTCCAGGCAGGGCAGTCAGTCTGGTCACGAAGCGATTGGAGCAATCAGCAATTAGCAGACGTGACGACGGCTGTAGTCCAACTCACAACATATGAACTGAATATAAACTCACAAGAAAACAGAGGCAAAATCCTCGACTCCTTCATCCATGATTAGTTTTGGCTAATGTTAATGTTAACTGAGCTAACAACATAGCGGTGCAGCGACTGATGTAACCTTGTCAGTTCTGTGACGGTCGTGATTGGTTCGGCCTATTGCCTAGGTGTAACAGAAGTGGGGGTTTCTGTTAGTTTTTCCTTTTTCAAAAACAGTGAATCATAAGCAATGTTTCAATGAGTGTGGAACGACACGGGATACAAGAGAGTGACCGACGGGTGGCGCTGTGGGGCTACGTTCTTCCTATTTATCCTTAGCGCGGGGTACCTTGTTTTGCCCCCACCCCATCGCCAAAGTAGCCCCAGATACCTCTTTGGGCTCAGAGCGGTTCAGTTTGGACTGTGGAAACAAACCCAAAACACAGCTCCCATAGAAAACCGGCTATCAATTTACACTTTTCTGTTTTGGAATCTACTGATTTTTGCCTTTCAAACAAGCTCCCTCTGAAGAACAATTCTATAGATTTCTATTATTTAAACCTTTACTATAATAATAATACTATACTATAATAAAATATCGGCCATCCCCTTCATATCGGTATCAGACCCCACAAGTCCATATCGGTCGGGGCCTAGGACAGACCCTCTAAAATAATGTAGACATAATCCCTCGCGCTCACCTTTGTCTGCAGTGGCTCCCTTGTTGAGGATCTGGATGGCCCGGCGGATGTCCATGTTGAAGAGGGCCACGGCGGCCGCTCTCTCCCACTCCTGCTCCTGCTCCAGCGCCCGCAGCAGGGGCTCCACGTCCTGGTCCGAGCCCCGGCCCGTCCAGCCGCACAGCCGCAGGGCCAGGCTGCGCTCTTCGCTGTGGAACTGGGGCACGTCCGCCTGCCGCTCCGAGCCGCTCCAGCACCGGCGGCTCTCCGACGTGCCTGATGGAGAGGAGGAGGAAAGGATTCAAAGATCAATAAATCAGTCTCGGAATTAGAAACTGAAAAATCTCTTTGAACAAATGTCAAGCACAAGGCTGGAAAATGTGTATTTGAAAAAATGGCTTCTGAATTTACAATTCCCCATAAAAAAAAAAGTATTTGGAGAACTGTTTAACCAATGCAATATTCAATCAACTTATTGTGACTATTAGCCAATGTATGTGTTTCCAGGTGAAAGTGCAGCGTCTCCCCTTGGACTTATTTATTTCACATATTTATTTTCTAGTTTTAATCAACAGCAATAAAATGACAAGAAAACTAACTCATCAAAGACACACGAGGAGTGTGTTTTGGTTCACTGAGCACTGGAAAAGTGTATTTGAATGTAAAGGTGTGTATTTGAGTGTATTTGAATGTAAAGGAATAACTGGAATAACTCTCACCCGAGCTGGTTTTGACGATGTTTTTGATCCCGGAGTAGACCATCGACTGCTTGTTCCCCTGCAGGTCCTCGGCACACTGCTTCATATGTAACGCTCCCATAGGAAAATGGAACTTACACAACAGTAACTGTTATTGACAAAAGGACTATTTGATTATTGTTTATTATACAATATTAAAGCTGAGTTACACGTCTTTTCAGCAGCAGCTAAACTACAAGTTAAAAGCAGTTCTTTCAGAACACAAAGGCGCCCCCTTGTGGTTAAACTGAAAGGTCTCTGTGGTTCCCAAAGTGGGGGTCGAGACCCTGGGTCACCAGCACTGAGCTGGGGCTCCAAGAGGATTTCTATATATAAATATATGTTGTATTTATATCATTCTTATTTTAAACAGGATAGATTTGTAAATTCAGGTCAAATAACAAAGTAAACTGTAGATACATATCACTAAGATTTGTTTTTATTTATTTTATTTTGTTTGATATTATCTATTATTAAGTAGATTATAATAGATATGTTGTTTAGCTATGTAGGTACACATGTTACTAGATGAATATAGAGTGAATCAATATTATGTTCAATATTATAAAAATGATGCTCCAGAATATTAGACAAACTATTAGAAAGGTAAATACTCTTCATAGATATCATACCAGAGCCAGTGTCTCATCATGTGTAGTGCCTTGTGTCAAATCAAACGGTAAATCATTATTCATGTATACAGGAATCTTACAATGGAAGAGTTTAAACACATTTATTAACCAGTTGTCTTCTAAAGATATTTCTAAACAACTTTTAAGGGACAAGTTTAAGTCTGAACATGTTAATGTGTTTACGTCTTGCCGAGTCAGTGTCTCAACTTTGTTGTATCATTATATTATTTATCATTTGTATTTTACTGTTGCCTATTGCTATTTTGCTTTATTAGAGGCCCACATTGGAAATAAGTGTTTTATACTTTGTTATCCTCAGTCAATACAATATTTGTATATTTATGGATACATTTTACCCAAGAAATTCATATCATATCACAAATAAATCAACTTCTATTCTTGTTTGTTGGATCATTTCTGCAGCCTGAAAAACCGACGGCTTTCTGCATCCTTCGACTTAACCCTCGCCTTAGCCGAGTGCAGCTTTACCCAAATCTAATTTCTTCTCGCCTGGAGAGCTTATACTGTAGAGGCCAGTGGAACGTCTCATTTGAAAGCTAAGACCTAAAAAACTCTTCTAAGATGTTTCCTTGTGTTGTTGCTGCATTGTCGTCACTTTTTTGTCCTATTTTTCATGATTATTTGTCACGTTTTTGTGACTTTTTTGTTGTGTTTCTTTGCTATTTTGTAATTGTTTTGGTTGCATTTTTTCAAGAGGCTTTTAGATTTGTGTAACCCTGAACCGGAGATGAATGGCTCTGTTCAGGTGGGAGTAAAGAGGTGAATTTACTGCTTCCAGATCTGTGCCCTGGCCTGTGGTGTGGCCTGGCAGTATTGAAGGATATAGGAGAGGTCGTACCACAGGGACTTGAGCTGCGGGTCGCTGCCCCCGGCCAGCACATGGTTCCTCCACACCTGCGCCGTGTCGTGGCCGTATCTGGACTGCGCCCGCTGCCTCATCTTGGTGGCGATGTCGGCCTCGATGGTGCCCTTCAGCCCCTCGGCGCAGTCCTCCGCGCACTCGTACAGGTGGCGCCCGCACGCCCACATCAGGGACGTGGTGGAGCTCCAGGCCAGGGAGATGCGCTCGAACACGGTGAAGTCGGTCATGGTGCGGTTGGCGGCGGACACCACCACCATGCGGTTCTGGGAGGACGGGTGCCACGCGAAGCTGCCGATCTGGGAGTCGCAGGGCTGCACGCTGCGCTCGATGATGGTGGGCTCCGTCTCGTCTCCGATGGGGGTGGGCGCGTGCTGCATGTCGTACAAACGGATGATGTTGCTGTCCCGGGTCAGCGTGGCCAAAAGGCCGGTGCGGGTCGGGCACCACGCCACCTGAGGACCAACATGTTAACAAATGACAATGACCGCGTGTCATACTGTACGGATCATGATTATCTGTTATATATATATATATATATATATATATGTAAAATACTCAAAATTGTCATTGTACACAAACTGATGTTATGAAGTATTTCATTAGCGACTAGTTCTTCGAGTTAACATACTGATTATAGAACTAGAAGAAGTAGAAGAACTATAGAATTGTGTTGACAAAAAGGCTGCATTTTATTTTAGTCTTTGACATCTGGACTCAGTGTAAAAAAATAATGAATTGAAGTTTAAAGACTGACAAGCCGTGTTGACGCAACACCTGAGACTGACAAAACATAAAACAGGAAGTCTGTTGAGAAGGCAGGAGAAGAGAAGCCAGGAGAGGGGAAGAGACAAGGAAAAAGAGAAAAAAAAATAATGAATAAAAGACAAAGAGAAAGAATGACAGACAGAGAGAAACAAAGAAGAAAAAAAGAAGGAAAGGCTGTTCCTTCTCCTGTAGTTTCCTGTTAAAGGGCCCCCGTCTCTAGCTGTGCCTCAGAGTTTATCAGTAGTCTTTTTAACAGGACTAGCGTTCCTCTCTTATGCAGCCAATACAATATACAGTTAATTTCAAACAACGCATTTTTAGATGTGAAGTTAACAGTTGGAGGCCCCTCTGTCGTGTATTATTAGACACAAAAACATTTTCCAGTTGCAAGTCTATTTTTAAAATAGATTGAAAAAGTTGGTACTTTCAGGGTAAATATATTCTGCGCTGTCATTTAGTCCAATTTAAGTGCACAAAAAAACACCTAAACATTTCCGACTTTCTCACTCAGGGCCCTTCCATCTTACCTTCGTGAGCGGCTTGGGCTGCTCCGTCAGCGTCAGCACCGGCTTCTCGAACTTCCTCAGGTCCCATATGGCCACCTGCCCCTCGAAGAACGATGCCACACGGTCGTGGAAGTGCGGGTCCACCGTCACCCCCTGGATGGCCTTGGTGTTCACAAACGTCTTCTGGCTGGTGTTCCTCAGGTCGAATATGGCTAGGTTCCGGTGCATTCCGGCCAGGAGCAGCTTTGGGTCGCGCAGCAGCCAGCACAGGGACAGGCACGCGTCATTCTGCCCCAACTCGTACAGCGGCTTGGTCACCACCGTGCTCGAATCCAGATCCAGGGATGACAAGCGGATCTTCTCTGCATTAGCCGCGCTCGCCTCGGGGGAAAACTTACTGCTAATGTCCCATATCAGCACCGAAAAGTCCGCTCGGTGCTTGTCCAAACCCGCTGCTAACAGGTTACTATCAACTGGATTCCAGGCTAAAGTATTGCACTGTCTGGCGTGTTTTGGCACAAATTCTTTCCCCACAAGCTCTTTGCACGCAGAGTTGTGACTTTGCCCCAAGCTGGTGAGGACGACCCTTCCGTTAGCCTGACCGACCGCCAGCAAACATTCAGGTTCGTGTTTGGGGTACCAGGCCACACATTTCATGTAAGGCGTGTCGGAGTTTATGGCTAGCAGGGTGGCAGCGGTTTCATCGGACAGAGGGAGGGTGCCCGGCTTGGACTCGGAGCCGCCCGTCGGCCCGATACGGTACAGGCCCAGCTCCGAGTCACAGATGACGTAGCGGTCCGGGTGGTGCGGGGACCACAGGATGTCGGGTTTGGAGCAACTCATTGTCCGATGGCAGCAGCAGAATGGTCGTCAAGGGAAACGGCGCTCAAGATCAGGGACAGACTAGATAAGAACGCAGACAGTAGACTTACTGAACCACAGTTGAATGGGAAGTGCAGTTTCAGGGTTTATACAGGCAGAAGCAAATCAAATGTAATGCTTTTAATTCCATTTTGAATTCCGAAATACTATATTTTAATGCCACGAATGCAGAAAACAAATCTGTGCATATTTCATTTCATAAGATTTCATGAGTCCCCTCCTGGAGCCGCCACCTTAACGTGGTGGAGGGGTTTGAGCACCCGAATGATGTCGGGGGCCTCGTGCCCCTGGTAGGGTCTCCCATGGCAAACAGGTCCTAGGTGACGGGTCAGACAAAGAGCGGTTCAGAAGCCCCCTATGAGAGACCAACAGGCCCGGTTAGAACCATGAGGCCGTCCTTCTGTGGACCCACCACCTGCAGGAGGAGCCATAGGGGCTGGTGCAATGTGATTTCCACGACCAGGCAACGGACAAGTGGAAGCAAATGGATGGATGAAGATTTCATCAGAGGAAAGAGAATGGGAAAAAACAGACAACTTTTTCCACAAAAAGTGGTAAATTTCAGCCAAAACAGCAACGGAACATGTTTTAGACTATACATTTGGTATTTTTGATTCATTTATACAGTAAGATTTGATTGAACAATGTCATAATTTTCCAATAAATTTAGATTTATTGCCAGTTTGAATCCAATGTAATGCTTTTTAATGACATTCAAGTCCTAGATGTTAGCACAATTTATTTCATGACTTTAAATGCCCCGCGGAAACCCTGAATGTAGTGATTGTGATTGGCAAACTGCAAAGACTGCACTTACAGGGTTTATAATGGCACGAGCAAGACCAATGCTTTTAATGTCAATTTATTGCCATTTAATTCAACATTGCCATTTTATTTCTTAAAATAAAACAGAACACAGGAATGAGGCGAAATGTTGATATTCAGAAGAAAATTAGACACAACAAGCTACTTTTAAGCAATTAGTTTTTTCAAATGTAGAAGAGCACAGTATACGAAATTATGCATATTGCATTCCAATTAATGTATACTGTGGCTCAAAGTGCGCGTTAAATGCATAAAAGTTGGCAAGATTTAAAGTTTGGAGTTGCAGGATCATGCTAACTCTCGCTAATGCTAACAAATAAGGTCGATCTAAATCCTGTTCGTGTTTCCTCCACAGCGTTTCATAGACATGAGAGACTGTTAAATGCGCGTGTAATAATAAAAGAATGACTTACACAAACTCGGTGTAATCGCAGCGGATAAACACATGTCTGTCTCATAGACTCTATGCTTCTGCAGCGCCGTGTGTTGTGTGTCTCACCAAAACACTTCCCTGGTGTCACGTGAGCCGCACACATCAAAGGTTCCGCACAGTTTCGGCGCTTTCCAGTGAACGTCAACAGATGGCGCGATTTAAGTAGGTTTTAGTAAGTCTTTCTTTCTTTCTTTTTTTTCAGGGGCCTTTGTGCATGTGATGTGTTTGGATGTTGGGTTTAGGGCCGCAGTTCACACAAATTATTTAGCCTCTATTTTTCAGCTAAGATTTCTGGAATTCCTGTCCCACTCGCAAAGCATTTGGATATTTACGAGCTAACTGAGCTGTTCCAGGACTCCTTTCTCCCACAAAACTGGCATTTTCATAAATATTTTTATATTTACATATTCTTAATATGTAAAAAAAAAATCAAAAAGACGTGTAAACAAATGTTGAATGTGGAAAACCTGCTTGAGTTCACTGTAATAATGAAGGAAATAAACATAATATTACATGTGATATTCCCAGTGTTTTCAATCGCGTCAAACTAGGGGGTACGCGACTCGTCACCCAAAGCTTCAGGGGGTACACGGCTCCAAAAGGTTTGGGAACCACTGCCCTACATCATGGACTCTCCAACCACAGCCATCTCCTCCACAACTCCACCTGTTTACCAGCTCTACTTCCACACCTCCAGCTGTTTACCAGCTCCACTTCCACACCTCCAGCTGTTTACCAGCTCCACTTCCACACCTCCAGCTGTTTACCAGCTCCACTTCCACACCTCCAGCTGTTTACCAGCTCCACTTCCACACCTCCAGCTGTTTACCAGCTCCACTTCCACACCTCCAGCTGTTTACCAGCTCCACTTCCACAACTCCACCTGTTTACCAGCTCCACTTCCACAACTCCACCTGTTTACCAGCTCCACCTGCTCCACAGCGCCAACTCCTCCACAACTCCACCTGTTTACCAGCTCCACTTCCACAACTCCAGCTGTTTACCAGCTCCACCTGCTCCACAGTGCCATCTACACCATCTCCAGATACTGCTACCGAACCTGATGCTGACCACCAACAACTTCACAGAGAGCATGAGAAGATAGCTTTGTAATTACAATGACTATGTATTTATGAAATAGCTAATATTGTATCTTTCCTGTAGGTAGCTGCTTGGTTTGCTTGTATGACTGAAAAGGGAAAAATTGAGGATGAACCCTGGACTGTTCCAGATGCTGTACATGCTCCATCCTTCCACCTGCTCCATCTGCTCCAATGCTTCACCTGCTGAAGAAGCTAGTTCTACTCTGCCACTGGTAAAGGCAATACTGTTATCAAACGTGATGCTATCCACAGAGAGCAAGGTAGCTTGACTGATTTATTTTTCCTAACAACAATTATGTATTGTTGTCTTGATATATTTGCCTGTTCTCTTTTCTGCTGGTAGCCTCTTTGTTAGCTTGCTTTACTGAAAGAGGAAACACATGTGAACCCTGTGAATGAACCGCTGTGTGGAAGTGAATTAGGGCTGGGCGATATGGACCAAAAGTCATATCCCGATATATTTAGGTTGAATATCGATATACAATATATATCCCGATATTTTTTCCCACAAAGTGAGAGCTGTGAAATGAAATGTTAAGTCAAAGTCACTGCCAAATAGGAGTGTTTTAATATTTAATATTGCGATTTTTATTGTATTTATTTCTCTTCTACCCCATTTGCTGTTAATAACTTTATGTTGCATATAACTAAACTAAAGCCTAAACTGAGACAATGAAATATGACTTATTAAAGTATTACTTACTTTTTAGTCCTTAATAATCATGAAATATAATAAATAAACAAATAGCTAAAATAATTACTTGATATTTGCGCTTGATTTAACTGTGTTTTAGTCAGTGGTTTTGAGATAAGTTCTTATCTTTATCCAAAGCATTCCCAAACATAAGCCCCTAAACTGAACCACAAACGACTCTTTACTCTTTACAAGCAGCACAGGCTCACCATCTCTGCTCATCATCAGAGCGGGTATTAGCGAGGGAATGGAGTGATTAGCGTCGCGGCTAACGCAATGCTAACGGGGAAAAAGCAATAGTCCTTCGCAGTGGCAGCATTACAAACGCTGATATTTTCACAGTACATCCACGATCTACCGCAAACCTTAATTACACTGAGAAGTAAACAATAGCACATGGCGCAGCGCACGTAAACAAAAGCACATGGCGCAGCGCACGTCGCCGCCATATCTCGCCGCTACATTCACTTCTATTCTTCGTTTATATGTAGAGCACAATTCATACACAAGGCAATTCAAAGTGCTTCACAGTTGCATCAAATTACAAGAAAACAGATCAAATCAATCATTAAAACATCCAACATAAAAATTAATCAATTACAGTAAAAGCAAGAGTGCAGATAAAATACTTTCAGTTTTCATATGCTCGGGTAAAAAGAGCTGTTTTCAGCCTGGATTTGAACATTGTCAGAGTTGAGGCCTGTCTCACATCCTCATGAAGACTGTTCCAGATTTTAGCTGCATGAAACTGAAACGCAGCTTCACCGTGTTTATTATTGACTCTGGGAACCACCAGGAGACCCCTCCCTGAAGTTCTCAGGGCCCGAGATGGTTCATACGATGTTATTGCTTTAATGTGGCTGTTTAAGTTCAGGTCTAATTCCATATCTCTTTTTAAAATATATCGATATATCTTAAATATCGATATATCGCCCAGCCCTAAAGTGAATGCCGTCTCGAGTGTCTACAACGGCCCTAAACAGCTGTTCATGTTCATTATTAACAGCAGGAAAAGGTAGATCAACATTAAAATTAGTTATAATTTCTATGAAGTCACTAAATACATTCATATATATTTTTTAGAAGTAGTTCATATGTGCTGCACCATGAAGCTGAGCACAGATGGTCAGATTGACCAGTGAATAAGGTAATAATCATCCTAATCATTTTATATATATTTTTCTATGCTACATGTGGGGCTTTGATAGAGCCAATGCAAATGTACATTCTTTTACAGAGTCACTGTATCAGCAGAAACTCCAGGAAGATTGTTTTCAGCTCAGAAGGCTTGCTGTCTCCGAAACCAACCAGAGACAAGAGTCGATCAGCTCCTCTATGGCCCGGAGCTGGCCCAGTCACAGTAACTTTGTCTTAAAGCTGCATTTCTGTCAGCAAGAGGTGGATTCTGGAGCAGTCCCATTAACAACACCGTGACAAACTTGGTATCGTCCGTGGTTATGCCACGCAGGTGAAACTGGGCCTTGAAATGCTGGAACCAAGGTTTGTGAAACTGCTGTCAGAAGTCTGGGAGTCGACAGTAGCCACAAAAATGTTGTTTTCTGTATGTTGGTCACTTTTTACTATACTGTTTTGTACTAGTACAAGTTTTGTACTTTGCTTCAACCTCTTAACCCCCACCTTCACAGCCTTCACTTATTATCCAGGTATCCAGGCATTACCCAAAACTAAACGTTTCTTGAAAAAAAACACAAAACCGAGACATAAATGAGGATGAAAACACAACAAAAACGTGACAAAAAAGCGTAAAAATAGCGACATTAAAGTTACAAAAACGCAACTGTCTTTGCAGACAGTGTTCCACTGCAGTAGCTGACTCTGGATTGGTTCAGTTAATTGCTACTTTTAAAGGCCCTATACTTAATTTGGACTGTTTTTATTCAAAATGTGACAAAATTGGTATTTTTACCATCACGGCTGTCTTTTCAGAGTCAATATGGTAAAGGTACCCCTTTTTGTCACATATTGTACATTGACTATTTTTGTCACAAATTACTACTTTTTTAACATACTCTCAAAGGGCAAAAATAACCTGCAAAAAAACTAAAACAAGAAGAGAGGATAAAAAGAGCCAGGTATAGGGCCTTTAATATTGTAGTGGACAGTTGGTAGGAAGTCCCTCCCCCAGGGGATTTTGTGCCCATTTTATTTTACACTGTCTGAACGGAGAAAGGTGAAACAGTAACATTTGGTTGAACTCCTTTATAGCTCCATTCTCTGTGGAATTGTTTGATTAGCTTCTTAAGTGTTAAATGATCCAGTGCTGCATTCATTTTTCACAAAGATCTTGTTTTGAGGATGGGAGAGTGACCATTGAGCTTCTCCAGAACATCCCAAAGATTCTCAATAAGGATCTGGACTCTGTGGCTGATCCATTTGTGAAAATAATGTATACGGGCCATCAGGGAAAAAGAAACTTGTTGATGGAATAACCTGGTCATTCAGAATGTTCCGGTACTCAGTCGATCTCATGCTTTTGGCTCATAGCATTGCTCACTTTAGGAAATGTGTACATTTAATCTATTTAGTTTTTTGTGTACTTACACATTAATGAAATTCTTATTTGTGCAAATGCATATGGGTCCGTTATATTATATTAGTACAAATGTCGTGTTTTGTTTAAATTATTACATGTCTATTTTTTATTATTACTTTCATTACTGTTTCATACTATGACTATCATCCGATACAGTTTCTCTGTTTTATTTTATTTTTTTCTTTATTTTTGTTAGGGTCCAACCTCAAATACTAGTGTTTTGCTGTGAATGGTAAAATAAAGTATTATTTTACCATATACCAATATGTATACATTTACTGTTATCTGACTCATTCCTTTTTTGTTTCATTGGTTGTCTTAAATACAAACACATGATTTCTAGAACTAACTATGGATTTTTGCATATAAAAATAGTATAATGCAACGAAATAGGGATTTCCACAATAAAACCAGTATAATACAACAAAGTTGGGATTTTCACAATAAAAGCAGTACAATACAACTAAATGGGGATTTTCAAGAGTTTCAAGGACAGATTTTAAAAGGTTCAAGGAATTTACAATTACAAGGACACTTTCAAAGATTTCCAACGTTTAAAGGACCATTTCAATTATATCAGGAGTTTCAAGGTTTTCAGGAGTTTCAACAATTTCAACAGTTTCAAGGAATTTTCAAAGATTTCAACAGTTTTAATGAGTGTAAATACTTGAACAGTTTTAAGGACATATTCAAGGATGTCAACAGTTTCAAGGGATTTTCAAGGACTTACACAATTTTTAAGGACACTTTCAAGGATTTCAGGACTTTCAAGGATTTAAGGATTTCATTAGTTCAACAGTTTTAAGGATTTCAACAGTTTTAAGGCTTTTTGAAGCCTTTTAACAGGTTCAAGGCATTTTCAAGGATATTTCTAGTAACTTCAGCATTGGAATTATTAATCACAATGGCTTCAGCAAAAGTTTCTAGTTGTAACTCGTGATCTACAGTAATGAAAAGATATGGGCATATTGAAACTCTGGTTGAGACAAAGCGCTCTGAACCTTTGCACAATGGAAATCACATGGAAAACAAGTTGTTTTCATTTACATTCAATCCCAGAAGGATCCATCTCATCCAGAACAAGATTGTGTATTCAAAACCTGCACAGACCGATGCGGCGCCAGTTTGGCTACGGCTAATCTACTTGCTGGGCTGTGTTTAATAAAGGAAATTAGACGACCCAACCTTTAAGACTATTCCTGTCGTTAACAATAACAGCAAATTAGCCAAAGGCTACAATCCGTTGTGGCTTGTTTACATGCATGAGACCCATGTATGTTCATTAACATGCACTGACCAAATAAACCAATAAATAATTATAAAAAATAAACAGGCAATCTGCTGGGCCAATGATGTCTTAAAACAGCAAACTTCAACATCCAACGTTATTTTCTTCCCAAAACAATATAGATATATGGGCTTTGGTGTGGGACATATCTGTGATTTAAGACCGCGGATCAGTGACTATAATTATATAACCTCGCCACGCCTTAAGTTTACGCCGGTGAACTCTTCGGTTTATGGCCCTGGCACACCGGTAACCAGCGGTAACCAGCGGGGTCCGCGCGGTGCCCGAAAGCAGCCACAGTGTGAGGTTACGAAGCTAGTTTCCGTTGTATAACGAGTGTCGCTCCAAACTCCTCTGCTCCTCGATGCGCACTCATTTGCATAAAGCCACAATGCAGAGTTTTTGAACTACAAATTAGCTCTTAAAACTATCTTATTCGCATTAATTTACCAAATTAACACAAATCCAATTGAATATTTTAGCTTCATTTAAAAAAAGAAAAAGGAAAATATGATTAACAAATATAATACTGCAGAACTAAACTGCCCACACAAAGATTTTGCACAAAATGAATAGATTCTGATTAGATGTTCAACATGTTTATATAAAACAATGAATTAAATTATATTTTAAAGGGTGGATATTGTTTTGGGTTTAGATTGAAGGCTGCTAGACATTTTTGAAGTGAGCTCCATCCATCCATTTTCTTCCACTTGTCCGTTGCCGGGTCGTGGGGGCAGCTGTTGGAGCAGCTCCTCCTGCAGGTGGTGGGTCCACAGAAGGACGGCCTCATGGTTCTAACCGGGCCTGCTGGTCTCTCTCTCTCTCTCTCTCTCTCTCTCTCTCTATATATATATATATATATATATATATATATATATATATATATTGTTTTTTTTTTACAGTGCTTTGTGTTCTCAAATGATTCAATTAACATAACTGGAATTAGTAAAAGATATACAGTGCCTTGCGAAAGTACTAATACACCTTGAACTTTTGCACATTTTGTCATGTTTACAACCATAAACATAAAGATTTCATTTTGAATGTTTTACTGAAAGTTCACACACAAGTAACAGACAACTGTGAAGTGAAAGCAAAATGATACATGATTCTGTTATTTTTCATAAAATAGAAAAGTGAAAGTGGGACGTGCATAAGTATTCATACAGCATGACTTAATAATTTGTGGAACCCCCTTTTGCTGCAATAACAGCAGCAAGTCTTCTGGGGTTTGACTCTACAAGGTTTGCACATGTAGAGACTGACATTTTAGCCCATTCCTCTTTACAAAGGCATTGTAAATGATTGTATTCATGCATTGTTTGAAACCATCTGAAATCCCCACTCTCTGTTTCCTCACCAGGTTCTGCTGGAAACATAATCTACGTGTATAATCCGACTCGGCTGACGTGGAGTGATGCCCAGGTTTACTGCCGGCAGAACTACGTGAACGTGGCAACTGTTGAGAGTGCGGAGGCCAACGGCGCGGTCACTGCGGTCATACCGTTCTCAGTGACCGCCTGGATGGGGCTGTCCCGGATCCCCTTCACGTGGTCCGACCACAGCCCCAGCACTTTCCACAACTGGATAAGTCTGCAGGCCGATTACTTGGGTTCCGTCACTGTCTGTGCCTTCGAAACAGAACTGCGCACGTGGGCGGATGAAGACTGTAACGTACCTCTGCTTTCGATCTGTTACGGAGATGAAGGCAAACCCGACGAGGAGACGAGGAGGACCACTCTGAGACAAACCCTGAGCCCCTTCAACGACCTCTGCGATCCAGCCGTTCTTCAGCAGATACAGCTGCAGGTGAACTATGCAGTTATAGGCAGAGGTGTCAGAACTGCAGTAAAGTAGACTTTTGGAGGATCTGTACTGTACAGTACTTCAGTAATATTTTTGTTGAGAACTAGCTCACCTGACCAAGACCAGGTGTGCCTCATTGCTGTAGGTCCCTGCCCCTCCCCATCAACCACCAGCTCTGTACAGAGAAACAGAACACAAACCCTAACAATGAAGGCTCATATTTCACTATAACAAATGCAAATGGCAGCTTAGTATATGCATCTCCTCAGTTGGGTGACCTGCGCAGTATTCAGCAGTTCACATCCAGGCTCCACGCGCCTGGACCATGTCCTCCATACCTCCTTCTCTCTTTCCTCTCTCTGTCCATTCCATATTTATCTAAGTCAATGCTCTCTCAGCTCTGATGGGAGTGTGTGTCGTGTTGGAACCATGACAGCAGTGAAATGCTGTTTAGTCTCTGCATGAAATGCAAAGTGAAACCAAACAGCGTTGCACAATGATGTAGGTGCTTTAGGGAGACAGAGCAGAGGCAAGTTTGGACTTTCAGTACAGCTTGATTTTCAGTCCATCAAAAGGATTCTCTTAAAACTATACTTTACTCAAGTAAATGTAACCGAGTAAAGTAACTAATTATTAACCCATCCGCTGTGAACAAGTCAGTCTAAGTATGTCTAAGTATGTTTGAAGAAAATCGGTTTTAGAAAAAGTGATATCATTGCGTCCCCAGTCATGAGGCTCTTATTAAATGTTGATTTAACTGAATAAACGTCTTGTCTTTCCCAGCTCTTTGAGACCGTGAGCGAGACCCGCACGGACGCCAACCTGCAGCTGAAGATGAGCGTGTGGAGCAGGAGACGGAGCAGCATATTTCGTGAAAATCTTTCAAATGAAAGCACAAGCGTGAAATTTGGCATAAATACTCTTCAAAGCTCTCATTCAGAAAAGGGCGGTGATCACGTCTAAAATTTATGATGGCGGCCATTTTTCAAGTTGGCAGGCCAGCTCATTATATGAAGACTATTCTTTCTGTTACCATGCAACTATAATTTAGCTTCCAATATGGACTCCAAAATGGCTTCTGTAAAGTTAAGGAAACACAATTTTGATGGCAAATAAAGATTGCAATGGTTGTAGTTCCCACTGAAGCTATCTTTGTCAGAGTAAACTTTGTTTGGTGATGGAAACTTAAAAGGTTATGGTTAAGCTATATTTTATTGTCCCCGTGGGCGACCGCAGTGCCACGCTCGAGGACCCATCTCCAGAGTTGGAGTCAGGCTGATGATATCACCAGGCTGGAGGATTCACCTATTGTACATGTTTAGTGGTAGGAGAAACCTACACAGACACGTAATAACGTAGTAGTACACTAGTCGTTGTAGTTTAGTTTAGTGTTTCTAATAGCTCCATATCAATTAGCTAAAAAACTGTAGTTAGTAGTTACTAGATATTTATTTATTGGTTTATTTGGTCGGGACAGTGCATGTTAATGAACATGCATGGGTCTCATGCATGTAAACAAGCCAGACCAGATTATAGCCTTGGGATAATTTCCATCCGTCGTCCCCCATGTGCACTCTCTAACACACTCTCATTCATCCTGGCCTATTGTACATGTTTTTAGTGGTGGGGAAACCGGAGTACCCAGAGGAAACCTATGCAGACACGGGGAGAACATGACAACTCCACACAGAAAGGCCCTGTCCGGGACCTTCTAGCTGTGAAGCACGAGCTCTAACCGTGCCGGATAGCGTGGCGTGGTCCATGTTAAAACCCTCTTGGCAAGGAAACTGAATTTATACCGCGCATTTCATACACAAGGCAACTCAATGCGCCTCTTGCTTTCCCGCCGTCCTCAGTCATGTTATGGTTTCTGCTCTAGTATGCAAAGAATATGTTGGCTGTGTCTGTTATTTCCTGAGTTGGAAGCAAATTGGATGGCATCTTGAATGTTACCCATACCGTGGTCATTTTGGTTAAAAATAACATGTTAATCAAATTCCTTGACCACAAAAACAATCAAGGAAACACAATACAGTTTTAAAAAGGAATTAAAAAATATATTACTGGCCAGTTAAAAGTCAAGATAAAACATTAAAAAGGACTAAAATGTGGGTTAAAAGTTTAAAGGAAGCTAAAGCAGGGCGTGCAAAAGGTGCTTTCAGTGGGGGCTCCGTGTGTGGGTCCGTGCTGCGGTGGAGGTCACGGGGCCAACCTCGGGGCACGTTTGCCCAGAGAGTCCTGTCGCTCGTCCCGCCGTGCCTGTCCGGGTGGCCGTCGTCCGCCCTCGACGAACCCGTCCTCCTGCCCTCCGACACTGCCCGTCCTCCTGTTCACAGCAGCACCCGTCTCCTGGAGCTGCGGCCCATTGCTTCTCCCCGTTCCATATTGTTGGGTCGTGCGTGCGTGTGTGCAGGGCCGTTTCAAGATATTTGGGGGCCCTAGGCAAAACAGCAAAGTGAGGCCCGAAGCCCTCCCTCGGGAAATTGTTTTAAGTTCAAATGGGATTCCTTGTATTCTGGTGCATTTTAAGAGTCATGAATTACTCTGCAGTACGCTACACAAAGTGGCCACTACAGCGTAGTAAAGGACACAGTGTCTTCAATGAGGCATCGTTATTGTGGTCAACAAGGCAGAAATAAGGTAAAAACGTATAATTATTCAAATTATTATCATTCTTAAGAACTGTCTTCTCTTATATGCAGAGTAGTGTTTTTTTCTTTAACTATACAATTTATGTCGAATTAAAAGAAAGGTATTAAAATGGTGTACAACACAAACTATTTTAAAAACATTGTACAACAAGGATTTTTGTTGTCAAGGAATAACCATCCAAAATTAAGAGGTTTAGCAATGCTTGCGGACTTTAGCTCGCACAAAAGCAGTGACCAACTCTTCCATGTTCTATAACCTCCTAATGTTTTGCTCTATTGATATAAGGGCCAGTCCTGTCAGTCTTTCTGGGCTCATGGATGATCTGAGGTAAGACTTTATCAGTTTCAAAGCTGGAAAGCTTCTCTATGCAGAAGCTACAGTGACAGGAAGTGTCAGAAGGAAAGAACTTCACGTCCCATAATGCCACAGACATCGGGGGCCCCCTCCAGCTGGGGGCCCCAGGCAGTTGCCTATCTTGCCTACCCCATTGCGACAGCTCTGCGTGTGTGCGTGTCTCTGTGTATCCGTCTGTCCTTCTCCGCCGCCCGCCGCCCCATGCTGGCCTGCGCCACCCCGCACCACCACTTCAGCCTCTGTTCTGCTTTCTATCTCTCTGTCTCCATCTCTGTGTGCCCAGTTGAGGAAATCAACACCTGGGCGGTGCTACCAGGGGCACAAGCTTGGGTGGGTTAAAACATAAATAAAAGCAACCTTAAAAACATGCACAATACAACACACTAAAAACTTAAAACCATTCCGCCGTGACATCTGCTCACTCCTCCCCGTTTGCCATATTATGACCACATTTGAGAGGGTAATCATGGCGGATTTAAAGACTCCTCCTACTCTGCTCCGAATGAGCAAAAAGCAAAGCGAAAAGAAAACATGGTAAAAAAATCGCACCGGAAAAGCCACAATAAAAGCAACAAAAACGCAACATGCATGTCTGCATGCATGAGGTGATTAACAAAAGAACCTACAGCACATCCCGAATGACAATGATCGAGCTGTACAGAAAGATTGTCCCTGTAAATATGAACCTGATACTTGCCACCTTAGGGTTAGGGTTAGCAGTTGTGCATACACTGAAAGAACGGGAGAGGTGGGGTTGTTCAATTTACACATTTTAAGCTGGTTTAAATAACATGAACAATTTCTGTTTCTCTTCAAAACATAAGCAAATCTTGAAGATCACACTTAATTTTTAGCGTTGTTACATCAACATATCTAAATCATGTTGATGCCAAATGAAAATGTAACATTTTGTCCTTGCCCCTGAATTTGTGACGCGTGAAACCCCGTGCATCGAGAAGCATTCCTCGTGGGGATTTTAGTCCGCCATTTTACAACCGATGCTACATGAACCTGCATCATGAGGACACCCGCATAAGGTAAATTCAATTTTCTCTTACACATTAACGATAGGAAGTGGTAGACATCGCCTCAACATTGTTGTTTTCACGGAGCAGAGCTTTTTAATCTGCTATTATTATCAAGCAACTGCAAGCTCCATCCACCCGCTGCCCTCGGCGGTGGGGCGGAGGTGCCCGTGGTTGCTAATGCTAATGCTGCCCTCCTCTCGCTTCCTTTGGGTGCACGGATCGCCTCGGTGCGTCGCGAACGGGTTCGGGTCCGATTGGAAGGGTTTTGGAGAAACATCATCATATCTTTTTCCAGTAAAAATAAGAGTTTTTGCTCCTTTTGTTTTTTTTTCTAGGCGGAATTTCATTTTTTCAACAATACACCACTGCTAGTCTTGCCCCCAATGTGTTTCTTCCTAATTTTCACATCCAGATATTCCCAAGACCCAACAGCATAACTGAGTAAAATGAGGATTTTAAATCTTGTACAACTTGTTAAATTATCAAATAGTACAGGGGTTCCCAAACTATGGTACGGGTACGCGGGACGACCCCGGGGGTACGCAAAGAAATGTTGGAGAAAAATAAATGTTTATCACAATCTGATCGATATTGACCCGTTAAAACCACCGCACGGGAAACGTGCTTATACAGGCGAAAGAGTCTTATAATTCAGACGTGGATGAGTTTGTTCTGGAACTAAATGTGTCCACTCCAGAACCGAACCTCAAGAGCCGCTTTGCACCGGAGTGCGTAAAACTCCGCGCGCGCGGAGGCCGGGAGCGCGGCTGATGCGTCAGCCCACGCTACAACAGCAGCGCCTTTAACGTGAACTGTGCCAGAGTTTGATCGAGCAGCAATTTCTGTCATATCTGTCATAAAGAGAGAGGAGCCTGTGCGCGTGCCATCAGACTGACGGAGACTTCGACTTGCAAGAGGAGTTTTCCTCTCATTCTGATCCGAGGAGCGAGGGGAGAAGCGTCTGGGCTGACCCCTCCTCTGCCGCTAAACCCGTGGCTTTGTATCTGACACGTTTACATTTACGAGCTGATGTGCGGTGGCACGTACAAAGATGGTTATGTCCTGCGTAAACATTATCTTCGCTTTAACAAAAGCTTAAACCAGCGCATTGGAGTCTGTCCCGGTGGTGACAGTACGACTGAAGGAGACGCAGAGGGGGCGGGGCCAGAGCGCGGAGTCTGATGTTCAGAATGAGCTGGTCACTGGGACAAAGCAAAACACTCAGCGTTACCCATTCTCACTAACAGCCTCGTTTCCAAAATAATAAACTGCCATTTTCATAAATATTTTTGTATTTACATTATTCTTAATCGCCCAGACGAGGCTAAAAAAAAGTGGAATGTGGAAAAATTGCTTGAGTTCACTGTAATAATGGAGGAAATAAACATAATATTACATGTGATATTCCCAGTGTTTTCAATCGCGTCAAAGTAGGGGGTACGTGACTCTTCACCTAAAGCTTCCGGGGGTACACGGCTCCAAAAAGTTTGGGAACCACTGAAATAGTATGAACATGCTATTTTCAGGGAAATAGCCCCTTGAGTGCAAGAGGTTTACATTACCATTACATTAAAAACATTACGATTCTGTTGACCCATACCTTAAACATTTATCTGTGAGCCAACTAACACATGGTTAAGAATCATATTTGTTCTGAGTTTTCATGTAAATTCTTAATTGCTGTTTTTTTGTGTTCTCCAGACTGCTGCCTTTCCTGCCGGTATCAGCCAGTGCAAGGGTTTTTTCAAAGACTCAGTAGTAGGGGTGAGTAGTGTATTCTACACGTTTTACGCAAACTTCACAAAATACACTCATGTACCCATGACTTGACACTCACCCAAACACTGACACACACACTGATTACATTCAATCAATTTTTTTATATTTGTCTCTCTTTTTTCTTTCTTTTGTTTCTTATGCAGTATGTGGCAGTGTAAAGCTTGTTCTGAACCAATGGTTCAGGACTTCAAGACCAGATGGCCAGCATTCTTTCACATGAGTGAGGTTTGTGATACTTTGGCATGTTTTTTATTTTTTTCAAATTATAAACGATACATGTACCTAATATGGTTTTGTTCCCTTGACTTTGCATTGACATTTTTTGCAGTTTTGAGTATTAATGCTTTATCTGTGTGCTTACAGATAAATGCCGAATTTAAGAGGATAACTACCATGCTGCTCCAGTCCAGATTTCTCTCCCAGCTGGATATTCATACAGTCAAAATGATCAAGTTATTCGGGAAACGAGGAGGAGTGATTGGAGCCAAAATGAAGCACATCCTGGAAGAGATCGAGAGGGCAAGTGTTGATTGTACTTTATTATGCCCTACTAGGGAAATGTGTGTCTGTTTTGAGGAGCATTCATTATGTCATTAATACAAACGCCTTAAATTAGACATTAAAAAAATTCACTAATTCCAAACCTCTCATAATTTATTTGCAGTTTAAAGTTCCACATACCAATCTTGTATGTTAAGGGAGCCAGTGTACGTTTTTTTTCAGTCTGACATTACCAAAAAAATAATAATAATAATGCCCGAAAATCAATCTTGCTACCAACTATTCAGACACGTGAGCAGACTTTGAAAACCAAAGTCAGAAATTTTGTATTTATTTATGATTTGTGTTGCAGTTAGTAGTTCACTCTAGTTGTAGGGATCAATGAGATCAAATGTTTTTCTACAAAAAATAATATGCGTTCAAAAAAATAATACATTTTCTGCTGTGGGAAATTTCGACCTTGTAACCCCTCACAATGAGGATTACACTGATCTTTAATGTCCAAAATCATAACTACCTCAATAAGTTCTTCAACTTTCAGCAATACCCAAGCAAAATTTGTATTTTAAAATGAAATATACCAGATCTTGAATAGGTTTGATCCTTGGCGAGTCAAATAAATTGGAAAATTTGCGCAAGTCCCAAATCAGTTAATAAAGTAACTCTCTTTCCAGACAGAGGACATTGACATTCTCAGAAAACTCATCCTAAAGGGACTGTGCATATATCTCCAGGAGGACCCAGCACACCTGTTCAGAGAATATGAGGTGAGTCCAACTGATGTATTGTTGAGTTGACCGTTTAATCCCAGCTGTCGCAGTAAGAACAACCACAGGATGCACTTCGAGAACATCAACACTTATTGTCTCCCGTCCTTCTCCTCGTGTTGCTGTATTTTCTAAAGAGGGCTGTGATGGCTTTCTGGCTTTTTTGTGGACATGGTAATGAGTGTGATGATCTAACATCATTCCTTCCCCCTCCCCTCATGTTAACTGTCTGGTTCCTCCTCCACAGCAGAGCAGTTTCTCTCCTACCACTGTTATGAACTTGAGAGCTGTTTGGCTCCCTGAAAACGTCCTTAAGTCATCTTGATGTTCTTGCAAGGTTTTCTCCACAGTGGGCCCCAGTCTCCTCACTATCATTAACGCTACTCTGCATTCAGGAGTGTTTCTGTCCTATTTTAAGCAGGCAGCTGCCCAGCCGTTCCTAAAGAAACCGAAACTAGACCACACATTAATGCTAAACTACAGGCCCATCTCCAAGACCTCATTTGAATCCAAGATCCTGGAGAAATTAGTCGCCTATTTTTTAATATTATATATTATTATTATAATATTATTCTTTAACTACAAACTGAACATAATCAGACTCTAGGGCTGTGGGTAAGAAAAAGTGCGAGACAACTCCTGCATCGTGCATGGTGATGCCTTCAATGGCCATTCATCAACGTGGGAAAAAAAGCATATCAGCCTGAGCAACCTTAGCACTGTAAGACATGAAAATGAACTTCATTAAAGAACTCTGATAAAATTTAAAATAACAATTTGGTGACACTTAAATTAAATCAATTAAAATAGGTCTTATCTTAGAGTAGTTTGTATTTAGACATGAATTTGTACTATTTTCTGATATGTATTTAAGTTCCTTTGAGATGAAGAACATCTTGAATAAGAAATGTTGTTTTGTTTTGTTTTTCTATGGATTTCTTTTGCATCACAACTGTTACTTTGCCTAATTTAAGTAAAAGTAAATTCTTTTACCTTAATTTTTCAAACCAAAAGTCACATTCCTGGGCTAGTAGTTGAAGTAGTGGGGCCAGTTCATTTGATTCGCTGGCAAAAAGACCTCAATCAATCCCTGACATTCACACTGTCTTTTAATTCTGCTTGATTTTTCACTAAAAATGCATCCGGTTAATGCTTTTAAATGCCAAATATTGAAAATGTTCAATATTTTCCTAGAGGGGTTGTAAACTTCTCACCTTTTTCACCCCTGACCCGTTTTAATGCCTGAGTTTTGTTAAGGGTCTGGGGGACTATTTATTCTCACATGTTCTACATTTAACTTTTTATTGCATTTTTATTATAACATGTTAATTTATACTTTTAAAGTGTTTTGAAGCACTCTGTGCTCTTGTGCGGTGAATAGCACTATACAGTATACATGATTAAGTGTTTAAAGAAAGCTATGAAAGCTTTCTGCCTCCCCTTCAGGTGGTGATTGGTAATATTTTGTTTCTATAAAACTGTGTTCCGTAGAAAGAAGACCATGCTGCATCCAGGAGGCCATCGAGGACACCACGGTGGGAATTTTCCTCATCAGGGAAAGTGGCGGTGATGGGGAAGAGGACATCCTCGTTGTCCTTGAAGGCCAGGCCGTGGTGGTTGACCTACCAAGTGTGGGGGTGGCGGTTGCCATGCTGTTTGGCCTTATTTACAACTTAAACCTGGACTACCCTCCTCATCTCAGATACACCTTTGAGGTAATACAGAAAGTTTTAATGGAGTTGGAAGGCATAGTGCTGTCAAAAAGGGCTCAGGCCTTGAAGATCCGACTCTTTGAGTAAAGATGGAACCTTAACCTCTACCCGGACCGGATTGGCTTTACCCAAATCTAAAAGCTTATGGAAAATGAGTCATCAAAAATTGTTTAAAAAAACGCAGCAAAAAAGTGCCAAAAAGAGACCACAAAATGCCACAAACAGCAACAGAAAAGTGACAAAAGAACAACAAAAATGTTACAAAAAAGCGATTGAAGTGCAACACAAAAGTGGAAAAAACAAGTAAATTTTCAAAAACTCAACCAATAATGTGAGATTAACTAAAGAAAAGAATGACAAAAATGTAACAATTAAAAGTGACAAAAACTGAACACAAGAGACAAAAACCCAAATTAGGTGTAAAATAATGTGGAAAAAGTGATGGTAACAACACAAGAAAAAAGATGAGTTCAGATCCATTTTGTAGGTCTTAGCTTTTTAATGAGGCGTTACATTGGCTTTAGGTTGCAACTTTTAGATTTGGGTAAAGCTGAACTGGAGAAAATGCACTCGTTTAAGGTGGGAAGTAAGGGGTTAAAAATGTTTTCTGTTCGACTCGAACCATTTACCATTCCTGTTCGACTCGATGATATTCATATTCATAGTTCACCTATTTTCCATATTGTTCTTACCTTAGCTTTCATGGCTTCATCGTGTTATTGCAGATTTTTTTATTTTATTGTTCCGCAGTCTGTTTTTGTTGTCATTGTTCAGATAATTGTTGTGTAAAAGTATATTCATGTTTAATTAATAAAAGGGTTGAGCCTTAAATTTGTGTTCAGTGTCCTGTGTTTGAATTGTAATAATGCATGTGATTCTTGCAAATAAATATTGGCAGAATATGCTTTTTTAGACATTAAAATTATCAGCAATTGTATTTATATTATGCACTTTCAATCTAGTAAAATTATCTATATTTCAATGAAATAATTGTGCTGCTAAAACATGATTTTATTGATGGTTCAATGTGAACAAATTGTGGAAAATTGCATGATAAAGTCACGTTTGTCTAATGTAAAATTCTTAGGTGTAGTGAACAGGAGATATTCATTACAATGTAACGTGATTTTTTTATGTGCAATATTCATGTTGACATAACATGATTTCATTATATGCAACCGATGTCCATACTTTTTTTATGTTAATCCAACAGATTTTTTCTTTCAGTGTATCCAAATCTCAAAGCGTATTGACTGGAGAGCTTACAGCCTATGCCACTGTGATACCTCATTTAAAGCCAAGCCCTTCCAGTGTCTGTGTGAGTGAAACACAACTTACATCACATTTGCTGTTTCTAACCCTAATCATAACCCTAATCCCTGACCCTAACACCCGATCGGTGGGACGGCAAGTAACAGGTTAAAGAGCAGTGGGAGCAGTGGGGGCAGTGTCTAGAGCCCTGCATTTGAGCCCGAGGCCCGAGGGGCCCGACGGCCCGAAGGCCCGCGGGCCGGGCTTCGGGCCCATTACCGCATCATTGCGTCGGACACGGGCCGGGCTCGGGCTTGGTTTTTTCCCCCCTGCCAATGCGTTGTGCTGCTATTTTTTAACCAACTTAAATGGCGACATTAAATGCAGCACCCGCTCTCCTCTCTCCCTGCCCACCTGCTCTCTCACACCTCGTCTTGTCTTGACTCAACACAAACATGTACCTGCCTTCCCCGTGGACCGTGGCGTGGGAGTTTTCCTCGCCGTGCGTACAGCTCTGCAAAGCGGTCGTATTGAGAGAGAGGACCGGGCGGTTCGCGTGCGGATGTGCTTCTATCGACGTCCTCTCGCCCCGTCGTGAATTATAATACATCCATGGTCTTGACCCGCCACCTCTTGCCACAAACATGTACCTGCCGTCCATGTGGGCTGTGGCGTGGGGGGTTTCCCCGCGCGGGCAAACCTCTGCAAAGCGGTATGGAGAGAGAGGACGGAGCGGTTCGCGTGCGGAGTGCTTCTATCGACGGTATGTGTTCGCAGTGTTTCCAGGAAACAAATGCATGCGTGTTCCTCCCAACAATAAAAAATAAACACTGTGCTTTATGTTACGTTTAGATAGAAGTGTTTATTTATTCATACAATACAGGTCAACTGTTGCAGCGCTGTTTAATCACGCATTTGGAAAATATTGGAAAGGGAGCGAGAGAGAGAGAGAGAGAGTGAGAGGGAAGAGCCGGGCCGCGGGCCGGGCTCGGGCCTGATAATTCTGAAAGTCTGTCGGGCCGGGCCGGGCTCGGGCCCGAACCTCACGGGCCCGGGCCGGGCTCGGGCCCAGAAATCAGGCCCGTGCAGTACTCTAGCAGTGTCCCACCCTTACTCACCCCATTTCACCGACACCATGGTCTGCTGTGAGTTATAGAAAATGAAAATTCTGTTTTTATCTTTCTAAAACCTAAGGTTTGAAGTCAAATGTCCATCCATCCATCCATCCATTTTCTTCCGCTTTATCCGAGGCCGGGTCACGGGGGCAGCAGTCTCAGCAGAGATGCCCAGACTTCCCGATCCATGCACACCTCCTTCAGCTATTCTGGGGGGACCCCGAGGCGACACCAGGCTAGCTCGGAGACATAGTCCCACCAGCGTGTCCTGGGCCTTCCACGAGGCCTCCTCCCAGTGGGACATGCCTGGAGCACCTCCCGAGGGAGGCGACCAGGAGGCATCCGGAACAGATGCCCTAGCCACCTCAGCTGGCTCCTTTAGACGTGGAGGAGCAGCGACTCGAGTCCGAGCTCCTCCCGGGTAACTGAGCTCCTCACCCGATCTCGGAGGGTGCGCCCAGCCACCCTGCGAAGGAAACTCATTTAGGCCGCTTGTATTCGTGATCTTGTCCTTTCGGTCATTACCCAAATCTCATGACCATAGGTGAGGGTGGGAACGTAGATCGATCAGTAAATCGAGAGCTTTGCCTCAGACTCAGCTCCCTCTTCACCACAACAGTCCGATACAGCGACCGCATCACTGCTGACGCCGCACCGATCCGTCTATCGATCTCACGCTCCATCCGTCCCTCACTGAGAACATGACCCCGAGATACTTGAACTCCTCCACTTGGGGCAAGGACTCCCCACCGACCTGAAGCAGGGAAGCCACCTTTTTTCCGGTGAAGAACCATGGCCTCAGATTTGGAGGTGCTGATCCTCATCCCGACCGCTTCACACTCGGCTGCAAACCGCCCCAGTGCACGCTGGAGGTCCAGATTTGATGAAGCCAACAGAACAACATCATCTGCAAACAGCAGAGATGAGATTCTGAGGTTCCCAAACCGGACACCCTCCGGCCCCTGGCTGCGCCTAGAAATTCTGTCCATATAGGTAATGAACAGAACCGGTGACAAAGGGCAGCCCTGGCGGAGCCCAACACGCACCGGGAACAGGTCTGACTTACTGCCGGCGATGCGAACCAAGCTCCCACAAACCCTCGAGCACCCGATGAAGGGTATAGAGCTGGTCCAGTGTTCCATGACCAGGATGAAAACATTGTTCCTCCTGGATCCGAGGTTCGACTATTGGCCGGATCCTCCTCTCCAGCACCCTGGAGTAGACCTTACTAGGGAGGCTGAGGAGTGTGATCCCTCTGTAATTCACAGTGACAGGGTGAAGGAGAGAGAGTCTACGGTGACAGGGTGAAGGAGAGAGAGTCTACAGTGACAGGGTGAAGGAGAGAGAGTCCACAGTGACAGGGTGAAGGAGAGAGAGTCTACGGTGACAGGGTGAAGGAGAGAGTCCACAGTGACAGGGTGAAGGAGAGAGAGTCTACAGTGACAGGGTGAAGGAGAGAGAGTCCACAGTGACAGGGTGAAGGAGAGAGAGTCTACGGTGACAGGGTGAAGGAGAGAGTCCACAGTGACAGGGTGAAGGAGAGAGAGTCTATGGTGACAGGGTGAAGGAGAGAGAGTCTACGGTGACAGGGTGAAGGAGAGAGTCTACAGTGACAGGGTGAAGGAGAGAGAGTCTACAGTGACAGGGTGAAGGAGAGAGAGTCTACAGTGACAGGGTGAAGGAGAGAGAGTCCACAGTGACAGGGTGAAGGAGAGAGAGTCTACAGTGACAGGGTGAAGGAGAGAGAGTCCACAGTGACAGGGTGAAGGAGAGAGAGTCTACAGTGACAGGGTGAAGGAGAGAGAGTCCACAGTGACAGGGTGAAGGAGAAAGAGTCTACGGTGACAGGGTGAAGGAGAGAGTCTACGGTGACAGGGTGAAGGAGAGAGAGTCCACAGTGACAGGGTGAAGGAGAGAGAGTCTACAGTGACAGGGTGAAGGAGAGAGAGTCCACAGTGTCAGGGTGAAGGAGAGAGTCTACGGTGACAGGGTGAAGGAGAGAGTCTACAGTGACAGGGTGTGAAGGAGAGAGAGTCTACGGTGACAGGGTGAAGGAGAGAGAGTCTACAGTGACAGGGTGAAGGAGAGAGAGTCCACAGTGACAGGGTGAAGGAGAGAGAGTCTACGGTGACAGGGTGAAGGAGAGAGTCCACAGTGACAGGGTGTGAAGGAGAGAGAGTCTACGGTGACAGGGTGAAGGAGAGAGAGTCTACAGTGACAGGGTGAAGGAGAGAGTCTACGGTGACAGGGTGAAGGAGAGAGTCTACAGTGACAGGGTGTGAAGGAGAGAGAGTCTACGGTGACAGGGTGAAGGAGAGAGAGTCTACAGTGACAGGGTGAAGGAGAGAGAGTCCACAGTGACAGGGTGAAGGAGAGAGTCCACAGTGACAGGGTGAAGGAGAGAGTCTACAGTGACAGGGTGAAGGAGAGAGAGTCCACAGTGACAGGGTGAAGGAGAGAGAGTCCACAGTGACAGGGTGAAGGAGAGAGAGTCTACAGTGACAGGGTGAAGGAGAGAGTCCACAGTGACAGGGTGAAGGAGAGAGAGTCTACAGTGACAGGGTGAAGGAGAGAGTCCACAGTGACAGGGTGAAGGAGAGAGAGTCTACGGTGACAGGGTGAAGGAGAGAGTCCACAGTGACAGGGTGAAGGAGAGAGTCTACAGTGACAGGGTGAAGGAGAGAGTCCACAGTGACAGGGTGAAGGAGAGAGAGTCTACGGTGACAGGGTGAAGGAGAGAGAGTCTACAGTGACAGGGTGAAGGAGAGAGTCCACAGTGACAGGGTGAAGGAGAGAGTCCACAGTGACAGGGTGAAGGAGACTCTTTGTCTTGATTCGTGCTTGATCCACGTCTCGTATTCAAACCTGCATGAACTGATGCAGCGCTGCTTTGCATGAAGCTCGGCTCTACTGAGCTGCATTTGTTATAAGCGGATTTGAGAGGAGCTTTTCGAGACACAGTCGACTGGCATTTTTTCTACATCTTTGTTCTGCAAAGCCACAAATGGGGAGTTCCGGTGTTCTCTTTCTACTGGGTAAGTATTTATTCTCATTTTTATTTACAATTCTGGTTTCTGGTTAATTGCTCTAGAATCTCTGAGAGAGATTCTGTTGTAGTTTAAGGGTTCTGCATTAACATGAAACAAAGTCTTCTCTCTCAGCAGGTATGAACTAAGGTCACATGACTGTCTCATAAAGGAATCCAAAAGTTGAGATAATATTCAAAAACATGAGCGTGATGTTGATCAGTAGAAAGGACTTTCAGCCATAAGAATAATGTGGCAGGTTTGTGAATCCAATCACTTTCAAATATTGAACAGGTTTGGAAAGAAAATGTCCAAATGTTTTCCCAGACGATTATTTGGAAGTGACTGGATTCGTAAACCTATCACATTCATCTTTTGGCTGAAAGGCCTTTTATTGTCCTGAATATTGCCTTTACTTTCTGACGCCTTTATAAGACAATCATGTGACCTTAGTTCATACGTGCTGAGAGAGAAGACTTTGAACTTTGGGACCGTTTTTGTTTCATGTGGACAGGTCCAGCCGTTACAGAAATATTAAAATAAACCAAGTCCAAAGTTCAGCATTTTGACGATTACCATAGTTACCGCAATAGAATTATAAGTTGCACCAACATTTTAAACCATAGGCTGTTTGCAATGCTATGATGTCATGTGTGAACAGTACCTATTATGTTATAAAAAGCCATACTTAATGGCATATTTAATGAGATCAATGTGAGAAATCAGGAAAATCAAAGCATTTTTAAAGTTAATCAAGAAGTGTTTCCCTCTCCAGGTTTGTTGTCGGGCTGCTGTCTGTCCCGCCGCTACTTCTACGTAACCGAGCTGTTGACATGGGACGAGGCTCAGCAGAACTGCCGGCAGCATTACACGGACCTGGCGACCTTCGACAGTCAGGCGGACGTGAACAGCCTCCAGAGGCCTCCTGGTGTGGGGCCCTGGCTCTGGATTGGGCTGAGAGACGACCCGGAGGCCTGGAAAACCATGGGCAACGCCAGCATGTCCTGGAGGTGGTCGTCTACAGGACAAACCAACCAGGGCGGGTTCTCAAACTGGGCCTCGTTAGAACCCAATAATTATGGAGGCGAGGCCTGTGTCCAGATTAATTCATTCGGGCACTGGTATGATCTGGAGTGTAAGGATTGGCGACACTTCATCTGTTTCAATGGTAAGAACACTTTGATTACTATTTGCTTAGCAAAACTGGACTTTGAACATGATGTGCCCACATTTTGAGGAGTTGCACGAGTCACAATTATTTATCCCAGCCCTCCTTGTGTGTGTGATGTTGTTGCAGTTGTGTTACAGCCATTTGTCGGGTCTCAACCTCCATATCCTCAAATGAATTGTCCCTTGCAATTTAAAACCACACTGCCTCACATTTCACCCCTTAAATAGATCTGCAAGGTGACAAGCCCACACCACCTGCCGCGAGTAAAATTCCTAGTTGTGAACCTGTTCATAACAATGGCAATAAAACCTATTCTGATTCTGATTCTGATTCTGATTACCCATAGACTAACTATTAGCTGAAAACAGTAAAAAAAGTTGAGAAAATGTGTTGGAATAACTCTGTTAGCTGCTGAGTCACTACTGGTAAATCCAACAAACACACAGAAGTGTCAAATGTTTGTTAAGCAACAAAGTAGTATTTTACCTTTTTAAAATCTAAATGAACTCATTATGTAAAAAGCCTGCTGCAAATCCCATGATGCTTAGTGATATGACATCACGATGCGTTAGCATTAGCCATCAAACATCGCAAATTATGCCATGGTCTGGGTGAATACTCGATTCTGATTGGCTGGAGGGTGCTAACAGGTGTGCATTGTACACACATGTAGTCCGGTAGTTAAATCACTGGGTTATCACTCCGCTGCGGGACGTCGCCATAGCAACACGCAACAGCTGAATAAACGTTACGTGACAAGTCATTAAGCTGATCGAAGACTGACTTTGATTTTGTTGTAAATTTCAACATTTTTGGCCAAAATAAATCGTATGATGAATGGGAAGAAGAGGAGAGCAAGCAAGAAAAGCGACAGCGGAACAAGGAGTTAACGTTGGAGTAGCTGAACGGGATTGAAGATGAGAAAGGCGAAGAGAACACCAAAAATTAACTAAATGGAGGTGGAGTTGAAACGATGTCTAAACATCAACCTGTTGAAATATAAATACAAAAAAAAGACTTTTGAAAAGTATAGAGAAGAAGAAACGCATTGCCACAAGGGGGAGTAGTAGGATCAAATTACAGTTGCATTATATTAACTAAGACGGAGTGTTGTTGCTCTGAACGGTTGTCATTCTATTGCTCTAAATTATACATTGAGAATTGGAATAAGCGAGTTATGGATTTGTTGAGAGGACCCTCCCAACGGGCTCATAAACCTTGTCTTTTAACGCACCACCATTAAGCATAGGAACATCATTTACAAATTCAGCCAGTTAGGGCAGCTGGGTGGGGGTTTGTTGATGGGGAGCTACTGCCCTCTTCAATGGACCTGCTCTACAACCTGGCTTTTTAACGCACTACAGTATGCAGGGCTTACATAATCCTTTGAACAAAAAAATAAAACAAAAAACAAAACAAAACAACAACAAAAAATAAATAAATAATTATAATTATAAAAAAAAAAAAAAAAAAAAAGGAAATAAAGAAAAAGGAATGATGGAAATGACAACTGGGAAGTTGCAAGATCACGGATAATATGTATATTAATGTGCCTTTTGAACACAGAATTAGTGCCTTATTGAAATTGTTTCAAACTATGTTTGGCAGTGGTAGCCATCTGTAAAAGGAAAAAAAAAAATAATAATAATTAAAATAATTTATTCACTTGCTTTGTGTTGGAGATTGTACATGAAATGAGACTGCTGTTGTAGTTGTGTTGTGTTTCCTTTCGTTTGTGTTGGGTCACGGAGGGGTACGCTGTGTGTCTTTGTGTCTTTGTACTTTGTAACATGTTCCCTGTGCTATATTGTGATTTGATTAATTGTTTTTATTTCAATGATGTGGGGGTGGGCGCTTATAAGCTTTTGCTTCAGCCCACTCCTTTTGAGCAGAATTTTAACTGCTCAAATAAACTAATAAACTAAACTAAACTAAACTAAATGGGCTGTCACGATCCTACAAGACTTTATAAAAGTAAAAGGGGATAAATGCTGAACTAGACCATGTATCAGCAGATGAATTGAACAACATTTTGAGAGAATTTCACGCTTCAGTGCAGTCTCATACGGGGAAACACTTCTTGACTCGTCGTGTAATATAACCGTCTAATGCACGGCTCCTCGTTGTTTAATCCTTACTTAATGAACATACGGATCTTTGGAGATTTTACTTCAGATTCAAATTAGCGAATATAAGTGTCTCTGTGCTCAATGCTAACTCAAATTTAGTTATGTTTCTGTTTTTTTGTGGATACACATCAAGTTCCATTATTCTTCTCTCACCAGGTTCTGCTGGAAACATAACCTACGTGTATATTCCGACTTTGCTGACGTGGAGTGATGCCCAGATGTACTGCCGGCAGAACTATGTGGACCTGGCCACTATTGAGAGCGCAGAGGCCAACGCTCAGGTCAAAGCGCTCATACCATTCTTCGGGGCCACCTGGATGGGGCTGTACCGGATCCCCTTCGCCTGGTCCGACCAAAGCCCCAGCACCTTCCGCAACTGGCTGGATTATCGGCCGAACAACGCTTGGGGGGTGGAGGATTGCGTCTTTGAAGCAGAGAGTCACTTGTGGGAGGACGCACCTTGTAACTGGAAGCTCCAGTCCATCTGTTACAAACCCGACTGGGAGACGAGGAGGACCACTGTGAGACTAACCCTGAGCTCCTTCATCGACCTCAGTGATCCGGCCATTCTTCAGCAGATACAGCAGCAGGTGAGGATCCAGTCACTTTCATAATACACTTTATGAAAAATAAACATTCTGGAGCTTTCTACCATCATGGTTTCTTTCTCCCATGATATTCTTTCAATAAAAGTCATGAATCCTGCTGTAACTTTACAAAACTTTGTTTGTGTGACTAATGTAACAAAGGACAGACATATATATGTAACTTAATGGAACAAGGAAAAAACGTTACAGAAGTTACAGAATACAATAAAATGACAGCCCTCCACAAGTTTCAACAGGGGAACATAGCCTACTGTATACATTTCCACAGAGAAAGGTACTTAATTAATTGTCATACATTCAAATCAACAGCAGATGGCAGTATAAAGCAAAGCTTCAGTATTTGCTGACACAGTAAGATAAGATAAGGCCAAGTAAAACTGAGTGTAAAGCGCAGTGCAGTATCCAGAACCACCCTTGCACTTTGTAAGGTACTGAGAAGGCGCGTTTGAAGAATAACTCAAGTGCAATAGCCATAATACTGCATTAGAAACGCAAATCCCGGAAAAAAACATATACTCAAAAGTTGCAGTAGTAATAGTAATACCGTAAGATTGAGGCAGACACAGGGCGCGATGGCGTCCCCTGCGAGGGCCGATAATCACTTTGCTTTACAGTATTTTCACTCAGTTTTTGACTTGTTCAAATTCTCCTATGACACCTTTCACATCTCCGCTCCCCAGCACATCCTTTCACTGAAGACTACCTGGTTTCTGGGGTTGTTTACAGTGGAAAATATAAAGGTTATATACTGTATATACTATGTAAAAAAAAAAACTCTTCCTCACCCACCGGGGACGGTCTCTTTTTCCTCCAAGCTCGGGTCCTCTACCACAGGCCTGGGAGCTTGAGGGTTCTGCGCAGTATGATGTATTTCCTGGGAGCTGCTGTAGCCACTCCTCCAGTTTGGGGGTCACTGCCCCGAGTGCCCCAACGACCACGGGCACCACTGATGCCTTCACCCTCCAGACCTTTTCCAGCTCTTCTCTGAGCCCCTGGTATTTCTCTAGTTTCTCATGTTCCTTTTTCCTGATGTTGAAGTCGCTTGGTATTGCTAAGTCAACCATAATGGCTTTCCTCTGCTCTTTGTCCACCACCACCACAATGTCCGGTTGGTTCATTAACGTTCTGTCCGTCAGTTTCTGAAAGTCATTCTCCACCACCTTTGACCTTAGGGTTTCCAGCCCATACTCTGCACAGAGATACCTGTACACCATTGGTTCTCAAATAGTGGCGCACGCAGGGGTGACCGGCTGTGTTTACTGCGTCTAAAAACGTCGGCAATGGACAGAATGAAGCCAAATACATGAAGGTGTCACTTAAATACATTACACCTCTATAACACTGATAAGCTCCTTGAGTTTTTTCAATAACAGTCATCCCACTTTGTGAAAGCCTAAGTGTGAGTGCGCACCAGCGTCAGTGCCAGCTGCAGCTCGCACCTCAAAGTAGAGAAGATCCACGGTAATTCAGGGGAAATGATGCACATTAACTGTCCACATTAACTGTCCACATTTAACTGTTCACAGAGCCCACCTAGGGGGGCGTCTCAGACAATATTTGAGAAGCACTGCTGTACACTATGCCAGCCACTTGGTTATGGCGCTCCATGTAAGCTTTGCCTGCAGCCTCTTACACCCTGCAGTCATGTGCTGGACTGTCTCATTGGCCTCTTTGCACAGTCTACACCTGGGGTCTTGTCTGGTGTGATAGATCTGGGCCTCTATTGCTCTGGTGCTCAAGGCCTGCTCCTGTTTTAGTTTTGTCTATTGGTTTATTTGGTAGGGACAGTACATGTTAATGAACAAGCCACACTGGATTGTAGCCTTGGGCAAATTCCCACCCGTCATCCCCCATGCGCACTCATTCATCCTGCCCTATTGTCCATAATGAGTGCCTCTGTGCTGTCGTTCAGTCCAGCTCTGTCTAGCCATTGGTAGGATTTATTCAGTTATGTTTCGGTGGTACATCCCGTGTAGGGGCTTGTTCTCCATTGTCTGAGACATTCACTGAGCACGTCATCTGTTGGAGCCTTGTCCTTGATATACTTATGGATCTTGGATGTTTCACCTTGGATAGTGGCTCTCACGCTCACTAGTCCTCAGCCTCCTTCCTTAGGGCTAGTGTACAGTCTCAGGGTGCTGGATTTGGGGTGGAACCCTCCATGCATGGTTACAGACCCTGGTAGGACAAGGTTTTGTGAAGCCATTTATGGTGAAACAACTGAGTTTGCCCTTTTTAAATCATAATAATTCATCCATCCATCCATCCATTTTCTTCCGCTTTATCCGGGGCCGGGTCGCGGGGGCAGCAGTCTCAGCAGAGATGCCCAGACTTCCCGATCCACGCACACCTCTTCCAGCTGTTCTGGGGGGACCCCGAGGCGACACCAGGCCAGCTCGGAGACATAGTCCCACCAGCGTGTCCTGGGCCTTCCACAAGGCCTCCTCCCAATAGGACATGCCTGGAACACCTCCCGAGGGAGGCGACCAGGAGGCATCCGGTACAGATGCCCTAGCCACCTCAGCTGGCTCCTTTCGACGTAGAGGAGTAGCGGCTCGAGTCCGAGCTCTTCCCGGGTAACTGAGCTCCTCACCCGATCTCGGAGGGTGCGCCCAGCCACCCTGCGAAGGAAACTCATTTCGGCCGCTTGTATTCGCGATCTTGTCCTTTCGGTCATTACCCAAATCTCATGACCATAGGTGAGGGTGGGAACGTAGATCGATCGGTAAATCGAGAGCTTTGCCGCTTGGCTCAGCTCCCTCTTCACCACAACGGTCCGATACAGCGACCGCATCACTGCTGACGCCGCACCGATCCGTCTACCGATCTCACGCTCCACCCGTCCCTCACTCGTGAACAGGACCCCGAGATACTTGAACTCCTCCACTTGAGGCAAGGACACCCCACCGACCTGAAGCGGGGAAGCCACCTTTTTCCGGTGGAGAACCATGGCCTCAGATTTGGAGGTGCTGATCCTCATCCCGGCCGCTTCACACTCGGCTGCAAACCGCCCCAGTGCGCGCTGGAGGTCCTGATTTGAGGAAGCCAACAGAACAACATCGTCTGCAAACAGCAGAGATGAGATTCTGAGGTTCCCAAACCGGACACCCTCCGGCCCCTGGCTGCACCTAGAAATTCTGTCCATAAAAGTAATGAACAGAACCGGTGACAAAGGGCAGCCCTGGCGGAGCCCAACACGCACCGGGAACAGGTCTGACTTACTGCCGGCAATGCGAACCAAGCTCCTGCTACGGTCATACAGGGAACGGACAGCCCTTAGTAGAGGGCCCCGTACCCCATACTCCCGGAGCACCCCCCACAGGGCACCACGAGGGACACGGTCGAACGCTTTCTCCAGGTCCACAAAGCACATGTGGACTGGTTGGGCGAACTCCCACAAACCCTCGAGCACCCGATGAAGGGTATAGAGCTGGTCCAGTGTTCCACGACCAGGACGAAAACCGCATTGTTCCTCCTGAATCCGAGGTTCGACTATTGGCCGGATCCTCCTCTCCAGTACCCTGGAATAGACCTTACCAGGGAGGCTGAGAAGTGTGATCCCCCTGTAATTGGAGCACACTCTCCGATCCCCCTTCTTGAAGAGGGGGACCACCACCCCGGTCTGCCAATCCAGAGGCACTGTCCCCAACCGCCACGCGATGTTGCAGAGACGTGTCAGCCAAGACAGCCCTACAACATCCAGAGACTTAAGGTACTCGGGACGAATCTCATCCACCCCCGGGGCCTTGCCACCGAGGAGCTTTCTAACCACCTCGGTGACTTCAGCCTGGGTGATGGACGAGCCCCCCTCCGAGTCCCCAGCCTCTGCCTCCTCATCGGAAGACGTGACAGTGGGATTGAGGAGATCCTCGAAGTACTCCTTCCACCGCCCGACCACATCCCCAGTCGAGGTCAGCAGCCCCCCGCCCGCACTGTAAACAGTGTTGGTGAAGCACTGCTTCCCCCTCCTGAGGCGCCGGATGGTGTGCCAGAATCTCTTCGAGGCCGACCGATAGTCCTCCTCCATGGCTTCTCCAAACTCCTCCCAGACCCGAGTTTTTGCCTCTTTGACCACACGAGCTGCAGCACGCTTGGCCTGCTGGTACCTCTCAGCTTCCTCCGGAGTCCCACAAGCCAACAAGGCCAGATAGGACTCCTTCTTCAGCTTGACGGCATCCCTTACTTCCGGGCGCCACCACCGGGTTCGGGGGTTGCCGCCGCGACAGGCACCAGAGACCTTACGGCCACAACTACGAGCAGCCGCATCGACAATGGAGGAGGAGAACATGGTCCACTCGGACTCCATGTCCCCTACCTCCCTCGGAATCTGGGTGAAGCTCTTCCGGAGGTGGGAGTTAAAGACCCTACTGACAGAGGGATCCACCAGACGTTCCCAACAGACCCTCACAACACGTTTGGGCCTGCCAGGTCTGACCGGCTTCTTCCCCTGCCAGCGAATCCAGCTCACCACCAGGTGGTGATCGGTTGACAGCTCAGCCCCTCTCTTCACCCGAGTGTCCGAGACACGCGGCCGGAGATCAGATGACACAACTACAAAGTCGATCATCGACCTCCTGCCTAGGGTGTCCTGGTGCCACGTGCACTTATGGACATCCTTGTGCTCGAACATGGTGTTCGTTATGGACAAACCGTAACTAGCACAGAAGTCCAATAACAGAACACCACTCGGGTTCCGATCGGGGAGGCCGTTCTTCCCCATCACCCCCACCCAGGTCTCACTGTCGTTACCCACGTGGGCGTTGAAGTCCCCCAGTAGAACAATGGAGTCCCCAGCCGGAGCACTATCTAGTACCCCCCCCAGGGACTCCAAGAAGGCCGGGTACTCTGCACCGATGTTGGGCCCGTAGGCCGAGACAACGGTGAGAGACCTGTCCCCGACCCGAAGGCGTAGGGACGCGACCCTCTCGTTCACCGGGGTGAACTCCAACACGTGACGGCTGAGCTGGGGGGCTATGAGCAAGCCCACCCCAGCCCGCCGCCTCTCCCCGCGGGCAACTCCAGAAAAATGGAGCGTCCAGCCCCTCTCCAGGAGTTGGGATCCGGAACCCAGGCTGTGCGTGGAGGTGAGCCCGACTATATCTAGCCGGTATCTCTCTACCTCCCGCACGAGCTCAGGCTCCTTCCCCCCCAGCGAAGTGACGTTCCATGTCCCGAACGCCAGAAGCTGCGCACGCGGACCAGGTCGTCGAGGCACCTGCCTTCGACTGCCACCCAGTCCTCTCTGCACCCGACCCCTACGGATCCCTCTGCGGGTGGTGGGTCCACAGGAAGGCGGGCCCACGTCGTCCGTTCGGGCTGTGCCCGGCCGAGCCCCGTGGGCAGAGGCCCGACCACCAGACGCTCGCATTCGAGCCCCAACCCCAGGCCTGGCTCCAGGGTGGGGCCCCGGCTGCGCCATACCGGGCGACGTCACGGTCCTTGTTTTAATACTATCCATAGAAGTCTTTGAACTGCTCTTCGTCTGACCCGTCACCTAAGACCTGTTTGCCATGGGAGACCCTACCAGGAGCATGAAGCCCCAGACAACATAGCTCCTCGGATCATTCGGGCACTCAAACAACCCCACCACGTTAAGGTAGCAGTTCACGGGGTTGTCATAATAATTATTTTTTTGTTTTAAATAAAAAGTGTCCCTGATCAAAAGTTTACATACCCTGGTGATCTTGGCCTGATAAAATGCACACACGTTGACTCAAAGGGGTTTGAATGGCTGCTAAAGGTAAGCGTCCTCACCTGTGACCTGTGTTTGTAATTATTGTGCGTGTATAAAAGGTCTGTTGGATTTGGGGCTCCTGACAGACCCTTGCATCAGTCATCCAGAGCTGCACTGACGTTTCTGGTTTCTGAGTCATGGGGAAAGCAAAAGAATTGTGTTCAAACACTAATCAAGAAGGTGAAGGGATTCTGCTGAAACCAAACCATGGTCAGGTCGACAACTGTCAGAAAATTGTTCGTGTTGTCAAGAAAAGACCACAAATAACTTCAGCTGAAATACAGGACTCTCTGAAAAAAGGTTGTGTAGTGGTTTCAAGATTCACAATAAGGAGGCACCTGATGAAAAATGGGTTACGTGGCCAAGTCGCCAGAAGAAAACCATTCACAAATGCCAAAAGTATCCGCTTACAATATGCCAAACAGCACAGAGACAAGCCTCTACATTTCTGAAACAATGTCATTTGGAATGTTGAAACCAAATTGGGATTTTTTGGCTATAACCATAAATGTTACACTTGGAGGAGTCAACAAGATGAACGGTGCACACTACAGTGAAACACGGAGGTGGATCACTGATGTTTAGGGGATGTGTGAGCTACAGGGAACTTGGTCAAAACTGATTTCAGGATGAACGCAGCATGTTATTAAAGAATACTGGAAGGAAAGTGTCACTCATCAGCATGGAAGCTGCACTTGGAGTTCATGCAAGACAGCCCAGGAATTTACAGGAACTGGAGGCTTTTTGCCAAAAGAATGGCCAGTTTAACCATCCGAGGAAATAAAGAGGCCCATCCACAACTACCACAAAAGAATCCAGGCATTGATGTTAAAGGGGGGAATACACATATTAAAAACTGGAGTATGTAAACTTTTGATTATGATTTAAAAAGAGCAAACTCAGTTGTTTGACCATAAATTGCTTCACACAACCACTGACTATGAGTGAAAACAACCTATTTGTGTTGCCTTTCATATTCTTTAAAAAATAGTCCCAAAAAATCAAACATTCAACCAGGGTATGTAAACGTTTGAGCACAATTCTATACACTATATCCGTTCATCCATCCATCCATTTTCTTCCACTTGTCCGTTGCCGGGTCGTGGGGGCAGCTGTTGGAGCTGCACCAGCCCCTATAGCGCCCCCTGCAGGTGGTGGGTCCACAGAAGGACGGCCTCATGGTTCTAACCGGGCCTGTTGGTCTCTCATAAGGGGCTTCTGAACCGCTCTTTGTCTGACCCGTCACCTAGGACCTGTTTGCCATGGGAGACCCTACCAGGGGCACGAAGCCCCCGACAACAGAGCTCCCAGGATCATTCGGGCGCTCAAACCCTCCACCACGTTAAGGTGGCGGTTCCAGGAAAGGAATTGTATGTGTGTGTGGATTGCGAGGCCTCACGCCAGCAGAGGGCCTCGCAATCCTGCTGTTTTTTGTTTGTTTTTTTTCTCCCAGACTCATTGTGCAGAAAGCATAGGTTAAAAAAAAGAAAGATTTGATTCATGCTTTTGGTGCAAAGTTTAGACGGAGGAGGTTGTATCAGAGCAAACGCATTAAAGGAGAATAGCATTTATGAGAATAGCTGAATCCCACACACCTGACGCTGATGTCGTTCGTCTTAGCGAAATAGTGCGGTAAGAAATAGCTTTTCTTGCTAACGCAAAGCTCACAAACAAACCTGAGAGTTAGCGCTCGCATCACGGATGAACAACGGCTTGTTGTGATCATTCAGCGTTCATTATCCATCCATCATTTCTGCAAAAAAAAATTAATTACTGACATTGCTGATCCCGTGCGAATGCACATAAAAAATACCTGATGTCCTAGGTTAATTTCAGTTTTACCGATGTCCCCAGGTAATTCTAATCCCGCGTGAATAGGCCTCTATTAAAGTCTAGTGGAACCTCTGGTAATGAATGACAAGTGTCAGAGCAGGGCCTCGCATTTCAAGTTCGCACAGGGCCTCGCACCCGCCCTGCGACGGTCCATATGTGGCATGGCGCCTGTTGCATCTCCTCCTGCCAGCTGGTGGCGCCGCGGGTATATAGGCACAATGCATTCACTCCTTCGTGCTCAGATGTCACTCACTGCCTGGTCTAGCCGGTGTGTCAGTGCGTTCCTCGCCCCTCCGAAGGACAGCTCCGCGTCATGGTAACGGTTCCACGATGTCGCCTCCAGATGCTCCATGTGCGTCTCGCTGTCATGGCCCCACACCCGTTTGTTATGCCCTGTGTTCGATGGTGATCTGGCCCGCACTGATGCGCTGACAGCGCTGTCCTAAATGCTGTTGCCTTGTTCTTTTAACCCGTCTTTTCTTTTGGTTCACTTCACGGACTCCTTTTGGTTTTAATTAATGACTCAGCTGGAACTGATGTGAACGATCAAGACAATTGTGAACTAAATGTTGCCTGTGAAAATGATGAATTGTGAACTAATTGAACCCCTTTTAAATAACGAAAGAGAAACAGAAGATCATTTATTGAAACAAAGTATATAGTAAATAAAACTTGTATGTTTGCTAACTATGGACTCTGCCTGTGTCAATCATAAACGAACCTTCGTGCCTTAAGGTCCGGAGCCTTCTCTCCGGTGGCGTTGTCAATGTTTGTTAGTTTATTTTGGCTATGATATTATTATACAAATGCTAAACTGCTCGCCTTGCTACACATACATACAGTGCCTTGCGAAAGTACTAATACACCTTGAACTTTTGCACATTTTGTCATGTTTACAACCCTAAACAAAGATTTTAATTTGATTGTTTTACTGAAAGTTCACACACAAGTAACAGACAACTGTGAAGTGAAAGCAAAATGATACATGATTCTGTTATTTTTCAAAAAAATAGAAAAGTGAAAGTGGGGCGTGCATAAGTATTCATACAGCATGACTTAATACTTTGTGGAACCCCCTTTTGCTGCAATAACAGCAGCAAGTCTTCTGGGGTTTGACTCTACAAGGTTTGCACATGTAGAGACTGACATTTTAGCCCATTCCTCTTTACAAAACAACTCAAGCTCTGTCACATTAGAAGGAGAGCGTTTGTGAACAGCAGTTTTCAGGTCTTTCCACAGATTTTCAATAGAATTTAGGTCAGGACTTTGACTGGGCCATTCTAACACATTCATATGTTTGTTTTTAAACCATTCCATTGTAGATGTTTGTGTTTAGGGTCATTGTCCTGCTGAAGGTGAATCTCCGCCCCAGCCTCAATTCTCTTGCTGACTCCAGCAGGTTTTCCTCCAAAATGTCTCTGTATTTGGCTCCATCCATCTTCCCAACTATTCTTACAATCTTCCCAGTCCCCGCTGAGGAAAAGCAGCCCCATAGCATGATGCTCCCCCCCCCATATTTGACACTGGGGATGGTGCACTCAGGACAATGAGCAGTGTTAGGTTTGCTCCATACATAACGTTTTGCATTTGGGTCAAAAAGTTCAATGTTTGTCTCATCTGACCAAAGCACCTTCTTCCACATGGTAGCTGTGTCCTCCATATGACTTCTAGCAAACTTCAAACGGGATTTTGGTATAATTTTGCTTTCACTTCACAGTTGTCTGTTACTTGTGTGCGAACTTTCAGTAAAACATTAAAAATAAAATCTTTGTTTATGGTTGTAAACATGACAAAATGTGTGAACGTTCAAGGTGTATTAGTACTGTATATATATATATATATATATATATATATATGTATATGTATATATATATATATATATATATGTATATGTATATATATATATATATATATATATATATATATATATATATATATGTATATGTATATGTAAATGTACACCTCAGAACCACCTTAAACAAAATAGTCTTGTCTTTTGCAGCTTGTAGAAATCCTGGGAGAGAACCGCACTGACGTTAAGCTGCAGCTGAAGATTGAGCACATGGAGAAGGAGACGGATCATCAGCCTCAGTGCCCGTGATTTAGTGTGTGTGCATGTGTGCAAATTATACCTTTATTATCTTTTGGAATCATTGTATCATTTCAAAGTATAGTTTCTCTTAAATTGTGTGAAGTAAAAGTGATAAAATGAAATCTGTAAGAACTTTATGATTTAATAATTTAGATTAAAACAGATAAATAGTAAAATATTGATCTATTTGTAAAGATGAGTTCAATATCTTTCAATGTAAATGTTCTGTCACGTCTATAGCGCCACCTTGTGTGTTCTGTAAACTGCGTCAGTAGCATTCAGCTCTTCTTATTAAAGCTAAATTATCTTTTTTTATTGGAAACTTTACTGAAGTTATTGATGTGACGTGATGGTATGATGGCGCCGCTGTGTGTGGCATGTCGTCTATCTCTGCAGAGTTTTTTGCTGCTATTGTTGTTAATTTCAGTTTTCATTAAAAATGTGTCACCGCTACTGGTGTATGATCGCCAGACACTGCTGAATATCCGCAATTCAGTGACAAAATCTACGATTTCTGGCTGTAGTGGACAATCGAAGACGCTCCCACCATTCCTGGAGTCTGTGCCACACTACCTGTCTCCCTTCCTCGCAAACGCCGCCACAGAAAGCGGGGGAAGCGAAGTGGTGTACTTGTTAGACTGAGAGCCTACCTGGCGCAGCCTTCGACGCATGACCACCCCACGCGGGCCAGTCCGTTGCTGTCTCACACTCTGCAGTGTTTGACCATTTTGTACCGGTCTCTCTCTCGTCCCTCACTGACATCGTCAAATGTATGAGAACCACAAATGGCCCCTTGGACATTCTCCCCACAAAACTGTTGAAAGAAGTGTTCGTTTCTATAGGGCCTTCCCTCTTGGTTCTAATTAACATTTCTCTCTGCTCAGGGAATGTCCCTGATGTTTTCAAACATGCTGTGGTCAGAGTCAGACCCCTGTTTAAAAAAACACAGCTTGATTCTTCTGTTTTATCCAATTTTAGACCTAAAGTTGTTTTTATGCAGCTACAAATATTTTTTGAATACAATTAAATTCTTGAAAAATTTCAATCTGGGTTCGAAACACAGAGTCTGCGCTGTTGAGGGTACACAATGATGTGACCCTGTCTGTTGATGCTAAATGCCCTGTTGTTTTAGTGCTTCTTAATCTAACAGCAGCATTTGATACTGTTGATCATTCTGTTCTTTTGTCTCGCCTGAAGCATCATGTTGGCATTTATGGTCCCGCACTTAGGTGGTTCCAATCATATCTCAGTAATAGAACCTTTTCTGTTATGATTGGTGATATGTCCTCCACTGTTGCCTCCTTGTCGTGCGGAGTGCCCTGGGTTCTATTTTGGGCCCCATGTTGTTTTCCCTTTATATGTTGCCACTGGGGACCATTATTGCCCAACATAACTTAGCATTTCACTGCTATGCAGATGATCTGCAAATCTATTTGCCCGTTTCATCAAATAGGAGTGATGCTGTCAAATGTCTAATGGACTGCATATCTGACATAAAACTGTGGTTACAGCAGAATTTCCTCCATTTAAACGAGGACAAAACAGATTTTATTTTGTTTGGTGACTGACATTTTTCAGACTTTGGTTTGTGTTCTTCTAATTCCAAACCAATGATCAGATCCCTTCTGGCTTGTCTTTGATTACTCGTTTCATTTTGACAAACAAATTGACAGCGTGATCAGGTCAAGTTTTTATCAGCTGCGTGTTTTAACTAAAGTAAAGCCTTTTTTAAACCGCTCAGACCTGGAGCGAACCATCCAGGCTTTTATCAGTTCAAGAATTGACTATTGTAATGCCCTTTATTTTGGAGCGTCCCAGTCCTGTCTTAATCGTCTCCAATTGGTGCAAAATGCTGCTGCTCGTTTTGTAACAAACACACCCAGACGTCAGCACATCACCCCAGTCCTTTTTTCGTTACATTGGGTTCCAGTTCCTTTTAGAGTTGATTTTAAAATTCTTCTTTTTGTTTTTAAGCCCTCAATGGTCTTGCCCCTTCATACCTGTCTGAACTTTTGACTTTTCGTGACTCGGGCAGATCCCTGAGGTCGTCAAATCAGATCTTGCTGGAAGTGCCTAGGACCAAGTCCAAGCATTGGGGTGATCGGTCCTTTTCAGTCGCTGGACCCAGACTCTGGAATAAGCTGCTCCCTGATATGCGCACCATCACTGATCTTGGCCTTTTTAAATCCAGGCTCAAGACGCATTTATTCAGACTGGCTTTCTAACATTCAGTAGCACGGCGACACTTTTATCTGTTCCATCTTACTGTTTTGTTTTATTTTTGTTTGTATGAATGTTTATAATGTATTTTATGTGATTTTATTGTAAAGCACTTGAGTGTTGTAAAGGGCTCTATAAATAAATTTGGATTGATTGATTTGATTGATTGTAGCAGGGACTTTTGCCCTGATGGCTCAATGGCTGAATGTACATTTGTTTCGGGTCACTCTGATTTGAAGATGTATCCTCTCCCTGATTTCAAAGGTAAATCCACATTAAACTTCCTCTACCGCCTCAGTGTCTAAGGACAGGGGACACCCACTCGGCTCGTCTCCACCTGCAGCCGACGTTTATTTGGACATTATGTTTGCCTGGATACTTTATCTGCCTGAACTCTACATTATCTTTCTTCAATGAAGGTTCTTGAGTCGTCTTCTGTACTCTGTAGTTGAAGTGTTGAAGGTTTCGCCTCTCTACATTATCTTGTTTATTGTTCTCTAATGTTTTGCATTGTACTTGTATTGTTTCCTTGATGTAAGGTGACCTTGAGTGCTTAGAAAGTAAATTCGAAATACAATAACTGTTTTTGATTTGTTGTATTGTGGTAAGGGTTGGTAATATCTGAGGTCAGACATTTACTCTGTTGTATATCTTTAAAGGATCCATTCATCCTACAGGGGGTCATTCACCAAGTGTGTGCTCATGTGCAAAGTGAGTAGCATGCGCTAAAGTGGATCAGGAGTTTATTTACATGTTATTTACTGTTTGGCGCCCTGGGCAAACAACCTTTCCGTCGCCCCTCACTCAAAATGCAAAACAATTTTTTTTTTAATCATCATATTTGAGTGAGCCAACTTTATTCCTTCAGCGCCAAAACAGAATGGCAGAATATAGTAACGAACATGACTGTAAGGGCTCAGACACGCCCTCAAACCTTAAAGCTGCTGGGTGAGAGACGCCTCTTTAACATGAACACCACAAAGTGTTAGTTTCAGAGGAGCTCAAAAGGCTGATCTTCAGCGGGCTGTGCTCATAGTGCTGTTCTCCACGATTCGGGTGGCACGGTGGCACAGCGGTTAGAGCTCGTGCTTCACAGGTAGAAGGTCATGGGTTCGATTCCCACCTGGACGGGGCCTTTCTGTGTGGAGTTTGCATGTTCTTCCCGTGTCTGCGTAGGTTTCCTCCGGGTACTCCAGTTTCCCCCACCACTAAAAACATGTACAATAGGACAGGATGTTTGAGAGTGCGCATGGGGGATGACGGATGGAAATTAGCCCAAGGCTATAATCCGGTGTGGCTTGTTTAAATGCATGAGTAAGTAAGTAAAGTTTATTTATAAAGCGATTTTCACAGATAAAATCACAAAGTGCTGTAAAGTGTAAGAGCAAAAAACAATAAAAAAAAATTGGGGGACATATGTAAACTCAAAGTGACACTAGTGAAAACCCATCAACCAAAAGCTTTTTTGAATAAACATGTCTTCAGGTCCTTTTTAAAAGAGTCCACAGAGCCGGCCAGACGCAGAGACGGGGGCAAGGCGTTCCACAGTCTGGGAGCAGCGGACTGAAAAGACAGGTCCCCTCGGGTTTTATAACGAGTCTTAGGGACAACAAGCAGGTTCTGACCAGAGGACCGAAGGGTGCGGCCAGAGGAATATGGGCACAAAAGGTCCAGGATGTACTGTGGGGCCTGACCGTTTAAGGCTCTGAAAAAGTCAGCACTAGAATCTTAAAATCAATCCTGAATTTTACAGGGAGCCAATGGAGAGCAGACAAGACTGGGGTGATATGAGACCTTCGAGAGAAACCTGTTAAAAGTCTAGCAGCAGAATTTTGAACAATTTGCAGTTTGTTCAGAACAGACTTATTCAAACAGGTAAAAACAGAGTTACAATAATCCAGTCTTGTTGAAATGAAAGCATGAATAATAATTTCCAGATCCTTCCTTGACAATATTTTGCGAATTTTAGAGATGGTCCTAAGGTAATAAAGACAGTTTCGGACGAGCTGTTTAGAGTGTGTCTCCAAAGACATGGCCTGGTCAAACACAACCCCCAGGTTTCTGAGGCTGGATTTGACAGAGGAGCCAAGAGAGCCAAGGTGCTGTTTGATCAGGGGGATCTTGTGGTCTGGAGCAATGATCAGTGAGACCCATGTATGTTCATTAACATGCACTGTCCTGACCAAATAAACCAAATGAATAAATTCAGATTTAGTTTATTAGCAATGTGCAGTATAAAACCACATTTTTTTGCAAGGAGCTCAAACTGCAACGTCAACAGTAGTAATAATACTGTGCTTTTTTCGCCCGCCACACAAGGTATTTAACGCTGTATTTTCTGGCAAGGCTGTTTTTTTTCTTTATAACCAAAATGTGTGTTTTATTTTAACAGGTCCCGATTGTGTGGACGCGGTTTTCACAATAAACCCGCATTTCTTGGCGGGGTGAGACAGGGGTGAACATCAGGTTGGGCCTTATTCTATCGATGGATTTGACGCCGCAACAACCACCTGTTATGAAATTCTCGGTTGTTTTGTACACGGCCACCCCCTTTGTTTCCCCGAAGCTTCTGTAAACCCGCTTTCGAAAATAAAGTATGGAGACCTGATGATTGATAATCTAAGGAATCGGCACAGCATGAACGTCATAGCGACCTGGGAATGTGAATTCAAAAGACTGACTTTAACAGACCCTACGGCTAAGGCCTTTTTGGCTAGCTACCAAAAACCCGAGCCGTTAAAACCTAGAGATGCGCTCTACGGCGGTAGAACCAACGCGATAATGTTGTATTATGATTTCACAAGTCTCTAACCTTTTGTCCAGTCGACAAAAGATTACCCCATCGTGCACCCCAAAATAATTTGCGGCAACTTTGACCAAATGTGTCGTGCTTCCTCCAAGAAGTCTCTTTCATCCGGTGCTGCCTTACCGTTGCAACGGTAAACTCATGTGCCCGCTATGCAGGACTTGTGCAGAACAGATGACCCAGGCTGCCTGTATGCATTCTGATTCTGAAAGAGAACTGTCTGGGACGTGGGTAAGCTTTGAAGTCCAGAAAGCAGTCGAAAAAGGCTATTCCGTTGCGAAAATACGCAAGGTTTGGCATTTCAAAGAAAAAACAGACAACCTGTTTAAAAACTATGTGAGAACATTTTTGAAATGCAAACGTGCCCGCCTAATGTTGTCACCCCAGAAGACAAACACATGTACATTGAGGACTACGCTATACGTAATTGTTCAAAGTTACACCAAAACTCACTCTGGGGGCGTTAGGCAGCCCGTACAGATGGGGCCTCAACTGAGCTGATATCAGAAGGGTTTCAAAAAAAGGTTCACACTTGAACTCTGGACTAAAAACAAGGATAAACGCTAACTAGCAAACATATCAAGTAAGATTATGTTTCTCTAAGTCTTTGGCCCAAAACTAAATACAAAATGTATCATGAATCTAGCATGTGTTGACAACTACAACAAATAAACGAATGAAAACACTGAGTAAGCAGCATATTTCTGAAAATCAAGTACATTTGAAATAATGGCACTAATATACTGTAGCTTGTGTTTTTTGATTTAACATATAACTGTCAGATGATTTAAAAATGCTAGTAATAATTTAAGTAATAATTTAATGAACATGGTAAGCTTAGTACCATGATATTTTAGTAAATAATTGCGCTGTATGTCACAGGCCAAAATGTAAATAATTTTTTTGGCTACTAACGTCAAACCCTGTTGACTATTGCTTTATTGCGCTCTGTGGTATCACTCATATCTGCTGCTCACACTTAATGCACCTACACATCTGTAAATACACTCATGCTGTTGTTCTATGTCATTGTTGTTGTCATCATAGTTTAGATTTAATCTTAATAGTTTTAAGTTTTTATAGATTAGTTTTGATTGTTTAATATTTATCAAGGTTATGTTTTATGTTTCAGGTTGCACGATTGAACCGAAAATAATTCCTAGTTATGAATAGGGCTGGGCGATATGACGATATTAGACCGTCTTACGATCTCTAGAGCTGACGATCTGTCATTTTTGTGGGATCGTTTTATCACGGTTGTAAGCACTTCTGCACAGTTGCCTCTTTTCACCGTCAGTGAAGCAAACCCAAGCCCACTTACTGCTACGCAATGTCGGACGCTAATGCGAGCGTTTGGCAGCGAGCCGCTCCTCTACAGTCTGATACACGACCAGACTCTTCAATCTGGAGCTTTAAACCCAGCGTTCTGTCTCTATTTCAGAGGTATTTATGTCAGTGTGTTTCCCCCGTAACGCGTGTGTTTATTTATTTACCTGGCACATGTCTGAAGAAGAGAGTATGTCTTCGTCCTTACAGTTCTGTAGGCGCCATAGGCGCCGATTTATGTTTTCCCCCGTGGGTGCTCAGTCAGCCGGTACTGTCATGTGACGCACACCGCCTCACATTTACCTAAACAGAAATGCAAGCTACTTGGCAATGTCATCTTATACACTGAGGCTATTTTTTGAGAAAGCAATAAACATGCATTGGTGCGCTGCGCGCAACTCACCATTGTTGTCACTTGTCACAGGAGGAGGAAGGTGCCTTTTCTAGCCGCTGTGCGCTTGATGAATTCATTGGCGATATCATCCAAACTCTGTTGGCGTGATATTGTTTTATGGCAATTAAGCACTGTTACGTGGTTCAGCCTGGCTTGTCCCATTGTTGACCGTAAGTAGGATTTTAGTCTCCGCAGACTTGAAAACGACCTCTCTGATGTGCAGGACGTTACTGGGACCGTCAGTGCAAGTTTAATCAGTTTGGTCATCTCTGGCAACATGTCTCTTAAGTATTCTCCGTTGTCACATCTTAGAAAGTTAACAACATCGTCAAATGTGTTCAGGCTTACGCCTTTTTGTTTGGCCAAATCAACACACATGTCACGGTGCAAGGTTAGTCTTGCTTCATCCAAATCATCTCCATGAAACTCAATGATGTTTTTACAGCTCTGCTTTCCAGTGACAAACTCTTCCACTTCGTGCATATATTTAAACACGGACGGACTAAAGCGAGTGTCCACTGAGGTGATAGCTGTGTCGATAACCTCGAAGTAATGCCGTCGGTATAGCTCCTCGGGATTTTGAAATGTGTGCTGCGGAGCACCTCCATCCTCCAGGCGGCAGGGCCGCTTACGAGGCCTGGGCACTGACGGGCTCTCCAGATGCAGATCACTTGCCTCTGCAACCGTGTTTTGCCACAATGTAGTGAATGATCCTTCTTGTCGAAAACTTTTTAGGTCATCTCGGAGTGTGTCAATCATCAGCCTTGCTTTCTGCATATGCAACTGCCTCTTTTGGAGTGCAACAGATACGGTTTCAATTCGAGAGAAAAATTTCAGCATCAAGTGTAACGAAAAGAATGTACCAAACTTCTGTAGGTTTAAAAACAATCCGTTGGCTTTTCCTCCTGCTTCACTTCGGTCATTTAGAGCCAAGTCCTCAAGAAAAAGTAGAAGCGCGCTGTAGTTGTCTGCAATTGACCGCAGTGACGCTGTTGTCATTGTCCAGCGCGTCGGGCACAGAGGTCTCAAAGCTGGACTGTCTTTGGTCTGAATCTGCTGAAACCAAGAAAGCCGTTTTGGTGAATGCCTGATGAGCGTTATTAGATCCCGAATGAGTGACATGAAGTTGCGACATGAAGCGTTGTTCTCAGTCACATCGTGCGCCACAAGATTTAAAACATGAGCAGTGCAATGGGTGTATTGAGCTCGAGGCTCAATGTCCTGCACGCGAGCCTGTAAACCATTTCGGACCCCAGAGACATTTGATGCACCATCATAGCACTGTCCTCTACACTTATTGAAAGGAAGGGAAAATCTCACAAGAGCATCTTGGAGGAGCCGAAAAAGCGCTTCTGCTGTGGTGCTGGCTGTCTCGTAAAATCCAACAAATATCTCCTCTGGTTGCAACTCATCAGTGACAAAACGGAGGCAGATTGACACTTGTTCCTTAACCGTGATGTCTGCGGTCTCATCTAAAATAACTGCAAAAAAGTCTGCATCTTTAACCTCTTTGAGAAGTGTTCTTAGCACGCCGTGGGACATTATTTCTGTCATTTCATTCAAGATATCATGCGACAGCCATTTACTTTCTTTTTGAACCAGCCAAGACTTCAGTTCTGGGATATCTTGAGCACGCATGTTCAATAGCTGGATAATATTGGAATCACGGTCTGATTTTCCCCTTACGGCCAGGCCTTGACATAGAAGATACTGGACAGATGATAAAATAGCAATTAAAGCTTTCCTAGCGTCTGCCATCTGCTTTTGTTTGGTAACAGAAATTGCTGAGGCAACGTTAACTTTTGCTTTCATTGCTCCAACGACAGTAATAGCAGCTCGATGAAGAGTGGATTTTTCATGGCATCTAAATCGTTCAAGTGCCTTGCCCCAGCTAGCAAAACCCTCCTGCACAAAACTCTTTATTGACTCTATATCATGTGCTGATTGTGGAAGAGGAGCATTAATTTCTTTCGCCGTGGTGCAAACGTCACAAAAAACTTTATCTTTTATAGCATCATATGCTATCCAAGGAAACTTAGCTTTCCAGCTTTGTTGGAAGGTCCGGCCCTGGAGACCTTTCTGTCCTTTTGCTGCATTTTCACGAATGATTGCCTCCTTGTTGGCACTAGAAGTAGTTGTAGAGGCCGTCTCATAATGAATGGAGACAGTCTCCTCGCTGGTGGAATCTTCTGATAAATGCAATTTCTTTCTAATTACAAATCTGTCCATTGTTATCTTAGTGCGTTTTATTAGCTTCTTGGTCATTAGCCCATTGGCGGCAAACAAGCTTTGTTTTTGGCCGAAGTTACGTACACGGCGTCGGAGCATCATGTTGATAATGAGATCAAGGATTTGATTGACAGGGAGGATTTTTACCTAGCAACACACTGCCCGCGTGCCCAAATTATATTTTCCCTAGACGTATGAATTGGAATTATAGAAAAACAATGCCCGATTGAATTCTATTTCTATAAAGTATTAGCAATATAATTTGTAAGAAAGTAAAATTGTCACAGGGGTGTCTCGATCCAGGGACCTTTGGCACTAAAGTCAGGCGAGGTTACCGTTCGACCACGCTACACATACTTAGTGCTTGGTGTCACATTCACAATTGTATATGATGGTAGGACCTGCGCCTGACTGTTACGAGAGAGAAGTACAGTTTTAATTATTCGCTTGTTTTATTCAATGGGACATTTTGTGAATTCAAGGTAAATTCGCCTGGGTGCTCAAAGATTTGGCTGGGTGCTCGAGCACCGGAGCACCCACGGGATCGGCGCCTATGGTAGGCGCCGCATCCCTCGAGTCGAGTGACCAGTGTGAATGTGTGCATATTCAAAAGCAAAGGGTCAAGAGGGGGGTCATGATTGGTCGGCTTCCATTTGGGGACAGAAAACGTGAAAACATTTTTTCCCCCTATTGGAAAACAACACGTGTAAAAATTCCTTGAGGCACGTTTTCGTCACGTGACCCTAACAGGCCACTCCCCCTTTTCAAATATCAATATTCCAAAAATGACCCATAATTGAAAATGATTACTGCCACGTTGAAAGTAAGGAAAGGTAATAAGGTTAAGTGGCAAGGAAATGGATTTAATACAGTTTTGCCCCAGACTGGAACAAAGCTCAGCCCAAATGTAGAGGGGGCGGGGCCAACTCGCGGGGGCGGGGCAACCAAAGAATTTGGGGATGGCGCCACCTTGGGTCCGAATGACTATGGCACATGGTCAATTTCCAAAATGAAAATTTCATGACACCAAAAGGACCGGTCAGTTGACCGTGGGGCACCTTATTGCCTTCATGGGTCAAAAGACTTTGACATTTTCCGGGGTGCCCCAAAATGAAGGGGCCTCAGTAGAAATGTGGTAAATTTTGTCACAAATGGATTTTTTTAGCATTGCGGATCTGCCCCAAATAGAACCCTTTTCCTCAGGGAGAAATTGTGATTCCCATGACAGGTTTTCTTTCACTCCGGCTAGGCCACACCCCCTTGTGTGACCCCGTCTGTATCTATATTGCTGGGTTGCAGGTTCTAGAATGTGATGATGTCACTGGACCCAGCGGGGGGCAGGACCCAGTTTTTCCTATTAACAGCACAGCATTGCCCTATTTACAGTATATTATTACACTGTGGTTTGGGGTAGTACTTATAAAAACACAGTTAAACCAATAGTATTGTTGCAAAAAAGAGCTATCTGAGTAATTCATAAAGTTGGGTTTTTGGACCACACAAACTCATTATTTTTAAATTCAAAGATCATGAAGTTTTGTGACATTGTTGAGTTCCAAACTGTACAAAGGATTACATTTTACCAAGCCAAATACAAAGAAGGTTCCAAGAACGTACTGGTTTTCATGAATTACGTGATGAATTAAACTTCAGGATTCAGAAACATAGCACAACTTTGAAAAGTTTGAGTCCAACAGTTAATGGTGAAGATTGTGGAATAAACTGGAGATGGAATTGAAACGATGTCCAAACATCAACCTGTTCAAATATAAATACAAACAAAAGATTTTTGATATATTTAGAGAGGAAGAAATGCGTTGCCACTAGGGTGAGCAGTGGGATCGATTATGTGTATTTTTTCCTCTATAATCAAGGAAGAGTGTTGCTGCTTGGAACAGCTGTCATTCTATTGCTCAAATTACAAATTGAGTATTAGGGTTGGCAGGTTATGGATCTGTTGAGAGGGACCCTCCCAACAGATCAAAACCGTGTCTGTTAATGCACCACTCAGCATAGGAACATCATCTATAAAATCAGCTGTTAGGGGAGCTGGATGGGGGTTTGTTGAAGGGGAGCTACTGCCCTCTTCAACTGGCCCACTCTACACCCTGGGTTTTTAATGAACCACACTGTGCAGGGCTTACATCATACTTCACATATAACTCAAATAAATAAATAAATAAAAATAATAATTAATTAAAATCAAATAAAAATTATATTGAGGATGGTAATGACAGCTTCTTCTTCTTCTTCCGCTAATGTTACACTAGTGATTTTAGTAATGTACCAATGTTTGGCATTGGTAACAACTTGTAAGAAATATATTAATGATCATGTTTTACTTGCTCTGTACTAGACATTGTACAAGAAATGAAACAGCTGTTGTTGTGTTTATGGACGAGTGGCAAGAAGAAAGCCATTATTGAAAGGAGGCCATAAGAAATCCCGTTTGAAGTTTTCTAGAAGTCATATGGAGGACACAGCTACCATGTGGAAGAAGGTGCTTTGGTCAGATGAGACAAACATTTAACTTTTAGGCCCAAATGCAAAACGTTATGTATGGAGCAAACCTAACACTGCTCATCGTCCTGAGTGCACCATCCCCAGTGTCAAATATGGTGGGGGGAGCATCATGCTATGGGGCTGCTTTTCCTCAGCGGGGACTGGGAAGATGGTAAGAATAGTTGGGAAGATGGATGGAGCCAAATACAGGGACATTTTGGAGGAAAACCTGCTGGAGTCAGCGAGAGAATTGAGGTTGGGGCGGAGATTCACCTTCCAGCAGGACAATGACCCTAAACACAAACATCTACAATGGAATGGTTTAAAAACAAACATATTAATGTGTTAGAATGGCCCAGTCAAAGTCCTGACCTAAATCCTATTGGAAATCTGTGGAAAGACCTGAAAACTGCTGTTCACAAACGCTCTCCTTCTAATGTGACAGAGCTTGAGTTGTTTTGTAAAGAGGAATGGGCCAAAATGTCAGTCTCTACATGTGCAAACCTTGTAGAGTCAAACCCCAGAAGACTTGCTGCTGTTATTGCAGCAAAAGGGGGTTCCACAAAGTATTAAGTCATGCTGTATGAATACTTATGCACGCCCCACTTTTCACTTTTCTATTTTTGAAAAATAACAGAACCATGTATCATTTTGCTTTCACTTCACAGTTGTCTGTTACTTGTGTGTGAACTTTCAGTAAGGGTTTTAGGGTTGTAAACATGACAAAATGTGCAAAAGTTCAAGGTGTATTAGTACTTTCGAGAGGCACTGTATATTATGTCTATTGTTTTGCACCTTAAAGTTCCATCCATCCATTTTCGTCCATTTCCGGGTCGTGGGGGCAGCTGTTGGAGCTGCACCAGCCCCTATGGCTCCTCCTGCAGGTGGTGGGTCCACAGAAGGACGGCCTCATGGTTCTAACCGGGCCTGTTGGTCTCTCATAAGGGGCTTCTGAACCGCTGACCCGTCACCTAGGACCTGTTTGCCATGGGAGACCCTACCAGGGGCACCAAGCCCCCGATAACAGAGCTCCAGGATCATTTGGACGCTTAAACCCCTCCACCACGTTAAGGTGGAGGTTCCAGGAGGGTAGACCTCCTTAACGTTAAAGTTAACAAATATTAATGGGTAAAGGAATGTTTGACAAATACGCAACTGCGTCCTTTCAAACTCAACATTTTTCAATGTAAAATAAAACCCATTACTATAAGGAAAAATATATATACTTTAAGAAAGAGAGTTTATGCGTGAACAATGGTCAAAACCTTTAACTCTGGGTTGTTACTCCAGCAGAGGGACGTGTGCGCTGGAATGCAGTCTTGTGCCTACAGTCTTTGTGATTGGGGGGGGGGGGCAGTGATGTTCTATTCTCTGTCTGTGCTCAAACCAGGGCCCAGACTGAACGCTGCAGCGGAATGACACTCAGAGGGATCACAGAGCGAGCGCCTGCAACAACGCCAGCTAATGAGGCTCGAGGTAACACTCATTCTCCTATTTCTTATTTACTTCAAGGCTGTTTTGAACCTTTTAGAAGTTGAATGCATTTTTGTCTTTGGATGTTTGACTGACAAAACGCATGTGATCCAACTTCTACTCTGAGAAAACAAAACTCTAGTTTGCATTATAAAGACTCGGGTGCATGCATAATTAATTCATACAGTGAGTATTAGGATACCTAGGGATGGAAACCGTAAAAATGTGTGGTCTAGAACCAGAAAACAGAACAATAATCTGTGGAAGATCGGCACATTTACATTGGGGTCATTTCCAATGTCAAGAAATGTATAAAAAATTGGAAATCATTTGGGAGAAATTGAGGAAAATTGGGAGAAATTGTGGCAAAAAAACAGGAAAAAATGTGTAGGGGAAAAAATGGGGCAAAATGGCAAAAAAAAATAGGTGAAATAGGGAAAATATTGGTTATAAAATGGGGAAAATGAGAAAATATTGGGGCAAAAATAAGAAAAAATAGATAAAATTGGGAGAAATGTATTTGAAGTCACTTCCTTTAATGATGTTCCTGAACCAACAGCATCAAAACTGGGATTTAAAGATACAATATTTAATTTATATATACTTATATATAGATACTTTCATTTTTTTCCGATACTGGTAGCACTTACACTTTTTTTTCCGATACCAATCTGGTATCGTTTAACAGGATCCAGCCCTTAGCATATTGTTGTTTTCCTTCACATTTTCTAACTCCAAACTGTATAAAACTGAAATGCTAAAGCGTCCCAGGTGACGGCATTTTTTTTTAAAATATATTTCTTCTTGTTATTTCTTTTCTTTTTTTTTTCTTTTTTTTTCTTTTCTTTTTTTTTTAAATGAAAAAAAATGAGCGGAAGTGTGGTCAAAGCAGATCCAAGTGCAGAATTATTATGCAGTTTCTTTCTCTGACGCAAAATGATAAAAATGTGAAAGACTGAAGAAAAATCAAGCAGGGAGCCGCCCAAAATCCATGATCTACTAGTGCAGTCATTGTCAGCAGCTGTAGCTGAACTGAAGTGTCCAGAAGTACCAGGTGTTCAGTGCTGACATCGCCAATGAGAAAAGTGCAAATCTGACCACGACTGAACGACACACATGAGCTGATATGTTTTCCCAAAGCATGGTAATAATGTGCTCGATATCTGTCACATTTGTGGTGTCATTTAAAATGACCGCTGTGTCCTTTACCAGTTTGAAGATGTGGCCGAGGGCTCGTCTGTGGAGAGCTTTACTGTCCCTCTTGTTTGTGGCGGCGCTGGACTCTGTAACCGCCCAGAGACGAACATCGGGACGTCGGAACTACTACAGGCTGAGAAATGGTACAACGTTATGCAGATCTTCAGCCTATTGCTGGTTGTTCCTGGATGATAGAATGAGAAGCAGTGCAAGTTATTGAGTCTGCGTTCTTGAGTACAGTTGTTCATGTTCTTGTGTATATCACTCAGCTCAGACCTGCCCCCTGGAGGTGGTGTTTGTCCTGGACAGTTCGGAGAGTGCCAAGACGTTCCTCTTTGAGAAGCAGAAGGCCTTTGTGTTGAGGTTTAGCACTCACCTCTCAATGCTGCAGGTAAAAAGCACAAAAAAGTGACGTCATTTGAAACGCTGAGCAGTATCTAACAGAAATGACCATGCTATAATGTTGACGTGTTTCTCATTGTGATCATGTAGGTGGTAGCTGTTAATCATAGTATAGGCTCTGAATGCACTGAATGTTGAGTAGCAACTGCCTGCTAACCTCAACCAGCCACGACTGTTTCCTATCTTTTTTTATTTCTATGGAGAGTTAGTCGTGTCTTGTTGAAATAAATAACATGCCGCTGACAACATATTAAAAACGGTGTAACTTCACCTGGAGACTTCTGTGTTTATAACTGTAGGTGTTTTAGCCTTCAAGCTAAGGGCTAACGCTAATTTGATGCTAACAAATGGTAAAATAGCACCACCTTGTGGACTAATTAATAACACTCTCAACTTTAAGTTTTCTTCTGCATGTTTTATTTCTTATGTATGTATGTTAAAATGGACAGAAAGTCATTACCCTGTACTTGCCAAAAGGAAGTTGGCAGGAAGTCAGAAACATTCCAGTCCACTTTTCCGCGGAAATAAACCCCACTAGCATACGGCACTTGCCTCAGCTAAACACAGGCCGTTTGAAGCCTGAAAATGCTACGATTGTCTCTTTAAACTATTGCACAGTGGACACGAGTGCTGCTCACAAGTTCCAAAGTATTGTTAAAATTCTATGTTCATTCAAGCATAGAAGTGGATAATAAAATGGAGTCAGTTGGAGATTTGGTGCCGCTAATTTGTTTATGTACTCTCTTAATCGTCCAAGAATTTTCCATCGTAAGAGGTGATCAAATCTTGTTGACCAGTCTGGATTGTGTTCAGGTTGTTTTTTTCTCTTTAGTGGGTTCCCGTCGCTCTGTTAGTTTTATCATTTGATTGAAGAGCTGAAGACAGAGGCAAAACGTCCTCCGCTCCATCAGCCCAGTCCAGTCGACAAACTTCTTCCTCTTTATTGCCTCAGGTGCCCGGCTGGACCCTGGCGCTGCGGCTGTCTGCGCTGCAGTTCAGCAGCTCGGTCTCGGTGGACTGGCCGCTCTCCGCCTGGACCGGCCTGGACTCCTTTCAGGACGCGGTCAGCACCATGAGCTACATCGGCCATGGCACTTACACCAGCTACGCCCTCTCCAACGCCTCCGCCCTGCTGCTGCGGGAGAGTGCCCCCAGCAGCGTCCAGGTGGTGCTGCTGATGACCGACGGCCAGGACCACCCGCGCAGCCCGGACGCCAGAGCCGCGGCGGCCCTGGTCCGGGATCAGGGGGTTAAGGTCTTCGCCTTGGGGCTGTCAGACGTCGCTCAGAGGAGTCACAATAACGCAAACCTCCGGGCCTTGGCCAGTGTCCCCCCGCAGCAGTTCGTCCACAGCCTCCTGGATCCAAACCTGGAGGAGACGCTGCTCATGGAGATGGTAAGACATGTTTTTTGAATTAAAGGCCACATTCCTGATTTGATAGTTCGTTGTGTCCAAACTGATTCCTGATATTCCTAACGCATTTCTAACATCAAAATTTCAATAAAAATTCCAACCGATTCTTCACAGAGCTACACTGAAGCGGTAATGTAATAAACAACAACTAGCTGCCAGTTCACAAATGACACAAAGGATTTATATAAATGGGTTTTTCATCACAAATGTAAATGTTTACAATAAACTGAAGAAAAAAATATATATAAAAAATATAAAAAAACAAGGAAAAATGTAATTGGGTTAAAGCCGTCCTCAGCGATTCCCTTTTTGTCAGCCTGGAATTGCTGCATTCCCACGGGGACGGACCGTCATTCCGACACTTTTTGGTACCGCTATTCCGATAATCATTTTGAGCGTATCTGTTTGCCTTCTGTCAACGCCACCTTCCCTGTTCCTCCCCGCTGTCGGCCCAGGGGTGCAGAGGCTCGTGAGATGGTTTTGGGCAAAGGCAGTGACAGGTGCAGCTAGTCTGTATTTTACAACAAAGCGCTGAAGTCCGCGGGAAATACGCCGCGCACTGTTCGGCGTGTGCGTTTTCCACTCAGACACTGGAGCTGTCGCTCAAGGCTTTAAGAGACTGACAAGCGGATGACTGAGCCACGCGCTCCCCTTCGTTCAAAACACTGTCCGAAAACAACAAAGCAGCGCGCATGGGTGTGTGTATTTGGGGGGGGGGGGTCATATGCTCCTGTCACTGTGTGACACGGGCAAACACTGAATCTATCAAGACAAACAATAGCAATAAACACACGCGCTTTATGTCACGTGAGTCTGTGCAACAGCGGCACATTCAGCCAGACTTTACTCCACAGAATCAGCATAAAAATCATAAAAACACTCACTGTGCACTCCATCATCTGTGTAGAACTCTTCACCTCTTCATCCATGACTCTCACTCGTCTGGTCCATCATTAGCTCCATTTGGCAAAATTCCACAACAACAGGTCTGTCTCCACCTGCTGCGCTCATCATGCTTGTTTTACATGTCAACAGTTGTAAATAAGCCTTAACACTTCTCCATGTTAGAGCCAAGGCGGCGTGGGAGATGCATTCACTCTCCCTTGTTTTGTCCACAAACGCCCGGAAATTCGGGACAAATAATGATATAACAGTCGGGTTCTCCAGCGGAGTGTTTAGGGACTCGCTCCCAAACATCAGGAGGAACCACCGCAGGAGGAAGAACAACTTAAGCAGCTGATGTTATGAGTTATGAGAACGATGCGAAAGACAAGTAGACAAAATAAAAATAAAAACACGTACCAACGATCAGGGGAGACGCACAGGCATTGTCTCTTCATTCATCAGGCAAAACGTAAAACAATAATAATTGTTGATAATTATCTTGTGTGTCGGATTAGCGGCACGTTGCATAAAAGATAAAGGTGTCACCACTCCGACAAAGGGCGAAAAAAATTGTCGGAGTGGCGGGACGTTTGATAATAAATGGAAACACCGCAATTCCGACAATTAGAACTCAATGTCGGATTAGCGGTGTGTCGGAATGGCGGGGTGTAACCCATTCCCACATTGCATCACTAGATGTGCCACCTTCGAAACAGCGAGTTTGTCCCACAGAAACAAAGACGAGCTCCACCCCTCCTCCCCCGCTCACGGTGCCCCACATAACACCCCTCACCCGCCCCCGCACCGTGTCAACACATACACGTGCAGGGATCACTCATGTTTGTAGCAGCAGAACATCTGAGCGACCTGCTCTGATGCAGCTGAAATCCTCATGAAATGTCCGTGTCATTTGTTTAAAAATACAATGTCTAGAGGGAGCCGTCAGGTCTTTTTAAAACATTTGATATACACCGTATTTTCCGGTCTCGCTCCGGAGTATAAGTCAAACTATAATAGTCAAACATTGCCTAATAAAAATATGCTAACGTCACACATTGATGGCTACATGAAGCATAAACAATGAACTAAATAGGTGTCTGGTACGTTAACGTCACATAAACAGATTAGATAACTATATCATAAAGAACATACCAAACTCTCCCTCTCACTCCAAATCCATCGCCTTGGACACTACCTGGGCACGGAGATGTAACTGCACCGTGAGCTTTTAGCCCGTGATTAGCTTGTTTTGTTTACTTCATTGCAGTAACCTCCACTCTCTCGCTCACTCCAAACTTTCTTTCTGCTGCTCGATTAGCCTGCAGTGCCCTCTAGCGGCGTGTGAAAGTATATATTTTAATTAAAAAATAAATAAATCAGATATTAGTCGCTCCGGTGTATAAGACCTGCCAAAGTATGAAAAAAGTGCAACTTATAGTCCGGAAAATATGGTATTTATAAAACACACACCGGGAAGTGTGCAAGGGTTGCTGGAAATTAAAGTGGAGTGTAATGTTGTAAATGCCAAAAAACACAAACAACAAAGTTCCTCAAATAAGTCTCAAAATAATGTTCTGATAATGCGTGTTGCACACAAGATTCTTGATACTTCCCTTCTGTCTTTGAACACATCACAAGGGCAGCATGTAGAGGGGACTGAGGGGTGTGGGTGAGGGGGGAGCCAGGGGGGTGCAGGCAGGGTTCAATTCTGACACTACTTACAAAAACACAATCCAGGAGAATAGCTGAGGGCAGCTTCAAAGCATTGGATTGAACCAAAACAGAAAATTGTCAAAATATCCGAAACAAATCTCCATTTCCAAAGGCAACATTTACAAAATAATACTGAAAGTTCACCGAATTCTATACTCTATCCTTTGTAGATTGTAATTACAATTATATTGAGTTCAATTGTTTCTTGTTTAATTTTCCATTAAGATTAAGTTACATATTAATTTACCCTAAGCTATTATTTCTAAAATATTGGATATAGTAAAACATGACAATGGTACAGCTCCGTCCTAATGTAACATTCTGTCTTATCTTCCAGACAGCAGTGGTGATGGATGAGGTACGTACCTTTTCATGACTTTATCAGTTCTAAATAAAGTATCTGTACAAATTATTCAACTTTGCCATTTCTCATTTACTTTCTGGATCACACACACAGTATATATCAATACGAATGACTTAAAAAACAAAACATATCTTTAGTCTTACCAGCATTTTCTACATTTTAGGCTATTTGCAGCAGTCATAGTGGAAATTAAAATATAAACCCAGTCTGGTCAACAAATCTTCAATGGGACATCTTTGGATGACATATTTACAGTTGTCTGACCTCTGACCTCTGTTCTGCTTCAGTGTCGTCAGCCCCATGTTTGTCTGTGTCAGAGAGGAGAGCGAGGGCCTCCAGGGAGTCCTGTGAGTTCATTTGATAGATATTTGAATTATAAAATGTGAAATATTTAAAGTGGGGAAAAAAAGTATTTAGTCAGCCAACAATTGTGCAATTTCTCCCACTTAAAAAGACGAGAGAGGCCTGTCATTTTCATCATAGGTTTACTTTGTTACTTCAATGAAGGTACTTGATTCATCTTCTGTACTCAGTATACTTTGTTACATACCCTTTGTTGGCGATGACAGAGGTCAAACGTTTCCTGTAAGTCTTCACAAGGTTTTCACACTGTAGCTGGTGTATTTTGGCCCATTCCTCCATGCAGATCTCCTCTAGAGCAGTGATGTTTTGGGGCATATCTCCTCTAGAGCAGTGATGTTTTGGGGCAGAGCTCCTCTAGAGCGGTGATGTTTTGGGGCATATCTCCTCTAGAGCAGTGATGTTTTGGGGCAGAGCTCCTCTAGAGCGGTGATGTTTTGGGGCAGAGCTCCTCTAGAGCAGTGATGTTTTGGGGCAGAGCTCCTCTAGAGCAGTGATGTTTTGGGGCATATCTCCTCTAGAGCGGTGATGTTTTGGGGCAGATCTCCTCTAGTGCGGTGATGTTTTGGGGCAGAGCTCCTCTAGAGCAGTGATGTTTTGGGGCAGAGCTCCTCTAGAGCAGTGATGTTTTGGGGCATATCTCCTCTAGAGCAGTGATGTTTTGGGGCAGATCTCCTCTAGAGCGGTGATGTTTTGGGGCAGAGCTCCTCTAGAGCGGTGATGTTTTGGGGCAGATCTCCTCTAGAGCGGTGATGTTTTGGGGCAGATCTCCTCTAGAGCAGTGATGTTTTGGGGCAGAGCTCCTCTAGAGCAGTGATGTTTTGGGGGCAGATCTCCTCTAGAGCGGTGATGTTTTGGGGCAGATCTCCTCTAGAGCAGTGATGTTTGGGGGCAGATCTCCTCTAGAGCAGTGATGTTTTGGGGCAGATCTCCTCTAGAGCAGTGATGTTTTGGGGCAGATCTCCTCTAGAGCGGTGATGTTTTGGGGCAGATCTCCTCTAGAGCAGTGATGTTTTGGGGCAGAGCTCCTCTAGAGCGGTGATGTTTTGGGGGCAGATCTCCTCTAGAGCGGTGATGTTTGGGGGCAGATCTCCTCTAGAGCGGTGATGTTTGGGGGCAGATCTCCTCTAGAGCGGTGATGTTTTGGGGCAGATCTCCTCTAGAGCAGTGATGTTTGGGGGCAGATCTCCTCTAGAGCAGTGATGTTTTGGGGCAGATCTCCTCTAGAGCAGTGATGTTTTGGGGCAGATCTCCTCTAGAGCAGTGATGTTTGGGGGCAGATCTCCTCTAGAGCAGTGATGTTTGGGGGCAGATCTCCTCTAGAGCGGTGATGTTTTGGGGCAGATCTCCTCTAGAGCAGTGATGTTTTGGGGCAGAGCTCCTCTAGAGCGGTGATGTTTTGGGGCAGAGCTCCTCCAGAGCAGTGATGTTTTGGGGCAGAGCTCCTCTAGAGCGGTGATGTTTTGGGGCAGAGCTCCTCCAGAGCAGTGATGTTTTGGGACAGGCGCTGGGCAACACGGGCTTTCAACTCCCTCCAAAGATGTTCTATGGGGTTGAGATCTGGAGACTGGCTGGGCCACTCCAGGACCCTGAAATGCTTCTCACGAAGCCACTCCTTCGTTGCCCAGGCGGTGTGTTTGGGATCATTGTCAGGCTGAAGCCACGTTTCATTTTCAATGCCCTTGCTGATGGAAGGAGGTTTTCACTCAAAATCTCAGGATACATGGCCCCGTTCATCCTTTCCTTTACACTCGTCCTGGTCCTTTTGCAGAAAAACAGCCCCAAAGCGTGATGTTTCCACCCCCATGCTTCACGGTAGGTATGGTGTTCTTTGGCTGCAACTCAGCATTTTTTACCAAAAAGTTCCATTTTGGTTTCATGTGACCTATGACATTCTCCCAGTCCTCTTCTGGATCATCCAGATGCTCTCTAGCAAACTTCAGACAGGGCGGGACATGTCCTGGCTTAAGCAGGGGGACACGTCTGGCACTGCAGGCGGCGTAGTGTTTCTGACAGTAGCCTTTGTTACTTTGGTCCCAGCTCTCTGCAGGTCAGTCACTAGGCCCCCCCGTGTGGTTCTGGGATTTTTGCTCACCGTTCTTGTGATCATTCTGACCCCACGGGGGGAGATCTTGCGTGGAGCCCCAGATCGAGGGAGATTATCAGTGGTCTTGTATGTCTTCCATTTTCTAATAATTGCTTCCACAGTGGATTTCTTCACAGCTGCTTACCAACTGCAGACTCAGTCCTCCCAGCCTGGTGCAGGTCTACAGTTCTGTTTCTGGTGTCTTTCGACAGCTCTTTGGTCTTGACCATAGTGGAGTTTGGAGTGTGACTGTTTGAGGTTGTGGACAGGTGTCTTTTATACTGATAACAAGTTCAAACAGGGGCCATTAATACAGGGAACGAGTGGAGGACAGAGGAGCCTCTTAGAGAAGAAGTTACAGGTCTGTGAGAGCCAGACATTTTGCTTGTTTGTAGGTGACCAAATACTTATTTTCCACCATCATTTGCAAATAAATTCATTAAAAATCAGAAAATGACAATTTTCTGGATTATTTTTTTTCTCATTTTGTCTCTGATAGTTGAGGTATAGCTATGATGAAAATGACAGGCCTCTCTCATCTTTTTAAGTGGGAGAACTTGCACAATTGTTGGCTGACTAAATACTTTTTTTCCCCACTGTATGTAACTGGTATATTACAGGTGAAATATCGTTCAAAAGTTCATATATTTCCGTAATTTAACTTAAAATGTGAAACTAATATATGATATAGACTCATTACATGCAAAGTGACATATGTCAAGCCTTTAGTTGTTATAATTTTTATGATTAATTATGGCTTACAGTACATTTTCAAAATATTCAAATTTTCTGAGATTTTTAATTTGGGATTATAATTTGGGTTCAAAATTAAAACAAATAAAGGGTATACATATCTCACTTTGCATGTAATGAGTCTATCATAAATTAGTTTCACAGTTTAAGTTGAATAACAGAAACAAATGCACCTTTTAACAATATTCTCATTTTCCAAGTTTCACCTGTCCATAAAACACAGTATAAATCATGACACGTGTGCTTTAGACACATTTTTAAAAATGAAGTGTTTTTTCATTTGGCAGGGTAAAAAAGGCACCCCAGGCTACAGTGGGGCTCCGGGTCTAAAGGGGTCCAGGGTAAGCCCGGTGCACATTAGACAGACTCATGTTCATGTTTCTGTCCATGTAACCTGTGTGTCTTATGCAGGGGGAGGCGGGACGTGGAGGGCGACCGGGAAGTGACGGGCCACAGGTACAAGCTCGTCTGTTTACTACTCTATATATTACAAATGTCTTGCTGCATTTGCTAATGTACATGTTTTTTTAAAGGGCCTTCAAGGTTATAAGGGCAGCAAGGTGAGTAGAACATGTTCACTCTAGCCGTCATTGCCAGTAAAGCCACACTGCGGAACATTCCAGGTGGTATGGAAACTGAAGGAATGAAACATGAATGAACAAATGTGCTCCTGAAGATATACAAGACACAGACAATGACATTCATGCAGTCGTTTTTCAAAATTAAACACAGAGGACCAAAAGTATTTAAACCCCATGTTTAGATACACAGTCAGAGCAAAGCCACATCTCCACGGAGACAAGCGGGTAATGTTTCCTCTGCAGTGCTTAAGCGCATCGGCCACACTCTCATTTCGGACACTCACATCAGGACAAGTGTGGCAAATAGAAGAGAGCAAAGCTGTTGTATTTGTCTCAAAGGGGAGTTCAATCCACATGGCTCTCGTGGGCGCTGCAAGTTACTTATAAGTAACTGCAGTTCTCTGAATGTGCACGGTCTAAAACAAATTACCATCAGGAATAACCACAGTTAGTGTTAAATCAGGGGTGAGAGATTTTAAAAAGTTGTCAAAAATAGTGTAGTCCTAAACACCAGTCTGAAAGTGGCACATGGTTAGTGGTTCTCACACAGAGGGCAGGGCCTGAATTGAGGTTATTTTGTCCCACCTCTGCCCTGCTCTACTGTGTAACTGTTTTTGACCGTAAGTTGGTCCGTTCTTCATTGAGTAGCCTCGGGATGCGTACTGAAGGACCCCTCAATGGACTTTAACTTAGGGCCCCGGAAAGGCCAGCCCCAGTTCTGACCGAAAGGACAAGATCGCAGGGTACAAGCGGTCCAAATGCGTTTCGTACACAAGGTGACTCGGCGCACCCTGGAGGCTCATTTAGGCTCACATTTCGTACATAATCAGCGTTACAAGTGTAGTGTCACTGCATTTATGCTTCCACATAGTTTTATTGTCCAGCCTGTGTTATCCAAAGTTACCGCCATAGGCCATTGGAAAATGTACCTAAAATAGGAGATGAAGAGCTGGGACCAAAACAATATGGCGCCACCCAATTATTTTTACATCTATGACTACCACACACTCTGGATAAAGGAGTGACTGACAGACCAGGACAACAGAAGGCGTGACGCGTATCTGTCTATGTTTTGAACGAAGAGTATCCTAGCAATAGGATGAGGATCTCAGTCACCCAGGAGGAGTTCGGAGTAGAGACCCAGGCGCATTTCCGTTGGGATGAGGTCCTGGTAAAGTCCTAGAGCCACCTAGACATAGTCCCTCCTAGACCTGGAGGGATACATCTCTCTGGGGCCTCGTGCCACCTCGGGACCCCCCAGAACAGCTGGAGGAAGTGTGCGTGGATAGGAAAGTCTATGCGTCTCTGCTCAGACGGCTGCCTCCACGAAGATGGATGGAATGTGATGCAGTGTGGCTTTAAAACGTGTGTTTGTGTTGGTGTCATAGAATGCTGTTGTTTCAGGGAGAGCGAGGAGAGTGTGGAGATCCAGGACCAAAGGGTGACGCTGTATGACTCAGAGCACATAGATCATTTGTATATTTCACTGTAGTAAAATTAAATCTAAATATTTGTAATGACTTTAAGCATGACATGTTGTTGCAGGGTCGAGAGGGGCCTCCTGGGTCACGGGGACCAAAGGGAAATCAGGTAAATGTGTTTCTCTCGTTGTATTCATGACACTAGACACAGTAGAAGTAATTGTAATCAGTATTGATTACATTTACCCTTCATCATTGAAGACTCTGATGAAGGGTGTCCTACATTTTATGCATTTATTTACTTATTTATTTGATAGGGACAATTCCCATTAATGAACATCAGCATTCAAACAACAAAAGCAGACATAAACATGCCGACACGGTAGTACAGCGGTTAGCGCTTCACAGCTAGAAGTTCCCGGGTTCGATTCCCACCTGGACAAGGCCTATCTGTGGAGTTTGCATGTTCTCCCTGTATCTGCGTAGGTGTCCTCCTGGTACTCCAGTTACCCCTACTACTAAAAACATGTACAATAGGCCAGGATAAATAAGTGTGTTTAAGAATGCGGGTGGGGGACGACGGATGGAAATTAGCCCAAGGCTATGTGTGGCTTGTTTACATGCATGAGTCCCATGTATGTTCATTAACATGCACTGTCCCAACCAAATACAAAATGCTATTTTGCATGAATCCAAATTCAAATCCAAGGAAACAAACCCAGACCTGTGGAGAACATGCAAAATAATCTATCTTTTTTTACCTTTATTTAAGCAGGAAAGTCCTGGCCCCAGAGGGGAACCTATTGTACATATTTTTAGTGGTAGGGGAAACCGGACTACCCGGAGGAAACATGCAAACTCCACACAGAAATGCCTCGTCCAGGTGGGAATCGAACCTGGGACCTTCTTGCCGTGAAGCATGACCGCTAACCGCTGTGCTGTGTTCAAATACTTTTTAACTATTACACTGCTTTGTGGACTTTAAAAAGGACCAGACACATTCCTTAGACTTTGATTTAGAAGTAAGTAAGTAAGTGCTTTATTTTCTGTGTAAGTTCTCAGTCCTACAGGAGTTGTCCATCTTCAATGAAGGTACTTGATTCATCTTCTGTACTCAGTAGTTGAAGTCTTCGAACGTTTCGCCTCTCATCCAAAAGGCTTCGTCAGCAACAAAGGTCCCACTCTGGCCGCAGCTGAATAAGTGCTTTATTGTCATTGTACAAGTGTACAACAACATAGTGTTCAGGTGTTAGTCCTGAGCCGCTGCGGCTGAGCCGCGCTGCCACTGAGCCGCGCTGCCACTGTGTCAACCTGACCCGCATGACCTTGGAGGTCGGGGAAACTGTAGCACTCGGAAGAAACCTGGCTGGCTGCCCTCTCTCGCCGTCTCTTCTGATCCTCTGAAACAGTGCACCGCCTCCTGGGTTTGTCCCTGTTTCAGAGCGTGGTGTCCTGCACTGGTCAGCTGTTTCCTGTAGATCCTTTTGTGACGCCTCCTCTGTGCTGCAGCTGTGGGGACTCTTGGTGCCTCTTGTCTCAGAAGAAGAAATGTGTAGGTCTCAAATGGGTTTAGCTGAAAAGCTAGCATTTAGTTTACCTTTAAAAAGCTGCTTTCTTCAGGACCATTTTAGACTCTCAAAGTAAACAAATCCACCAAAAACTCAACAAAAACACGGCAAAGACGTACAAAAGTATCCAGGATACAGGGTTCTTTCAAACTGTGCCGTGGGAGCTTATGTCTTTATGGTCTTTTGTGGTCCTTTGTGGTCCTTTATGGTCCTTTGTGGTAAGCTTAGGCTAAGACATATTGTATATTATCTGACAGTTCACAGTCAGGGCATCCCCAGTGTGAGAAAAGTGCGTTCCCCGTGGACTGATGGTATGTGATTATGGGCTGGTGGTAATCCCGGGGCTGCGGTGTGGCCTGTGGGAGAGTGCGCATCTGCAGGAACGACCTTTGTGTGTGGGATTAGCCCCGGCATGGTCCCTCTAACTGTGTGATTGTAGGAGCTTAGACACTGGACATGAAAGACCGTGTGTAGTCCCGGGTCATTTAAGGTTCAGACGTTCAGCAATGACGTGGTAGTTAGCAGTCTATGGATTCTGTTTGCGAGATTATTCTTGTGCTCAAAAGTTTACATACCCTGGCAGAATTTTAGATTGTTTTATTATTTTTCAAAGAATATAAATGATAACACAAAAAGTTTTAGGTTTTTTTCACTCAGAGTTAGTGGTTGTGTTTTAACAACTGAGATTTCTCTTTTTAAATCATAATGAAAAAATAAACTACCCAAAAGACCCTGATCAAAAGTTTACATACCCTGGTGATCTTGGCCTGATAATATGAACACAAGTGGACACAAAGGGGTTTGAATGGCTGCTAAAGGTCAGCATCCTCACCTGTGACCTGTGACCTGTGTTTGTAATTATTATGTGTGTATAAAAGGTCAGGGGGTTGTTGGGCTGCACTGATGTTTCTAGTTTCTAGTCATGAGGAAAGCAAAAGAATTGTCAGAGGATCAGACAGAAAAGGTAGTTGAACTGTATAAAACAGTGCCTCTCGAAAGTACTAATACACCTTGACCTTTTGCACATTTGGTGCAAGATTTTATTTAGAATGTTTTACTGAAAGTTCACACACAAGTAACAGACAACTGGGAAGTGAAAGCAAAATGATACATGATTCTGTTATTTTTCAAAAAATAGAAAGGTGAAAAGTGGGGCGTGCATAAGTATTCATACAGCATGACTTAATACTTTGTGGAACCCCCTTTTGCTGCAATAACAGCAGCAAGTCTTCTGGGGTTTGACTCTACAAGGTTTGCACATGTAGAGACTGACATTTTAGCCCATTCCTCTTTACAAAACAACTCAAGCTCTGTCACATTAGAAGGAGAGCGTTTGTGAACAGCAGTTTTCAGGTCTTTCCACAGATTTTCAATAGGATTTAGGTCAGGACTTTGACTGGGCCATTCTAACACATTAATATGTTTGTTTTTAAACCATTCCATTGTAGATGTTTGTGTTTAGGGTCATTGTCCTGCTGGAAGGTGAATCTCTGCCCCAGCCTCAATTCTCTTGCTGACTCCAGCAGGTTTTCCTCCAAAATGTCTCTGTATTTGGCTCCATCCATCTTCCCAACTATTCGTACAATCTTCCCAGTCCCCGCTGAGGGGACCAGTGCTCTCCTTGTTCGGTCTGTTAGTTTAGGTGGAATGGCCGTGTCTTGGTAAGTTCTTTCTATTTCTGAATGATGGATTGAACAGTGCTCCGTGAGATGTTCAAATCTTTGTATAACTTAACGCTGCTTTAAACTTCTCCACAGCGTTATCCCTGACCTCTCTGGTGAGCTCCTTGGCCTTCATGATGTTGACCTATACACTCTGACCATAGCTCTGAGGCCCTCACAGAACAGCTGGAATTATACTGAGAGTAGATTACACACAGGTGGCCTCTATTTAAAGGTTAGGGCAAGGTGTGAACATTCTGCAGTCATTAGGAATGTTATAAAGGCCATTTAATGCACTCAGAAAATGCTGTTTGAATATGAATGTAAAATAACAGAATCATGTATCATTTTGCTTTCACTTCACAGTGGTCTGTTACTTGTGTGTGAACTTTCAGTAAACAATTCTAAGTGAAATCTTTATGTTTAGGGTTGTAAACATGACAAAATGTGCAAAAGTTCAAGGTGTATTAGTACTTTCACAAGGCACTGTACATGGGGATACAGTCTGGAATTGTGTGATTTGAATCTCGCTGACTCCGGAAAAACCAAGACGAGCCAATCATAGCACGGGAGGCGGGAGTTAACAGTGCGTCATCTTCCACGCTAGGATTTCCCATCAAACACCTGTGCTCCTCCGGGCCGTAACCAAAACAGTGAAGATGATGGCGCCGCGACACAGCCATCTTTTACCAGTGCCCTTTCTTCTGTTTTTAATGAGCTGGACTTAAAGCCACAGAAGAAGCTGCTCTGAGGACTTTCACCAGAACATCTACTCCACTGCACGTGTGGACGACAAACAAACATGGCGGAGGACGAACTCCGATCGTTAGCCCCGCCTCCAGACAATTCCAGACTGTCTTTATATGTATTTATAAATACATAAATAAAGTCAGTCTGGCTTTATGCCAGGCTTTGCCAAAAAGAACGGCCAGTTTTACCATCTGAGGAAATAAAGAAGCAAGGCAAGGCAACTTTATTTATACTGCGCATTTCGTACACAAGGCAACTCAATGTGCCTGGCCCATCCACAACTACCACAAAAGAATCCAAGCTGTCATTGATGTTAAAGGAGGCAATACACTGTATTAAAAACTTTTTGGTAGTTTCAATTATCATTATGATTCAAAAAGAATAAACTTTTTCACCATAAATGTCTTCACACAAGCACTAACTATGAGTGAAAAAAAAGTTTTGTGTTATCCTACTTATTCTCTGAAAAATTGTCAAAAAAATAAAAACTACAATTCTACCTGGTTATGTAACTGTTTTAACACAAGAGGAGGTGACTGCTCTGATGGGAGCGCCGCTGACATTCATTTTGTTTATATCACGCTGCCTTGTGTTCTTCCTTAAGCCTTAGGCTCTCACAGGTCAAACTATGAACTTTAATAACCCCATCGTGAGCAAAACAATGTTCCTATCGAGAGAGAGAAAGAGCTACAATCGTCCGCTGTGGCGTGGACCGGCCCGTTTGGCGTGAACACGAAACAAAACAAACACACATGTTCACCCCCCACAACCCCTCTCCAGGCTGCGGAGTCGATCTGCTTGGAGGGAAAAGTGTGTCTCCACCCCAGTACTTCCCACTTAAATGTTAAAAGTCTGGAGTGGCAAGATAGCAAAGTGGGCTCCTACCAAAATGTTACACACAAGATCGGGCCCAGTGACTTGACGTAAACCTTTATCATTACGTGTGTGCTTTAGGGAGCTGCGGGTTCACCTGGAGATGTAGGTCCAGAGGGAGCGCCCGGCCCGAAAGTAAGTATTAACACACGTCGTATAAATTTTTAGTGGTGTCTTCCCATGTATTACAGTGTATGATTTGGTCAGATTAGTTCAATCTTTATTCATCAATTTATTGACATAAATAGTGTGTAACGTGTAATTACCACTAATAAAAGTTGTGTTGTGGTGTTGTAGGGGGACAGAGGGCCCAGTGGGACTCCTGGACCTCAGGGGGACAGCGGTATTGGCTTCCCAGGACCGAAGGTGATCAGAGAACCTCTTAGTGCAGCATTTGCTGAATTGAATATCCCAAATCAACTTTTGTACTTTTTAACAATGTGACAATGTTATACCCTCATCAATATCAGTCTATTTAATTATGTTGCTTTTGTACTAATCCTGCATAGTTATTGTGTTTTTTCTGGTTTAAAAAAGCCCCCGTCATTTCCAGGATTTAAATTTATTTGCAGTGTTTTGCAGCAGTCTTAGTTTTTAGTCTTTTGGACAAAACAGCTTTTTGCCATTTTAGTCTTTTCTTAATGTGATAGTTTAGTGTAGTTTTTGTTGACGAAAACTCAAAAGGTTTTAGACTAGTTTTAGTCAGTTTCATTAAAGAATGCACCCGGAAATGGACAAGTGGAAGAAAATGGATGGATGGATATTCCAACAAGTGAATATAGGTTGATAAGTATTGGAAATTGGGATGAAGGTTGACTGGTTGTATTAATAATAAATTTTATTTGAGGCGCCTTTCAAAACACTCAAGTTCACCGTACAACAAAACATTAAAATCTCCAAATCACAACGCATATAAAAGAGAAAAGCCTAAAATTACAGTGTAGGCTGTAGACCACGAGGGGCCATTGGTCTGGTACCTTTTAAGAAGGACTTTGAACCGAGTTATGGTCTGTGAGGTTTGTATGTGTTAGGGAAGGGAGTTCCAGAGTCGTGGTGCAGAGTAGCTGAAGGCTCTGTGGCTCATGGTGGACAGATGAGCAGACGGAGTGTGGAGAAATTCCTGAGAGGAGCAGCGGACTGTTCGAGACGGCGTGTAGGGTCTAAGCAGGTCACAGAGATATGATGGAGCGAGGTTATTGAGGGCTTTGTGAGCAGAAGGACTTTAAACTGGATTATTTCCTAAACGGGCAGCCAGTGAAGTTGGTGAAGGACTGGGGTGATATGAGCTGAAGATGGGCTATTATTTGTGCTGCAGAGTTCTGGACCATTTGTAGTTTATGTAGGAGTTTGCATATCATTTGCATAGCAGTGGAATTTAATTTAATGTTTGTAGATCTTGCTGAATGGAATGAGATATATTAGAAATAATAAAGGGCCAAGGACAGAGCCTTGTAGGACACCACAGCAGATAGAAGAGGGTCTGGAGCAGAAATGCCTGAGTTGAACAAATTGTGTATGGTTTGTTTTTGACAGACACAATATGAAGCTTTCTGCTTTCATAATGCCACTGTATTCACAGGCAGAGACTGAGCCTGTTCGATCTCTGGAGGGAATGTGTTCCATAGTTTGGGGGCAGCAACAGATTAAGCACGGCCCCACAAAGCTTCCTTTTAGTTAGTGGGACCACCTGCTGACCTGAGAGTAAGAGATGGGCATGGGGTAGATCAGGTCAGAGAGGTAGATGGGGGCCACGCCATTTAAATGTTTAAAATAAATTTTATATTTTTAAAATATACTGTAAACTTCAAGCTGCAGAGTAAACCAATGTGACAAGCAGATCATCACTTGGTTTACTTAATTCTTCTTTTTGGCTGCACATATTCCACGGGCTAATCAGAGCTTTGTTGATCGGCGCTTAGGGTGAAAAAGGCTTCCAGGGCCGGCCTGGTCCCATGGGTGCAGTCGGAGTGGGAGACCCTGGACAGACTGTGAGTGTTACAGCAACGGATTTTGACATTTTGAATAAGGTGTATTTAGACACATTTCCTGTTTCAAAGGGTCCCGCGGGGCCACCTGGAGCTCAAGGCAACCCTGGACCTTCTGGGGAGGGTCTTCCAGGACCGAAGGTGAGGCATTAAAAGTTGTTGTTCCAACTCTTAACATTAACATTAGTGGTCTTAATTATGTAGCCTCTGGTGACAGTGCAAGTGAGAACATTTTGTTAGCTGTTAGCAAAGTGAAATGACATTTGAGGGGGTTTTCCACTGGCAGACACTACTTAGCCCAGTGCCTGGTCAACCTGCTTTGGCGAGCTTTTCGACTGCCGAGGCCAAGGCCAAACCGGTCTGTCCCTACTGAGGTATTTTCTTAACTGAGCTTAGACGAGTTGATACGTACCTGTCTGGTTTTTGTGTGTGCCCGTGGAAGAGCTTGGTCGCTTCTAACTTCACCCCGTTTGGGGCCATAGGAATACATTGGAAGAGGCCAAATGCTACAACTTCTTTGGTCTTTTTTCGTGACTGAGGGCACACAGTTCTTCCATACTGTGATACAGGGCCTCTCGAAAGTACTAATACCCCATTGAACATTTGCACATTTTGTCATGTTTACAAAAAATAGAAAAGTGGGGCGTGCATAAGTATTCATACAGCATTTTCTGAGTGCATTAAATGGCCTTAATAACATTCCTAATGACTGCAGAATGTTCACACCTTGCCCTAACCATTAAATAGAGGCCACCTGTGTGTAATCTACTCTCAGTATAATTGTTCTGTGAGGGCCTCAGAGCTATGGTCAGAGTGTATTGGTCACTAAGCAACATCATGAAGGCCAAGGAGCTCACCAGAGAGGTCAGGGATAAAGCTGTGGAGAAGTTTAAAGCAGCGTTAAGTTATACAAAGATTTCCCGAGATTTAAACATCTCACGGAGCACTGTTCAATCCATCATTCAGAAATGGAAAGAGTTATAGCACCACTGTGAACTTACCAAGACACGGCCGTCCACCTAAACTAACAGACCGAACAAGGAGAGCACTGGTCAGAAATGCAACCAAGTGCCCCAAGATAACTCTGGAGGAGCTGGGACGTCCTGCCGCTGAGCTGGGGGAATCTGTACATGGGACAACTATAAGTCGTACTCTACACAAATCTGGCCTTCATGGACGAGTGGCAAGAAGAAAGCCATTATTGAAAGGAGGCCATAAGAAATCCCGTTTGAAGTTTGCTAGAAGTCATATGGAGGACACAGCTACCATGTGGAAGAAGGTGCTTTGGTCAGATGAGACAAAAATTGAACTTTTTGGCCCAAATGCAAAACGTTATGTATGGAGCAAACCTAACACTGCTCATCGTCCTGAGTGCACCATCCCCAGTGTCAAATATGGTGGGGGGAGCATCATGCTATGGGGCTGCTTTTCCTCAGCGGGGACTGGGAAGATGGTAAGAATAGTTGGGAAGATGGATGGAGCCAAATACAGAGACATTTTGGAGGAAAACCTGCTGGAGTTAGCAAGAGAATTGAGGCTGGGGCGGAGATGCACCTTCCAGCATGACAATGACCCTTGTCCCTAGTTGTCTGTTACTTGTGTGTGAACTTTCAGTAAAAAATTCAAAATAAAATCTTTATGTTTAGGGTTGTAAACATGACAAAATGTGCAAAAGTTCAAGGTGTATTTGTACTTTCGCAAGGCACTGTATGTTTTTACCTGAGCTTAGACGAGTTGATACGTACCTGTCTGGTCTTTGTGCCCGTGGAAGAGCTTGGTCGCTTCTAACTTCACCCCGTTTGGGGCCATAGGAATACATTGGGAGAGGCCAAATGCTACAACATCTTTGGTCGTTTTGTGTGACTGAGGACATGCACAAAGACCAGAGAGGTACGTATCAACTCGTCAAGCTCAGGTAAGAACATATCTCAGTATGTAAAAACAGTAGCCGTTCACATAATTGGATGCATCAGTGGTGAGGGCGATGGGCGCAGCAGGTTTGGGATGGGCCAAGAAGGCAACCTTTGCAAGCGCTTTTTTAGCTTCATCAAACTTACTTGCACAGAAGCTATCACAAAGTCCCAGCTAAACACACGGCCTTAAAAACACACAGTCAGGGACCTTGTGCCAAAGGTGCGGGTGGAGGTGCAGTTAGCAGCGTCCAGTGGGGGCCCTTGACCTTGCCCCAAAGTGTCAGCGGAAACCACGAGTCCCGAATCCACGAGAAGACGTCGCCCTGAAGCGCTGTCCTGAATGAAAAGCAGCTTATTGTCATTTCCGGTGCAGGTAGCTGCTTGCGAGCGCCGGCCTTCTCGTTTCCCGGCTGCTGAAAGGAACATGGTGGGACGTAGCGGCGAGCCTTCACTCCGAACCGGTGATGGTAGAAACACAGGCCGTTTCCTTCTTCCGCTGCTCCGTGACGGCGGAGACATCCGGCGTATCCTCGTTCTCAGGCATGCTCGGCAATAGAGCGTGCACTGAAACTGTCGGGAGGCCAGCAGATGTCTGTCCGCTTCAGCCAAACCCCTGTAATCTAGGCGCATTGAGTTGCCTTGTGTACGAAATGCGCGGTATAAATAAAGTTGCCTTGCCTTGCCTTACCTTTAATGCGGATGAGGGGAGAGTTGGCCAGGGCCGTGCACACTTGAGGCGGTAGCTGGAAACAGATGAGTGAAAAGAAACGAAGCATCACCAGAGCCAAGCGACAGCTACATTTTCTCCATCAGGTCCGTGGGCTTGCTATCTCCCAAGCCAACAGGCGATCGGCCCGCTCAATATCCAGGAGCTGGTAAAGTTGGAATAATGCTGCCTTAAATGCTGCGTACTTGTTGGCAGCTGGTGGGTCCCATAGCAGTCCCATTATTCTGTGGGTAGTGGCCGAATCCAAAGCAGCAACGACGTGAAAATATTTCGTGCAGGTGGAACTGAGCCGCGACATGTTGGCAGTAGGGGTGTCACGATTTCCAATTTTTTTGTCACGATTATTGTGAAAGAAAATATTGCGATTTTACGATTATTCACGATTATCGACCGAATGAAAGGAAATAACTGATACTTTTAGTTTTTGTCTTTAAAAAGCTTTTTAATACTTGTAAACTTGTAAACATTCACTGTTTCTAAAAATGAAAAATGCTTTAAGATTGTTTTGCATTAAAAGAAATAGGCCTACATTGACTAATACAAAACAATGTCAACTTTACTTCTTTATAATGACCATAATTATCATACTTATTTTATTATAAATTATTCGGCCACACGCTAGGCTAGGTTTCCTGTTTTCAAAAGTTGAGCTGCTGTTTGTCAGATGTTTTGATGAACAGAGAATGAAACGTGTTTACAAAGTGACTAAGGAGACTCTTTTGAACAGCTGATCTCCACATGTGCGGTTTCACTTTCATTACTGCTACGCTGAAGCAGAGCGGAGCGTTAGCTTTTTGTTTACATCCTGAGCCAGTTGTGGCGGCTATTTCCAAACATTTGGAGAACTTTTTTGGGAATTATGCAGTTCGTTACCTTGACCTGGACATTATCTCCAAGATGTTGGTTATATTCGACGGAGCCAATATAAACTTTCTGACGACAGGGTTTGCATAACGCATGTCCATCGACAACAACAACACCTTGGTCATGTTTTGGATCCTAAAGAGGTCCCACTCTGCTGACTTCAATCGTTTTTGTGTGGATACAACACTGGAGGAAAGCGTCCTTCTGCCTCGCTCAACTACCGCACTGTAAAATGTAAAATTGTTTCAACTCAAAAAACTAAGTCCAAGGGCTGCCAAGAAATTGTATGTTTAACCAATAACCAATTTACAATGTAATCGATTATAAATTTCAGATTCACCTCTTTAGTTGAATTGTATTCTCAGGTTGACACAACTGATTTCATTTGTAACTGACATTTTTCATTTCAGACAACTAGAAACAGTTATACTACTAGTTGTCTGAAATGAAAAATGTCAGTTACAAATGAAATCAGTTGTGTCAACCTGAGAATACAATTCAACTAAAGAGGTGAATCTGAAATTTATAATCGATTACATTGTAAATTGGTTATTGGTTAAACATACAATTTCTTGGCAGCCCTTGGACTTAGTTTTTTGAGTTGAAACAATTTTTACATTTTACAGTGCGGTGAGTTTACGCGCTGTGAAACATTTCCGCGGTAAACCGTGGCTTCTGAAATTTTTACGGATAACCTACACATTTCCTTTTATAATCGTGGTGATCGTAAAACCGGTTAATCTTGACATCCCTAGTTGGCAGAAGTCCGGGAGCTTAACAGTAGCCTCAAAAACAGTTGCTGCAGCTGGAGCAGTTGTTACGTCAGATGACATAGTTCAAATGAAGAGGTCGCTAATGTGCAGGATGAAAAAGAGACAAGAATAAGAATCTCTGCAAATACATTTTTCACTCCAAACAAATGAAGCGTAGCAACTTCGTGCCAGTCTCAAAGCATAACATCTGCCCTACACGGAAACCAGCCCTTCACAATAAGGGAGAGCTTTGTGTGTGAGGTTATATACAGGAAAGAGGCACTCAATGAACTTTTCCAGAGTGTCAGTGACCAACAGACAGCCCACCCAGATGCCTTTCTCATCTTAGCTGGGGATTTTAACCACGCAGACCCAAAGAGCGTTTTCCCCAAAGTCTATCAACACATTGACTTTCCAACAAGGGGAAACAACATCCTGGATCTGGTTTACACCACCAAAAAAGGAGCGTACAAGGCACACCCCCTCCCCCATCTTGGTGCCTCGGACCACATAACTATTATGTTACTGCCAGCATACAGGCCACTGGTTAGAGTCACTAAACCGGTTCAGAAACAGATTCAAGTGTGGAGTAAAGACTCTTTAGAGAAACTTAAGGACTGCTTTCACACAACGGATTGGAATATGTTCAAGCAGGCTGCCATTCACAACAATATCACTGATCTCCAGGAGTATACAGACTGTCACTGCCTACATCACCAAGTGCACTGAGGATGTTACAGAATCTAAGACCATCATTATCAGGTCCAACCAGAAACCTTCAAATCTGGTGACAAGGAGAAACTGCGGACAGCTAGGGCCAACCTGTCCCGCGGCATCAAAAAAGCCAAGAAGCAGTACTCCAAAAAGATAACTGATCACTTCAGAGACAGCATCCTTCGAGCGGCTTGTCATGGAACACATCAAGTCTGTTCTCCCTCCCACCCTGGACCCATACCAGTTTGCTTACCGGTCCAATCGCTCAACTGAAGATGCCATCTCCACTGCACTTCATTCAGCCCTCACTCACCTTGAAACAAAGGACTCTTACGTTAGAATGCTGTTTTTAGACTTTAGGTCGAGTCGACTTAAGAACAGTTTCGTACACAGGGCCATCGGGAAACTGAACTCCCTGACCTCCCTCCCACCCCTCTTCCCCCACCCCCCGCTCCACAATCAAGGATGAGAGAAATATAATTTCAAATCAGTCAAATGGTTTGACAAATAAAACAATCTTGAATCTTGATATGGATTGAATATTTCACAACATCATACTGCTGTTTTAAAAGGGGATTTTGACAGTATTTTTTCCTCTAGTATTAGCCTCGGTACCTCTAAATGATTCCATAACCCCAGCATCTGTCCACATTTCTTTTCATCTCAGCTTACAAAACTTTTAAGGATGCTATATACAGCGTGCACGTCTGTGGGGACGCTGTGTGTAATAGTTTAAAAGTAAAGTTAAACAATGGCTCAAACTGAATCAAACTTGTGGACACAACAGAAGTGTATAATATGTTATTGCCTTTTGTGTTTTGTATTGATTGTATTGATTTGTGTAGGTGTATTGCTCCAGGTCTGCGAATTAGCTGTTAGCTATAAGGCCTATGAACATGACATGGGTTATTTTGTAGCAATGCTTCTTGTTCTGTCCCTATCAAATAAACATATAAATAAAATAAATACTGGGTTGAGTCGATACGAGCACATAGAGCCGTGCTCTGTGGAACAACGGCTTTAGAGCTCCATCACCAGCGCAGCATTCAGGAGCCATTTTGTGGCTTGAATTTGAAGTTCTAAAATGTTGTTTGCTTCAGGGAGACCAAGGATTCCCAGGTCCCACAGGCAACAGAGGGTTTTCCGCACTGGGCCCGAAAGGAGAGCAGGTCAGACTCAAACATCTGAAACACACGCTCTGTTGTTCTTTATCACACGTGCCTCGTCTCTCTCAGGGCAGCTATGGACCTCCTGGACTCCCGGGTCCTACTGGAGCTCCAGGCATGGGACCTCAAGGTGAAAAGGTACAGGACATGTCTGTCACATGGTATCACTGGGTTTAACATCTAGAGCATTTTGCTCTTGGACCACAGTGCAACAACACGTAGCTACGGTGCGCTATGAGGAGATGAGGCAGACTGCAGACTCGAGCAAATACCACAAGGCTAGAGGAATACATATTTGACCTTTGTTGTCGTGTTCTGTGAGTATAGCAACTTCAGTTTGAGCTATAATGGTTAGCAAAACAAAGCTAGCTTAGCAACAGCAGTTTACAGTTTTGGCACTCGCTTCACAAATGAAAACGATCCACGCAGAAAGTACTTTCTTGCTCTGCATTAACCGGCACACTTGAATCGTAAACCACTGGGGTGTATAAGTACTTTCGCAAGGCACTGTATATATATTGTACCTAACCCACGTATCTGTGTCTAGTACTAGCCTATATAAATTACAAAGCTTTAATACGTTTGTTAAATGGTGACGTCTCTACTTCCGCGTCCGCAGATGTGCGAGAAACTACAAAAAACTCTTTAATACCACAATCAGTATTTCTGAAATTCAACAGAGTTACTGAACTTTTCAGGCCCATTATCAAACAATGCTGTACCTACTGCTATAAAAGTCATATTTACCAAAATCGCTACATCCGGGTTAGCAGAGAAAAATGCTAACGGTGCAGCAGCTCCGCTACACCCGGAAGTAGCGACTTCAGTAAATATATGCGGCATTTTTGGCTAATGAGTCTGAGAAATAAGCAGCTTCAGTAACTCTCTGTTGAGTTTCAGAAATATTGATGGTTGTTTTTAAGAGTTTTTTATGTTTTTTTCTCACATATTTGCCCCGTCTGCTAGGACCCGGAAGCGGAAGTTGTGATGTCACACTTAATAAAACGTATTGGCATCTTTATTTCAAACGACCCAACCAACCCAAATATCATAAAAAATTATACGGGTGACCACAGGCACCTCATCTAACTGCCCTGCCCGTGAGTGGCCTGTCCCTTCCGTTCACATAGAACAAAACACTCTAGATTTGCATGAAACCTAAGTGGCTGAAGAGGCTAATGAGAGGAAGACGACAGTCATCCTCAGCCTCTGGTTTGCTGCTGGCTGTGTCTGTGAACGGTGATGTCTGTCTTCAGGGAGACCAGGGCCCAGCGGGAGCCCCGGGTCCCCGGGGGAATCCAGGGACAGGGATCCCAGGGCCCAAGGTCAGTCTGACACAGTAATGGAGATCATGTGGGTGGAGCTTGTCGTGATGCTTGTATTTCCTGTGGTCAGGGAAGCATCGGACCTGCAGGGGAACCAGGTCTGCCTGGAGAGAGAGGCTTTGGCCAACCTGGGCCCAAGGTACGTCCGTGTTTGGTAAATATACTTTTGGAGTTCAGATCTGGTGCACACGTCTATGTTTAAATCAGGGGGAACCAGGTGCTGATGGAGCTCTGGGTTTTCCTGGACCTCAAGGACACGACGGAGCTTCAGGTCAAAAGGTGCCAGTCTGAGTAAAACTATTTCACTAAAGCTGGATCGACTGATCTGTTCTGTCTGTAAATAATGCCAGGGAGAGCCAGGGTTACCAGGCCCCAGGGGGCCAGTTGGGGCCCCTGGTAAAGGAGACCCTGGAGAAAAGGTATGACTTTGATAACTACTAACTACTGACTTAAAGTGAAAACTGTGTGGACATCTCCCTCTTCACATTAAAATGTTTGCTATGTTGGCAGGGCGACCAAGGGGACAGAGGGGCCCGGGGCCAGCTGGGGCCTGTGGGGCTCAAGGGTCCGACGGGCCCAAAGGTGAGAATGAGAGAATGAATGGATCTGCACAGCCACAGACTGATATTGAGTCTGTACAAGAGACTCAAGACAATTTTTTTAAAGATCCATCAAACTTGTGTCAAAGGGAGAACTAGGAGCTCCGGGCCCCCCAGGACCCTCTGGAGTGCCGGGCAGAGGGCTTCCTGGAGAGAAGGTAAGTCCAGAATAGTTCAGGCCTGTGTTTGAGCTCCTTTTTCAAACAGATCTTTGTCAGGGAGAGCCAGGACCTCAGGGAACTGCCGGTGCTGACGGAGAGCCTGGTGCAGGGATCAAGGGCCCCAAGGTGAGCTACTCCCATATCATAATAGTGTCATACCATAATGTGACTTCATATTGGTCCCACAGGGTGACAGAGGCCCTCCAGGACCCGCTGGAGTCCCAGGACTGAAAGGACAAGGGCTTCCTGGACCCACAGTGAGTTCTTATACAGCTCCACATGTCTGTTCCTGCTTCATATCTGTATCTGTTCATCTGTGATGTTCAGGGGCTTTCAGGACCTCCAGGCCCGGTGGGAGAACCTGGTCCTGAGAGAGTGGGGTTACCTGGCCCAAAAGTAAGTCTCACTTCAAGCCTCTTGGGTTCAGAGTTTATGCTTCATAAACATCTGATCTTATGTTCAGGGAGAGCGAGGGTTCCCTGGACCCTCGGGACCCGCTGGAGCTCCAGGGGTCGGTGCAATTGGACCCAAGGTTTGTCAGATATAGTTTCACACACTTCTGCTTACAGGACTGTGAATATGATAGTAACAAACTCATTCTGACTGTTGTGTGTCTGAAGGGGTATGTGGGTCAGCCGGGACCGCCTGGACCGCAGGGTGCACCTGGAGAAGGGATCCAGGGGCAGAAGGTATTTCACTGTTATCTGTCACTTTACAAAGGCCTATTCTCGACCACACATTTCATTGAAGAATGCGGAGTGTATGTGTATATTTGAGACAAAGAACAGTGAGCCTCATCATTGTATCATTTGTGAGTGAGGATTTCTAAGCTCCATTGAATACGTTATGCAAATATTAATCAGAGTCCGACACGAGTATGAAGGGGGTGGAATATATACTGTACGCCCATTGTGATTGAAGGTTATATAAATATATTTTTTAACATTTATCACTATGGCAATTGTCTATATAGTCCTGGATGTGGACAGCTCGGCTGCTCGGCCCAGATCCTCCCCATTCTTCGCCGCGTAACATTTCAAGGCCTTTCCTGGCAAATGTCTCGTAGAACTGCATCATTCTGTTTCGACACTGACCTCTTGCAGACACACTTTATTATTGCGACTCGTAAACACGACTGAAGCACCAACACAATCAAATGGACGTTTGCAATAGAAGTGTGGACCAGGCGTGTGGCGTTTTGATTATTTGCACAGATAATCTGATGTTTGAAAGATCCGATCAATCACTGGCTGATGAATGTAACGTGGGGCTGTGCTCCATGGAGCTCCAGCGGGCGGGGCTGACTCAGTCACCTGCCGCTCTCCTGCTCCAAGGCAGAATAATGGATGTATTATATTAGCCTCTTAACCCCCACCTGAACTGAGCACATTTTCTCCAGTTTGTCTTCACCCAAATCTACAAGCTTATCGAAATAGGAACAAAAATTAGACAAAAACGAGGATGAGAAAGCAACGTGACAAAAAGCAATGAAAGCTTTTAGATTTGGGTAAACTGGAGAAAATGGGCTTAGAGGGTGAAGAGGTTAACAGGGCATCAGAGCACAATCTTTTTTTAAGTCATTCACTCAGAGCTCATTGGTCTGCTGTAGATCTCGCTCCTCACAGAAACCTTGCACCACATGAACGCAGCACATTTACTCATCACTTATGTATCGCCAAAGGAAAAACCAAAAGACATCGATATTCCTGCCTTTATCCCATATACTGGCTGTGCCTTAGAGTATCCTCCAGTATGTTTCTTGATGGTTCTGTGGTCATGTGTTCCAGGGTGAGCCCGGCCCTCAGGGCGTCCCGGGTCCCAAAGGTCCTCCAGGACAAGGACTACACGGGGATAAGGTAACTGCCTCCTGTCCATCGTCCATATCACCCACATCGAATAACTGAAGCCTTTATGTCTTATTTCCCAGGGGGACAGAGGACAGCGAGGACCGAAAGGCACAAAAGGAGTGCGAGGTGATGCTGGAGAGCCAGGTGTTGAAGGACCCTCGGTAAATATATCAAGTTTATCAAGCTAACTAGAGATAATGAGCGATGGTGCCTTTTGAAGCCATTTCCATTCCATTTGCAGACTGTGCTGTAAAGTAAAGTGCTGCAAAAGGGATGATCTTATTATTATTGTTGGTTTTGTTTAACTGTTATTAAAGTGTCTTGTATATTTCAGGGAAGGACAGGAGCAAAGGGAGAGCCGGGTCTCACTGTGAGTACGTCCTCATCATTTACTGTAACTCAGGAGTATCACTCTTCTCAAAATATCAATCATTTTCTTGGTCAATTTAAATTCTACTTTTTTGTCTATGTTTCAGAGAGAGGAAATCATTGAAATGGTGCGGTCAGTGTGCAGTGAGTATTCAGAGCTAAAGCTTTTTACCATAAACTCATTCAGCATTGTTATAATGGACACTCAAAGACGCTTTACATTGCATTATTCATTCACTCCACACTTGGTGGTGGTACGCTACTATTGTAGCCACAGCTGCCCTGGGGTAGACTGACAGAAGCAAGGCAACCAGTCTGTGCCATCAAAGCAAACAGCCGATGGCACTCTGACCACCACCAACCACTCACTCACTACATTTGCCCAGGCTTCCTGGTGTTTCCCAAAAAATCTCCCATCCAAGTACCGGCCAGGCCCTTCCCTGCTTAGCTCCCGAGGTCTGACGGGATCGGGCAGAGCAAAGGAGGTATGGCCACAATGTGCACTCAAAGAAAGAGGCTTCTGAAGCTCTGTTCATCTTCTTTTGAGCATTTCCACTCGGTGCTAGCGCCTCTGTACATGAGATCCTGACTATAAGAGTATGCACGAGAAACCTCACGTATGGAGAAAATGATTTTTCTTATTATTAGTTTTTATTCGTTTATTTGAACAGGAACAATGCACATAAAAAAACATCTGTAAATGTGGCAGTTTTAGCTCTAAAGCTAGTTTTTACCCGTAGTCCCAGGGCAAGGTGTAGACTGCCAACAGCAAACGATACACATTAACAATAACAAGCATTGGTTACACTTTATTTTATACTACCTTTATTCATTGTACCTAATTAGATTGAGTCATTATGCAATCTGCTATGTAACAAGTCTGTCATACCTAGTACCTATGGGTTAGATACGCAATGGAATAATGTGTATTAATACTTTGGAGATACATAAGATATAAGACCCTTGAGGTTAGGGTAAGAGTTAGGGTCTTATTACGTTATGCATCTCCACTGTGGAAGAAAATGGATGGATGGACCTTCAAACTCTTAATACATATTATTCCATTGTGTATCTGTGTATTGTTACATTACATTGTACTAAATTTGGAGGGTACAATGTATCAAGGCTAGAGTAAAATAGAGTGTTACGCAACCATTAATAACCTACTGAGAAATAGTAAAAAATTCATCAATATGATCTCACACACAACCATATGACGGCACTAGACATAGTGTGTTCATCAACAGTCACACACTGGCAGCAGGCAGGGAGCACAAAGGCAGCTGGACAATGCATATGACATTAATGGTTGTATACACAAGTTTAATTGTCAAGTAACCACTTATAAAACCCTCGGTGAGCGCAGCTTCACTGATCCCACGTTAAGCAGAAATGTGCACACATGACCCCCCCTCGTGACACGCCTTAACTCATGATTGAGACTGATTATGAGGCGATAATGAGAGGGTCTTAGGGGCCGTGGATCTTTGCGCTGCTTCTCTGATCATCGCAGTGTCTCACCAATAACACATTTGGAAATATTCACTTTGAACAGGAGTGGAGAATCTCAGGCCTAACGAAACCATTTGGCCAGGCCCCCCAGGCATTTTTCATATTTCATACAATACAGATAAGGGTCATGTGATTTTAAGTGACAAGCGCTGCATGATGATCCTCCAGACTATCAGCCCTACCACAGGGTTGGATGAACTCTAGAATGTATGTCGCTAAATTGTAAGGCCCTTGGAGAACTTTATTAAAAATGTATTTGGCCCACAATATCAATGGCCCTCCATGTCCCCACCCCTGACTCCGGCTGTAAAGAGGAGCCTTATTCATACGGCCTGTTGTGATATCGCGTGGCCTAGCATACAGATCGCTAAAGCCACCTCAGCTTAACCTCTTACCCCCCGCCTTAACCGAGCACATGGTCTTCAGTTCGGCTTTACCCAAATCTAAAAGCTTGACTGGAGAGCAACAGTGTAACTCCTCGTTTGAAAGAAAACTGGTTGCAACTTTTTTGTTGCGTTGTTGGCGCAGTTTGTCACATTTTTTCACCACGTTTTTGTCACTTTTTTGTTGAGTTATTGTTGCTTTTCTTGCACGTTTTTGTGGCTCTTTTGTTGCTGCTTTGTAATAGTTTTTGTCACTTTTTTGTTGCTTTTTTGCCACTCTATCATTTTGTTATTGTCACTTTTTGGTTGGGTCTTCATCCTCGCTTTCATCTCCATTTTGACCATGTTCCAAAATCGACTTCTTAGAGCTTTAAGCCATTTATAAAATCTAACAAAAAAGACGACCTGGAGTGGTATTTCACTTCATTCACACAGTTTTGAATATCCTTCAGTTGATCCTATTCACTTCCTGTTTCTTCTTCTACTCCTGAAGGTCTGAGCTGTACTTCCTGGGTTGTATTGCCTCATAGGAAAAACGCAAATTCGTCCTCCACATTTTTAAAGCCCATAATCCAACATTGGAAGTTTATTTTCACATTGCTATTCCCACTGCCGCCTGCGGAGAGAACTCCGGGCAAAGTTAGTTTTGTGATTTATAGCCATCAATGTGGAACGGCTGATAAGACCGTAGCGACACACCTATCTGTGCCCTACTCTGATTGGTTCACTCCACTTCCTGTTTGTATTTTAATCCTGGCATTGTCATTTTAAAATATCCCTGTGAAATCAATTTGCCCCTCAGAGCACTCTTCACTAACCCGTTGTCCGTGCGTCAGGTTGCAGAGTGCAGCGGTGTGGCTCCTCTCCCCTGGACCTGGTCTTTGTGCTGGACGCCACGGACCGAGCGGCCTCCAGAGACGAGTCCCGCCCCGCGCAGGAGCTGGTGCCGTCCCTGCTGCGGCGCCTCTCTTTGGGCCAGGACGCTACGCGAGTCGGGGTGGTCCTCGAAGGAGCTACCCCACCCCGGAGCAGCCTACCCCTGTCCTGGGACCTGGGCCAGATCAGGTGAGTAATATGTGGGTCATTGTAAAAACGAGGATTGATAGGATCATTGGAGGTTCAGAGGATGTATCAGCACCATGGGGCATCGGTCAGAGTGCAATAGCCTATCACAGGGAAGCACTTTAAGCTTTGATTGGCAGGAGGTTTCAAGGAAATCTGCCCCAAAATATTTTGCTTTCCGTCGCTCAGCTGGCTCTACTTCCTAAATGTGACAAATGAAAAACCTATAGAACAGTCATGAAGGATGGTACCCTGTACATGCATACAGTTATGAAAAATGTGTATTCTAAATATAATACAAATTTATATTCTAAATAAGTTCAGTTACAGTTCTAATATTTAGTATTCTATTTAAGTATTCTAAATACATATGTTATTAGTAGTGGTGGGCCGTTATCGGCGTTAACGTGCTGCGTTAACGCGATAGTCTTGTCGGGCGATAAAACAAATATCGGCATTAATCTATTCTCAAAGTTGAGTTGGGAGTGGGATCTATACTACGCTATGATGACTCACTTTGAGCTCCTCGTGGAGCAGCGGTGGAGATGACCGGGGCTGAGGAGGAGACTGTGCGGTGATGTCGCTGCCGTTCGGAGGCGGCCCAGAGCGGAGCTGAGCGAACAGGTGGAAGACGTGAGTGACGGGGCTCCTGTAGCCGCCTCGTCACTCACGGACCCCGCGCGCCTTTTACTCTGCTATGGCCCGGGACAGCGGTGGCGCTGGGAGTGTTTCCCCAGAGCCGCGCTCTGAAACCGTTTGCCCGCAGGCCGCGCTCACGTCCCGCGGTCGTGCGTTCACAAACTGTCCCTCTGTCAACCCTACACTTCTTTCTCCGCCCCCCTCCAGCAGTGACTTTTGTTACGCAAAATAAGCACGTTGACGCTATAGGGCGCCGCTGTCCCTTGCGCGCCGAGTCCGACTATATTTAAATATTTTTTTCTCTCACTCCTTCGCTTTAGGTAGGCTACATCTTATTGAACATTATTTATTTTCATCACCAATTATCATAGTTTAACAGCTTTCTTAAGCAGCTTGTGATGCTTTTTGTAAACAACCGGTCTCAATTTTAGTTATTATTTTTGGGTAGCACATATTCCGGCAGAAATAAAATAAACAATGTTAATCTATAGATTAATCTAGATTAATTTCAAAATTAATCTAGATTAAAAAAATTAATCTATGCCCACCCCTAGTTATTAGACTGCGTACCATGAATAGCATTTTTATTCATAAGAAATCACAAGCATAACAGATGTTTTCATATTTGCAAACACAGGCCGTTCCTTCTGGATTGTATTCTCTTGCTCACCAATGTATTTATGCAAAAGAACATAATGGGCTTGAACTTGTGCCTGGCACACGAATAGTCTTAGTCATAGCTCATTTTCGATGTTGCGTATGAATCTATACTTTGCGCCGGTCGTCTGAGGGAGTCTCTGGGCCGGCGGCGCGTGTACAAGCAGCGCTGACTTGCTGCAGTCCCTTGGCTCAATCTCCTGTAAGGGCACTCTTCCACCTCCGTGTCCGTCCAAGCCGTGCAGCAGGGTTGCTCAATGTGCACACGCACTAATACAAGCAGCTGATATGAGCGGCTGCTAAACAAATGAGCAAAGGCTGTATTTACGTGTGTCAGTGCCACTGTGCTGCGTTTACCTCCTGATGAAGAGCATCAGCGGTGGTCGTCATAATAAGCCTCGTGTTTCCTTTTTGCATTGCTGCCTTTTTAGCTCAGTCCAAAAAAAAAAATGAGCGTGTTTCACAAACAGGGCGCCCAGCAAACTATCACCAATTCAGCCGCTCCAAGAGTCCTGTAACTGCAGCGCAAATGTTTCAGTTCCTGTTTACTTGTGTGGCAATGCGAGGGTTAACTTAGCAGTTTAAACAGAATATTGTTGCCAAACAACGCCAGCTGGAGACGGCCAGCACCAAATAAAGCACGTAGGTTCGTTGTTGAATAAATGGATCACAGAGGCCAGGCACTGTATAGAAAGGTTTTACATTTATTTTCACATTCTTTAGTTAAGACCAGGTTTGTCCGAAGTCCATTTCACCGTTCTTTAGGTGAGTCATTTGTTTTAGTCCGTACTTTCAGGTACATGTTACCACAGGTCACTCGTAAGGACGTTGCGCTCCATGAATCCAGTGACAGGAGATTAACAGAAAAGGCGAACCAAAAGGGGGCAAAAAGGCAGGCGGCAGTGACGACCACTGCTCGGCCAGAGGCTGAGCGGAGGCATTAGCGCGGCTCGGGGCTTTGACAGCGGGGTCCGAGTCAACACAACCAACCACTCACGATCATGGCCGGAGGACGCAGGCCCATGGCGGCGCCACGGCAACTGGACTGGAGAGGGACGAGGAGCAACAACCACAACACGAGAGACTGGGCGTACAGGAAGTCAGAGGTCAAATAAACGGAAGTGCTATTTATCAGGTGACGGCCGGCGCGCACAGCCAATCACCATCAAAACGACGAGTGGCAGCGCCCGCCTGCAGGCACACTGCCACACTTGCAGCTGCATAACTCTGCAACTTCCACAGCCAATGTTTCTGATCAACAAATCCTTTTCATTTGGTAAATTGCGCATGCGAGCGGTGTCCAATCTGACAAAGGACAACGGAACAGGTTTGGGTAAAATACTAGGTAACCAAACACAGGTGCAAAACATTAGGGCGGGGCAAACAAATCACAGAAGCAGGAAACAGGGAGTGACGTAAATATGAAGCAGAAAGAACAGGTAAGTATTTCAAAATAAAATGTCACAAATAAACCGGGGGTATGACAGTACATGTTAATCAGAATCAGAATAGTTTTTATTGCCATGGTTTGAGAACAGGTTCACAGAATTTAGATAACATAAGCTATGAAACTTTAAACTATAAGGGCAAGCATAAAGCACATTAAAATAAATAAGATAAAAAGTAAAATATGGTAAGACGACAACAATTGACATAGAACAACAGCGGGATTATATTTACAGATGTGTAGGTGTGTAAAGTGATGTAAAGTGATATAAAGTTATAGCAGTGAGGACACACCAACAGTGCAACAAGCAGATCCATTAATAAGCTTTTGTGGGACAAACTACCCCCCCTCGCAACCCAGCGCCTTCCGCAGTAGAGGTCTGGGGAAAGCATGCCCTGTCCTGCCCACTTTTTGCACCAGGTATGACACTGAAGATTGCAAGGAGGGCCACCCGTCTGCGCAATCCTCTGCTCTACGGCTTGCACTAAGAATCGCAAGATACGGCCCACACTGGTCATTTCTTTCTCACATACATGTCCAAACTGACGGCTGTTTCATCTCTTGTCCCTCAGCTCCTTCGTGCACTCGTCATTCCACGCTGGAGAAGACAGATCCATGGACAGGGCATTTCACCAGGCCCAGCAGCTGCTTGGGCAGGGCCGTGTGGGGGCCAGGGCCATGCTGGTGGTGGTGTCTGACGCCCCGGCTGATCAATGGTACTGGCTCGGATTCGGGGGGGCAGTGATGGAGCTGGACAGCAGCCGGGTGGCGGAAGTGGTGGTGGCCGTGCTGGACAGGGGAGGTCTTCAGCTTCTGACCTCACAGCCACAGAACAGCCGTGGGATCAGCGGCGGGCTCAGCCAAGAGGAATTCACTGATCTGGCAGGTACCTGTGGACAGTGCACTTTAGGGCGGGACAGTTGCATTCATATTTTCAATAGCAATGTTTTGATAAATGCAATTTGATTTGTGATAATGGCTTTTTTGAATCAATATTCATGTCAGAGTGAGCATTTTAAACAGCCGTAACACGTGACAAGAATACAAGAAGTCAGTGGTCTTTACTCCACAATCTTGTTTGTTCCCTGCAGATGATGTTTTGTACCATAACAATCAGTTAAAACTGTGGTTTCCAAACTGTGGTATGCGTACCCCGGGGGGTAGACACTTTGTATATTTCATTGTAGGCCTGCAGGGTACACACTCCCTCAGTCCTGATTGAAAAATTGTCAAATTCACATTTTGCCTGGTTGGAACTTAACAAGTAAAACTTCACACAAAAATGTCTCTCAGGTATGACTCAGGACATCCTGATGACAAAGGGAAAAGAATGTTCGTGTTTAGATCATGTTTGGGTTGTTGAGCTGCATAAACAGAGCCTCTCGCAGAGCGCCTTCACTGCAGAGGTGGGACACAGTAACACAGTCATTTTGAATTCCTTAAAAGATCCTGAGGGTCGTGGAACAAACAAGTCAAGTGGAAAACCCAAAATAATGTCCCCAGCACTGAGCTGGAGGATCTGATTGGCTGGAAGATCCTCGACCTGAATGAAGGCCGCAGCCCAATAACCATCAGGGACATCTGCGCCTGAAGGACTTTAAAAACAGAACACGTCTCTGAAGGCCTCGTCTCCTTGAGCCAGAACTGTCCGTTTGGACTTTGGAGAGAGACCAAACATGGGACACGGAGAGGTGAAGAAGGTTTTATTCTCTGATGAGAAAAAACATAAACTTGATGGTCCTGATGGTTTCCATGGTTACTGACATCACAAGCAGATCCACCTGAGATGTTTTCTACGAGCCACAGAGATGGGACGCCATAGTGACCTTCAGTGGAACAATGAAGCTTCAGGAGGTGCAGGAGCATCAAACGGCTGCAGATGTTACAAAGAGCATCCCTCAGACTGAGGCCCTCGTCTGCAGGAACCACGGGTTCAGTTCCAGTAATGACCTCAATGAGGATCCTCCAGCCAATCAGATCCTCCGGCTCAGTACTGGTGACTTTTTTATGGGTTTTCCACTTGACTTTTTGTTCCATAACCCTCAGGATCATTTCAGAAACGTAAAATGATTGTCTCACTGTGTCCCACCTCAGCAGTGATGACTGCTGCGAGAGGCTCAGGTTATGCAGCTCAACAATCGAAACACGTTCAAAACCAGAAGGTTTTTGTGCCTTTGTCCTCAGGACGTCATGAGTGTTATACTTGACAGAACGTGACTCTGAATCCACATTTTTGAACAGATTTGTCCTTTTAAAAGCAGGTCATCCTAAACCTTTGAACAGCTGCAAAAACAGACAATTTCAGTTTAACTGTTGTTTTCAATGAAAGCTTTACTATTTTTTCCCCCTCACTCCGTTTTCTTCTTGTTGCATATTGAAGTTCTACTTGGAACGTTGTTAAGATTCAACCAGGCAAAATGGGAGTTTCACAATTTTTCAAGTGGTCTTAAACTTTAGATCGAGACTGTACTACTTAATGGCCCTATACCTGTTTGTTGTTTTTTTGAGTGAGATTTATTTACAGGTGCAACGTTTCAGCAACTAGGCTATTACAATAAAATGTCAGTTGTGTCCAAACTTTCCTAACAATTTGTAGCATCACAGTTTATTGGCACATGTTATAACTTTCAGGGTCACTTTCACAGAAATGATAGAACATTCGCCTGCAAGTTCATGAAACTGATACAAATGCTTTATAATTCGATACACAGTGTTTACCCACGAGATTACAATACACTGAAGGGGGACAAAACACATGTTTCATCTTTACTTTTGAGCTCCAAGATTCTGTCTGTTCTTTCCCAGAGCTGGAGGACAAACTGCTGAGGCTGATCTGTGACGGGGAGCTGAGGAGCTCTGTAACGTCGCTCAGCCTGGATCCTGACGGGCTGACAGAAATATTTACTTCCACTGAAGAGGAGTCGACAGACGCCTCCACTGGATACGCACCGAGGGTCAAACTCCAGGTAAGAAAAGAGATACTGGAGACAATTTGTGTAGGATTATACAGTTAAAGCCCCTTTGTCAGGCTCTACTAACTAACATGTTGGTGTCCCACGGAGCTGCCTGTGATGTTCTAAGCTTAAAGGAACAGGCCACAGTTTTTCCATACTGAGATATGCTCTTACTTGAGCTTAGACGAATTGATACGTACCTGTCTGGTCTTTGTTAGGGGCAAGGTGTGAACTTTCTGCAGTCATTAGGAATGTTATAAAGGCAATTTAATGCACATGTTGTATGAATACTTATGCACGCCTCACTTTTCACTTTTCTATTTGAAAAAACAAAAAACAGAATCATGTATCATCTTGCTTTCACTTCACAGTTGTCTGTTACTTGTGTGTGAACTTTCAGTAAAAAATTCCAAATAAAATCTTTATGTTTATGGTTGTAAACATGACAAAATGTGCAAAAGTTCAAGGTGTATTAGTACTTTTGAGAAGCACTGTATTACATAAAATGGCTGTAGGTTCTCCAGAAATTCACCAAGTCAACCATTTAAAGTAAATGTCCAGCCTCAGAACAGTTTGGACTCCGCACAACAGACGGCTAGAGAGGATAACACGAAGCATCCTATTAGACACTGAGCACCCTTTGCATTTGGAGTTTTGTTTGCTTCCTTCTGGGCATAGGTTTCTAATGCCTATACTCCATACCAATAATATTAAAGGGACTAGATGGAGTTTAAAAATTCTGTATTTTCTACCCCCTTCATGCTTTAGCAATGTCCTCATGTGTAGAATGATCCCAGACCTGTTCACCACAACTGTCAGTCAAAAAGTTGTTACTTTGGCCCGAAGTACCATCATGCATCTTAATGTAGAAACTGCAGTTACGTCAACTTCCATCTTGTCCAGACCTGGGCAAAATCCGGCCTTGATTCAATCCGGCCCACGGCTTGTAGGGCATAAATTTCTGATTATGTCAACAACAACAAAAGTAAGTCTCTAGGCCATACCTGTGTAGAGTTATGATTAAAGAAATTACCAGAATGCTCACTCCAGCCACTAGGGGGCTGCTTCAATAAATAAAAAAATAACGAATTTCACACATGTCCAGCAGAGGGCACTGACATAATGAGAGATCAGGATATGAACTGTCTAAGGACAGGGGACACCCGAGCCACTGCTGACGCTTATTTGGACATTATGTTTGCCTGGATATTTGATTCACCGGAACTTTAAATTGTCTTATTTACTGCTCTGTTTTATTGCCTTAATGTTCGGTGCAGCCCTATGAGGCAACTCCTGTTGTGATATTGGGCTATACAAAACCATTGATTGATTGATTGAACTACACATTGGCTACAGTCCTGTCAGGCTCATTATTACAGTATTTTCCCAATTAAAACATATTTTTATTTTGGAGCTTTTGTTTATGGACCCGGAAATACACTCCCCATTTATGTTTTGGCCCCCAGGGAAATTTACTTGGAGACCCCCGCTACACTGCATCGCTTCATTTCATTCAAACGCAGAGGTGCTTTCAGTGCGATGGTAAAGGTTCACGAGGATAAGAAGTTGAATAGCTTAAATAACGATGCACACACATGCTTGGCTTGATATGGCTAAAATCAATAGTCCTATAATAACAGTAGTATCAGCTATTCGAAATACACGATTTAGTGTAACGTACCATCGGATAAAGTTGAGCAGAATAAGTTTGAGTTATTGTTGTGTGGCCCTCCGACTCAATTCAGGCTTCTTATGTGGCCCCTTATGAAAATTAATTGCCCACCCTGATCTAGTCCCTTTAAGCAAAGCTTTGTTCCTGCTGCCATTTCCCTGATGAACAAGTTGGCATCTACTCGTCCTTGAGACTGCTTTTTAAATGTTGATGACATCTTTAGCGAAGGCACATCCAGTTAGTATCTGGACTTTTACAAGCTTTATGTTTGAACGTGAAATGTGTGTGATGTTTATTGTATTCTTTGTATGTGGTGTGTTTATAAATGTTAGTTTTTCTCAGACTTAAGACAAATGTACTTAAAGCAACCTAACCAATCTAACTAGTCCTTCATTTATAAAAACCAAGCTGCACGACCACGAGTCAAATGAATTTGGTCCTAATTCTGCCCCAGCCTGGCGTGGTCATGTCCCAGTCTGACGGAGGACACAACATCACCCTGCCCAGACCGGCCCCAGAGGACAGAGGGTATACCGGGGCGCAGGAGGCCTTTGACCCCTTTGACCCAGCGTTCCTGCCACAGTTTGAGACCCAGACGCCGACCCACTTCACGAGAACTGGACCCACGGTGGACGACACGGACGGAGTATCCAACGATTCACAACCATCGCAGTCCGCAGACAACACGGGTAACAGCTCAAGTCCTGATGCCATTGTGCTAACATGAAACGGTATTTATTTATTTGCACTTTGCACTCAAACCTTGAGGCCCTAAAAGACTTGTTTCCAGCAGGTATTAATATTACATTAAATAATGACATAATTATTTATTTTAGCCACAAATTCGTTGATATAAACACATTCATCTGCTTTGAATGCCAGAGACGGTTTTGTGTCAAAAAACTAAAGGTTTCAGTTTTCAGTTTTAGGCGCTCTGCAACAACATACGTAATATCGCTTGAAAAAAACTGCATTTATTTTGCATGATTGGACCTACAATCGAGCATAATATAAGTCCATTTACTGAAAAACACAGCATTAACAGCCGAGTACAGCATGAAGAAGGAAACACAACATGAGTAAACAAACCAGAAGGACAATTCAAATGAACCTAAATAAGCATCATTATCTCATAAAGATCAACTCTGACATATTTTATACAGCAGTGGTAAGAACTCCATTTTTATTTCAAACATTATTTGCTTATATTTGACCCGTAGTAGCTGTGCTTTGACTCTAGTAATGAAATCACATACTTTTCCCTCCACTGACTTTGGCTGGGGCACCAAACTGGGCCTGCATCTTGTCCATAAATGGCCATGTTTGAAGCTGCCAGAGGGAAAGCAAGGAGGGCAATACACTATTTCACCCATTACTCCAAAACTACTTGAACAAAAGATGGACATGATGTTTACCTGCCTCTAAACCAATGATTATCACAATGGACACCACTTCTTAAGAGTTGTGAGCAACACTTATGTAGTGTTTACATTCAAAAAAGAGCATATGTTGGATCTTTTATTTATGTTATGTTATATATTATATATTTTACAGGTTAAGCACTTTAAAAAAAAAAATATATATATATATAACATAAATAAAAGATCCAACATATGCTCTTTTTTGAATGTAAACACTACATTTAAGGGTTAAGCACTTTTTTAGGGGCGACGGTGGCACAGATGGTAGAGCGGGTCATCTCATTATCGGAAGGTCGGGGGTTCGAATCCCGCCTCCTGAAGGTGCACATTGTCGTTGTGTCCTTGGGCAAGACACATCACCCTCCTTGCCTCCAGTGTCTGCGTACTCTGGTGTGTGAATGAGAGAGTGAATGGGTGAAGCCCCTTATGAGAGACCAACAGGCCCGGTTAGAACCATGAGGCCGTCCTCCTGTGGACCCACCACCTGCAGGAGGAGCCATAGGGGCTGGTGCAGCTCCAACAGCTGCCCCCACGACCCGGCAACGGACAAGTGGAAGAAAATGGATGGATGGATGGGTTAAGCACTTTCTTTCTATAAGGTTAGGTATTGCATGCTTATTAGCAGCTTACAAGCAATCTGTATTTTACTACAAAGCGCTGAAGTCCGCGGAGAAGACTCCGTGTATTTGTTAGAAGTGTGTGTTTTACTGCTGAAGGCTTGAACAAGACCGAAAAGTGGACACGCCCACAGCACTGACCGAGCCACGCCCTCTCCTGCTTATTCAAAACATGGTCCAAAAAAAGTGGAGCATATGTCTAGTAATTGTGCCCCCTCGGGCATTTCATATTATGCTTCCTAAATTAGTCTCTAAAACCGAAAATGAGGCTGATTGCTGTGGAATAATTGGGAGGAGAGACTTTGTTCATGGATTAGTTTATGTCCGTAAAGTTGATGATTTCATGATAAATGCTGCTGGTATATTGAGGCGCATTAAACCCGCGCACATGGGGAGCGGACTGACCTGCTGCTGATCTTATGATTATTCTGCAGTTTCTCTCTGAAGAGTGGGGTGGACAGATTTAGTGAGTGACGTGCATGGATCTGTTACATTATGACGGGGAGAAAGGGAGGATCCTCGAAATACGGGACAAAAGACGTTAGCTTCATGTCACATATGCTAACGCTAGCTTCGAATGCCTGCCTCTCGCTTCTACTGGGAAATACGCCACGAAAAAACATCCATAATGTCCCAATTTTGACTTGACTTTGTTTGTGATAAATGTGTTTATAGTCCACTAAAACGGCTAAAACAATGGTGATAAATGGTGATGAGCAGCTTCCATCCCCTGGGCTTTAAGGCCATGTCTGTATCTATGCTGTCCGTCCCTCCTCAGGCGGGCGCTGCTCTCGGCCCCTGGACCCCGGGCCGTGCCGGGACTACCAGGTGCGCTGGTACTACGACCCCATCGCCGACTCCTGCGCCCAGTTCTGGTTCGGAGGCTGCGGGGGAAACGGAAACCGCTTCGAGACGGAGAGGAGCTGCCTGCAAACCTGCGTCAGGGCTTAGGGCCAGCTCACGGAGAGAACGTCAACTCTGAGTTCTGTGAAATAGTAGTTACTGTCTCGTTCAGGCTTTTAAGTCTGCAGCTCCTGCGTAAAAATGTATGGAAAGGCCTTAAACGCCATTATAAAGCATAAAATTGGATTCCAACTGGCATAAAAACTGAATGTCTTGGTATATAAAGACATTGCTCAACAGTTTTTCTTTTTACTGCAAAAATAAAAAAATTAGGGTTTATCACAAATCCAGCTGCAGTTCTGGTCACTATTTTTTGCTCAAAAGTTTACCGTTGTGTCCAATTTGATGGAATGTGCAGATTTTTTGCATTTGTGGCAAAAACTGTTGTATTTGGGCTTTAAAAAGCTATATTTTTTTTGTATGTAAACCCCGTTGTGCTTCCTAAATGACCTATTGTACATTTTATTCAGTAAATAAATAATTAAAATAGATATTATAGTCTTTGTTGTATAATCTTTTGCATTTTTTAAATGTTTAAATCCCTGTTTATCACACAAACAAAACAAAGACAAGGAGACACTTACAATAGATTTAAATCATATTTCTCTTCTTTTGTCCTTGTGAAACACTGATTAAAATAACACAGCGATTATGATTAGTGATTCTAAAATCGGGAACATTTCACTCCTATCAAAAGTGATCAAATAAATGATTGGCAACGCAATAAGAAAATAAACATTTATTCATCCCATTGATTCCCATTCAAGTAAAAAAGACGCAGTCAGACAATGGAGAGCTAAAACAATATATAAAAGCCCAATAAAATGGACTAATCATTTAAACAAATAATTTAAAATAATAAAAGGTGATGTTTCCCCACAAATATGAAGCTTCTTCACGAAACGTCTGCTTACAAGACCCGATAATCCAGTGGGTTCAGTTTAATGGAATAACAAATGAAGATTGAAGTGGTCACTTGTAGAAGACGAGGAAGGAGGACATGATGACGTATCCGGGCTGAGCAGACGGGTTTGGGTGTCGGTCCTCAAACAGACCGGAGTACAGCACAGAGTTCGAGCCGCTCAGGTCCAACTGCAGAAACACAACATCCATGTTTCTGTGTCAGGGATTTACTGTTTCTCTCCTTTAAAACCGTTTATCCACAATTCACTTAGATTAGTCTGTTTAAGTATGATGTAATCAGGAGCTTTTTATGGTAAAAAAATAAATAAAAAGACATCTGAATTTTCTAGGATAAGGATTTTATTATTTCACATTTGACATAGTTGTCTTGTGAATTAGGCCTGGAACGCCCTGCCCACGTTTCCTTCATGGTATTGCTATATTTTTCCTTCCTAATTCTTCATAATCATTCCTTTTTATAAGTGATGGGATTTCCTTTGGAAATATTACAACATTATTTCAAGTTTGGTTTCTTATCATTATGACACAACTGAAAAACTTTTACACTCAGTTACTCACAGTACTCTAGTAACATTTTCATGGTTGCGTGGCTCAGGACTAACACCTGAACATTGTACTGTTGTAAAATGACAAATACAGCACTTACTAACTTATTTTCTCTAAGTACTTTTTAACTCTCACTTGAGTAAATATTTCGGCCGTTATTCTTTACTTGTACTTAAGTAAAATGATCTTAAACTAACATTACTCTTACTTGAGTAAATATTTTGGCTACTATGCCCACCTCTGTGTGTTCTCTCGCAGTGTCACCGACAGAGCCAAGAGTTTGTTCCAATCAGCGGTAAATTAAGTTTTAAATGACCAAAAACACACCAGTGTAAAGCACTGTAATAAACTGTTCTTCTCGACACGTCCTTTGGTACATAAACACATCAGCCTCCCACCTTATCAAATCCTCCACCTTAACCGGCTTTACGCTAGGGCTGTCACGGTATGAACATTTTACCTCACGGTTATTGTGACCAAAATCACGGTTTTCGGTATTATCGCAGTATTTTTTTATATGTGTGTTAATAAGTTCAGAAATCATTGATAGTCCTACACAAACACAAAATAGTTTCAAAAAAGTGTAACAGTGTTTGTTATATTTAAAAAATACAGACAAAGCCATATCAAAAGTGCAACTTTTCACATCAAAGTAAAGGAACTATAACTATGAGTTGGTACTATTTATAGCGCCAGAACCGTGTTAGAATATTTTAACTAGATAACAATATTCCTGATTTAGAGGGTTTCTCAGTTTGAGTCCTTCCAGTTTGCTTTCGCTCTGCAGATTTGGGAAAATGCCGTCAGACAGTAATCATTGTTAAATTCATAATAATGCGGCGAGAGTGAATCTACTGCATTGGCGACAAACTTTAATCTGCCCTCCAGCAGCCCTGTAACACATTTGTGCCATTTCAATACGGAGGTATCCGGACACAGCTTATGCTGGCGGTGGCGCTGTGGGTGCACTATGGGGCGACTCGTTACCTTCTGCCTCAACCCAAAGTCCCCACATCAGCATTTAGCTAAAACGCTAACGTTAGCTTACTTGCATTGGCTATAGTTGTGGTGACGGTTAGGCAGGTGAGTCATGAGGTTCGAAGTATCGCTGCCTTTAGAGACACTTTTTCCTGCATGTTCCACAAACCGGAACGTGCCAGTGAGGCTCACTTTGCCGACACCGCGGGCGCGGTAATCCACCGAGATAATATAGTTTTTCAAAAACAAGACGCTAATTTTTACCGTCAAATTTTTTTTACCGGGGTTTACCGCTACATCGGTAACCGTGACAACCCTACTTTACGCAAAACAAAAAAGTTTAGTCATGTTGTCTCCGATTTATATCAAATTTTTGAAGCGTTATGTTTTTGTTGTTGTGTTGTGTTTTTGTCATCTTTTGCTGCTCCTTCATCGTTTTCTTGCGTTGCTTTTTGGACATGTTTTGGTCACATTTATGTCTCTATCACTTTTTTACTGTGTTTTGTCCCTTTCATTGTATGTTATTGTTCCTTTCCCGCTATGTTTTTGTCACCCTATGCGGCTTTGTTGTGTGTTTTTCATGATGTGGCATTACCAGTTTTAGTCAACGGTATTTTAAATAACTATTAAAACTGGTTTATTTTAAATATCAAAACGGACAACAGATGGCGCTAGCGTTTAGATAGTATATACGCCACCCTGGTTCACACGCACTTCCTCTGTCTGCTCACTTGTGTCCTTAGGCCTGGTTGGGCTGGGCCGCCCCCTGGTGTCTCTGACCAGAAAACCATGCTTGCAACTTGACTGCCACCGGGTTGGAGCAAACAATACACACTAATAGAATCACGAAGAAGAAGCTAACAGGCTAACGGGCAAAGCTAACTGCGGCAAGCACCACTTTAAACAGTATTTACAGCCAGGTTTGAGTGAAAAAAAATATTCTCTCCCTTCAACTTTTCTGTCAGCGTAGTATTTACTCTCCAAGACATTTAATAAGTAAAAAAATCGTAACTTGCCTCTAGGTACAAGAGTTACTTAGTACTGCTTTTAATGTTGGGTTAGCCGCTAACGCAGGTTTAATTTTAGCATCGCGGGTGGTTGAGAGCCTAACGCGCACCACTCCATGGCGTCCATGGCTCTCGGTGTGTTTGGCCCGGGGTCTGCTGGGGCCCTCGCGTAACCGGGGGCCATCGAAGCACCGCGCCGGCCGAGTAGAGCTAGATGTGGGCGTGCGATGGTAAGATTTGCCTGGCCTCGTGGTTAGCTTTCGTAAAGTAGCCCTGCTTAAACTAACCTCTTTATTTACATTTAGGCGGCCTGTCGCTGCTGTCTTGCTTCCCCCTTGTTTGCACGTTTCCATTTGTTTTGTTAATGTACTCTGGACATTTGTCAAATCCAACAACTGTGAACCAACTGAAAGCTAAAGTGCGCTAACGAAGGCTGTAAAATGAAATGTATCCGAAAACATAAAAGTAAAAGAGAGAAATAAACGATATGTAAAAGGAACATGCTGCCTCTGTCCTTATGGGTCAAACCTGTGTGCCTTAAAGCACATCTTTTTCCAGTTTACTGGATGGCGTTGTCTGGCTTTTATTTATTTTATTTAATATACCACTCGTCATGTCACAATAATTTTTTAGCCATGTTTTTGTCGCTTTCGTGTCACTTTTTTGTTGCGTTTTCATCCTCGTTTTCACAGCTGTTTTGACGCTTGGTTCAAGAAACTTTTAGATTTGGGTAATGCCGATCTGGGAAAAATGTGCTCGGTTCAGGTGGACGTTAAGAAGTGAATCAAATAAGTCTAGGGGTGTTATGGTATGGAAGTTATGTTTCTACCTGTTGAGTGAGGTCCACCCTCCAGGGGTCGACCTGGAGCCCGCAGCACCAGCCGCCCCTGCCGTACAGCCAGGTGCCGTACTCGTTGGGAACGGCCCCCTCTGAGACCTTCAGGGTGCAGCCCAGAGGGGAGTCTGGGCAAACAGGAGGACAGACGTGTGTGATCAGTACAAGGCAAGGCAAGGCAAGTTTATTTGTAGAGCACAATTCATACACAAGGCAATTCAAAGTGCTTCACAGTTGCAGAAAATTACAAGAAAACAGATCAAATCAATCATTAAAACATCAACATAAAATGTATCAATGACAGTAAAAGGCAAGAGTGCAGATAAAATACTTTCAGTTTACATCTGCTCGGGTAAAAAGAGCTGTTTTCAGCCTGGATTTGAACATTGTCAGAGTTGAGGCCTGTCTCACATCCTCATGAAGACTGTTCCAGATTTGAGCTTTAGCCTCAGCGTGTTTAGTCCTGACTCTGGGAACCAGGAGACCCCTCCCTGAAGTTCTCAGGGCCCGAGATGGTTCATACGGCTCTAACATGTCAGAGATGTACTTTGGTGCTAAACCATGAAAAGACTTGTACACAAGCAGAGCTGTTTTCATTTGAGTCGTGCTCCGTCAGCACGACTCAAATGAAAACGGTGTAAACTAAGAAAACAGGAGGCTCATCACTGAATGGACTGGTTTTTCTCAAGGACAGTGTGCATCGTGTTTTTGGAGTTTTGTTCAGATTATCCAATAAAGAAGCAGGACTCTTCGCGTGCACGGCAGATGGTTTTCCTGTCTTTATCGTTACAAAGGGCTTTCCCAGCGACTTTAGGGTAAGAGGACACCAGTTGTGGATGTTTGCAAAGCGGGCGATGAAGCTGTGTGTGCGTGAGTTTTGGAAAACTGCACTACTTCGGCTAGCCGATAGACCCTGTGCACGAGAAAAAGGTTACTTCCTGGTTTGAGACCGGATGTAGAGTTGCTCGTTTCCGCTAGCTTCGAAAGGTCCCTGTACTTTTCAAAGAGCAAAAGGAGGGAACAATCACCATTGCTGCGTCCTGCCGTGCACTGCTGGGGGGAGATTCAACAAGAAGCTAAGTCTCCACTGCTTTCCTAAGGATCCTGAGCTGCACTCAATGGCTGGTAAGAATAAGAAGGGACGGCTTCACAGTTAGAACCTACCATAGATATAGCTCTTTCGTGGTTAAATAATAATTCACTTGATGTTTTATAATACTACATACTGTTTCAAAAGTGATTTGCTGTTACTCTGCAAATAGAACTGCTTTACTTAAACAGCATTGTCTATAGCTCTGTTCTGTGTGCTTCTTATTGACTGAGATAGATTTCAAATTACTAACTAAATTTGACAAACTGTTTTCACTTTTTGTATTATCAAAAAGAAAATAATATTATAGCGTGAATGCAGAGGAGAAACGTGGAAGTTCGAGAAGATGGCCGCTCGACTATAAACCAGGCTTCAGTCCCATTTCTTGTCTGAATTTGAAATCCAACCCAAACAGCTCACTCCCAGACTGTTTGCAATATAAAGTACTGTATCATTCATGGAGGACGTCAGGCTGACTTGCCAGGCTAGACAAACACATGAAAATCCCTCATTACTGCTGTAACAGAAGGCTTTACATGTGGTTTCCTTTATGGATATTTGAAAGTAGCTCAGGGGTGACAAACAGCAGCTTGAAATGAGATCTTTTGGAGACCGGTGACTGAAGCCCTGATGTATAATGAGGTGGTCCAGCTGTTTTACTGACCTGCAGCGTTGAACGCCAGCGTGTTGTTGTACACAGAGTTGACGGTGAAGTGATGAGACGTGACGCAGAACTCCACACATTCATTCTCATCGCTGCCGTGTCCTGTGATCACAGCGTACAGCTCCACCTGAACACAGCGGCATTTACAGACCCTACGCTCAATGACATGACTTTTAGAAGTAGCATTTTAAGAGCAATACATTTTTTTTTAATCTAATTTTGAGTGTGATGAGATCTTTTTTCCTGATTTAAGGGTAGAAGAAAACATGGACAAATGAAACCACTTATTTTCAGAATACTTTATCAAAAATTACTTTTTTGGTGGAGTCTGGAGCCATGAATTGAAAGGTCTGGTATCTTGCATTGTATCCTTTGTCAAATGTTCCACCGGTGAACAGTGACGTCACTCTGAATGGACGGAGTGGAGCGCTGTCTTTAAAATGGAAATATCAGTATGTTACTTTGACAGTATATGGTTGAACATCTTGTACCTGCTGTGACCGTCCCGTTGGTCGGACTGAACCTGAGACTGAGAGACACGAGCCACGGCATGGCCCAGGGATCGGTCTTCATGGTGAAGGAACATGTGGGACTATCCAGTAAAGGCAGGAGAGGAGAGACGTCCGTCAGCCAGTGTCCACTCCCTCTGTGCAGAAAAAAAAAAACTCATCAAAATACCAACAGAGGTGCCCATGTTGCCCTCAGAGTTTTCTCCCCGGATTAGGATTATAATTGGGGAGTGGAGACATACATGCCCCTGTGCAGAATGTCGGAGCAATGACAGGAAAAAACTACTTTATGAGTGAAAACGGTAACCGAAAGTAAACCTGAGGTGTTAGAGCAGACCTCCTGAAGGGGGTGATCCAGCGGCCCAGCTCCGTGTTACAGTGCTCACTCAGGGGGTCACAGCAGACGAACAGCTGCACAGTGCGGTCCCAATGAGCGCAGGACGTGTCTCTACTCGAGGGACAGGACAGGGACACCTCCAGCTCCAGGCGATCACTATCCGACACCTCTACAGAACACAGGGTCTTTATTATGAAATACGCTAAGGACTTTGTTTTATCATCAAGACACTTTTTAATGGTCTTACATTAGAGCTGAATACAGGCCCGCAAAAGAATTTACCCCCACAGTTTTAGTTGTATTGTAATGTATGTTAATGATAAGGATCTCTGTTTGCGCCCTTTTGTAACTATGATGCAAATATGATCACAATCAAATCAAGATTTTGATAGTTGCAAAAAGAAAATCACAAAGCGTGCAATTATTGAGGTAGTATAACCGTGGCCCCTCCTGGAACCCCCACCTTAACGTGGTGGAGGGGTTTGATCCTGAATGATCCTTGAGCTCTGTTGTCCGGGGCTTCGTGCCCCTGGTAGGGTCTCCCAGGGCAAACAGGTCCTAGGTGACGGGTCAGACAAAGAGCGGTTCAGAAGCCCCTTATGAGAGACCAACAGGCCCGGTTAGAACCATGAGGCCGTCCTTCTGTGGACCCACCACCTGCAGGGGGAGCCATAGGGGCTGGTGCAGCTCCAACAGCTGCCCCCACGACCCGGCAACGGACAAGTGGAAGAACATGGATGGATGGATGGAATAACCTTGGCAAACAACAACATCTCCTGTCTTCCTGAGGTGCTTTTACTTTGCATGTATTTAATATCAAGTTTAACACTTTAGGTGAAGGATTTTTAAGACATTCCTCTTATCTCATTCATCCTTATTTATTTTGCTATTTAAAATCAAGATTAATTTTACAATGCAGATTGTTGATTTGTTCAAGACAGTGACAAATAAACTGTTTATCTAAAAAAACAGTTTGTGGAGCTCTGAACTACAGGCAGCTTTTAGAAGTGATTCTGAACACACAATATGTTAATACCATTTTAATATAAATGACTGTAACCTTCGTGATTTGTCAAACATGACCATTCCATCTGTGATTTCCATTTGATTTCCCATTAACATGGCAGTCCTAGTAAATACTAGCCAAGATGTCCAAAAGTCATTTACCTTTGGATGTTTGCATCAAGTTAGTCAAAGGAATTACCTGGAGGCAGGTGCACTGTGGCCCGGGCTCCTCTCTGTCCCTGCATCTGAACTCTGTCAAACACAGACAGGACAGTGGCCGGAATCTGCAGTGCGCTCAGGAGACGCGTGTGGAAGTCAAACCTGTGCCCAGGCATGCAGCAGTCAGCAACAGAAATAAAACTGGCAAATACGTCATGTTACTTTGAGGTACAAGGCAGGGTTGCCTACTTTCCCCCTCACTTTTTGCCATATTTATCGAACCTTTAGCAGCTGCAATTCTTCGCCAAATCACCAACATTAATGGAATAAAATGCTGCACATATAAACCACAAGACCAGCTTCAAACACTAAAACAAGACAACTGGACTTAACTGGGATTTAAAATGTTTCTGGTGCCTTTTTTAAACGCAGGTCCATTTGTTTTGGTTTCATTTGAGAAGCTTTCACTCTTATATTATACTTTTATCTACAAAACTCATCTTTCTCACATAACAAGCTATCTTAAAGAAATGTCTTCTCTCCAGCAACCTGGTAGCGCATTCATCTAATCTTTCACTACACATCAATATATACAATATATAATACAATCTGAATCTCAAACCATGATCAAAGACCAAAGGACAATGGAAAGTGCTAGATCCCCTGAGTATAAGTTGGACATCGACAATACCCTCACCATTGGGCCTGCCAGTTGATGAATTTGAATGTCGGATAAAGAAACCCGCCCATCTCCGCCAGCGCCCCCTGCTGGTCAATGCAGATGAAGAATTTCGGGGATGGAGTGGCTTGGAAGGACACGTTCACCAACTGACCGAGTCTACCAAACAGGAGAGAGATTTGTCTGCCGTCACTACGATCGAGAAAATATTTACATGCAAATAAAATTCAGTGTATTACAAATGTTACAACTGTTCCATAGAAGTTCTCAATCTGGTTTATGACGTCAACATAAGGTGGTATGATTTGGGGAAAATACAAGCAGACATTAGACAATAAATCAAAGCAAGAATTTCTTGTATTTCAGATGATTCTGCAGCTTGAAGAGATCTAGTCCAACCTGTGGACATTATATTTTCTCGACTCGTGTTCCTAAAATGTTTTACACCAAGCGCCGCTTCATTTTAGGTTTATGCTTTAATGGCAACAAGACACGAATGCCAAAATGATTCGGGACAGAGGCTTCACGCGCTGTCACAAACGGTTATGAACTGTTTCCACATGTTACGATTAATGGCACGAATGATTACGCTGGGTCACGATTTAAACATTGACAAACTGGTTTATGCCTTCTGATTTGTCCCGTTTAAACTGTGCCTCTGCCACACGCTGTGCTGCGCTCCCTCCGGCCCGTCGCGGCTCACTGTCCTCTCCATCGGCGCTGCGTGGCTTTCTATCAGTTTTGAGCGCATTGTGAGAGGAAAGTTTTCCTACACTATGAATGAATATCACGCTGAATAACAAATCCTCACTAAAGGACATTCTCTGTTGTGACCTCCATGAAATAAGGGTAAATCAGGACATTCATGAAAGCTCTTTTGGAAAGGTTCTGCCAAAAACATCCATCCTCCATGAACATGAGCCCATACGCTCTGTTAAGGACCCTATTAAGATGCACTGAGTAAAATTATGAATGTCACAAATGACCACAAAATGTCATTCGTAAAACTGAGGCAGCTAACTAAACCCCTGCCTGCAGCCAACTTGTGGTGATTCTGTGTAGATGTAATGCTTGAAAGTCTCCACTTCATCCTCTGCGCATGATTAGGGAGAGACACAGTTACCAGATCCATTTATTATCTTCCTAAAAGACCTTTTCAGTGTCACAGTTTTCTTTACTTTAGCTGGTTCCGTTTTTCAAATCCCTTAGAGCCCGGGTAATCCCGTTTCCAGCTGAGCGAGTGGCTCTTACCTCAGAGCCTGTTCCACAGAGGGCTCCAGGTGCACCATGGCAGCGGGCACATCCAGGGCAGGAGGGTCACACTCGGCCCCCTCACACGTCATGTCCCGGATGGGCTTACCTGGACCGGCGTACACCAGGACACCGGACACATTGGATTTAGCCAAGCTCTGCACCTGTTCAACACCGGGGACATCAGAAAAATGACTTTGGATTCCCCAGTAAAACCTTGAATAGAAAAGTGACAAAATAAAGTGTTCAAGAAAAAAACGTTCAATTTCAAACCAGTAGGGCTGTAATCAACCAAGGAAATGGTTGGTCGATCAAGACTATGGCACATGTAGCGATTAGTCGACCAAAAAAATAATAATAATAATATATATATATATATATATTTTTCAATTATTAAAGACCATTATAAAAATACAAAGGACTGCTTATTTTTATTTTTTTTACATTTTGAACATTTATTAACGAGCAAAGATCCAAACATTTACAGGTATACAATCTAAACACACACACAATGACTTCCTTAACCGTGTAAAGTATAGAAATTAACAGCAATATTTCAATAACATCTATAAAACAGAAAAGTATGTATTTATAAAAAAATCGGATTATACCTTTAAATAATCCGTTTTCTTTCAAAACAGCTGAATGCGCGGTCCTGCCGTCGCTCCATATACGGCCTTAAACGAGGCCTATATTTGACACTTTTAATTAACGTTGATTTTTTTTAAGGTATATTATTTCAACTTGCCATTAAGTTCTAAAACGGAAAAAAGCCTAAATAAATAAATAATATCTCACCTACGTCCGATTTGAATGAAATCAGACAATAGAATTATTAACCTAATAATTGTAACCAAAAGTGTTGCACGTACAATGCTAGGGGTTTAATCCACCTTTGACGAGTTGTGGGCAAGGAAAACGAACATATCCACATTGTTGGGAAGCAGACAGCTCCTGGTTTTATTTACAATAAATCCTGCTTTGGAGAAGATGCGTTCCGCGGGCGTGGAGGTGGCAGGTATGCAGAGGAGTCGCTTCGCAGCCAGAGCGAGCCTGGGGTATCTGGCTTGATTTTCTTTCCACCACACCAGTGGCCCTGTAGAGTCACATTTGCTTCGGTCTTGAAGGTAATCCTTCATTTTGTCGGAACTGGATCCTCTTTGTACAGCAGGGTCATCATCTTCTGGAACTTGTCCACACAGTAACATCGCAGTGTTCTTCTCTTTGTCTGTTCTCCGTCTTTTGGACACGGGCGCATCATCACCGTCGGTCTCTTGTGGTTCACCTGCACTTGCATCAGCTCGGTGCGCGTGTTCCCTCGCGCTCATCCTGTCAGCCAGGTCTGACACAGTGACATAAGCTTCATCAAGCTTCTCATCTTCGAGATATGGGAGCAGTTTAAAACGGGGGTCGAGTACAGCAGCTGTAATATAAACGCTGCTTGTCATGACTAGCCGTTCATATAGTTGCCATCTGCTGTCTATTTCCTCCACAAGTTTGAGCTTTATTTTACGTTTTGTGGGACGGTCGTCTTGTGAGCCGACGAGGTGGCATTTTTTCAGATTAACAAGCATAGGATCGTTGCTGATAGCGATGCGTTGTTCTCGTGTGACAGCAGCACTGTCAGCGTTATGAATGGCTTAAGAACATCCGTAACGTCTTGTGCCATATTCCACTGCTCTGTGGTCAAATCCAATGTGCTGCTGTCTGCCCGCTTTGTGAAGTTTGGGTCTGATAAAACTGCAGTAATTGGCCAGCGCTGCTCAATGAGTCGCTCCAGCATGTAACAGGTGGAGTTCCACCGAGTGGCCACATCCTGTATTAGTTCATGCTGAGGGACTCTTTGCTGCTCCTGTTTTTCTTTTAGCCCCGTTTTTGCTTTGCTCCCCTTTTTAAAATGTCCAACAAGGCGAAGTGCAGCACCCACCATGCGAGACACAGGGTCTTGTTTCAGTGCGCTGTTTACGCATAGTTGCAATGTGTGCCCTGCACCGAACCAGCTGCACTTCAGGCCACTGACCCGATTGCTTTAAATAATCCACAGGCAGGACCATATTTGCAGCATTGTCAGTGACAACTGAAACTCGCATTTCTTCAGGGATGCGAAACGCGTCTGCAACTTCAGTCAGTCGTGCCGCGATATTCGCCCCCGTATGTGCCTCTTCCATTTGCGTTGTTTCAAGCACAATACTTTGCATCTTCCAACGGTCACTGTTATGTATGCTTCCATCCGCAGAGATGACCACAAATCTGTAGTAAAACTAACTGCTTGGGCACGTTGCAAAGACTGATGGATTTTCTTTTTTACTTCCTCAAAGCGCACGGTTATTTCGCCCTTCAATGTCTTCCTCGCTGGGATTGTGAACCTCGGCTCCAGTGTTTTAATCATTTCTCTAAAGCCAACTCCTTCCACGATATTCAATGGCCTCATATCTTTGGCAATGAAATTTACAATGGATTTGGTTATTTCGCCTTTCTTCTTTGCAGACAGAGGATGGGCCATGTCGGGCTTAGTTTGCGTGCCTTGTGGTTGTGTGACTTGGGGATGTGCCTATAAAGTTTACACAATTCACATTAAACGCAACCGTCCACAGATGCCAAGCTTTGATAAGTCTAGCACACCCGTTTTAAATGGTAGGCCATGTTTGTCGTCGAGCTGTGGTAAGTGAACCTTTGCTTACATAAATTACATTCGACCGTTTTGTCGTCCGTTTTAACATAATTTGCCAAACGTAAGACTTACACTTTCTAGACCTTTTTAAACAAAATAACTTGCGCCAATAGCCTAATGCGGATGAGAGTCAGATGGATGCTGCTGGTGCCGTGCCGTCTGCCACGCACGTGTACTGAGCACATGCGGTGTTGGTCATACACTTAATTGACAGCAGCGAAACTTAACAGGAAAAAAAAAGTCCGTCGACTTACTAAATATATTAGTAGTATGTCATTATTAAAATCGCACACATGTCACTCATTGTAATTTTACTGTTTTGCAAATAATTAACTTTTAATGCTGACATTGAAAGCCCCTGCATAGTAAAGTGTAGTCGACCCAAAACAATTTTGGTCGACCTCGACGGCATCGACCAATTAGTCGACTAAACGACCAAAGTTCCCAGCCCTACAAACCAGTGCTATTGAGCATTGTGTTATATTTCAATAACTGTAAAATGATTTCAAAATGTTTATGTTTCTTCATTCAGGAAAACAAATACATGATACAAAAACACACAACGCTTATTGCTTTCATTTTAATAGTTGTCTGTAATGTCTGGGAAAAAAACGATTTAAAACTAAATAATTGCTGACTGTACGTATTTATTGTTTTTCTTTTAAGTGCGTCAACAAACCATGAAAAATAGCAATGTCAATCACTGTAAAAAACTGAAAAGTCATCAAAATTATTAATACATTTTTTTTTTTTAAATCAAGTACATTTTTTCCCAGCCCTAATACAAGGGCCAAATTTGTCAGCGATTCTCTCCGGACCCACTCTTTCATAAAAGTCTATTATCCGGAATTCAACACATTTATTTGTTATTTTTTCTGTTGAAAATCTATTGTCTAAGAATATCGGCATTCAAGGGAAACCTGTTGTGACAGTCTTATAATAATGGCTTTGTTTGTCTTGATAGACAATAAAATATATATATATATATTTTTTAAAGTAAAACAATATGCAAAAGATCTTTCTGATTTTAATACCTACAACTTAATACCTGAAGGACAAACCCATTTATGTAACTTCATTCATGTTTTAAACAGAAGCCCAGTTAAAGCCTACAGGCCTATAAAAGAACCGTTTTGTATTTATGTTTTTTTCTGCTGGCCCAAAGTGTTGCGACCCACCCGGAAACGTCCCTACTCTCCCGATGATGGATATTTCTATTTGCCCATATAATGCTTAGTAAAAACACCAGACCCAACAATGCTATCATCATCCTCATCACCTTTAGGGTGTTTTGAACCAAATGTTATGAACCTGTCTAAGTTTGTATTGTGGTCTTTTAGCGGAGTTTCAAACAGATATACTCTTGGATAGTTATAGTAAAGCAACTTGTGATGGACTGAGGTCAACTCTGAGCTAACCCCTCTTGAAAAATTGCTCTCATACTGAAGGTTTTGGGGATCGAACAAACTTTCTGAAATACAATTTCTCTGCATCGTTTACACAAGTTGAATGATTTGGTTTTGCAAACCACTCTGTGGTGCATTAAGTTGCCTTGTGTTCAAAATAAATAAACATGCCTTGCCTTGGCTGTACCTTTGTGAAGAAAGAGCATCCGTCCTCCGACACCCAGGCCACTGCACCCTCCACACCAGGAGAGGGCACACACCCGTCTCCTGCGTCCACCAGCCTGTACGACCTCTGGCCCCAGCGTTTCGTCAGCCAGTCATAACGAGCGTCCAGCCGTTTGACGATCACCGGCATTTTCCATTCTGGAAGAGAAAAGGTGACGGTTTAAGGCCAGATGTTTGGCTTCTGGTTTTCTCCCTTAAAGGGGGGTATTATGTAAAATCGACTTTTTCAAGCTTTATATCATGTTATTATGTCATTCCCTCATTAAACACATGCCTGGAGTGTTGCCATGGCTCATTCACATATTTTTGAGTAATCAGTAAAAACTTAGACGGCAGCCATTTTAGGTGTAGCTATGCTATTGTCCCGTGTCCTGCAGATCTAGATAATGTCCCGCTTTTTAAAAATGGTCATAATTTGACAGTTCCAAACATCTGCCGTATGAAAAAAAGAACTGGCAGGTACAAACGGGTAAGGACTGTGCATGAACACAGTGACACCAAACCATTCAATAATTGAAAGTCCCAAACCCCTGACATACTGTACATCATCCTAAATTAAATGAATACAAAATTAATAATAATTTTGATTACACTTGTCATTATTTTCTATCAAATAAACAACTATAAATAAACTTAAACTTTATTCAAAAAAAAGTAAAATAAAGTACTAGAAAAAATGTGAGTACTGAATAACCTATTTTTTTTAACTAAAGTAAGAGTAAAGAAACTTCATTACAATATTACTCAAGTGTGACTTAAAACTTCTGTGGTTCTCCTCAAGGTTTCTCGTTTCTCCCACGAGAAAATGCATGCATTTATTGTAATAAGTCCATTTATTTATTTATATATGTATTTATTTCTGTATTTATTTATATATTTATTTTGGTATTTATCTTTTTATTTCTGTATTTTAGTTTTTATGTATGTATTTATTTATGTATTTATTTATGTATTTATTTATTGATTGCTCTTAATGTATGCAAATCATGGGGCGGGTCTGGATGCCGCTGCTGTAAGGTGATTGGTTGATCTTTCTCCACGCACACATGCCTTGTCACACTCATCCATACACCAGTGTCTGCGTACACTGGTGTATGGATGAATGGATGAGTGGATACTTGCTGGAAAGCGCTTTGAGTGTCTGAAGCAGAGCTCGTATTTGGCAGCACAACTCTGGATGCAATTCCGCTTGTCGCCAAAGGGGGCATAGTTCTGCAAGAACTCAGAGACTTGCGTTTAGCACCTTTAAGCAACATGCACAATCTGCATAAATAGGTGTGTCATTTTTATGCAGCCTTTAAAAGATCCCTAGTGCCAAATATCATTTATTTTTGACAAAATAATGTGTTTTGCATGCCTTAGTAAAGTAGACTGTCAATGGGAGATGTTGAAGCTCCTAAGCCAAAGCGTTCAAAATAAGGCATAAACTCATATTAATAATAATAATAATAAGTGGTAAAAAAAAGAAGAAAAAAGTTTAAAAAAGAAAGAAAACAAAACAAAAAGTATTTTTTTATATTTCATCCAAAAGTATTACAATATTACTGTATTTAGTTTAATGACCGTCTCCATGTGCTCTATCACTGCGCCAAACAGAATTTGATTTACGCCAAAAGATATGGTAAATGCTCCCAATCGCATGGGGTCGACTTCCAGGGGGCGCTGATGAGCTTTTCTGTTTGTGGCGTGTGCATGTCGCCCACTGTAATTTTAGTTGTTGTAATTATTATTACTCTTTCTTTCTTGGTTTTTATTTTATTTTATTTTATTAAGACTCCTCTAGGTGCCCTGTGGCTGCAGCTGGACGGTTCCTCTGATGGGGTTTCCTCACCTTGCTCATCTGTAAATGTGCTTCATTGTGTGTGTGTGTGTGTGTGTGCGTGTGTGTTCGTGTGTGTTTGTGTGCGTGTGTGTGTGTGTGTGTGTGTGTCTGTGCAGATAGACGGTGGGGGTCCATGTGTGATGGTTGCATACACTCTTGTGATATCTGTAAATATTTGATGTTTTTCAATATCTGATTAAGTACTTTATGATGCACCTGTGTATGAAAAATGCAAACTCCAAGTCCCAGACGATCAGGTCTCACAGCTCCATCCTTCATCCTTCATGGTGATGAAGTTTTGAAGCCCCAGGACAAAACAAAAAAAGGTTTTGTCCCGTCTTGAATATAGTACGAGGGTGGGTGTGTCTGTAAGTGTGATGTGTACAGTAGTCTATTATAAAATGCAACAGTGCAATTTTTTTTAATACGATATATTTTATGCAACTGCCACCATCGATCACTGTGGCGTAGTACATCATTATTATTCAGTCGGCTCAAGGACTTAAACAAGATCCAAAATACTTTATGAACTTATTGGTAAAAAAATGGTGACGTCGCATTTGGCCCTGGAGCTCGCCATTGTGGAGCTCGCCATTGTGGAGCTCGCCATTGTGGAGCTCGCCATTGTGGAGCTCGCCATTGTGGAGCTCGCCATTGTGGAGCTCGCCATTGTGGAGGGTAGACGTCATTACCCGTGTTCTCATTGGTTGTTAGAAATATCTTGGCCATTTGTAAATATAAATACATAAATGCCTTATTTTGAAATGAAAGCACAAAACACATGCCTCCACATTCATGCCAGTAATCTACAGCACGTTTCAAATCGATATCTCTAAAACATTCCACCCGATAAATGGAATAAAACACATACATTGGGTTCAGTGTTCAGAATACGTCTCTGTCCAGTGTGTGCTTGGGGTGCAGTGTGTCCCCGTGACTCACCGCCGGAGGTGAACACAGCCTGGGACAGCCCACAGTTGTGGGTGGTGCAGCCCCAGGAGTTCAGCACCGCAGGGATCCAGTTCCCCAGAGCGAACACTGGCACCGGGGAGAAGTGCAGCCGGCTCAGGGTGCCCCGCTGAGAGACGAACCCTCTGGGACCCAAAGAAACCACGTTACTCATGTCGGTACATCTTAAAGGACGCAGTTCAGGTTTGCTCTCGAAGCCCGGTCATAAACACCTGATCCTACGCTCAGTATTTAATCACCATACATCCCTCTGGAAAAATCTTTTTCACTATCAACAAAATAAAACCATACATTTATTTTGTTGCAGAAAATGGCGGCAATTCTATTTATTTGAACATAAAATGATTCTAACATTTATCAGTAATGTTCAGCTGAAGTTTAACACATTTATTTAGGTTCCCTCTTCACCATGTACCCGTCCCGGTCTTACACGGGGCGAGTTAGAAATGCTCGATCGTGGAACTCTGCGATCCACCCTCAGCCTTTCATGTCCAACTGCGACCCAAGCCCTAAACTTCTTTTCCATGTACTGTATTATAAAAAAAGAATACAGCGGTATTATCTAATTATATAATAGCAGTTTGACCCCGATTTATTTGATCTCAAAGTAGGCCGATTCCGTTTCCCGTTCAACAAAGTCCTGTTGAATACATACTGTTGGAGCCGAGGACAGAGCTCTTGTGCTGTAGGGCTTATTATTATATGGAGTTTTGTTGCTTACTTGCCATCTGAGGAAATAAAGTGACATTTTTTATATAACAAAGAAGCCTTTTGGAGGAGTGGGAGGGAGACACAATAGCCAAGGCCATCAGCCACATCTCAGTCGGTACACCGATTTTTTAGATTTTTTATTTATGTGACCTTTATTTAACCAGAAAAGTCCCACTGAGATGAATAATCTCTTTTTCAGGGGAGTCCAGGCCCCAGAACCTATTGTACATGCTTTAGCTGTGAAGCGCGAGCCCTAACCGCTGTGCCACCGTGCGCTACTGATCACAGAGCTGTCGATCAAAAACTATTCAAGCAGTTCCTCGGCACACAACGCTGGGTGTGTTTTTGAGGAGGAAACAACATGGACGTGATTAGGTTTCATTCTGACGACCCCTAGAGAGGCACAACACCTTCTACTTAGGATGATATACTATATTATACTATTATACTATTATTATATCAGCGACAAAACCTAAATAATGGATAGAGCTAGGTATGAATGAATGATTTTAGCATGCTGATGTGTTAGTTACAAAGATTTTTTTAGGAGGGGATTTGGGATTTTCTTTGAAACATCTGTTACATTTTAAATTTTGCTTTTTATTGGAGTTACTTCCTGGAAATCTCCGGCTCGCCAGCAACAAACCATCATAAAATAATCCTTGTAAAGGGTCGTTTTATACTCATTAAAACTAAGATGTTGTGGGAGAAAAATCGGTCAAAATCTCCACTTTGACTTGCCTTTAACCTCTTACCCCCCCCCCCCCCCCATGCATTTTCCCAAATCTAAACGTTTACAGCCTATAGGCCAGGATAACGTCTCATTTGAAAGCTAAGACCTACAAAACTGATCGTAACTGTTTGGTTGCGTTGTCGCCCCTTTGTTCTCACATTTACACATTTTCCTGTTTTTATCTCTTTTGACGCTTTTCCAAGAAGCTTTTAGATTTGGGTAAAGCCAAACTAGGTGCAGCTGGGGGTTAAGAGGTTAAACCCCCGCCTGATAAGTAATGCAAGTCCCCTGCTGTGCTCGGGTGCACGCTGACCTGCTGGTGGCGGCCCGCTGCAGCTGCTCCTTCATCCACAGCGCGTCGTCCAGCGCGGAGTCGTCCAGCGACAGGAACAGCACGTGCGCGCTCCGGGGCAGCTCGTGCACCAGGGGGGCCAGGGCCTCCGCGGAGCTCCACAGACCCTCCAGGAAGGCCGACTTGTTGGTGAAGGCGTGTATGAGCAGAGACCCCCGGAACAGGCCCGGCTCGTAGACAAAACGCCCGTCCAGAGTGGGCACCGAGAAGGCGGCCGCGAGGTCCCCGGGCTCCACGGTGTAGGGGCCCGAGCTGGGAGCCACGTCTGGGAAAGCACAGGCATCAGAGCAGATCATACTATTTCCTAAAAAAGAAAACACTAAACAGCCCGTAACCCTGGGGGTCTCATTCAGTGGTCCCAGGGCCGCCTGTTGAAGCGTGTACAGCAGGGGCCAAATCCAGCCCTCCAGCACAGAACCTCGGGGCCCCAAGATGCATGTGAACATTCTTACACAAATAAGAGATCAAATACCTGCTGGAGTCGGGGAGACTGGGGTAAGATCAGACACTTTCTGCTTTGGTGGTCATTGTGGGAAAATCAATGGGCGCGGAACGTGCTTCTCTATGGTCCTCATGGCGGGGAGCTGACTTTGCTGTAATACCACCCCCTTGTGGCCAGGGACGACTCCAAAAGACATTTGTTAAACAGGATTCTAATGGGACTTCAAAAACCTCCATAGAACGGCTTAAAAGCCTGGCTCCAAAGAGTTTTATTTGTTTCTAAGCGTGACAACACTGGGGTGGTGACATAATATTTGTAACTACGCTGTTTTTTTGTTTATCAGCCCGAAATAGTGGAAGCATTTTCAGTGCATTGACTGGCTCCAGAGCTGAATAAGTAATCATCTATCTCTAATTATTAAATCCATAGTAAAATAGTAAAACAGTATAATATAAATACAATATTTTACTATGGGATTCACAATATTGTATATGTTTTTGAAGATTTTCCACATGAAAAAGTGTCATTTTACCCCAGAGGCGGGGGAAGATGAACCAGGTCTTAGGGTTTAAAAGTAAAATTGACACTAAACATCATGAAATCTCATATTCATATTCCCATTAGCAAAAAAATAAATTAAAAAAATCATAATATATATTTTTCCTTTCACACAGAACATCTGCAGATTGTCTCTTTTATGAAAAGACGCTCTTTTCATTAAAAGTGGTGTAATTTTATGACAATGTTTCCCCCAAATTTTTTGTGTGGCGAGTTCAAATCATGTAAAGATCAAATTTACACTCAACAAAAATATAAACGCAACACCGTTGTTTCTGCTCCCATTTTTCATGAGATGGACTTAAAGATCTCAAATTCATTCCAGATCCACAATATTACCATTTCTCTCAAACATTGTTCACAAATCAGTCCAAATGTGTGATAGTGAGCACTTCTGCTTTGCTGAGATAATCCATCCCACCTCACAGGTGTGCCACATCAAGATGCCGATCCGACATCATGACTAGTGCACAGGTGTACCTTATACTGCCCACAATAAAAGGCCACCCTGAAATGTGCAGTTTTTTGCTTTATTGGGGGTCTGGGGACTCAGAACCAGTCAGTATCTGGTGTGACCACCATTTGCCTCATGCAGTGCAACACATCTTCTTCCATAGAGTTGATCAGATTGTCAGTTGTGGCCTGTGGAATGTTGGTCCACTCCTCTTCAATGGCTGTGCGAAGTTGCTGGATATTAGTGGGAACTGGTACACGCTGTCGTATTCGCCGGTCAAGCAGCAGCAGAATACGACATACCCTGGGGGGCGTACTGTCAACGTACATCGAATTCTGATTGGCTGATAATTCTGTCAGTGTGAAGGCACTTTTTGAGTAGGAAATTACAGTTACACATCAACAAAACCAATATAAGCGACTCAACTGTACATTATATAAATAATTTAGAAATTAAATAATAAATTTTATTGCACTTGGGGGTGGGGGCTCATAAGCTTTTTGCTTCAGCCCACTCCTTTTGAGCACAATGTGTATTGCTCAAATAAACAAATAAACAATAAACAAACAAACAAAATTTTTTAATAAATATACTATGAAGACATTTTACACGTTTTTTTCTTAATTTGGCCAGGGACGGGACACCACTGCAAACCAGTATACACTGTTACAGTACAGGGTGGTGTCTCCACAACACAATACATTTATCACATGGCTTTCTACAATATTGTGCCATTACAGTCTATTACATTACTATACATTAAACAATAAAGCCTGATGCTCATCTAGATTTTTGGAGGTTTGTTTGGGCATACACCTGGACCGATCCACATGAAACAAAGGCTGGCATAAAGTTCAACCTGTTCTCTGAACACAAATGAACAAAGATCAAATTGTTTCGTAATAATGTCAAAAAGTGGTGACAAACTTCCGAATGGTGATGTTGATGGTAGGCCAGGATGAACGAGAGTGTGTTTGAGAGTGCGCATGGGGGACGACGGATGCAAATGAGCCCAAGGCTACAATCCGGTGTGGCTTGTTTACATGCATGAGACCCATGTATGTTCATTAACATGCACTGTCCTGACCAAATAAACCAATAAATAAATGGTCAGATAAAGCACTCTGTGGCGGTTTGTGAAAACACTTCCAAAGAAAGATCAGTTTTTAGTTGTTTTTATACCTTTCATTTCAGTGCATTGGTCCCTGCTCCAACTGAAACACCAACAAGCTGAATCTATTTCTATCTTTTTCATTTTGTAATTTCTTAGTGATTCTTAGTACATTTTTACTGCCGTAAGGCACATTTAGTTTAAAATCTGTCCTAAATGAAACTGCAGCATTAGTACATTAATCAGACTTTTACGCGCGACTCGGTACTGGGGTAATGTTCACCAAGTAGTATTTACTTATTTACTTTTCTTTAACAAGAGTAACTTACCCTGCTCTCCCTCCACGTGCGCTGCCACTGTCGCCGCAGCAAAAACGAAAGTGAAATGAGACAACAGACGAGGCAGAGGCGCCATGGTTCCTCTACAGTAGTCCTCTCTCACATGTTGGAGAGATGACCGTGTGTGGTGGTGCTGTCCGCTCCTGGAGTCTGCGCTCAGAGGACGCACAGGTCTGGTCTCTGCTCCACGCACACACGCGCCGTCCTTGGCACATTTACGCGCAATGGGAAACTAGAGCATGACTGATGGCGCTTTTGCGACATCTACAGGACTGGAGCCGCCAGTGCATGAATAGTCAGTTCAGTGCTAAATAAGGGGTCTCCAACAAGCGATCCGCGGCCCACTTCCGGCCCGCGAGATGATTTAATCCGGCCCACTTGTAGAGCACAGATGCCCGAGTATGTTCAGTAAAAGTAAGTCTCTTGGCCATTCCTGTGCGGAGTTTTGATTTTTAAAGAAATTACCAGAATGCTCCCTCCAGCCACTAGGGGCAGCTTAAAGAAAGAAAGGAAAGAATTCCACACGTGTCCAGCAGAGGGCACTGACAGAAGAAGGGATCAGGATATGAGCAACACATTATAGCCATGTGGTGAATGTAGTCTGACCAGGGCGGCTGTGGCTACATTAGTAGCTTACCACCACGTGCTGAGAGAAGGAATAATGACTACAGTGTAGCAGAAACCGACACAGGCTTGTGACGTGCAATACCAGTGTAAGCTGTTTTTATGAGGCTACAGTCAGGCCCATTATTTATTTATTGAAACAAGTTTCCTCAATAGTATTTTTGGTTTATGGACCCGACAATACACTCCTGATATATTTTGGCCCCTAGTGAAATGTACTTGGAAACCCCTGGTATAAACTATATTTCAACATATTTCAGCTATAAAGAGATACAAGTGTGTATGGTTGGCCACTGGCCAGGCTAGTGCATCATGGCTGTTTACGTTTTAGACTTTAAAACATGCTCAGCTTTAGGGCTAACGTTATCAATAGCTGAAGGAACCATCTGCTCTCAAAAGCTACAAAACTACATTGTAGGCTGGAGACATTTGATTTAATAACAATATAAAAGGGATAAAACAATGTAGTTTCTCGGTCATCCAGGTAGTTAATTAAACTAAAAAGGGTGAATCAACACGACTGGACTTACTTTTAAAAAAGAGCTGACAGCTTCCTCAGAGCTGTTGTCCGTGGTGACCACACCCACCTTATATAGATGACATCACTGGCGGGGGCCCCAGACAATATAAAAAGGACAGAGTAAAAGCTGAAGCTGCAATGACAAGAGAAACCGTCCTCTGTGAATGATCTGAAGCCACAGGCCACTTCTCACATTCCATAAATTAATAAAACAAATAAAAAGTTTTCATATGCGAATGAAGTCCTCAGACGATCTCTGCCCATTCATGTCAATGGACGGGAATTTATGTGGAATCAGTAACCGTGATCAGAAATAAAACCTCATTCTTTTGTGCGGCGTCATTTCAGAGGACGGCGAGAACAAGGAGAAACCCTGAAGAACGCGCTGATGTCGTTTTCGACCAGATCTACAAACTCCTCCTGCTCATTATCCCACAGCATCATTATCATTATACCTACTTCATAACATGATGGAAGGGCAGGCATTGAAGATCAACTTCTCAGAGGTTTATTCAGGGTTCTAAAGCTGTTCTTTCACCAAGAGCAGTCCAGGAGTAGTGTTCTCGACCCACTTGCGCAGCTTTGACTAATCTTTGAATCTTCCCCAGTGGCTATTTGTATCACACGAATCAAAAGAAGATCCTAATGCATGTGGACAGATGGCCAGCTCGTCCAGGAACTGTTCAGAATCCGTTAGGCTAGAGGTCGACCAATATGATTGGAATCTGCTGATTTTTGTCTTTAGAACAAGCTCTCCCTGAAGCACCTCCTCAAAAGGACTGTTTTTAATAAATCAGACCGATGCCACAGTTTAGAAGCTTACACAGGATCATAGACCAGACGTTTGGAAAAGTGGTCCAAGAATATCGGCCTTAGAATAACCCACATCGGTCGACTTTTAGCCAAGTGTATTTTCCAATGTGGTGAGCGCTCGTGCTTCACAGCTAGAAGATTCCCACCTGGACGGGGCCCTTCTGTGTAGAGTTTGCATGTTCTCATATTTGCGCAGGTTTCCTCCGGTTTCTCCTACCACTAAAAACATGTACAATATGAGTGTGTTTGAGAGTGCACGTGGGGGACGACAGATGGAAATCAGCCCAAGGCTACAATCTGGTGTGGCGTGTTTACATGCATGAGACCCATGTATGTTCATTAACATGCACTGTCCCGACCAACTAAACCGATACATAAATAATTCAGTTGAAACTTGATAAAGGCATTTTCAAACAGGTTTCAGTGTCTGTATACTGAAATATAAATATACGGTATATGACCGTAGTATTTCAGGTCATCTTAATGTTCAATTGCTTCCCATGTTTAGGAAGTTGATATTACTTCAGCCCTCTGGCATGTTCCTTTAGTTTAAGAAAGCTGTTCACATTGCTTACATTTAAATAAAGATAAAGTAAAAAAAAAAAAAAGATAATTTCATCCAATGTGACCATACTTTTGTCCAAAAACATTAAACGACAATATTTTGGAAGAAAGTTAGAATGCCAGATGGAATCAGATTTCTGCCGAGGTACATGAATACATTTCCGGTTGTAAAAAATGTCACTCCATTTCCTTTTTAAGTGGACCCTTTCAAACGGCCTGCCTTCATACGTTTGATATATACAATTATATATATTTGGTCAATAAGTAAAGTCTGTCCTTTATTAAAGGTGTTTGTGCTCTTTGCAGAAACACGATTTCCACTCAAAGTTCTCACATCAGTGGAATGGAATTTCTATACAGACTTCACGTAGTTCTCGTACAGCCCTCTATGTCATCACAGGTTTATTAAGTTTGTACAAGTACAAATGAAAAAAAACATTAAAAATACAGATGGATACATAGCCAAAGCAAAGTGTGGTGTCGTCTCTTCATTTCCCACTTTCCACAGTCTTTTGAGTTCAATTCGCGCCTCATTCTGGGCAAAACAAAAAACAAAATAGGAGAATTTGTTTTCTTATAAAAAGATATTACTTCAGCTGGCTCGGGAATATATAAAAATAAAGTTATAAATGGTGGTCCGAGAAGAGGAAATAAACACAAAGGGAGGAGGTGTTACATTTAGAAGAAGAAACAAGCCATAATTCCATATCTGTAAAAAGGCCCACGGTGCGTTTTAATTATTGACGTCATAATTCCTGTACTTTGGACTGTAGGTAAAAGCAGAGTTTGTTTGCACAAAAGTCACTAAACCACGGTGGCCCGGAAGGACAACTGGGGCGAAACAATAAGCAAAGCACAATTATTTAACTTCCCGGTGGTATTTAAAGCCACACTGCAGAATAAACAAGTTAAAGTGAGACACTGCCGGTGAATAGGGACAAAAACATAATTTAGAGAAATATGAAACGTCTGCTGTAGAGACAAAAAATTATTGCAAGTTTCTTTATGTTTTCATATAAAAATAAGAATAAAAATGACCAAGATTGCCTACATTTCCATTGACGAAATCTGAATAATGGACTCAATCAGGTTTAAATCTATGGTTTTATTTTGTTTGCATATTGGACCTGGTAAAATTATAAGCTATTCATAAGCTATGAATCTAACTAAAGGTTATAAAATAATTTTTGCCTTTTTTATACTCAATTCACCTGCGTGTCTCCTTACACAGACCAGTTTTATCTTTCAAAGCAGTCAAATTGTTCCCCCAAATCCTTAATACGCCTTTTTTTTTTGTATATATATAAAATGATCCTTTGCGTTTGTCACCGCTTGTTGTCCCTCCAGGGCTGCCGTACCATTCACACAAACTCCTGTAAACAAATTCACCAGAACATGATTGTACAACATCATTTTTTTGTCTGTATTTAAACTGCACACACACACCTCGGTTTCAGAGCGAGAGCAGCGCAGGGGCCGAGACGGGGTTCGGGCAAAATTCATAGTTTCCAGAGACCTCACAGAATAGAGCGGGGGGGTTACGAGGATTCTGGGAAGAGGCGAGAATTTCATAACGACTTATTTTAAAACCGTGACAATGTTCGCTAGTATTTCTTTGGACAGTTCATTTTGACGCACTTCAGTAAAGAGGAGTTCCATGTTGAAAAATAAATGAGGTCGAGTCTAACTGGCTTTACATTAGCGGCTGGATTAGTGTTTTGCCGAATGCAGCTACAGAGTTCCTGTTCTGACTCAAAGTAGGGCCCCGAGAGCAGGAGCTGAAGCAGTCCCTCTAAAAGCGCCCCAGCCCCAGTTCTGTCCTGTCCCATGCGCCAAAGGGGCTAGAACTACAACAGCACACAGAGCAGCTCAAGGTTCAGAAACTCTGAACACGACTCCATAACGGATCTGACACGGGCCTTTTTTTATTGGCACTAATTGACACGTTAGTATTTCCCAGTTAGTACGTTATAAAGAGATCCTGTAAAAACAAATGCCGTACGCGCATGACGTCAACTGAAAACTATGAATTAGCACTTGAGACGGGGTTTGGCCTTCCTAAAATATGGGGTTATCTTGTGTGGCGTTAAAGTAAACACATTCGTTTGATGAGGATGAGTCCAGAGGCAGTGCAGGGGCCCCGCGCACAGCACCACAGCGCCCTCTAGTGGCCGAGAGCGGCGGGATACGGCCCTGACTGGTTAACGTTGGCAAACACATCTCAGGGTGGTCCGGCCCGCCGCTTCAGAAGATCTTGCCTTTCTTTTTGTTTTTCTCCAGGGTCCTGTGCAAAAACAAAACGGCGGACAAAGGTAAACAAATCAAACTTTGGCTCTAAAAAAAATCTGATCTGGTTTTGTTCCTAGTCCAACATTCACAGTAAACGCACATTTAATAAAAGTTTAAACCAACACCTATACCAAACGTGCGATATGTGATACGGGTGGGCAGTATTGTGACAACAATATTATTACGATATTTGACGAAACTGCTTCAACACAATACGTTTCTTTCAATCTAAACCCAAACCGGAAGAGGCTAAAATGGAACTAAATAAGGGAAATTGATTTAATACATTTTTGGTTATGGTGTATATGACACTTTTTTTGCTGAAACATAGTTAACACAATTATATTTAAGATTTAGCGAAAATGTGACCCAGCATTTCTTTAGTTTGACCATTTTTTGTGACGTTTAAGGTTTCCTTATTGGACACTGACAGGAAGTGACATAGATTAAGGCAAAGCATTTTAAACTGTTGCCATGCCGACCAATGGGAAAGTCTGGAACTTTACCTTCATCTATGTCACTTGGACAATGTACAAAGTACATGCATCTTAAAGGAACAGGCCACCGTTTTTCCACACTGAGATATGTTCTTACCTGAGCTTAGACGAGTTGATGTCTGGTCTTCATGCGTGCGCTCAGTCACACAAAAAGACTGAACATATTGTTAGCATTTGGCCTCTCCTCCTCTCCTCTATGGGGCCAAACGGGGGTCAAGTTAGAAGCGACCGAGCTCTTCCACATTTTCCATATTTAAATAGTTATGTGAAGTCTAGTTACATTAACTCGTCTAAGCTCAGGTAAGTACATATCTCAGTATGAAAAAAAACGATGGCCTGTTCCTTTAAGAAAAGAGGATTTGTACCAGATTTAGCACATGCGGATTTCCATCTGCAGCCCCTGGGCAGGTGCACAATATTAAAACACACATTACAAATAACTGTTAGTAGCACCAACTAATACATACATTATAAACGTTTGCTTAACAATAACCATTTAAAATGTATCAGATAGTTTGTTTTTAAGAAACCATCCAAAAAAAACATACACAAAACCTGGATTCTGAAACGCCATAGCTAACCAGCTAACCACCCATACAGTTGCTGGGCCACTAAGAGGGAAGATATGCACAAAATATTAACGTTTTCCCCACAAAGTGTTACATAATACACCTTCAATGGTTGAGTTTGCAAAAAAAGTGTCGATCTCAGTCTGATGGAAGACTTGAATGATTTAGCGATCCGGATACTGAATCTCCTAATTTTACAACACGTCATCTTCTGCGGTATAATTTGTCCTAATCTGTAAGAATGTGTTATCTTCAGTCAAACTTGGTTCTTTATCTCCCAAAGGTTGTAGATCAGGGTTCATACACATTTTCTCTTGAGGTTTTCCATGACCCCAATGCCATTATTTTATTATTCGGCGTACATATTTATCAGCACTACATTTTCAGTTTGGGATTTTAAGATTAGGCCTACTGTAGTCAAGACCAGAATAATAGAGAAAGAATAATGAGTACTGAGACCACGACCAGGGCACTTTCTGACTGGGCTGCAAACTCGGGCATTTTGAAAAAGGTGACAGTCTACTGGCAAGAGGCCCGCAGGCGTGCGCACGCTCATGTGCACGTGTGCTCACGCTCATGTGCCATAGAGTCTCACTGAGCAAAAAGAACTGGTGAATTGATAAGTGTCACACACACTGCAGTCTGATACATCATTATGAATCACTTTCTATAATGTGCTTCTCTAGAATTGTGTGTCTGACAGATGTGACAATGTCAGATACATTCAAGTGGGGGTTAGTATAAAGGTTATGGGTCCCCCCAACAAATTTAGAGCTCATCATCCTTATTTTCCTGCATTCCAGTGCAATTCAAAAGGTGAAAATGGTCCTAAGAATTTTGCCACTTTAAAAGGAACATTTTATAGTTTTACCTTTGAAACAACTTTAGCTCACACAATGTGACTCACTAAACATCTCACTCTTTTAGCTCTAATGATGTTTCTGAGCATCACAGGCTCCATATAGAGCACGTAGAGCAGTGGAGTAGAGCAAACCTCCGGAGATGCGTCTTTAACCTCCTCTAACCACGGAGACGATAGAGCTGCATGTTTTATTTTATAAACGTAACGTTGTTCAACACACAGCGCGATCGTGATGAAAACACTCATTTCTTAGTTTGAGTTTTGTTCTGTGAGTTCTAATCCGTGTGTAATCTGGACTGGCCTGAAGCGCTGCTCTGGTTGTGGTGCCTGCCATAGTCCCGTTGTTACGTTATAGCCAAAGAACATGCAAGTATAAAGCACCAGAGTCCTCATGAGCCAATTTAAAGACTTACAGGCAAGGGCGTAGAAACAAGATCCTTCATTCTTTACTCGCCTGAGGAAAAGTCCATCTCCAAATTCACGTGCTCTGCATTTCCACGGTTAATTCTACCGCTGGGAGCCCAGCCAAACTTTCACTACTTCACTTTGCATCCTCTGGTCTCGTGTTCGTGTATTTATGAAGCCAGCTCCAATATTTTCCTCCATAAGCGCATCATTGTCATCATTTTAGCTCGCATTAACTATTCAGGGAGCCCAGCTCCTTCAGAGCCCACAGGCGGGGGACCTGTCGCCGCTACAGGCCTAACAACTGCCTGAATAAAAATATGCGCCGTGATTCCCGATCACTTTTGATTTACCCATTATTTTTTCGACTATATTTAAGGATGCTGAAATAAGTTTCTCAACATTTTTTTTTTTACCAGGACCTAAAAATTGGATTTTAAAATTCCATGTCTTTTCCAGGATTTCCTTGACTGTAGGCACCCTGGTAGATGGAGCACTGACACAGGTTTGACTTGATCATACGAGTGCTCTGTTCTTTCAGATTTCTGATTGAACATGCTAGGTGTGTGAGGAAGTGAAGAGAAAGTGCCGTGACCTGGAGGCCTCGAATTTCTGCTGCTCCAGCCGCTGAAGCTCCTCCCACTTGTTCCTCTCATCCTCGAACACTCGCCGTTTGTCCTCCAGCTCTCTGTGCTGAGCCTCCAGGTTCTTCTTCATCTGCTCATGTCGCCTCTGCAGCTGCGCCGTGCAAACACAACACATACCACATTAAACCCCACGCAGCACGACCGTCCCTACGTCAGCAGTTTTCACTCTTTACACGGAATCGATAGGGAAACGAATGACTTGGTAATCTACCAAAAATAGTTTCTAATTGATATTACCGAAGGGCTGTCAGGATAATTACTATATCGATTTATCGTTCTACAAATGACAAAACAAACAATACAATTTTGGGCTCAATATTGTCAGTTCCTTCATTTGTATTTACTTTTATGTAATACTTTATCTTTTAGCCAAGGTAAGTTGTGTCTCATTGTATTTCATGTTAATTGTGGGATATATTAGGATTAAATACTTTTTGAACAGAGCTTACCTTCTGTGACATTAAAAGAGCTTCAATAATATCGTTTATATCGTTTATTGTGAAAGTTTCTTGCCTCAATCAATCAAACTTTAGATTTTGTTATAGTGACAGTAAACTAAATATTTCTCTTGTAAAATGTCAGAACGAAAACTGATTTTCAAAAGATTCTACAGGATACTCTTTGAGTGACCTATATACAGCGCCTCTCGAAAGTACTAATACACCTTGACCTTTTGCACATGTTGTCATGTTTACAACCCTAAACAAAGATTTTGTGAAGTGAAAGTAAAATGATACATGATTCTGTTATTTTACAAAAAATAGAAAAATGAAAAGTGGGGTGTGCATAAGTATTCATACAGCATGACTTAATACTTTGTGGAACCCCCTTTTGCTGCAATAACAGCAGCAAGTCTTCTGGGGTTTGACTCTACAAGGTTTGCACATGTAGAGACTGACATTTTAGCCCATTCCTCTTTACAAAACAACTCCAGCTCTGTCACATTAGAAGGAGAGCGTTTGTGAACAGCAGTTTTCAGGTCTTTCCACAGATTTTCAATAGGATTTAGGTCAGGACTTTGACTGGGCCATTCTAACACATTAATATGTTTGTTTTGAAACCATTCCATTGTAGATGTTTGTGTTTAGGGTCATTGTCCTGCTGGAAGGTGAATCTCCGCCCCAGCCTCAATTCTCTTGCTGACTCCAGCAGGTTTTCCTCCAAAATGTCTCTGTATTTGGCTCCATCCATCTTCACAACTATTCTTACAATCTTCCCAGTCCCCGCTGAGGAAAAGCAGCCCCATAGCATGATGCTCCCCCACCATATTTGACACTGGGGATGGTGCACTCAGGACGATGAGCAGTGTTTAGGTTTGCTCCATACATAACGTTTGTCTCATCTGACCAAAGCACCTTCTTCCACATGGTAGCTGTGTCCTCCATATGACTTCTAGCAAACTTCAAACGGGATTTCTTATGGCCTCCTTTCAATAATGGCTTTCTTCTGCCACTCGTCCATGAAGGCCAGATTTGTGTAGAGTACGACTTATAGTTGTCCCATGTACAGATTCCCCCAGCTCAGCGGCAGGACGTCCCAGCTCCTCCAGAGTTATCTTGGGGCACTTGGTTACATTTCTGACCAGTGCTCTCCTTGTTCGGTCTGTTAGTTTAGGTGGACGGCCGTGTCTTGGTAAGTTCACAGTGGTGCTATACTCTTTCCATTTCTGAATGATGGATTGAACAGTGCTCCGTGAGATGTTCAAATCTTGGGAAATCTTTGTATAACTTAACGCTGCTTTAAACTTCTCCACAGCTTTATCCCTGACCTCTCTGGTGAGCTCCTTGGCCTTCATGATGTTGTTTAGTGACCAATACACTCTGACCATAGCTCTGAGGCCCTCACAGAACAGCTGGAATTATACTGAGAGTAGATTACACACAGGTGGCCTCTATTTAATGGTTAGGGCAAGGTGTGAACATTCTGCAGTCATTAGGAATGTTATAAAGGCAATTTAATGCACTCAGGAAAATGCTGTATGAATACTTATGCATGCCCCACTGTTCACTTTTCTATTTTTTGTAAAATAACAGAATCATGTATCATTTTGCTTTCACTTTACAGTTGTCTGTTACTTGTGTGTGAACTTTCAGTAAAAAATTCTAAATAAAATCTTTACTTTTAGGGTTGTAAACATGACAAAATGTTCAAGGTGTATTAGTACTTTCACAAGGCACTGTAAATGAACCGATCAGCTGATTTACAGGCACTTTCATTTTTACCGTGACATAACAAATGCAGCTGCTCGTGATTCTTTTGGGCCTCTTCCGTTGGTACCGTTATACAGTTATTGTGCAAAAATGGATACAATTTACTCTGCACATTAGATTATTATTTTGGGCTGGATCTCACACTTCCGTCTTTACCAATGAGCGAGCGCCGTTTGGCATAAACACGCCAAGGCTCATGAGACGCCACAGCGCTTTACGGTGGCTCCTACAATTCTTACAATTAACCTATACTGTGAGCTTTTATAACCGCCGTCATTAAACCGGTTCATCTAGACATTCCTACTCATCACATGAAAATAAGAAGTTACCTCAGCCTCAGAGTCTCTGAGCTTCTGCACCTTCTCCTTGACTTTCATTTCAAACACCTGCTCCATCTCCATCTCCATCTTCTTCATCTTGGCCACGTGTTCCCGCCGCTCCTCCTCCATCTGGGCCAGAGGACTCCTGAGGCACAAGGCACACATCAGCACAGTGACCCTGTCTTTAGGACAGTCAATGCAATGTGATTTGAACATTCTCAGAGAGACCATGAACTCCACCGTGACCGTGATTCTTTGCACCATCTCCCCCAGATTAACAGGCAAACACTGATGGAAAAAGGAGGCTCAGCGGGACAGTGGGGCACCAGGTACATCCAGCAGAGGGCGCAGCCTTGGGTTAGTGTGGACATGTGGGGCATTTCATGAATTAGTGAGAGAAGGAGCCAGAGAAAGTCACATTACATATTTGACTTTTAAAGCACCAACACCAGGCTTAGATTAAGATCGATTCAGTTTCAAGATCAAGTCAAATTCAATCAAGACTAAATTGGATCTAAAAAGTGTCTAAATGCAGCCTCAAATTTTTGGCCTTTGGCAAAAGCCCCACCCCTTTAAGAAATGTTAGCTACCTCGTGGAATTTAGCATTTGTTTTTAACCAATCTCTACTAAAATCGTAAAAAAAATCCCTGGAGCTGCCTTAAATGCAACCGGCACAGTCGTGTGGACTATGCTCTTGCACCACCAGGTAAGTTCTCCTCTCATGTTGATCAATTATGAGCGTTACTGTTAAGTTGTTGTTTTTTTAGCTCATATATCAGCTTGGATTAATTGCATCTGGTACTAAACTTATCTGTTGATTGTGACACTCCTGCTTCAGCCGAAAGGAGCAGTGGCTGACCCGCCCGGACTAGTAACACACCAGTGAATATATATATAAAAAAGAGGGCATTAAGTTCTTGTCTGCTGCGTTGAGAAGTGCTTTCAGAGGAAGAGCAGGAGGAACACCAGAGTGATGGAGAACCAGAAGGGGCCCGAGGGAGAACGGGGCATTCACAAAGGGACCGGAGAGTTTGACTTACATTCCTTCAACTGTGTCATGTCTAAAAACACAAAACACACACAGGCAGCGCATTTTCAAAAGCAGCACAAAGTCACATGTAACAACTGCTGCCTCACTACAATCACTCAAACTGAGAGGTCGGCCTAAACAGGACGCAGTCACTTCAGGTTATTTACATTTAGATGTTTATGTACCGCATTTTCCGGACTATAAGTTGCTCTGGAGTAAGTCGCACCAGCCTTGACTACCTGGGCAAGTGCACCGTTTACAAGCCTCTCCCGGCATCACGCTGTTCAAGTTCTCATTCTCACTCGTTCTTCTAGCTGTTGCCATGTAGCTTTTATCCTGCCATTAGCTTTTTTTGATTTCTTGATTACAGGAAGAGTAACCTCATCGAATGTAGTGAGTAAGTGGCTCGTGGTGGTCGGAGGGGCCGATGGCACAGACAGCTGTGGCTACAACAGTTGCTTACCACAACAGTAGCTTACCACCACAGAGTATGGAGTGAATGAATAATGACGACAGTGTAGCGCTTTGAGAAACTTGGTAATACAGGCTTGTAAAGCGCAATACAAGTGTAATCCGCCATCATCATCATCATCATCATCCTCCTCCTTTCCCCAGTCCCTCACAAGTTTCTCGCTCACTTTCTCTCTGCAGCTCGATTACCATTTTTTTAAATCCTCAGTGGTACAGGAGTAGCAGATACTGGTACACAAGCCTAGAGCGCCCTCTAGCGGCAGTCATTGTGAAAATGACAAACATGTGCAATTATATATGTTTATATATAAGTCGCACCTGAGTATAAGTCACACGCCCAGCCAAACTATGAAAAAAAAGTGCGACTAATAGTCCGGAAAATACAATAGGTAAGTCAAATTTACTGATTTTAATGCCCAGAAACTATATTTCTATGCATTTATAATTTCTAAAGATTTGACCCATTCCAGTAAACACTGGAACGATGGAAAACGTGGATATTTAAAAGAAAATTGGACACAACAGGAAATAGTTGAGCAAAAATATGTTGAAACTAAATTAGTTTTAAGCAAGACCTGCAAATGATTGCGTTTTGGACCATATTTTTTGTATATTTGATAAAGCAATGTCATTATTTCCAGACATTTAGTTTTAGGGATCAAATGTAATGCTTTTAATGACATTTAAGGCCTTTGCTTTGGCACATTTATTTGGTTTGGTGTGACTTTGTGTGTGTGGCCGGAGTGCGGCACTCACTTGGTGGACAGCTGTGCTTTGCTGCGGTTGTTGTCCACTCCGTTGCAGGTGACTGCCGCCAGTTTCCGGCTCCGGTAGTTCTCGTAGTGGACATTGTTGGTCACGTCCTTGAGGTCCTGCATGTGGGTCCTGGAGAGACAACACGGGACACAATTGTGAATAAACAAAACAACTTCACTTTATTTGTAGAGGATATACCACGAAGGGGGAAAGAAAGAAACTAACTATAAATTAAGATTAAGTTTTAATTTGGACTTCAAAATACCAAATGAGGACTTAAAGTGAAGAGTTCCATATTTGAGAATCACAGAAGGCAAATATGGCTTAATCATGTTATAAATACATAATGAATACATTTGCTCAGATCATACCTGATGAGCATGTCCCTGAGGATGGTGAAGTCGCAGTGGTCGACGTTTTCAACTGTGGAAATACGAAAAACTTAATAAGTTTCAGCTTCAGAGTTGCCCGTTTGTGTGTGGGATCCAATGGCCGCTTGTAGCAGAGATTTTACGACGACGATGACGACGCTATGGGCCTTACATCGCTTATCATTGGACTTTAGACACGTTCTAAACTGTAAAGCCTAGTCCCTATTTTTTTTAAACTTTCTACAGCTAGATATTGTTCCTGTGATAACGCTGGGTTAGGCACAATTAAAGAAACCAGGCTGGTTTTCATAAGAAACATTTTAAAAATCTCGTATACTAATGAGGGCCGGACTGTTCGCATTGGCGCTATGACCGAACGACACGTCACGCAAGGGCCGAGTCTACAGTGAAGATGCCGCCTTTATGTCCTTTTTAGGAACATGCTTCATAAGAGCTGGGGAGGAAGAGTCTGTAAATATTACAAAATATGTCTGGTGGGATCCCACACTGGGACTCACATCAATATAACAACATATGGAGCTGTAAAAAGCATTAGACATGTACAAAACAGCAATACAAAGAAAGAGGAGAAGCTTCTTCCAAAGTGCATCCATTAGAGGCTGACTAATATACCGGGCCGATATTTGGGGATTTTACAACATTATAGACCAGACATTTGGAAAAATCAGCCAAAAATATCAGTCAAAAACATCGGCCGAGCATATCCGCCATCAACATCTCAAAATATCAGTATCGGCCTTAGAAAAACCCATATCGGTCGGCCTCTAGCATCCATACAGCTCAGGGCTCACACTGTTGAGCTTCAGCTTTAAAGGTCCTATATCATGCAAAATCGACTTTTTTGAGCTTTTAACCATGTTGTTATGCTATTTCCTTCTCAAAAACACCCCCAGAGTGGTGTTTGGCTTCATTCACGCAGTTCTCAGTAATCCTCCTGAATCCTGCTCTCTGAGCAGCTGCTCCGCCCTCTCCTGGTAAACGACTGGCATGTTCAGTTGTGTCGTCACAGCGGAACGGAAGTGCTCAACGTCTGTAATGTAATGCCTTACGGCATGATTTTCATTTGTAAAATTGCTTTTTTCATTATTTCTGTTGCAAGAAAAAAAAAGAAAAAAGAAAAAAGGAAGTGCCTGACGCTGCGCTGCCCCTGTACCGAAAACAAACGCACCCCCTGAGCGTCCGAACGGTCTGAACAGATGGTCATGTCATGTTGCACCGAAAGTTGTGAAGAGGGAGCTTTTTCTAACCTACTCTGGAGTCTGGACACCTGTTCTTTTTTCTAACGATAATGTCACGGAGAAAAGCGCGTTTGGCTGCGAGGACAGGACTTTATTCAACCTTCCTAAAGAAGAGGCCATAGAAGTTGGCATTTCCCTCCGGGATTCAGCGACTATCAGCCACAATAGTGTTTGTCCGTGCCCGTCTCTGATGGATGCTTGGTGAACCTTGGCCAGAATCAAAGTGGATTAACTTTTATAACCAGCGCAAGTCCCATAATGGAAACATCAGAGTGGTGAGTCGATCAAAATGCATGTTAGCGTGTGTGCTAGCCATTTAGCCATGAAGCTGTGTTGCACATGGTAACTCCTTATAACTGCATCATGAAATAACTTCACTTTTTGCTGTGATATATATATTTCTACTACTGCTAAAGTTGTATGAGCGGAGAGAGGGGGCGGAGTTAACTGAATCCAAGCGTTTTGTCTTCCGGGTTGGAAAAATACCTCCAGAAAATACTATCACAAAAATGTGTGCTCCGTAGTGGTAGAGGTACAATATATCATACAAATGCCTATACTTTAATTTGGAATGGCTAAAATAGCATGATACAGGTCCTTTAAGCAGAAAAGAGTTCCATCATTGTGTTCCTTTCACTGAGAATGCAGACTGACCCAGAGCAGTTTTACAGTGTTTTTAAGGTGTTTAAATATTGCACTGATTCAACGCTGCTCCATTGAATAGGTTGTGTTCATGTTATAGAATGATATTTCACTTGGAGCAGGAGCCGATACAACTCTATAAGAGAGAAACACAGGGTAGCTCTAGCTTCATGAAATTTAAGACCAATACTTTTTTTAATGCCATCACGGTGAAATGTAATGCCACTATTGCGGGTCTATAAAATAAATTACATTTTAAATAAAACATCTAAATGATTCCAGTCAAAATAATGAAGTTAGTATAAGCAGAAGAATGTAGTTGGACAGTTTGAATGTATAAAGAGTGGGCAGTAGTTCAGTCAGTCTCAGAATACAAAGCCCTGGTAAATCAGTCCTGTAGACTAAAGCTAGGCTCGCGCTGACGTGCACGTGGGAGTGCGCATGCGTTCACACTGCCGCGCGCAGAAAAATAGACTCGTCCCAGGGCCGTTATGATACCGGGTTTCAGTTCCCATCCATGGTTACCAGTATGGAATTTTCAGCTGCCCTCCACCTCAATTTTAAAGTAGACTCATTAGAATGTTGTGATGTCACATGAACACAGCCTGTTATTTGGGAAATTGTGTATTTAAAGGTCATTTTTCTCACATTGTTTGAACACCATCTCCACTTTAGTAGCACCTACAGACTCCACACTTTCCAGTGGACTGAACAATATTTTGGAAGTTTGTTTAAAGGGATTTTTATTTTTCAATTTCTAATTCCTGTCTGAATCAACAAATAAAACCACACTTGGCTTTATCCATTAAGATTTATTTTTTTTACTATAAAAACATAAAATGACAGAAACATGGCAATTCATTCTTTCCTCATATTTAGTCAGTAAACTACAGACTTGGCATGTCTAAATGTAAACCGTTTCCCTTTTGCCTAATGCCATGTGTAAGTGCGTGCTCGTACCTTCTGCCACTCCCCAAGGGTACTGCCTGCCCCGGATCCTCTTCCCGCTCACTTCGATGATCGTGTTGCTCCCTACGACGGCCAGTGGCAGTTTGTCCTGGAGAACACAGCAGCGCATCAGTAAAACACGGACAGATGATCCAAAGGTATAAACTCTCTCTCACACACACCTTGATCTTCTTGACCATTCTGTTCTCCTCCTCGTCGTCCGTCTCTGGAAACTCGTAGATCTTGATTTTGTGTTCTTGGATCTCACGCATTATCTACAAGAGAAACATGGGAATCATAAAGAATAAGAAAACATGCTGTGTTTGCAGTGCAGGCCCTGGCTCTAAATCAAAAAAGTGGAACAATTATTTACTACACCTGAATATTAAACAATGTGAATTAAGTACTTTTTATTTCCATATCAATCTTACATGCCACTAATGTAAAGAATCTGGACATTACTCATTTCTTAAAGGTCCTATATTATGCTAAATCAACTTCTTTGAGCTTTTAACCTTGTAATAATGCTAGAGCTTCGAGCCGTGGCTGCATGGGCCAAGCGCGATCATTTTGAACAGCAGTCCTTTATCGCTAGACATAATGTGTAATCGGTCAAAGTGTGTGTTTCTGTGCTTCATTGATGCCACAAAGGCGTTTGATTGGGTTACTCATCATAAGCGAAGTATGAAATTAATCAGAAGGAGTGCCTAAGTATTTTGTCCGTATGTTGGTGTTTTGGTGCAAATCAGGTCATGCATGTAAAGTGGGATAGTGCCTTGTCTGAGCCTTTTTATGTTTGTAATAGGGTTTGACGAGGAATTCTATCTCGTGTTCTCCATCCATCCATCCATCCATTTTCTCCCACTTGTCCGTTGCCGGGTCGTGGGGGCAGCTGTTGGAGCTGCCCAAGTCACAGAGCACCATGCCCCTATGGCTCCTCCTGCAGGTGGTGGGTCCACGGGAGGACGGCCTCATGGTTCCAAACGGTTCCAAACGGGCCTGTTGGTCTCTCATATATCTCGTGTTCTTTTTTTTTTAGAACACAGCAATTCAACTTTGTGGACAGTTCAACAATATAAACATTATCTCGTGTTCTTTTTAATGTTTATATTGTTGAACTGTCCACAAAGTTGAATTGCTGTGCGTTATTGGTACAAAAGTTGTCAACCATCTCAAGTATGCGGATGCTCTTGTGATAAATCAGCCCATACAGTGAGTGCAGGGATGCAACAATTGTTAAAAATCTGTTCTGAATATGGCACAGAACATGACATTGAGTGGAAGATTGGACTGTTTCTGCCCTTTGTGATAAGACTCTTGCGCTTCTAGGTGGTCAAATATGTTGGACATTTTTCGTGTGAAGATTGGTGAGATCACAGAGACATTAAAAGACGAGATTGTAAACTGTACGCTCAGGCAAACATGCTGCTGCTTAAATTCAGTATGTGCTCTCCTAATGTGACGGCCCCCTTGTGGTGGAACTATAGGAGGTGCACCATCCATAGACTGACTGTGGCCATAATGACAGCTTTAGGCTGTTGATGCAGGTGCCCAGGTGGCACAGTGCCAGCCAGTTGTTTGTGGTCGCTCACATTCCCACCTGTTGAGACGTTTAACGCCTGGAGGACCTCCAGCGACTGGAGGAGTCGGAGAACACCGTCATACAGACTATGACTAACCCTCGGCTCAGTTTTTCTGGTTTTACCTCTGAGTTGGATGGAGAGTCTGTTTGTATAATCCATGGACCAGCTGTCTCATTTTGCAGTTTTCTTTTAATTATATATGGACCTTTATCAGTCTGTACTAAATAAAGAATGAATGAATGAAGAACCTGAGCAAACGACATGGCTGGATTTTATCTTTGGCCGCCGCTTTCGCTGCTACATGTGGATTGTATTGTCCTGGAGCTTATTTCTTGGACATTTCCTCAGTGCGACTGGAGAGAACCGGTTGATGAAGCGTTTGAGCATAATCTGTCATGCACATTTTGTGTCTCTTTGGTCCTGCACGTTTACTCCCGCCCACTAGATGGCAGCGCACAGCTCACTTGAGTAACACTAGAATTTAGTGAGAGTTAGAGAACCACAGGAAAGGTTTTACCATGGAAAAAAAAAAAGCTATGAAATGTGCCGGGGCTCTTTTAAAACTCTACATTTGGCCTCACTTTGGCTTTTACAGCAAAGACAGAGACCTGGATTATTACGAGAGCCACAGCTGTGTGCAGATGTTGCTGAGTGTGTCGTCGCTGCGTTCGGAGAGGATTTATTTTTGTAGCATCGTAGCAAACTAAATACAGCAGGCTCATGTTAAAGTTGTGTTTAAAAAGAGCCTGCTGTATTTAGTTTCCCCTCTGCTTCATTTGTCTGCTGCTGCTATACTAACACAAAAAGATTTAGACGAGATGAGCGCTATAGTCACGGTGACGCCCGTGTAGTCATTATGTCCATGAACTTTTTCATGATATTCTAATTATATGACGAGCACAGATAGATAAAATGTATTTGACACAAATCTAATGAAGGCGTACTAGTTTACTGAATAGTTGTTTCCAAAGTAGTAAAAAATAATCGCAATAATCGTCTAATGATTCAATATCGGGATATCTCGTATCGCGACCCGTGTATCGGGATACGTATCGCCTGAGACTAGGCGATACACACCCCTAGTTTGAGAGCATATGGTGAACGTGCTTTTTGATGAACAAAAGAGCGAGAGGAGAAAAGAAAGATAGAAATGTGCATACAGTGCATGATGTGCAGTGAGCGTCCCGCAACAACGCTTTTTTTTTTCTTTCTTACAAACTTCACAACTTCTTCTCAAACTAAATACGGACGGTCTCCAACATTCCTGCTAGAACAATATTTGTGCAGCCTTTTTTATGATTCCCCAGAGTAAGAAATGAAAGTGCAATGGGCAGAGTTTCACAGCATCTCAACTTCCGGGTTAAAAAAAAATAATTTAAAATTATTATAATAATTTATTATTATTATTATTATTATTTTCTGAATAAATTTGTATTTAATTTAGCTAAATGTGAAATATTAACCATAAGTGCCTGTAGTCGACTTTGGGAGGTCTAAAACAGCATGATAAAGGCCCTGTGATAAGGGAAAATCTGGATATTGAAAAAGCAAGTTGGACACAAAAGTAGAGCTGGGCGATATGACCTAAAAGCTATATCATGATATGAAAAAATAAATATCACGATAACGATATATTTGACGATATAATTCACAATGGACAAATTACTTCAAAATCCCAGCCTTACGCCTATTGGGAAGATTCATTCAGTGATATTTTATTCTTTTTTTTTTTACGGCATAATTGTCTTCCAAATATGATCTACTCAAGCAGTTTACATCCTTCATTTCATTTTACTTTTTCAGCACGTGTTCTACAGTCACCATTTATGCTGCTCTGATGGAGCAGAGCGTAACATAAATTATATTGTCGATATAAAAAATTACAACAATATCAAAACATTATATCACGATAACGATATGCGATACGATATGGCCCAGCCCTACACAAAAGGGAAACTTTTGGGTAAAAGAGAAGTACAATATCATCAAAACTGCAGCTCAATGCACTTAGGCCCTAGCGTTTGGATTTTTGACAAACGTATGAAGTAAAAGTAGTTGAGGAATGCCATTGTGTTCTAAAAATAATTGATTTCATGCTTTTTAGACACTTTATCACCAAGAGCTGCGTTGGTTTGCATATTGTTGTTCGGTTGGCGCGCCCTCTGCAGGCAACAGTGCACGACTTGAAAACAAGATGACGGCGCAGCCTCATTAGAACAGGGTTAAACGCTCCTCTGATTTGGTATTTGTGCGTGTGGTTTGCATGACCCACCTGTTTCTTGAACTGTTGGCACTCCTCGGGGGTGAGCGTGTCTGCTTTGGCGATCATTGGGATCACGTTGACCTTCTCGTGCAACCGCTTCATGAACTCGATGTCCAGCGGCTTCAGTCTGCGGGACAACACCAGGACGTAAAGTTTAACACACGCAGGAATGTCCACAGAGAACACTGAGGGAGGCCATTGATCCGACGGCCTCACGAGCAGAGCCTCGTTCACTAAGAGGACGCGCTTATGAGAGGCATGTTTAGCCACACATGAGCCAAGCATTTTCTCCAGTTCAGCTTTGCCCAAATCTAAAAGCTTCCTAACCTGAGAGCTCACAGCCTATAGGCCAGGGTAAAGCTTCATTTGAAAGCCAAGACCTACAAAACTGAGCTAAGCTTCTTTGTTTGTAGTCAAGTTTTAGTTGCATTTTAAGAGGCACGTTTGTGTTATGTTGTTGCGGTTTTCATTGCATTTTTTAGCGTTTTGACCGCATTTTGTTTAGTGTAATGTAACTGATAAAAGCTAAAAATGCTACAGTGGCCTATAGGCTGTGAGCTCTCAGGTCAAGAAGCTTTTAGATTAAAACTGGAGAAAATGAGATCGGTTAAGGCGAGTGGTAAGAGGTTAACAGCATCTCATAAACTAAAATACAAACTCCAGCAGCGGCCAACATAATAATCAAGATCAGGGATTCCCAAAGTGGGCGTTGGGACCCCTTTGGGGGTCGCAGGACACTTGGGTGGGGTTGTGAGATTATTTCTAACCAATATTCTTATTGTAGTTAAAGTATGCCAAATAGCTAAATATGGTACCAAAACAAACATTAATAATAATAATAATAATAATAATATTCAGTTTTGCCACTGAAACTATTTTAAATGTTAATTACATTTTACAGTGGAGGGTCCCCAAGTTGTTGGTCTCATGATTTTGAGGGTGGATAGCACCGTAATCACTCAAGCAGCAAAAACAAAACTTCTCAGTCATTATAGAAAGACTTAAGTGGTCCAAACATATTGATCGTACTGTTGCTGTTATGGGAAGAGAATTAGCGGTTATCAGAAGATGTTCAAATTATTTAAGCCAAAATCTTCTTTCACTAGTGATCAGGACTATTGTTCTTTCCCATTTACATTACTGCCCAATGGTGTGGCCCAGTGCCTCCGAAAGCGACATTGAGAAACTACAGTTTCTCAATGTGTAAAATAAGGCGGCACGTCTTGCGCTGAGGTGCTCAAAATATACAAATATTCAAAGTATGCACCAAACTTTAGGCTGGACATTGGTGAAGAATAGACTACATTTTGCCCTTCTTTGCTTCTTTCAAAAGATTCTTGTGTTAAAACTCCCTAAAGATTAAAGATTTATATGATGTACTTGTATTCAGTTGTTCCATACACAAGTTTAACACAAGACACGCAGTAACTGGTCATTTTACTCTTACATCATGTAACACTCAGACTGGACAGAAGGCTGTTCTGTTCGGAGAAATGAAATCCTGGAATGCTCTGACTAAAGACATTTCTAACATTGCAGATGTACATTTTTAAAAAGACTCTGTTGACACACTGCAAAAAAAGGAAAAATGTTGTAATTGTGTTTTTATGTCCCCTCCTGGAACCGCCACCTTAACGTGGTGGAGGGGTTTGAGCCCGATTGATCCTGGAGCTCTGTTGTCGGGGGCTTGGTGCCCCTGGTAGGGTCTCCCAGGGCAAACAGGTCCTAGGTGACGGGTCAGACAAAGAGCGGTTCACAAGCCCCTATGAGAGACCAACAGGCCCGGTTAGAACCATGAGGCCGTCCTGTGGACCCCCCACCTGCAGGGGGCGCCATAGGGGCTGGTGCAGTGTGATTTGGGCAGCTCCAACGAAGAAAATGGATGGATGGAGTATTTATGTTTTTATGTTGTTTTATAATGTAATCTCAAGATTCAAGATGTTTTATTTGTCAAACCATGTGACTGATTCGAAATTATATTTCTCTCATCCTTGATTGTGAAGCGGGGGGTGGGGGAAGAGGGGTGGGAGGGAGGGCAGGGAGTTCAGCTTCCCGATGGCCCTGTGTACGAAACTGTTCTTAAGGCGACTTGACCTGGCCCGTAGATTCCGCACATCTGAGATCATTGTATGAAAATGTGATTTTATAATCTGGACCCCAGGAAGACTAGCCATTGTCAAGGCAATGGCTAATGGGGATCATAACAAACTTCATGTGAAACTGACACCAACAGCTTCACCTAAACAGTTTGGGCTAAACTCAACGGTTGCATTTAGCTTGGGTTAGATTTTCTTATTTACAAAGTGCCAAAGGGATTTAATGTAAATGTTCTTGTCATCTAATGGCTCTAGTTAAACTCGCTCTGTAGCGGCAGCTCCCGTCTCTGCCCCGGTTTCTCCGATCTTTTCTGGCGCAGCCTCAAAAAACCGCATGGCCTGAGTTAGCCGTACAGTCACTCAGCGCAAAACACGGACTGGAGCCGTAAAAAACCATGGACTCTGACTGGATTGAACAGGCGTAGTATCTCATACAACAAAACGCGGAATAGATTAGAGGGAAAGGATTTGGTAAAGACGCTCGTTATAAAGATCGGTGAGCAGCACTGCATATTAAAAGGCCATCATCCTGACACGGCAGGGAGCACTGATGGGGGGGGCGGCCCGCCCTGCAAATATAATGGTAGGGGAAAGACTGGGTGATAACGTTAATGTTAGCATTAGCATACTGCTGCAACGTGATCAGTGGAGCTCCACTTCTCCACAGAAAATGACATCACCTCCGCAGGACAAGGCACGCTTAAACCAATCTAAACTAACTCTAAACCTAACCTTAAGGATAGTGGAGTTTACTAAAGGCGTCTTATTGAGATTGACAAGACTGAAAAGGAAGCAGTGGAAAAAAAACTGGAGGTGACGTCATTTCCTGTCGAGCTCCACTACCCACTTGACTCTCCATGGGCTGCATTCAGACCCTCTTCACTAACTCAGCGATTAAATTCTCTAGGTCAAGAGTTTCAAAATGAGGTACAGCATGCCAATAGATTTAGTTGGTGAAAAAAGTGTCAAAATAGGTATCGGTTCAGTATCGGATATTTGGAATCAAAATCAGATATTGTATTTTTCCCGGGATCGGCTTAGATATCCAATACCAGTATCAGAACAGTACATCTCTAGTAAAAAGTGCACAACGATACTATACAGCAAAGGTAGGCAAGCTGGCTTTGTGGTGGGACCATTTCCTTTCTCGCCAAAAGTCCAGGGGCCGAGCCTCCCAATCGTGGCCCAACGTAAGGCTCCACTTTCGACAAATGCCAGTGTAGTACTTCATATATGTTTAAATGGGATTTTTGGGCACCTCCCCCTGAAAATTTGAAAGGAATTGACAGTATTTTCTGCAATTTTCAGCCCTTATCCTGCCTTCATCAAATATCTACCAACATACTGCCAAATTATACATGGCATCCCACAACTTTGGAATGGTTTGTGTTGACTATAATCACACGGCTGGTTATCGGAGCAGTTGTGGTGGGGTCATGAGAGTGCACGGAGTCAGCTGCTGTCCCACATGCGCTCTGCCACCTCTGAGCTCCAGCTCCAGTAGAGTTTACTGTGTGAGAAAATACAGAAGGGCGCTGTCTCCGACTGTCAGGCCGAAGCCAAACGGACACTGACACTTCAGTTCCATCTGTCACATTCAAAGAATCAACAACAGCTCAAAGGCGACACACTGGAGACTTTTGTGAAAACACACTGAGATGACAGGACAATTGGTTATGGAGACATGCATTTTTTTATGGCTGCCATCTTTATTGATCGCTACAGTGACCAGGAGTGTTCTGCTATAGATGTCTTCTTGACACAATCCAACACATTTATCAAGCCAGGGGACTAACAAAGAATGTCCTTAGTCAATAGTTTGTATGGACATCCAATCATAAATGGTTTGCGCTGGCTCTCATTCGCCCAGGAAGTATTCATAGCAGTGAAACTTAAATCGTTGACTGGACTGAGTTTGGTTGAGTTGAGGATGTTTTGGTTCTTCTTAGCTCATGTGGTCAGAAAGTGTGACACTAGACCCAAGTCTCGTGGAGCGGTCTTAAATAAGACTCAGGCCCCTCCCAGGAGGAGGGAACAAGACTGACCACACCCATCTACTGAAGTTGTTAACCGCATCACTCAATTAGTAAGTCTTTATTACGCTCTGCTGCCGAGGGCCAAGAGGTGTGACGACTCATTAGCATTACCAAAGGATGTTTGTTCTCCATGATCTCAAATGGCTGTTATAGAAAGGAGACAAGGCAACACTAAGTCCCTCACCCCTGTGGTGCTGCCGCCTTACCTCTCCCAAACCATCTCTGGGTGTCCTAGACATAAGACACCCAGCTACAAACAGAGTAGTGCTCTCCTAGTGCTAAGAGGATTGCAGTGAGCAGTACATTGGGGAAACCAAGCAGCCTCTCTTCAAAGAATGGCCCAGCATCGCAGGAGAAAGAGTGGAGGTCCAGAGTCAGATGTACATCTCCATCTAAAAGCCACCAACAACACTTTTGATGAAGTTAAATACTAGTATGATAGTGCCTATTAGAAGGTCATTAACTACCTAGATTTTCAAATCGTGCTGATCAGTCTGTTCGCACCACAAGTGACTTGAAATTGAAATGACACATTAGTAACGTGTGTGTTTGTGTGGATCTTGTGCGATGTGGATCATCGGTCACTGCTTCATATCCTCCTCCCCCAGTTTCCTGTACTGAAGCAGAGTAACCCTTTCCCTCCCACACAGGCCCCATGCAGCTCGTATCACATGAGCCTCAGGGGCAGATACAATGACAGGAACGCCAGAGTACACTCTGACCGCTCCGATATATCGGACATAGACACACTGGGGAAGAGGCGTCTAATCTCTCCAAAGTCGTAAGAAAAGAAAAGCTCGAATATTGTTTGACAAAAATCGATTTGTAAATTGTTGCCTCTCATTGTACAATATGGGATGATGACTCGGAGCAAACATAGGTTGTGAAATGATAGTTGCATTTTTCAACCATGCAGTTTATCTTCTGTGGAGTATGTTTAAGCTATGTTCATACATCAAACTGGCCTTATTTGTGTGCTTAATGCGATATGCTGCAGAGCAACAGGCAACAAAACATTTATTAAGCCATCAATCTGAAATTTCCCTGCAGATTAGTGGCATATATGCAACAATAACGTGAGGCAGGTTTGCTTTCATTTCATATTTTTTAAGGAAATAAGACATTTTATGTGAACATTTGGACGACGTAGTAAAATAAGCTTGCTCGACTAATTTTACTCCACTGCATGAAAGGAATAAAAAGGAATAGGGACTGTAATGGTACAATGCCCCCCCTGCATGACGCAAATCTTAAGTTTTGGATGAAACGCAAATTTCTCTCAAACTGTCCCGTCTGCAGTTCCCAGTCAGCCCCTCCTCGTGTCCACGCATTCCATCTGGATTACAGCGCACTCCTCTGACCTTTGGGACACCAATGACCCCTCATTTCCCTCTGCAACGCTATTTCGGGCACTTCCTCTGATTCTTCCCCTGCCGAGACTCCGCATGGACCCCAGTGTTTCCCACAGGTTTGAAGGCAATGTGTGGCGCTCGGACCGGGGGGGTTTGGCGGTTGGGAGGCCTTTAGTGAATTTCACCAGCCGTCTTCTCTGCACCCAATAGACACAGCTTCCAGCGATGATTGCTGATGGTGACACGTGGTGTGCACGAAGGGGAGGGGCTGTGTGAGTGGGCTATGGGGGCGTGAGAGTTACGGAGGAATAGCTTATAGGGCCGCCACATTAAGGTTCTCTCATTAAGGTTATTAATTGATACAATTTCAAACTCACAAGGCACATTCGAATTAAAAAGGATAATGTGCAATTGTGGAAACATTTAGCATGGCCACGCCCTCACTTTTATAAAATATAATTCAACTGTAATATATAGTATTCTAGTGCTGTCCAATGATTAAAATATTTACCTGCGATTATTCTTATGAATGTCATAGTTAACTCGCGATTAATTGCAAATTAATCACACATTTTTATCTATTCTAAATCTCCCTTGAATTATCATTTTAATACTTTAAAAAATAAAACCAAAAATAAAACATTTTTTCCAATAAATGAATAATAATAACAACAGCTTACACTTTACAAGGTTCTCAAAGTGCTACATAGTATTCATTAGAGTGAATGGTCCTTTTTTCAAGTCTTATTTTTTTCTTGCAAAAGAGACATTTATCAATTATATCAATCGATAAAATAATGTAAAAACATTCAACAAGGATCACTGTATACATATAGGAAGAGGTAATTTTTCTTGAAAAATCCGACACTCTGTCCACTTTTCTCTTTTTTGACAAAGATATTTCACTGAAGAGGGTGCCAGAGTCAACAGAAAAAGCAGGTAAAGCGATAGAACTGACTCAAACACAGCGCCCCTAGCGGACAATATAAGAACTGCACATTTGAAAGAAAATGAAGTTTATTCTGCTTTAATAGAATCAGAATAGGTTTTTATTGCCATTGTTATGAACAGGTTCACAACTAGGAATTTTACTCGGTGCGTTTGCGCACATGCACTAAGCGCACCGGGGCAGCCGTTACAAGGCGCCCCTTAAAAAATAAAAAATAAATAAAGGTTTTATTTTTATTTAATAATGCATATTTATCCCGTGGGCCGGACTGAACCCACTGGCGGGCCGGTTCTGGCCCGCGGGCCGTACGTTTGACACCCCTGGTTTAGAACATACTGGCAACGTTGTATTAAAAAAAATCCAAACTGCAGTTTTCAAGGTATAGCTAGGGGGCGCTATCCTGGGTGCAGGCTATATGTTAATGGCTGCGGTCTGTTCAATTTCGGGTGGTGCATTAGTGACTTGAATATGAGCTCTGTCGGCCAATGCCTGTGAGCGTGAGCAGTCTTCGGAATACACGAAATCTACGCGTTCTTCGCCAGGGCGTTTTGAGGAGACGGTGTAACAGTTTTACAAACTGTGGCCAAATCTTGAATTTCCATACGTCTAGATGCACTGTGGCAAATGTGATCTTATTCCGATGAAAAACCAGGGACTAGTTTGTTAAAGAACAACTAAACACCTAATCAACTTTTTTTTGCTGATAAACTATCTATACGGGTCACTAACACAGTTATCTACATGTCCTTATCATTATTTTGACATTTTAGTGCAAACTTGTTCAAAATCCAATTTTTGTGTACAAAACCGTCTGTTCAGCGCCTCTTACGTTTGAACAGCACTTACTGCATTTGAATTTAGGGGTTGGCTGATGACGTACCATCATACGTCTCAGAGCCATCATACGTCGCCAAGTCCGCCGCTGTGGTATAAATGCTGACCCCTCCCCTTTTGTGACGTGTGCACAACATGCTTGTCACAGAGCGGCCAGGGAGCGGGAGGATGAGGAGAGAAGACCCGAGACGGGATTTGACCTACAGGCTCCGCTCCACTCTGTGAACCACAGCACTCACATCCCCGACCTCTCCTACTAAATAAAGACAAATGTTTCCCCAAAATACCCAGATTCACTTATTTAGTGACATGGCTGGATGTTTTCACGTTGAAACTACAGACACGATAAAGCTGTATCGGGCAGACAGAGATAATCAGGGCTGTCCGTGCTTATGACACGGGGCTGAGGGCTTTTTACTGTAGTCTCCCCCAGGTAGAGCTCACAGACACCGGGGCAGCGGTTAGCCATCCCCTGCCTTGGAGGCTCAGAGCGGGGCAGTGGGTGACTGAGTGTCCGCTAAAGCCAGGAGGGGGAACTGGGAGATACGAGCGCCAAATGTCCGCCGCGTGTGCTCGGCTTGTAGCCGGGACGACAGGCCCGAGAGTCCGGGAAAGTGGCGCCACATGTCTGGAGAAGCTAGCCGGTACGAGAGGCTGCAGTGTCCGGGTGGCTGCAGTGGCGCAAACATTGTCTAAATGCGGCATAACGGGAGTCAGTCAGTCCCGGTCACACATGGTCTAAGACTGTCAACAGAGCAGAGACCGCCCACACACTCCCCCTCCCCGCGTCCCCCCAAAGCCTCCCGCCACGCCTCTTTCGCTGAGTTTTTTGAATTTTGGGAGTGGGTGGAGTAAGCTCTGGAAGGGGTGTTTAGTAGCTCTTTAAAACGTAAGATTAGGCCTGCCACGATAAGTGTTTTTTTTTAGGACGATATATCGTCGCAGAAAATATCGCGATAAACGATAATATTGAGTATAATGCAAATACTGTAGGCAATAAAAAGAAAACTGTAAGCAACTATTTAATTGAAATGTATTGAACTTCTGACATTCAATATTAACAGCTTATACCAAACAAAGTGCAAACTAGAAGGGTCGACATATTCTAGGACACTGTTTCTATCTGTGCTTCTCAACCTTTAACATAACTTACACTCTCACCAGGTTCTGTGTTTGAACTAGGCCTGTCACAGCATTTACAGCAAATAGTCAATATACAGTATCATCTTTAAAAATATCCCAATAACAATATTGATATTTCATCTGCATTATTCTGGTTAAATATTTCCTCACAAAAACAATATATTAAATGTATGGATTCAGTTAATACTGTATTACTGCAAAAGTAGAGTAGCCATATGTTGTGTTCTTTTTCCTTTTCATTTAAAATATAACCTCCTGTACACACGGCTGTCGGCGTGAAGCAGCTTTTTTGGGAAATCTGATCTATAAATGATCTGGATACATGCGGGACACGGCTGATGTGCTCAATGCTGTCTTTACGCACAGGGAGACGGGTTGGATGGACGCTCCGCTCACTCAGCTCTGTGATAGCGTTCATGTTTCTGTAGTTATTTTAAGCACACGCAGCACGTGCATTTATCGAGACTAAAAATGTTATCGTCCTTCATTTTACTTATCGAGCGATAACTCGATATAGTAATTATCGCGGCAGGCCTACGTAAGATGAGTCCAGAGGGTTTCTGGATTTCAAGCCAAAATGGCTGACATCCTGTGCATCGGGGCGTGGCGCGTCCCGATTTGAATAGGGGCCAACTTTGAGAGGGCACTGTCGAGCCATTTTGTTTTGGTCCTGGCCAATTCGTCTATTTCCATAAATGTTCACGCCATCCGAATGACTCCGCCAAATCCGGTGAGGACAATAGTCCCTTGCCGGAGACTGCCTCCGGCTCGGCCCTAATAAATAAATCAACCAAAAAAAGTGAGGGGGAGTGAGGGGCAGGTGACCCCTCCGGTCAGGCCTAGGGATGGAACGGTATGAGATTTCCAGGGTAGGATTACTGTGACAAAAAATACTGCGATATCACGGTATACTGTGAAATTGCGTGTTTTAAAAGTAAATACAAGGTTCACATTCAACAAACAGGTTGTGTTTATGTTACATTTGTAATTGCTGCTTAGGATGAATTAAAGTGTACCATTATGACTTATTATCCAAAATAACTTTAAACAAAGGGATATTTTTACCTTAATGTTCGCTGATGCTCTAATCACTGTTTGTTCGATGTCTGCCCAAAAACTTCCAAAGGCAGGCTTGCCATTATACTTTGCTGCTTGATTGCTTAAAGTAGTCTGTGCAATGCATTCAAAACAAAAAGTGTTACATCAAACGGTCAACAAACTTGAGAGCTTGTCTAATAATTGACCGACTGGCAAACTGCATCAGATAAAGGTTCCACCTGTGTCTGTGGCGGCGTGTGACAGCGAGCGGAGTTTGTAGCTAAATGAAAATCTGTGCATCTTTGATGAGCATTTGACAACGGAAGGCTGAGTGTCTTCTGAAAAATAAAATGTACAACAGTGTGGTCTAGAGCGCGTCTGATGAACGATGGACTGGATGATGAACAATCCAAACCACAAAGCTAACAGGTTAGCGTAACAAGAGCTAAAGAGCTAAATCACTAAACAGCTGCTTCTCAGCCGCACTTGGCAGCTTTTAACGCGACATATTTAAACAAAGCTTCATCTCAGCGGCAGCGTTCATGTTCACGGAGGACAGTGACTTTTTCCTCTGCTGCTACGGGCCGGGTTCAACAGGCTGACGGCCGAGAGAGAGGGAGAGAGAGAGGTCAGTTGGGGAGCAGTGGAGGAGAAGGGGAGAGCGGGGGTTTGCATGGAGCGCAACTTCTTTTTGACAATAGCATAGCATATAAAACAAGCATTTTTAATACCATCAGACAGGAAATCTTAATGGTAGTAGCATTTTAATACCATGGTATACCTTTAAACCGGTTATCGTCCCATCCCTAGTCAGGCCTATTCCATATTCACACATTTGCTTGTTTGACCATGTTGAAGTACTCCAGAATGAAGATCTTCAGTCTTGGCATATTTTGATATGCTTCGATATAGTATCAGAGGGGTATTCAGCATTGGTGACTACTCTGAGCCCAAGTATTGGTATCGGATTAGAAAACATAGAAACGGAACAACACTGGCAGTTACCCACAAGTAACTAACTATAGCCGTCGTTCCACATAACGCAACCCAGCCGCGCACGCCACGATCCCAAACCCTATAGCTGGTCTACCCGCGTTGGCGCTGGTCTTTGTTATGGAAAAGCTCGACAAAGCGGGCCTTATAAAACAGTCAATAATTGCTTCCTCATTAGCCAAGCCCAATCTCAAAAGATACAGCTCACATTTTGCAGTAAAGTTTCAGGCCAATGCGGCTTACCAAAAGGAGTTCCCATTTACACAAAGTTAAGCGTGAGTGCAGTAAATCCTTCCTGGTGATTCCTCGTGTGTAGTGTATTGTAGTGTGATGGCGCTCTCACCCGTGTCCTGAGGGGGCGATGAAGTACAGGCAGCAGTGGATCCTGCTGTCGGGCATCTGTCTGCGGTTCACACGAGACTCCGAGTTCAGGTAGTCCTCAAACTTACTGTCTATGTGGTCAATGACCGGCTGCCAGCTGGGGACGAAGAGGAAGATCAGACACGTCATGGACACACTCCGGGTAATTAAAGTCACTATGGATTTGGGGACTGCGGAACAAATTACTCTGTTTGCCAAAATGGATGATTTTGTGTTTTATTTTTTGAAGCCACCCTGGGTTTCACCTTTTCCTTGGAGAAAGTCAGTCTATCCTAAACTGTATCAGAGCCTTGTGGAGAGCAGAGCGTCCCAACTGTGACTTGTTGCTGATGTGGTATAGTAGAGGCTAAAGGTTAGATTGGGTGCGGTTTTTGAAAAATTTATTATTTTTTGAATGAGAGCCAATAGACCTTTGGGATTTTGAAGTCTGAAAGCAGCAGCAGCTCTCCATTCATTTCAATGGCAGTGCCTTCCATGTCTGTGAATCCAGCTTTATTTTTGTCTTCAGCCAACACCAACTTCATTTAAACTCCAAATCCCTAACTTTTATGAAATATACGCTTCACAAGACCTCCCTCTTCATGCACATGTACCAGATTTTAGGATCCAAAACTAATGCCATAACCCAGTTTTCAAATATAGCCAAACTGTGATTCTCTTTCACCAATTCCATCTTATTTCGGTGAAATACTTTCATCAAAAAAAGAAATAAATAAAAAAAATCTGCTCAGAGTTTACATCAGATTTACAGTTTACAGAGTTGAACATGGCGGTTGTGGAATAAAGTTACTTGAACTAAAAGTGGAGTCATCTTTTGGACTAACTTTGGAATTTCTCCATCGTGAGATCAATAGAGGATTATCTCGTCTTGTTTGGAACAATAAAGCTGTAAAAGTTGCACAAACAACGGACCCCAGACAAATGCGTTATTTATATAAATGTATCTTTTTTGGTCATAATCTCTTCCAAAACATCTCAAAGCACTGACATGCATCAGAATTTATGATCTGTGATGAAATGAGTGCTGCTGTTGCCGTTATCGTGAATGTTTTTCTGGAGAGTTATTCAGTGAGTAGAGCAGTCACTCGAGTGTAACGAACTACAAAAGTACAGGAGAATTCATTTTTGAAAAGTATGTTTGTGTATTGGTGAAAAGCTTAAACGAGTTGTTGTTACCAGTTGCTGTTGTCGACTGCGTCTCCAAACCCCGGGGTGTCGACGATGGTGAGCAGCAGCTGAACTCCCCCTTCTTTTATTAGCACTTTGGACTGTTCCACCTGACGACCACATGACACCAGTTACACACTGCAGCAAAACCAGGGCCATTTTCTTCACATTGTTGTAACATTTCCACTTGAGCAGCACTGAAAGACACTTAAGACACGTGTGCTTAACAAGATTTTAAAGGGTTATCAGAGGGACATTTCTATATCGAATACTTAATGTGTATACGACAAGTTTTAATGCTGCTGAAAATATGACTTATTTAGAATGATAACAGTTACAAGCTCGTCAATTGCATAATTGTCATTTATTTCAGTGAAGCAGCAATTTTAATGAATTAATGTCAGGCATAAAAGTTATTTTTATTTGAATTTTTAAGTTGCTGACAGGAAGTGACATAGAAGAAGGCAGTCCCAGCGTCAAGAGCGTAGCCCCCTGACGCGGACAGTCCCGCCCCCTCAGGCAAAATGTAGTGATTTCATTTTTTTATATATTGTTTTCAGTCTATGATGTGTTCAGAACAACCCAAAACTCGGAAGAAACTCCACTGACTCCACTTGAACCCATCACGCCATAAGGTGTAGCCTGCAGCTATATTTTCTGTTCAAATGGACATTCGCAAATGGCTGGAAAAGCGACAAACTACACCATCGGTGTCCCGCAGCCTGTGTGCAGTTTTCTCATACTACGCTTAGGTCCGCACACACGACACGATTGTTCTAGTCTCAAGAACGTCTGGGTGTTCACACTTGACTGAGAACCGTAAAAGCCGCCGCCACCGCCACCACTACTACTACCACCACTACTACCACTACCACTACCACTACTGCTGCTGCTGCTGAAATGTAGCTTGAAAAGGTTTGTTGATATAAAGTTGTGCTGTTTCGTGTGGGGCTGTGACGAGGGAGGCGCCGCAGTGTTTTTCTGTCTTTATTTCACTCCGTCATTGGCCGCTGCTTTCTGTGTGTTCACATTGGGGACGGTAAAATCACCCACGTTTGATTTCCTGCGACTGTAGTCCAGTCGCCCCCCCCTTCTGTACTGAGCTGGCAGCCGGGACTGGAAGAAGGTAACGTTCCAAAGCAGTTTGACTCACTCATTTCTCATTGACTTAACATGGTCGGCACGGCAACAGTTTAAAATGGTTTGCCTTCATCTATGTCACTTCCTGTTGGTGTCCAATAAGGAAGTGAAACTTTTACATCACAAAAATGGCCAAACTAAAGAAAGCTGGGTACAATCTTTAGACACATCTTAAAAATATGTTTTAACAAAAATTGTGTCCAATGTGTCATTATGCACTATTGAGGTAAGAATAAGGTGAAAGAGGAGTAGCCAGGTCTTCCCTAACTCCTCCCCGTTGGTCTATATCTTCAGCTGCAGGCTGAGCGGGACGTTTGTCGCTGACGAAGCCTTTTGGATGAGGCGAAACGTTCGAAGACTTCAACTACTGAGTACAGAAGATGAATCAAGTACCTTCATTGAACATATCCAAAATATGTTCTTTGGAAAATTCAAAAAGGTCCAAATGATTTAAATATGCTCACGTTTCAAACTAATCTGGCCAGCCCTGACACCTGCCCAAGCACACAGACTGATGACATCATCACACAGCGTTGTTTGTTTATGTCGGACCAAAGCATTTGCCAGTAGTGCGTGAAATACGAAGGGAACAGAAAATAATCCCAGAGTTTACTTTGAAATCTGATCCTCTGATGAGTTTTAAACTCTGCTACACCACCAGTGCCCAATTAAAGGGTATAGAGGCTACTAGACAGCCGCTCTGCTTTCAGCAAAAGGTGAGCACTCAGCGTCATCACAGGAGCTACGTAGAAAAATTATTCTAATTTTCCATGAAAAATACAACAATTCCATCACTTTCCGCACTTCGGATGGACAAGAGGGAGGGCATCCTTAATAAAATATTTTCTTTTTTTTAATCGTTTGTGTAATTTTCAAAATGCCTTAAAAACACTATGCAGTATGATTGTGTTTTACAAGTCTGTGTGAAAATGCGATCTCAGACATTCAAACGCTGCCAAAGTAAGACCTTAGCCAAACGTTAACATGGGTATGTTCTATACACTAAACAACACCTCCATATTTCCCTGTCAGAACCAGTCAGGACACATGGAATGGTTACCTGCAGTCACACTTCCTGGTTGTGAGCCATTGGCCCAAGTATGCAGAGAAACCAGCAGAGCGCAGAAACATCTGGAGGGAGAAAGCCGTCTGAAGGATCTGACGATGCAGAGGGAGATTTTCAAGAGCGGGGGGCGGAGAGATTACTTGTTCGCAGGATGGTTTTTGTCCAAGTAAAAAATCTCGAGCTCTGCTATATTAGAAATAGGCACGTTGTTCTGTTCATGGAAGTTTAGGGGCCATTATCACCCAGAAAATATGTAAAGAATCATGGTTTTAATATTTTAACATCCGTTTTGTGAGCAGTAGTATTTCTGTGGGGCCAGAGGATTTACATGAGGGCCCAACATTGCCCAGCCCTGTGCTTATATTAAACCATCTTCAAAAGTACATTGTCAATTGCTGCTGTGAACCCAATACTTAAGTTTATCATAAAAAACTAGATCTAAATATTTCCCATAGGCCAAAATGAAGTGCTATTCAAACAAAGCGTTTCTGTGTAATGCACCAAGAAACCTTTCTCAACGGGGGATTACCCAGCCACGTCTGAGGCTTTTGGAGGGCAAGAATATGGATTAAATAGATAATAATAGTTCTATGGTGGGTCAAAACAATGTTCACAAACGAAGCATTGTTTCTGTAAAATCATCCACGCTGTAAAAGATCTGTGATTTAAATAAACAGCTAGAATAATCAGCTGTTTGCCCACCATTCACCAAACCATGCGGTGAAAATGGAAAAGAAAAAACAGCAATCCTCCCTATAAGAAAGCACGAGCTGAGTTCCTACAAGTCAGTCTGAGCAAACATTTTAAAAAGTGCAAATGGCCGAGGCATTTCACAAGTCTGGCTCTTTTGTAAAACCAATAACCAACAAAACATGCCGAACGATATTTGTGTACGTTTCTACATTTACACAGCGGTACATATGCAAGCAAACAGGAAGCGGAGTAACCAATCAACAAAGGGTGGGCGTGTTGATGCGACGTTATTAGCGGTTCTGTGTAGATTGTTATTGAGGGGATTTTGGTGTCCCGTGAGCTGCTCACAAACAACACGTGACCGGAAATAAACAAATCTGATTGCACGGGCTCGCCAACGAGGGCGTGGGGCCCAGACCGACCCCTCTGTACTAAACTATACAGAAGGGTATCATTCTGGGCTCGCCAAGCTAGCATATCGGCATTGGCCAATAAAAATCCCCACAAATCGGTACGATGCCAAGATGCACTATATTATGTCCCAGCCCAAGTGTTAAACATTCTCCCCTCACGTTTGACCATCCCTCACGGTCAGGAGCAGCTGTGCGTGGGTCTCTCACCTGTACAGTCTTTTTGATTCGATGCGACGGTCCGGGGTATTCTGCGGAGTACAGGTCTGTGAGGAACAGGGAGTTGATGAGCGTGGACTTGCCCAGGCCTGACTCACCTACAGAGAACAAACACACACTTTAAATTCAGACTCAGCCCTCCACAGAAAGGCCACTGGTTCCACTGTGGCTGAGCTGACGGCTCGGTTTTAAAGGAAGTGCTTCTGGACAAAGGCTGTGGTTATGTCCAGATGACTGGCTCTGTGATGGAGGCTCTTCTCCGGCTGCTGTGACCTTTTTGTGTCTGTTTCAGAGGCACAGAGCGAGCCAGCGGTCAATATTTAACCAATCACAGGGAAATACCCATGCACTGGCATTTGTTTAGCAAATGGAAGGTCATCCACACAAACAGAGGGCTGGCACATAGAACAACAGAAGTAATGTAAACAAACAGGGCTTGCATTACATTAGAGGAAAACTGCACTATTCGATAAATCCAATAATATTTCTGCAGTAATTTCAACAGTTTGCGCCATTGAAAACCAATTTGTTTTTCAACGATTCAAAGCAAGACCTGAAACAAAGAAATAAAAAATAAAATAAAAATTAGGAAAATAAACAAAGACCTAACCTTTGCACCTTTTGAAATGACAGTGCAGTTACGTTTGGGGCTGTGTTTGTAACAAATGAGTAAATCTCTGTCAGAAAGAGATTAAATCTGGAAGTGTCCTCTGAATTTTCAAACCCGTTCTGAACCATTCAGTGCTCAAATTGCCTTTATCACGGTCGATTTATCAGCAGCCCAAAAGCAGGTTTCTATGGCACAATTGTGCAGGACATGTCCCGTATAAACCTGCTGCGGTGCCGAGAGAGTGTGACGCAGAGGGCGGCTCGGCGGGACGTGTGGACTCACAGCTGATCACAGCCTGCACAAACAAGTGTCGCACACACTCTCGGCTTTTATGGAACGCCATATTTAGCAACGTGCTTTTAAAAGCTTACATTTTTAATCCTAAATTCATAAATGAAGGTTGATATAATAGTCCAAATTAAGAAAAAACCTAAATATCACCTTTATCACTGAATATTTGATTTATCAGTTAGTAAATCAATAAAATGTCGAGCCCTGAGGCACTTCATTTTCTGTCTGTTTCGGTATTCCTTCCCCGTCAGCTGCAGCTGCACTATGTGCCCAGAGCACATTTCCCCAAGAGAGACAATAACATTGAATTCATTCATTCATAACATTGAGACGTGTATGTGAGTATTATTGACACTTGTTTCCCTGAAAAGCCGCACACAAATGGTGATCCGTTCATAATAAAGACTTCACAAGTGTAACCGATGTTTTAGTATTTCCAAGAGAGTTGGAACTTTGGGAGGCGCGTGTTCTTGTTTATACATTTACACATTTTAATTTATGCACAACTTTAGAAAACGTTCACATTTCACTATCTGTGTTTTCATCGTCGGCCATCTTACCCCATGCAGCAGCCGGCTTTTCTACAACAGTCAATGGTGAGCAAAACGCTGTTAGGAGCTCGTGCTCCGCCACGTTTCAAAGTAATGGGCGATATGACAATAAAAATCAAATGGTAACCTGATCTGCTTTTTTGGCCAAATGTGAGAGTCACTGAGAAGATAATCGGTGCTCCTCTCCCCCCTTATTCAGAACATTTATTTACTCCACCTTCTCATCCTTAACCCCACAACATGCACCAAAGGAATGAGAGTAACTTCATTTCAATTACTTGTGAATGACAATTAATTTTTCTTTTGTCTCGACTTTTCCATCTTTTAAACGATCAGGGACTTTCAGAAGAAGCAGATGGCTTTAGTCAGCTCTACAAACACACATGAATTGCGATCAAATCGAAATATGAGCCACATATCTCCTTTGTGTTTCACCGTGGCAGAAGCGCTACAGGTTCATGGTCTGCTGTCAGATACGGTTCCTCCCACAGGAAACGGCTGTGACCAGGAGAAAACATTCTTCCCCCAAACGCACCGTGATCAGCCGAGACAGATCTTGGCCCAGAGACAACAGCCACATCCAGGCTCCCTCAAAGAATCCGCTGTTTGTGATGCACTGGGCTGCTCAGCGTGAAGCCCGCTCTGAGCTCTGACACAGTCCAAACGCTTTCCAGTAAAGATCCCCTCAATCTACAACACGGCTCAATTTGGGAATCTACCCAATAACACAGAAGTATTTTGTTGATTGCCTTTAAATCTCAGTTAAAGAAGTAAAAATCCCATTTCTTTTACCCAACGGGAATTCAGAATAATTCACATAGAACAACAGCCCAATCAGCTCTGTGGTAACGACTGACCACAGCGTGATTATCTTCAAAGAAAATGCACCGTTAAAATAAATACTTTTGAACATTTGGGATTCATAAAGCTTCGCCTTCTAATTCAAATGTGTTCTCTAACTGAATACCTACCATCGTTCTTTAAAATATTCATATTTATTGTCGTTTTTTTAAAAGCCTATGTGAAATGTGAAAGGAGAACAGGAGAGAATTTGGAAGTTGGCGAGATGGTGGCGCTCCATATTGTACGGGTACCCCTCAGCAGTTATTTCAGACACAAAGGGTGAATGCTATTTTAATAGAGCCACTTAAATGATATTTTGCAGAGGTTAGCGCACATGCCTCACAGCAAAAAGATCCCGTGTTCAGTCCACAATGACGTGATTCAAATGGAAGAAAAGCGGCGCCTTACCCACGACCATCAGGGTGAACTCGAAGCCCCTCTTCACAGACTTCCTGTACACTTGGTTGGGGAGGCTGGCGAAGCCCACATACCCCTCCAGATTCTTCTGCTGCTGGAGAGAAAAATACTCATTTAGCTTAAGAGCAGCGCTGCACAAGATCTCAAAAACAAAGATCATATCGCAATATTAGGTGATATCTGTATAGCAAAAAGCCACAAAACTGTATCACCCAATCACTTGGGCCTCTCATCTGACAGATTGCCCTTTTTTTTTATTGCAAACTTGGCTTAAAACATAATACATGGAAGTTATGTGTAATAGTTCAAATTTTCCTCGTTTAGTTCCATTTTAGTCCAGCTCTCCGCCAAATTAAGAGCACCAGCCAACGCTGCCTGCTGCCTCTTCCACAGCCCCGTCTGAGACACTTTAGGCTCCGTTTGTACGCGCTGTCGTCGTTGGTTACTTCTGCGCTGCTGTCGCGCGGGATTGGTTGTGTGAAAGCACCCCTGAACTTTCCAATTTAAAATTATGACCCGAGTCTCTCTTAAAAACATACAAGTAGGGCTGAACGATTTGGGAAAATAATCTAATTGCGATTTTTTTTCTTCAATATTGCGATTAAATATGTGATTATTGTCGCACCCAACACAAGCGATAAATCAGTCTGTTTCATAATAAACAATAGATTTGAAGTGAAAATTGCCACAATAAAGCCAACAAAATTGTTGCTTGACCTATTCACAATGTTTGAACATGTGGACTGCACTTCTTAAAAACATTTAAGTCTATAAATAAATGAAAAAGATAAATTATATAGATATAAAAAAATAAAAAAAAAGATAAAACTCACTGATCCAGTCAGTAACATCACCCAAACTAAAGTGCAGGAAAAGAAAAAACAAACGTTTTGGGGGCGGAGAGATTGCAGATTTTAGCAGAAATGTATTTAATGACTTTTAATGCTTTTTAATGCCCTGTCCATGTATTGTTCTTATCACCATTAGCATTTAGGCATGACCGCTAACCGCTGCACGGTAGCACAGCGGTTAGCGCTCGTGCTTCACAGCTAAAAGGTCCGGGTTTGATTCCCACCTGGACGGGGCCTTTCTGTGTGGAGTTTGCATGTTCTCCCCGTGTCTGCGTAGGTTTCCTCTGGTTTCCCCTACCACTAAAAACATGTACAATAGGCCCAGGGACTGCAGGTGGAAATTAGCACAAGTGCTATAACCTGGTACAATGCATCTCTCCTTACTGAGGCTAATGTAGATTGTACACTGTCCCTGTTCAAATAAATAAATAAATAAAAATATCACACATCATCAACAATCCAGATGTTTTTCCCCACATGTAGGTGATGTCAAACCCTCATTATAAATCATTAATATATGTACAGACTTTTAGATTTGGCATTAGGTAAGCGTTATCGTATAAAAGACTCCTCTGAGCTAAATGCTAACTCATATTCAGTTCAGTTTCACATCCAGTGGCCCCTAAAACCTCGTCTTATAACGTGATGACGACACAGAAACGTCTGCTACAGAACACGACAGGCTCAGATAACTAACAGCGTTTCTGTGATTTCTCTGTCAGTCAGCTCTACCAGGTTAAATCAAATCAAACTGCAGTACCATATCCATTGATAACACCCACTCTTCAATCCGATCAGAACCAGCGAGGTTATGCGCAGAGGACAGTGAAAATGAAAGCTTGGCTCTGTGAAATACTTACAGCTGTTGATGGGGGCGGTTGGATGGAGCGTCGGAGAGTGGGCAGAGCCGGAGTCGTCAGGGAAACCATGGAAAAAGGACGACACAAGAGAAAATACCATTAGTCAAATACAGAGAGACTGTAGTTTTTAGACCTCTACAAACCGGCATGCGATTTAGGGCTGCATGATACAAGAAAAAAGTGAGATGTAAAAACTATTTTATTGCTACATTTGACTACAATTTGTTTTACATCAAATTGTGTCAAAACAAGACCAACAAAATTACAAAATCAGGGCCAAAACAATACTAAAATGATACAATATTTGTAATATCATGTCTGAACTTCAGCATTTTAGTACAGGGTTTATAAAGGGAGCAGCTAGTGAAATGTAATGCTTTTGAAGCTATTTTAAGTACCGTTTGTTTGAACGCCACAATGTGCAAATGCTAATGCACGCGGACGCGTTTAAAACTCCTTGCTGAATCCAATCTAATTTGAAAAATAGCAATTTGATATTTTCCCCCCCAAGTCGTTCAGCTGCTTCCGTTTACGCGCTCGGGGCGATTCTCTCCACAAGCTCCATATCTGTTTGAACCCATGCGTATTTCACAATCCTCCTATTTCAGTGTCAGGCCGATTCAAAGCATCCGATGGCTCTGATATTGTGCTCGTCTAGTGCGGGTCTATTTCTGCCTTCTGAGCGTAGGACTCTCTCCTGCCCACCAGCTCGCAGCCCACATGTCGTCCGAATGACCCATGATTCGCCAGGAGCTGCGCGCCTCAGTAACTGCAAAAGACCCTCATTGTTGGGCTGGAACATTTACGGGGAAATCGATATATGTTTTTTTACGTTGAGCAAAAAGAGAAAATAGTGAAATATGAACAGCTAAACCAATGAGAATCACATGCATCCGAGAACAAGTTTGCATCCTGAACAAAACATGTTCTGCAATTCAAATGCGTCTTGTATTGGTTTAGCAGTTTATATTTGAAACATAAAACACAAACCTATTTTTCCAAATAACTCAAAGAGCATCTTAAAATAACTACACTTTTAAAAAAGGAAGTGTTACTGATAACACCGAAGCAGTGCAAGTCTAGTTACTAGAAATGTAATGACTAATATGCCAGTAGCTTGTGTCAGTAATGTTATATTCCTTTGTTACTGAAAAAAGTAATATATTTGTAACATTACCCTTAACACTGCACAGCAGACAGTAATTCTCTGAAAATTGTATAAAATGATTGTTTTGATTGTCATTAATATGGCTTCTATGTGTACCTATACGTCAAATTGCAAACGACTGCTTGGCAAACGTCTTGGTAAGCTTAGTTTTTGGCTACGTGTGGAGTAAAGAACTTGAAAAATGACAACGGGCTGCATTCACAGGCCCGGCTGAGGAAGTGGTGAGGTGTGACAGACAAAATAGTCACCATGAGCGGAGTGGAAGTGCAGTGCAATAAACTCGACCACGAGATTGGGAAGCCAAAACACCAACTCGAACGCATTAGATCCAGGTTAATCCAGATTAGACGGCGACAGACTTGTCCTCTTTCCACCCCGCAGTGACAGAAGTGGCAGGTTGCGCGGTGGTGGTGTGCAGACTGCGATATGCAAATCAAGCTCAGATCACACGAATCACAAGTGCACAAACGCCACGGATTTTGACTTCGTCAGCCATTAATACACACATCATTTTAAACAACAGCGGTTAAAATATTGTGTGTTGTTCGCCATTTTACTTTACAAAGAAAAAGAAGAGCCAATAAAGCCTTGCTCGTCCTGATGAGAGCTGCCCACGGGAGTTGGATTACTTTGGTCGTTAATGGTTATTCTGAGGCAGTCTTTGCAGAACAGATGATTGGAATCACAAGGGGGCTGTTCCCATAAAGTGCAGTTTATGGAGAAAGTAAAAATATAACACCAATACGGTCCGAAATGGGCGTTTTAAGAGCTACCTAGGCAGGAAATGACCCTGTGGTGAGGAGCTCCAGTTTGCTGTAAGCAGAGGCTAAATGCTAACGGCTAGCTTCATGTACCGGAGGCGGACGACTGGGCGTTGGTTGCTCAGACAACTGCAGAAGCTAAAGAGCGGTACCGTCATACTTATATAGAAATATTAATCATATCAGTTATTACTCAGCGCGGCGCATAGGTCCTGAATGAAGCTCACCCATAACGTTGACGCTCTGTGCCGTCTCAAACCCGATCATTGACGAGCATAGACTGTGGCCGACATTCCCCTTGTGAGCTCTGCTGTGGAGAGGAGGAGAGTACAAGCACAGCGTGTCGGTCTATCCCATTGGTCTATGCGTGCGTATGATCACACTACGACAAAAGTCTGGCGTAACGCTTACGTGAATTCAAAACTGTGGAATGTTTGAGTCTCTCGCGAGAATATCCTAATTTCTTTAGTTAAAGGTATATCTCGCGATAATTAAATTACAACTATCGTGAATCCATTCATTTTGCAAATAAATAAATAAATGAATAAATAAATAAGAGAATAATGATGATATTGATATCTAGACTATTATATATCATATTAGCTTTAACGTATTGAAATCACTGCTTTGACTGTTTTGGTCGGTGTTCTAAATTATAATATCCAATTATCACGAATAATTTGTAATAGATGGATAATCATTTGGACTTGAGGTAAGTAAGTAAGTTGTGATTATATAACTCAACCGAGTACCCATTTCAGCTTTATCCCAATCTAAAAGTCAGTTTACAGACCAGAACGGCTCATTTGAAAGCGAAGACCTACAAAACTGATTGCAACTTTTCTGTCACGCTGTTACTGCTTTTTTGTCACATTTTTAACCGTTTTTGTCGTTTTTTCAAAGTTTTGTTTGTCGCTCCTTTGTCACTTTTTTGTCGCTTTTTATATTGTGTTATTGTTACTTTTTAGTCATGTTTTTGTCGCTTTTATGGTTGCGTTTTCTTCCTCCTCCTCTCCTCATCCATTTCATCTCTATTTTGCCGCTTTTTTCAAGAAACTTTTAGATTTGGGTAAAGCCAAACTCGAGAAAATGTGCTCGGTTCAGATGGGGGTAAAAAAAAAAGATACCTATAGATACATTTGGCGTCAGAATTATCGGAATGCAGCAGCCGAGCGTCTATTGTAGCCATAGCAACATCAACCTCCCACTAATCTATTTGCTCATTGGCCGAGACTGCGCTTTTGCTCAGTATCGCTTCTCCTGATTTGCTATTTGCCCTCACAGACGGGGGAACGATAAATAAATAATATCAGCAATGGCGTTAAAAGACAACTCACCAACTGTGTAACCAAATGTCTGACGAACTAAACACGGCTACTTGTTTTGGAGCTCTGATGTAGGTAAGAAATTATTCTAAGCTAATAGTATTTCTGTTCATCTTTTCATCGAATGGAGAAGCTATAGTTAACCCAAAATAAACACGGCTAAGCTACGCGTTCACAGGGGTTAGCTGTATAAACATTCATTTTGTTTTCCACACTTTTATGTCAATGTGGTCTTAAAATTCAGAAGAGATTAAAAATAAATAAATAAACAAACGTAGTTATTTGTCTCAATGTACATTATTTTCTATTTACTTAGTCTTGTTGTGCTACTTTTCAGACATTATTAGTATTATTATACTGCAATACTGAGTGTGACAAATTATTCTTAATCTATTATGCCGTGGTCAGAGGTAGTATCGGTATACTCTTACTTACATTTACTCAAGTACATGTCCTCGCATAACTTTTTGAAGCAACTGTACTTTTGCAAGTTGTTTTTAGTACTTTTTCCCTTCTTAATTAAGTAAATGGAGTGTCTGTACTTTTACTTGAGTAAAAAAGATAGTAAGTCGTGCCACTGTGGTCATTTGGTCACATAAAAATATGTATTTTGTGTTTTGTTTAATTCTTCATAATTATTTAATTTCATATGTTTTTATGGTCGTTCACATTAATTCATGTTTTGTTTCTCTCTTTTCTTTTAAACAGTTACTCAGTAGGCAAGGCAAGGCAAGTTTATTTGTAGAGCACAATTCATACACAAGGCAATTCAAAGTGCTTCACAGTTGCATAAAATTACAAGAAAACAGATCAAATCAATCATTAAAACATCCAACATAAACATTTATCAATGACAGTAAAAGGCAAGAGTGCAGATAAAATACTTTCAGTTTTCATATGCTCGGGTAAAAAGAGCTGTTTTCAGCCTGGATTTGAACATTGTCAGAGTTGAGGCCTGTCTCACATCCTCATGAAGACTGTTCCAGATTTTAGCTGCATGAAACTGAAACGCAGCCTCACCGTGTTTAGTCCTGACTCTGGGAACCACCAGGAGACCCCTCCCTGAAGTTCTCAGGGCCCGAGATGGTTCATACGGCTCTAACATGTCAGAGATGTACTTTGGTGCTAAACCATGAAACGACTTGTACACAAGCAGAGCTGTTTTAAATTCTATTCTCTGAGTGACAGGAAGCCAGTGCAGAGACCGGAGCACTGGACTAATATGGTCATATTTCCTGGTTCTTGTCAGGACTCGAGCAGCAGCGTTCTGGATGTTCTGCAGCTGTCTAACAGCTCGTTTAGAAAGGCCAGTGAGCAGGCCGTTACAGTAGTCTAACCTGCTGGAGACAAATGCATGGATGAGTGTCTCCAAGTCTGGTTTTGACACTATTCCTCTGATCTTAGCAATGTTTTTCAGATGGTAAAAAGCTGATGATGTTATTGCTTTAATGTGGCTGTTTAAGTTCAGGTCTGAGTCCATGATTACTCCTAGATTTCTAACCTGATTTTTTGGTTTTAGAGAGAGAGACTCAAGGTGACTGATAACACTTTGTCTTTGTGTCTGTGGGCCAAAAACAATGATCTCAGTTTTATCTGAGTTTAGTTGGAGAAAGTTGTTTTGCATCCACAAACTGATCTGTTCGATGCAGTGACAGAGAGTATCTACAGGCCCCTGTTCACCTGCCGTCAGTGACACGTAGATCTGAGTGTCATCTGCGTAGTTATGGTACGACACATTGTTGCTGTTTATTAGCTGACCCAATGGAAGCATGTACAAGTTGAATAAGAGGGGTCCCAAGATTGACCCCTGGGGGACTCCACAGGTCATGGAAATTTTGTCTGAGACACAGTTGCCAATTTCGACAAAGTACGTCCTATCCTCCAGATAGGACTTGAACCAGTTTAGCGCAATACCAGAGATTCCCACCCAGTTTTCTAACCTGTGAAGTAAGATCCCATGGTCCACTGTGTCAAAGGCAGCGCTCAGGTCCAGCAGAACTAAAACTGAGACCTTACCTGCGTTGGTGTTCATACGGATATCATTTGTCACCTTGATCAGAGCTGTCTCAGTGCTGTGGTGGGGCCTAAAACCTGATTGGAAAGTATCAAACACATTGTTAGATAGGAGAAAGTAAGTGAGCTGTTGATATATTACTTTCTCCAGGACTTTTCCTAAGAATGGTAGGTTTGATATGGGCCGGTAGTTGTTCAGTATCTTGGGATCAAGGCTGCTCTTCTTTAGAAGAGGCTTAATGACCGCGGTTTTCAGAGCCTTTGGAAATGCTCCAGTCTCAAATGAAATGTTGACTAACTGAACAAGTTGTGGTAACAAGCTGGTCAGCTCAGACTTCAGAAATCTAGTGGGTAATTCATCAAGGCAGCATGTGCATGAACTCAGACCGGAGATAACCTCTTCCATTGTTTTGTCAGTAACAGGTGTGAAATGTGTCAGCTCAAGGTGTTTATCTGGTGGCAGGGTTGCTATTTGTGTTGCTGAAATTATGGCATTTTTAATGCCTTGGACTTTGTCATAAAAAAATATTGCAAACTCATTGCACTTAGATGTAGAGATTAGTTCTAAGGGCAGTGAAACTGGAGGGTTAGTTAATCTGTTCACTGTGGAAAACAGAACGCGAGAATTGTTTCTGCAGTTTGCGATGATTTTAGAGAAGTACTTCTCCCTTTCTCCACGCAAAATCTGGTTGAACTCACAAAGCACTTCTTTGTATATCTCAAAATGAACCTGGAGCTTTGACTTGCGCCATTTCCGTTCGGCTTTTCGGCACTCCCTTTTCTGTGCCCTGACCGAATCTTCACTTCTCCAAGGTGCCCTTTGTCTATTGTTAACCATTTTAACCTTGACAGGAGCAATAGTATCCAAAACATTTAAGACGCTTGATGTGTAAGAGTCCAACAGATTATCAACATTAGAACATGGAGGATTTTCAAATCTGATCATTTCCATAAACTGTGTCCTTGTTGTATCATTTATGTGTCTTCTTTGAATAACTCCAGGCCCAACCTCTGGTTTGGGTGTAACAGACAGGTCAAAGAAGACACAAAAATGATCAGACAAAGCAACATCAACAACATTCACATTTGATATATTAACACCTTTTGTAATAACTAGATCTAGAGTGTGGCCTTTGTTGTGAGTCGCTTCACTCACGTGCTGAGTTAAACCAAACATTTCAAGAACAGCTCTGAATTCTCTTGCATGCCTGTCATTGGTCACATCCACATGCACATTAAAATCACCTGAAATAACTAAACAATCAAAATCAGTCAGTATAAATGAAAGTAATTCAATAAAATCTTCAATAAAACAATTCTGTGGTGGTTTGTAAATAGTCATATAAAGTATGGAAGATTGTTTTATCTCCATTTTGAAAGACACATACTCAAATGATTGAAAAACCCCAAATGACAATTTGTGGGTGACTATATTGTCCCTGAATATGGCACAGACACCCCCGCCCCTTTGGTTTTGGCGTGTTTCAGACACAAAATTGAAATTTGATGGACTACACTCAATCAAAACTGCGTTTCCAGTGTTTTTGTCAAGCCATGTTTCAGTTAAAAACATAAAGTCTAGATTATAAGAGGAAATAAAACTATTTATTAACAAGGACTTGTTTTTTAATGATCTGACATTGAGTACAGCATGTTTGAGATTTATCTGTGTTTGAGTGGATGGAATCTTTTTGCAAGGGATATGGATTAGAGTTGTTTGATTGGACGGTCTGACTGTCCCTCTCTTATCTAATCTAAGTTGTTTGACAGTACTAATAGTTTCAGAAGAACACACCCCCTCTGTGGACCTCTGGTTGGTTTTGAGTTTGCTGTGCATGGTAGCAACGCAGAGGCCCCTAATGTCCTAGACAGCAGCAGTGACGCTGCTAGAGATAACAGCTGTGGGCACCGGTGGTGGGGGCCGAGCTGGGGAGACCTTGGGTGAAAAAGACAGAGGTGGGAGAGGGGCAGGATACTTCTTTGGGGATGAAAGCCTTGGCCTTGACATGATTGAAGAGCGGGGAGTCATTTGAGTCCCTTGTTTTATTAAGGTTTCAAAATGGATGGGGAATCCCATAGGTGAGTCTGGGGATGGGAATGATTCAGAAAAATCTGAGGAGGGTGTAGATGCAGCAGTCGGGCTCAAGGCCTGTGGTGGAGCTGATGAAAGTGCTCCTTCGGCTGAATCATTTACTATAGATGCAGGTGGTACCGAAGCTGAGCTTTTCCCCGGAGATGCAGATGCGGATGGTGCTGCTGTGGCTGGATCCTTAACTGTGGCGGAGTCCTTTGCTGTAGGCGCTGATGGCGCTGCTGTGGCTGGATCCTTAACTGTGGCTGAGTCCTTTGCTTTAGGCGCTGATGGCGCTGCTGTGGCTGGATCCTTAACTGTGGCTGAGTCCTTTGCTGTAGGCGCTGATGGCGCTGCTGTGGCTGGATCCTTTTCTGTGGCTGAGTCCGTTCCTGTAGGTGCAGATGATGCAGCTCCGACTGAATCTTTTATTGGGGGTGCAGGCAAGACCTTTGCTGGCGAGCCAGGAGCTCTTCTCATGCTCCTCTCTGCTCTCTCTGGCCGCTCAGGCCTCCACTGGTTTTGCAGAGCATGGAGGAGATTTTCCGTCAGTCGTCTCACTCCACCTCTGCTCAAATGTGGGCCATTTCCTTTAAACAGATCGTCGCGTTTCCAGAAAAGATAAAAGTTCTCTATGAAATACAGTCCTCTTGACTCACAGACATTGGACAGCCATGTGTTCAACTGAAACAGCCGGGAGAATTTGTTTATTCTCCCATCGATGTTTGGGATAGGTCCACTGATGAAAATTTGTATTGCATCTTTATCCAGAGAATCAAGTCTCTCAAAAAGTTTATTAAACTTTTCTTTCAGGACTTCCGACTCTCCGTCTTTTATGTCAACAGCACCAACATGAATAACAAGTTTATTTATCCCAGGGTTATTTGTAATCTCCTTGTTTAGAACATCTATGATGTCAGAAACGGTGGCGCTGGGATAGCTGATCGTAGTGATTCTCTGATTGTTTACATTTGATATGGCTCCGTCTCCAAGCACCAGGATATCTCTGGCCTTGACACTTTGCACAGTTTTTCTCTCCATCTTTGTTTTGACTTCTTGTTCTCTGTTTCTCTCTGACTTTTTCTGTTCGTTATACTCATCCTCTGAGAGAGGTGAAAATCTGTTTGTTAACTTTATTCCAGGTGCATTTTTACCAGCATGTTGTCTTTGCTTTGGCCTAGCACCAAGTTGTCTCTCAAGTTTTGGGAATGTTATGGTATCGTTTAGCTTTAGGTTGCAAGTATCAGTTTTTCTAGTCTTCTTACCGGGTTCCACAGGGAGCGTGTCATTAAGTCCTTTTTCCGTCTCCAAGGCATATATCTTGTCCCGCAGTAGGCAAATTTCTTGTTGATACATCCGACAGCTTTCACAAGGAGATGTTTGCGTTACTCCCTCAGCCATGTTGACAAGATTGTTGTCGTTGGTCCGTCAAATGAGTTGTAAAAAAGGAAAAATTATTAAAAAGCCTTGGTTCACTTAGAAGAAAAGAATAAAATCATATCCAAGACATGTGCCCAAAAAATAGAATGATTAAAAATGATTAAAAAGCAAATAAAGAGGCAAGCAGCGGCAGCAAGCAGAAACACGTCTGCACTCTTGATAAGCAGGAAGCAGGACTTATACTCCTCAAGTAACTTTTTCTCCAAGTACTTTTTACTGTAAATATTGTGGTCATTACTTTTTATCTCTACTTGAGTTTAATTATTTTGGCGACTCTACCCACATCTGTTTCTAAGTATGTGTTTCCCAACCCGGGGTACGGGGAAGAAGAATTCCTAATTCCAAGGATAGACCAGTGATAGCCCGTATGGACTTGTCATGGACAGTCAGTGCAGTAAGGAATGTTACCTCCTCTTACTCTTACTGCAAAAAGTAAGAAATAGGTATATTTGCCCTTGATTTGAGTTGGTAAGTAAAAACAAAATCGCCCAGTGGAACAAGTATTTTAGTTTTAGTATTTAAATTAAAAATTAAAAACACATCTCACTGCACTTAAAATTAGAAAATAAATCTGTATTTACTTGAAATATATTGGAATATACTTATTCCATTGGCAGATTTTCTTAACCCCACAAACAAATTAAGGTCAAATACTTTTACTTTGAGACATATTAAACATAAGATGATCCTGTGCTTATTTACTTTGCTTTGAAACTCCATATTTAACAACAATTCTCTAAATTGTTCTCTGTTCTCTCTGCTAATATGGCTGTTTTTCTGCTGTCCTCACAGATCACTCATGGAAAAAGAAAAGTATGTCTAACAATAATACACCCAAGAACCCCAAACACCGAGAGAAAGTTCCTGTGCGGACGACCAACGACAGCCAGTGAGAATGTTGTCCAACCTGGTCAGAAACAGGTTTTCTGAAATGACATCACACTTAAGCCTATTGTTTTCAGGTCATCTCGGGATCTCAGGAGGCTTCTCTCTCTGCTTGAAAAGAACTCTCACCGACAAGAGGTATGACAGGGTCATAATGACACAATAACAATAAAGAAATGCAAATGAAATGGTCACAATCAGCAAATTGTAATTATTGTGATAATGTTGTGATAATCGGTGTTCATTTCGTCGAATAAAATAATTGTATATAATTTTAGTCAAAATCATATTTTTTAAACTAAAATTATACTAAAGCAAAATGAAAAGTAGTTAATGAGTCCAGGGGTCTGATCTTCTGCCCGGTGCAAGGACAGCGCTGCTCCAAACACGACGGTCATCTTGACTGTGCCACTAGAGGGCGATGCTTATAAGAATAAGAGGCGTGGTTTATTTCATTACTCCCCTATGGCTGCCGCACATTCTTTTTCTCGTTTGCATCGCCCCGCCTCATGTTCTTCCTTTAGTATTATAGGCTTTAATCAGCTCTATCAGGTCAAACTAAAAACTTCATTTATCCCATTGCCGGTCCCGCTGTGGTGCGGGTCGTCTATGGTCCGCTCTCAGCAGAAACGCCAAAACAAACAAAAGCATGTGTTGGTTCACCCCCACTCCCCCACCACCACTGGTTGGAGGAAGAAGGTTAACGTTGTTCTACATAACGTCACTAATGGTCCTGGGCGTTTGTCCAGCCCACTCAATGTGCCAGGTCTGGAGCTGGAAGAGCTCACAGTGCGCCTCTCTTAGGCAGAGAAGGTTACACTATAGTCTGCATTTAGAAACTAACTAAAACTGTGATCTGCAGATATTATAGTCAACTCCTAAAAACTAAATCAAAAGTAAAAGGAGGGACTAAAAAAGTGTGGCACAGTTTGAAAGATTCATCAATGCCAAAGGAACATAAGATGATTGAATACAATAATATACATGTAAAGTTGACACATTTCAGATTTAAGGGACTAACTGGCCATCCCGCCTTTGCTCTGACCGATCCCATCAGGCCTCGGAAGCTAAGCAGGAAGGGCCTGGTCAGTACTTGGATGGGAGACTGTTTGGTAACACCAGGAAGCCTAGCGAATGTAGAGAGTGAGTGAGTGGTTGGTGGTGGTCGGAGGGGCCGATGGTGCAGACTGGTTGCCTCGCTTCCGTCAGTCGACCCCAGGGCAGCTGTGGCTACAGTAGTAGCTTAGTACCACCAAGTATGGAGTGAATGAATAATGCAATGTAAAGCGTCTTTTGAGTGTCCAGAAAAGCACTGTATAAAACCGATGCATTATTAAATATTCCTATAATGAACTTTGACTTCAATAAAATAAATGTTTGACTACATTTTGACACCAAATTACATTATTATCAAAAGACATTTATGTCAAAAAGGACACTTGCTAACAACAAAATACCTTGACTCCATGGGTTCTTATTATGGAATCTGATTTGTATATGGGGGTTTAATCGCAGACCGAGGTCACTCAAAGTGATAGAATACACGTTTGGACGATGTTGTACTGTGTGGATCTAATATTACTGCAGGTAGTAAGTATCCTGAGTGTTTCAGGAGGAGTCGTCCGGCTCTGGGAAACCGCACAGTGCCACGGCAAAACGATCACAGGGACCACATCCCAAGCACGAGCTCGCCATCAACCTGGCGCTGCAGAAGTTCAGGTCAGCGTCCTGTAGCAATTCAAAATATATTTATCCAACTTTTCAAATCATTTGGAACAGTGGGGGACCTATTGTGAGTTAAGCAACGCAGAGCCATCCCAGGATCCATTCCCAGACCTGTTTATATTTGAAAAGATGATGTAAAACTGAGATTGAACAATATAAGGGGGGGAAAAACATGCAGGGTTTCCACCGGACATTTAAAAGATTTCTGTTTTTTTACTGAAAGTATAAAATTGGATTCAAACTGGCATAAAATATACAATTCTTTATGACTCGATTTTACTTACTGCAAAAGTTTGTCAAAAATGCAAAACATGTTGGCTGATATTGTGTACATTAGGAAATGAAATGTGCAGAGATTGTTTGCATTTGTGGCAGTATAAATATAGTTGGGCATAGGCTGGTGACCTGTACAAAGCCTGTGTTGAGTTTCCATCATGCCTCCTTGGTAGTGAGGAGTTTGAAAACCACAGATGCTTCAGCAGCCACCCCCTGCACAGACTGTTCCGGAGTCTCCTGATTTCTCTGGTGAAGAATCGCTTGTGCAGGTTTGTCCCAAATTCCGACATAACTTTCAAATTTACAGTAAAGCAGTGGTTCTCAACTGGTGGGCCGGGACACAAAAGTGGGTCGCAGAAAACCAGAACACAGGAAACGCCTAGAATCGCTACTTCTGTTAACCTTAACCAAGCACATTTCCTCCAGTTCAGCTTTACCCAAATCTAAAAGCCTCTCGACGGGAGCTCACAGCTTCTAGGCCAGTGTACCGCCTCATGTGATGACGCACTTTCCTTGCGTCGTCCTCACTTTTTCATCATATTTTTTGTGATTTTCTGCTTAGTTTTGTCACTTTTTCATAACTTTTTGTCACCTATTTTGTTGCCTTTCCATCTTCTTTTCCATCTCATTTTTGTCGCTATTTTGACCATTTTCCCTAAAAGGTTTTGGATTTGGGTAGTCAAACTGGAGAACATGTGCTCAGTTAAGGTGGAGGTTAAGAGGTTAAAATGACAGTTATTGTGCTGTTTTAACCATAATTCTAAGCTTTTTTTTGGCTTATCCAACCATCATTTTTGAGGAAAAGACATTACACATTACATTTCACCAGTCTGAGTGTGGGTCGCAGCCTGTCATCCCAGGGGCACTGTGGGTCCCGACGCCGTACCCGTCGAGAGCCGCTGCTTTATATTCTATGATCTGGAGCTTCTCCCTGAGACACCGACTCCTCTCCGCAGGGAATGGCTGGACACGGCTGCACCCGAGTCTGTCCTCAAAGTTCTGACCTGCCTCCGAATACTGGTCCGAGACGCCGAGCTCCAGGTAAAAAAAAACAGCCCGAACTCAAAGGACTTATTTTGGAATCTGCGCACATGGACAGGTCAAAAGGGCCCGTATTGTGTTTAGGGCTGGGAACTGTTAGACGATACCAGTGTGGTGTGAAAAAAACGTTACCACCGGTATCGTAAAACGTAAAGTATCAAAAGCAAGAACTGAAAAAACAACTACTTCTCTTTAAATCCATGTTTTGATGCTGTTGGTCCTGGGTCAGCATTAAAGGAATAGACTTGGGGGTTTCAGCCCTATTTATTTTGAATTTTTTGCCCAATGTTTGCTCCATTTTTCTTATTCCCCCTTATTCTGACATTCAGTTTTTGTAGTACACAGTAGCTTGGCTGAGTAATTCAAGTGGTCATATTATTTTGTATCGATTCTGATGATGCTTGATGTAGGATGCACAGTATTTTTTCTTTTATTTCAAGACTAGTTCCATTGCAGATTGTCATTTATGAATTTATTAAACACAGATGGAATTATGTTTTAAAGAAAAATATCCGCCTTTTGCTTTGATCACTGCTTTGCACTTTGGACATTTTCCCCTTGAGCTTCACGATGTCGTCACAGACGTTAAAGGTCCTCACCTCATGAAGCTCCTCCAGAAAAGGCCAAGAATAAATGGGGTTTAAAATAGGAAATAGATTTGGAGTAATTTCACCCCTGTTTGTTTCCTCCATAATCCCATGTGTTCATTCAGAGTTTAAGGTCACACGATGGAAATAGTGTTGAAAATAAAGAAAAGCAAAAACGTTCAAAGCGTTTCCAAACTTTTGACGAGTACAGTAAATACTTCAGCGGAGGAAAGTTTGTCTGGAAGCTAAACGCAAACATCGGATACTAAAATAGAAAATAAATATTCCCTCCTGGAACCGCCACCTTAACGTGGTGGAGGGGTTTGAGCCCGAATGATCCTGGAGCTCTGTTGTCGGGGGCTTGGTGCCCCTGGTAGGGTCTCCCAGGGCAAACAGGTCCTAGGTGACGGGTCAGACAAAGAGCGGTTCAGAAGCCCCTTATGAGAGACCAACAGGCCCGGTTAGAACCATGAGGCCGTCCTTCTGTGGACCCACCACCTGCAGGAGGAGCCATAGGGGCTGGTGCAGCTCCAACAGCTGCCCCCACGACCCGACAACGGACAAGTGGAAGAAGATGGATGGATGTATTTGTCACATTAACCTGAGCTTCAAGACGACATTTCTAAACGCAGCGGTCTCCTCCGCTGAAGTATTCACATCCTACATCCAGTATTTAACAAGCACAAAGTCATCATCTACCAGCAACTCCACCAAGGAATCTTTACAAAATAGGATCGTTCCATTCAGACAGAGATGGGAAAATCCACGTAGCACAAAAACCTTCACAGAAACATGGATGTCCTTTTCAGATCCTGTGTTGCAAAAATGTTCTACATCAGTTAAAACATTTTAGACGCCTCAGTGATTCACATCATGTTATAGTTTTTTCCATATATTTCTGCTTTTCCTTCCAGAAACTTTTCCATCAACATGACGGCATCAGGTCCTTGGCCAGGGTAATTGTTTGTCGGCCGTTTCGCTCACGTAGCTGTTGCTTCATATTGGCGTGACTGTGTTTCAGCTCCTGGAGGGCGTGTCCTCTGGTGGGCAGGCGTTCGCGGGGCAGATGCTGGTCACCATGACGTGTGAGTACGACATGTCTCCTCTGATGACGTGGTCTGTGCCGTGAATGTGCTGCGTGTTGTTCACAGACATGATCCAGAAGATGTCTGCGTGTGACGAGCTGCGGCCGCACATCATGGACACGGGCGTCCCCAGGGTCAGTGTCCCCCAGCTCAGTTCTCCCATTAAAGCTGCTGTGCCCAGTTTCAGCCTTTTTCCTACTTTCTGTCCTGGTTCTGCACCCGTCCCAACAAAAGTATACTTTTGAGTAGAGGTGGGCAATACTGTCTACAAGATAGTATCCAAATGGCTGTTTGGAATATCAGATACCGTTATAAAACATGTTTTACACATATATAGGCCACACCTATTTACTGTATATACAGATCCATAAGGTCACAGCCTACAGGCTAGAGTAACGCCACATTTGAAAGCTAAGACCTATAAAACTCTTCTAAACGGATCTTTTTCCTTGCGTTGTTGCCGCCTTGTCGTAACGTTTTAAAAACATTTTTGTAAATTTGTTGCCACATTTTCATTGCTTTTCTATTGCTCTTTTTCGTTTGCTTTCACGTTTTCATTCTTGTTTTCGTCACTTTTTGACACTATTTTCAAGAAGCTTTCAGATCTGGGTGGTAAAGGCCAAACTGGAGAGAAAATGTATGTGGCTCAGGTGGGGGTTAAGAAGTTAAGAGCTTCAAAGTTAATACATTTGACCATGCTATTCTTTAAATCCGCTTATTCCGCCCTCTGTCTGCGCACACTTACAGGGTGTGGGTAAAATAGGCAAAAATGTGGGACAAAAAAATATAGGGACAAAAATTTGGCAAAAATTGACAAAACATAGGCAAAAAAAATTGGGAAAATTGTTGTGTGACCAGTGGGAGGAGTTTCCTTGTACTAGTAATCCTTTGTTTTAAAGATGACTTCCCCCCCCAAAGAGTACAGAGCTTTGACCTCAAAATCAAATCTGAATACATTATGTGACTGAAGCATTATTGCAATAATACAGTATCGAATTGAATGATTTTCTAGATGCTCCAGTTCTCTGTAAGGAAGTATAAAGTAGGAAACGCCACATGCAGACAGAAAATCAATGTTAGGCGGCGAGGCTAACGTTAATGCGTCTCACATGACAGAGACATGTTCAAGACAAAGGCTCCATGTTATTCAATCTCTCTCCAGGATTTCCTGTCAGGCCAATGGAGCGAGAGTCGAAAGCATCAGCATTTTCCGCAAGTCGGATTGATTGCGCGCACACAAAGGGCCTAGAGACTAGTTGGAGACTCCAGCAGTTATGGCAACGTCGCTAACGAACACTATTTGTTGCATTTTGACGTTTCTGTGACGTCCCCGCAGTGTCTCCGAGACCTGTCTGAGAGCCGACACAAACAGAGGAACAATAATACTGATCATTACAGTGTTGTCTGCAGATGCTGGCCAATCTCCTCTCCTCCTCGGACAGCAGTGTGTTACTGGGAGCTCTGCTGGCCCTCACCTCTCTGGCCCAGTGAGTATGTCCCTCTAGGGGGCGACATTACGTAGGATCACAGTTCTTTAGGTAATGCCTTGTAACTTTAACAGAACACCAGCCCTTTGACTGTGAAAGACGATAACCCTGCCCTAGCCACTAACCTTAAGGATAATCTTAATACATGATTGGATGAGAAATGTACTCAGTGGCAGAACATATCTAGCTCTGTTTCAGTGTGTAAACCAGAAAATGATGAATCGATTTCTAAAATAGTAATTTAAGCCCTACCTAGTAGAACACAGAACCCTCACTGGATTATTATTCCGCATCATGTCCACTGCCCGTCTACGTAATCTCGACTAATTATACTGTGAAATACTTGAGAAAATCCAAGATGAACATGCCGTCGATGGTGACTGTAACCTATAATCTGTATCTCCTGTATCTGTGCAGTCCAGATTATAGAGAGCAGATCGGGGAACTCCAAATTGTGGAGAACCTGCTTGTTATTCTTCAGGAGTATGACCTTCTGTCAAAAAGGTTGGTTTGCTCTTGAGGCTAATGTCTATATTTGTGCTGTCAATTTGTATTTTTTTTTATATTGCGTTTACCAAATGAGCAAATTCTTGTGTTAAAGAAACAGTGGTCCTACGTCTGTCATCATGAATCCTGCTTATTTAGTCAACATCCCTCTCCAGAGCGGGACATGTTTGACCATGCATTAAGAAAGTTCTCAGTTAGTCCATGTCTAAGGTCCTCTCACCTCCACCTGACCCGTTCTGATTGTGTAAATGTTGTATTGTATAGTGCATGATATAAGACCTTTAAGATGAGACGCTGCGGGAGAACAGGAAAGAATACATCAATAGACGTGAAGAAAAAAATGTATTACACGTTTTCTATCATTGAGGTTTTCATATAAAAATAAGGCATTTATGCATAAACGCACCTATATATTTTTTATTGACAAAATAGATAAAGTTTGAATTTATTGTTTTTATTTTGTGACATTAGACAATTGATTTGCTCAGAGGGATTTTGGATCTTAGTTTTGATGAGGAACTCTTTAACTCTGTTGGCCAATGGAACAGCATCATGTGACACACGTGTTTGTATGAACTGTGACATAAGACGTTTAACTCTTTATTTTAATGTAGGAGGAAAAACAGGTCAACATTAAAAGTTCTTTCTTAATGTTATGAATATGGAGCTAAAATGTAATGATTGATACTGGGATGATTCCCTTGATACAGTATTTGGAAAGTATTCTAAATACTCTCAAATTGAAGTGTAACTCTACCAGAATACAGTTACTCAAAATGAGTATTCTAAATAGTTGTATTTACTGTAGTTACTCCCCAAAACTGCGCATGGAAACAGACAACACATCACATTCTAAAGGGAAAGTTTGATCTATTTTTCACTCCAACGTTCAAACTAAGATGTCAAAGAAAACTGGACACAGATCTCACTGCATGAAGAACTTTTTTTTTTACTTAAAAGCCCAAATAATCCATAAAGCAGGGCCTTTAAGCCATAAAAGATCTCTGACCCGGGCACTTGTTGACTGTGTAGGATGTGCGCTGAGCTGCTGCGCCTCCTCTCCTCTGTGCGGGACGTCCGGGAGCAGCTGCGGGCCCTGGGCGGGGTGCCCGCACTCCTCAGCCTGCTCCATGTACACCACCTCAAACTGCTGTGGAGCGTGTGCTGGGTCCTGGTGCAGATATGCGAGGACCCCGAGGCCCGAGCGGAGATCAGGAGCTGGGGGGGCGTACAGCAGCTGCTGCGGCTTCTCGACAGGTCCCCAAAATGATTTCAGCCTAACCAATCACCAATGTCCCGGTCCTTTGACTGTGTCTCTGTAACAGTGACAGGCCGTACGTTTGGGACCACTCCTCCATAGAGACTCTCTCCAGCGCCAACGCAGCGGGGCGCATCGACAGACAGCTCCTGACAGAGGAGCTCAGCCCACAGGAGCAGCAGGACAACATCGCCGCTCTACAGGCCGGTCAGTGCAACCACATGGAACAGGACTGGGATGATATCCCCAGCCTCAGTAAATCATCCAAACCACTCGTTACAGGATCAGTAGAAATGATCTCCTGAATGTGATTCGCTGTGGGCACATTGTCTTTGGTCTCTTCTCCTCCTTTTTTTGTTGCACTTTTTCCACTTAGTTTTTGCCTCGCCTCAGTGGTTTTTGCATTTTTTCTTTTCTCCGTGTTGCTGATTTGGTTTTCTTTTTGCAGTTAAATATTCTTTTTGCCATTTGTGTGTTTGTTTGTTTATTTGTTTTTTAGTGCAGTGCAACCTCGCTATAAATAGCTGGCCGGACTAAATGAATAAAGGAGAGTAGCTGCTTTTGGAGGCGCACTCTCTCCCTCCTCGCTCTCTGCCAACCTGCCCGGAGCACGTTACCATCCCAGCGCCTCCGGTCGTGATGGGCCAAATGAAGCCCCATGAACCAGGGGCTTCACAGCCTACTGTGTCAGCTAGGAGGTCCAAACTGAAGCCTTGCTCTACACTGCTATCTGCTTCTAATTCATATTAATATTTAATTTTCCCTTTTTCCCCCATGGTGCATCGCAGGTTAGCCTTATGTTTTTTGACCGCTGTTTGCCAGGGGTGCCCATTTTCACTTTGCCTTTTGAACTGGCTTTTTGTTTGGATCAGTTTCTAGTTAGATTCTTAGCTGGACCAAAAGAAGAAAGAGCCATCTTGAAAACGAATTTGTTGAACCTTTATTTTTTGTATGTTTTGTTTCTTTTCATAGTGTTTTTTATAGAACACATTGTCTGACCATCCCCTGTTTCTAACGGACTAATGATGAAAGGATTCTGTGCTCATGTCTGTTCCCAGCATGCATTGCAGCTCTGACAGAACTCAGCCTGGACGACTCTTGTGCCCACAGCATAGTCCAGGTGCTCACAGCTCCTCGTCTGCACTGACTGCATGTACTCCTCTGTAGATAACTGCAGGTGCTTCTCTTCGCAGGAAAACGGAGTTTTCATCATCTCCAAGTTCATCCTCCCACCGGCCTCTGCGGCAAAGGCCTTCTTACAGGTTTCAAACTCCGTAGATGTTCTAAAGTTGTATATCTGGCTAAGAAAAAAAAAACATGACTCAACTATTTGTGTTGACAGTGCTACGCGTTCAGGGCCCTGCGCTTTCTGTTCAGCGTGGAGAGGAACAGGCATCTCTTTAAACGGTGTGGATAAACATAAGTGTATGGACAGGCCAGACGCTGCAGGAGAATAAGACCTTTACTATAGATTAAGGCTTATCTCACCGGAGAGACATTGCGGAGACTAAGGAGATCTCAAAGACACATATGGAGCCTAAAGGAAAAGTCTCTGTGTGGTCTTCGCTGAAATCGATCATGTTTTCACCGGTTGGCGTCTTCCACAAAGGAAGTGCAGTACAGTGACTTATTGGGGGGATTCTGTGCGCCATGTTTATGATTATTTGCTTTTAACCAGCACATTACCAAAGCTATTCTTCCTGGGGACCTATTTAAAAACTTCATATAAAATGATCAAATTGACAGAAGTTAAGTCACTTTCATCACAATGTTATTATACAGTAGATAGGTCAGTGGTTCTGGCTTCTGTCTCCTGTACCCTTTGAGTCATTTACTTACACTCCGAGTACCCCACCACGAATATTCTGACAACCTTTACAATGTTTTATTGAAATACAACTCGGTTTCATAATTGGTCATTCCAATTCCGGTAAGGGGTCCCCGTACCCCTGGTTGGGAAACGCTGTACTAGCAACATGATGATGACAACAGATCTTCAGCAGTCGACTAGTTCAAAATCCAGCTCCTAAGGACAACGTAATTACCCTCAATACACCAATCCTGTACTTTATATTGAATTTGTGCCTGCCCCATTACTTCAAAGATATTCTTTATTCTTTATTTTGAGTTAGATTGGTACCAATTTGAGAAATTAGCTTCAGAAGCGGATTACACCCATTTCCCATTGACATAACAGGTTGAAATGGTTTGCCTCTGTCTATGTCACTTCCTGTCATTGTCCAATAAGGAAGTGAAACTATAAACCATAAAAGCAAATCCATTCATCCATCTTCTTCCACTTGTCCGTTGCTGGGTCGTGGGGGCAGCTGTTGGAGCACCAGCGCCTATGGCGCCCCCTGCAGGTGGTGGGTCCACAGAAGGACGGCCTCATGGTTCTAACCGGGCCTGTTGGTCTCTCATAAGGGGCTTCTGAACCGCTCTTTGTCTGACCCGTCACCTAGGACCTGTTTGTCCTGGGAGACCCTACCAGGGGCACGAAGCCCCCGACAACAGAGCCCCCAGGATCATTCGGGCTCAAACCCTCCACCACGTTAAGGTGGCGGTTCCAGGAGGGGATGTTTAGCAAAATCTTAAACATAATTGTGTTGTCGATGTTTTAGCAAAAGTGGTGTCTAATGTGTCCAAAACAAAATGAATCTGATGTTCTCGCCTGCGGCGTCTTGCTTTGAAACGCAGATGTTTGTATTTGTTAAAGAATGAGTGCTTATACAACGTGTTCCTCCCAGGCTCTTTCCCACAGACCTCTTCGAGCTGTTTATTGACGTTGGCCATTATGTTCGGGAGCTCGCGGCCTACAGGACTCTGCAGGATGCAGTCTTGCTCTACTCGGTAAGAGATTGTACACATTCTGAGGCACTTTGATTGCTAACCTAACATTTACATGTAAGCTTAGTACATGAAGATCATTATTTTATTACTTTTAACAATAGATTGACAACAAAAACCTTGAAAGGCTAGTTCCTTTGCATAGATTCTGGATTAAAGCTTCTGCTTTTCAAGCAGAAGCTGCAGATTTATTACAACTCTCTGGAAATCTCCATCTCCTGTTGTCCTTTTACTGGAGAAGAATATCATAAGCTAAACAACATCAGTAAATGTATAAAATGCATTACTCTTCCGAACGAAAAAGGTTTGGTTGGTGATTGAGTTCTGTCCTGTAATCCGGGCCGTGTGTGTCCTGCAGGAGGAGGAGCTGCAGGCTTTGAGGGACAGTATTGTGTCTGTGGACCAGACCCGGCCTCCGCTCAGAGTCATCAGTGAATACTCCGTCCTGGACCATCTGGGCACCGGGGCCTTCGGAACCGTCTTCAAGGTCAAGCCCCTCTTTACTGTGTCTGTAAATACTTATTCCCCCCGCACAATACCACCTAAAAAACATTAGGCCTTTCAGATCTAAACCGGCTCTAAAATACAATGAACTTAAAAAAAATTATATATATATATATATATATATATATATATATGTATGTATGTATGTATGTATGTATGTATGTATGTATTTAGCAGACAGGACAGACATAAAAGTAAAAGGACAACAGGAGATGGAGGCGGCACGGTAGCGCAGCGGTTAGCGCTCGTGCTTCACAGCTAGAAGGTCCGGGTTCGATTCCCACCTGGACGGGGCCTTTCTGTGTGGATTTTGCATGTTCTCCCCGTGTCTGCGTAGGTTTCCTCCGGGTACTCCGGTTTCCCTTACCACTAAAAACATGTACAATAGGCCAAGGGACTGCAGGTGGAAATTAGCACAAGTGCTATAACCTGGTACAATGCATCTCTCCTTTCTGAGGCTAATGTATATTGTACACCACATATGTCAGAGTCAAGGCCCGCGGGCCACATCCGGCCCGCGAGAAGGTTTTTTACGGCCCCTGGGATGATCTTGATTTATTATTAGAACCGGCCCGCAGACCGCAGCAAGCCGGCAGCCCGCAGATCTTTTACACGCACCAATACTACATTTCCCACAATGCAACGGTGACGCACCGAGCAGTAGGCTGCTTCATTTCAATATTTATTGGCACAGCAGTCGTCAGCATCACAGTAAAATTAACTTTCAGATACCCATCAAAAATGGCAAAACGGAAGGTGGACACTGAGAACCGGGGGTTTCAAACAAGGTGGGAGTCGGAGTATATGTTCACGGAGGTAGCTGGAAAACCTGTGTGTCTTCTGTGTGGAGAAAGTGTGGCGGTACTGAAAGAGTATAATCTGAGACGACATTATGAAACGAAACACGCGGACAAAAACAAGAATATGGACATGGAACAAAGGCTACAAAAGGCAGAGGAATTAAAACGAGGCCTCTTTATCTGATCATATTGGAATATATTTGTTATTATGCTGCGTTTACACATAAGCACGATGCGTTACGAATGTCATTTTTCCGTCATTCGTGACGTTCGTGACGTGACTTAACGCATCTCAATGGGATTCTTAACAGAACGCATCAGTTCGTGTCACAAAGTCGGCCAATCCGCGATCCAAGTCACGGACAGCACCTGGCGCTGCCGCTCCGCGGGGTGCTGAAAGTGTTCCTCCGACCTTTCTTCCGCCTGGGTCGTACCTGATGTTCGGGAGTTGGAGCCAGAAGAGCCCAAAGACTCAGGGGAGAGCACGGCCTCTGCTCCGCCTCCAACCCGGTGGAAGAAGATCACTCCACTTTCGCCCAATTCTTGACAGATTTCGGACAGAACGCGAATATTCCCAGTGACCCGTAACAGCGCGTGGCAGCGCGCAACACCACGCAGCAGCGCGCAACACCACGCAGCAGCGCGGGACGCATATTCGTGACCGTGCGTAATAATTCGTGCCATTAATCGTAACGCGTAGTAACAGGTCGCAACAGTTAGTGGCGGCGCGTGAAACCTCGACCCCGAATCATCAAATTCGTGATCCTTGGCCACGAATGTGCATTTGTGGTATTCGTAACGCATCGTGCTTATGTGTAAACGCAGCATTAGGTTTTCAGTAGGTTCAATTAGGTTCACTAGACTATATGCGTCATTTAAAAAATTTTCAATGAACATTCGAACAGTCCGGCCCTCGGCTTGTAGCTAAATTTTTTATTTGGCCCTCCGTCCATTTGACTTTGACACCCCTGTTGTACACTGTCCCTGTTCAAATAAATAAATAAATAAAAACAATACAACAAACTGAATACTGAACGGTCTGGCCCCGCCACCTGTTAATGAATACATTCAAAGAGGAATAACGAGACTAGCACTGAATCCACAGTGAGGGCGGATCATCAGGTGCATTCTGGGAAGTCCACGTTTGCTCTGAATATGCTCATCTAGTCATACACTTGACCAATGACAAGTACCATCTACGCCTCATTTAAGAAAGGCTTCTCAGTCAGCAAACTCCTGACCACTAGGGGGGGTATCATTAAACAATACCAGTATGGAAAAAAAGTTTAGATACCGTACTACTGGCATCAGAAAAGTAAAAATATCGACAGCAGGCACACACACACACACACACACACACAACCACACACACACACACACACACACACACACAAATAAATAAATAAATAAATCTTTACTAGAGACCATGTTTTTTTCTGTTCATTCAGAGACAGCACTGAAGGAAGTGGCTTGTTTCACATGATACACATTTAAATAAGTAGCCTTTTATAGAGTAAATTAACATAATTGTTCTGTTTTATGTATCGTTCACGTACTTATGTTATTATAAACCAGGTATCGTTAAAGTGTCGGTATCAAAGTATCCAGCCCGTGTGACCTTCACTGTAGCACTTTAAGGGTAGATGTGGATGTGTGTGTACTTGTGTGCACTGTAATGTACAGTAGTATGTTTCTGCTCATGTCGTACATGTATTGTACTCATATGCATGTTCTGGGATCAGTGTATGTTTGACTCCATGGGGCTTTGGATGGAATTTAGGCTTTAGCATATTTACAGCACCAGTTGTCTGTTCTTTAATAGGCAAGGCAGGTTTATTTGTATGGCACATTTCATGTACATGACAACTCAATGTGCCTCACAGCAACACCAGACACACACAAAAAAACATTTAAAAACACCATAAAAGCATTATTAATATGCACTATTCGCATTCAAATAATGAAATGAGATCAAATGAAATGCATTCAATGAGTTCGGCTCAGAGCATCTGTTCAGGAGGCGACTGATGTGTAGAGAAAGCAAAACCTAAAGCGGTCGCTTTTAAATGGAATAGTTCTAACGCTATTAAAGCTATTATAGCTCTAAAGCGTCTTCCTGAATTCTGAAAACGAAAATGTTCTGGGTCACTTGTCCTTGCCTGCCTAAGTGTAGTGTCCTCACAATGATTTGCAGGAATGTTATGACCCTACTATCAATTATTCTTGCTATTGCTAATTATTATGATTAAGTAGTGACCATGTCTCTTTAAAAGCTCTGGTGTGTTGTTTATTCATGAGTTTCAGTCTTGAGACATTTTCCTGTAACCTTAGAAGAAGGCTTTTTGACATGTCTGTGGTAAGAGGTTTATTTTGTCTGGCGTCAGGTGAGGAAGCAGAGCAGCCAGACGCTGTTGGCTCTGAAGGAGGTGAACCTCCACAACCCGGCCTTCGGCAAAGACAAGAAGTCCAGAGACAGCAATGTAGAGAAGATCGTGTCTGAGCTGTCCATCGTCCGAGAACAGGCAATCACTGCATCCACACACTCTTCATTTTACTGACGGACAGGACAAAACATTGTGTCTTCTTACTCTCTGTAGATGGCCCATCCGAATATTGTCAAGTATTACAAGACGTTTTTAGAAGGTACTTGTACATCTGTGGTTGTCAAAGACGTTATTTTAGAGCGTCCCATAACTGTCCTGTGCTGTGTTTGAGGAGAGAAGCTCTACATCGTGATGGAGCTGATCGAGGGCGTTCCTCTGGCCGAGCACCTGAGCTCTCTGAAGGAGAAGAACCAGCGCTTCACTGAGGAGCGAGTATGGAACATCTTCGTCCAGGTCTGCTCCACAAGCTGCTCCACTCCAGTTTATGTTTATCTGGATAAACTGTTACTGTAGGGCAGGGCTGGACTGGCAGGAAAAAAATCGGCCCAGGACTTTTGAAACAAGACCAGCCCTCTAAAAAAAATCTGTCATATTCATTGCAATAGTCGAGGCCAGTATCAATACAATAGCCCCTTGAACTAAAACAGTATAAGAGTGAAGATAGAAGTCCCAAAAAGGCTAAAACATTGTAAATCCTTTCAATGGAAACCAGAAGCTTTTCCAAACTGCCCTGACGAGGAGGGGCAGGAGCGAGTCACCTGACAACTCCCAACATGCACTTATTGGAATATTTTTGTCTAAAATGTATAGAAATTGAGGTCTGGGGTTCGGTGGGTCCTGGAGGGTGTTACAATAAACCTTTTTCATTTATAGCTATTGCAAATATGAAGTGAGGAGCATGAGTAATGTTAAAACCAAGGCCCATTGCTCATTATACAGCAATAAGATTATCTGGAAACCATCGCTCAAGACCGGTATAAAAAGGCGCCGGAGAGGCCTAGTGGATGAGTTGTGCAATTACATCCAAATAATGGTCTGAACGGCAATAGATATTTCAAATCCTATTGTGGGCTGGTATGGTGCAATATGGGCCTGTTCACTCAACGGGCCCAAAATCCCGGTGCTTTCAATGGCCAGTCCAGCCCTGCTTTAGGGACAGATAAGCACCTCCTCTTTGTATTAGCGCTCGCCTTTGTGGTTTTGGGAGAATCCCAGTTCCTCTGAGGTTGTGTCTAGATTCTCTAGTAAACATTGAGGAAGCCTTTGTACAACACAACTGCTGCGTTTAGGGCAACAAGATCATGCAATTTTAAGGTATTCAATTGAATAAAAAGTGGATTTGTAGGAGCAATGTATTCTGCACGGCTGACCACTCGGATTTTGTAACAAGAAAATAGGTGTGTGTTAGTTTTATAAGTATTCCACCATATGTCCAACACAATAATTCAGGTGTGGAAGGATGGGGCAATCTATAGAGTGTATTTTGATTCACATTCTGTGTTTGCAAATGTTCTTCACACACATAGTTTGATTTATGTGTGTGTTGCACCACTAGGGGGCAGCCCAAGACAAGCTTTGGATTGGTACCAAATGTATACATGAGGTTTTATTCCGTTCATGCCTTTGATTCCTGATACAGTGCCATGGAAGTATATACCACTTCCAGATTTCATGCATGTTTACATTCACCAGAATTAAATGATTCTCATCATCAAGTCAAATGTTCAAACACACACATTTCCAGTCAATAGAAACTGCAGAAAAATCCAAACCCATCAGGCCCTGTGTGCAATAATAACTAGAGTCAAGCGTTTGCAATATCTGGTGATGAGTTTGTCACATCGCTAAGGAGGAATTTTAGCCCACTCTTCTTTGCAGAGTTAGTTTCACTTCGCCATATTGGATATTTTTTCTGCCCTTTTAAGGTCACACCTCATCATTTAAGTCCGGACTTTGACCTGGTCATTTTAATTTAGTTCTTTTTGAGCTATTCAGAAGTGGATTTGTTTGTACCTTTGGGATCCTTGTCCTGCCGCGTGGCCAAAGAGCGCTTGAGCTCCAGCAGTTCCTGGTAGACAGCAGAATTCATGATCCCATCAATGGCTGCAGGTTGTGCAGGTCCTGAAGCAGCAAAGCAGCCCCAGACACCATCACACTGCCACCTCCATGTTTGTCTTTTGGCAGAGCGGGTTAATCACATAATCACAGAGAGAGGGGCATTTACTTTTTCACACAGGGCCTGATGGGTTTGGATTTGTATTAATAGATGTGATAATCATTTGCAATTACCCAGCCAATCAACTGCATTTTGTATTCACTGGGAATGTGTTTGTGTGATATAAAAATTGACTTGATAAGAATAATTGAATTGTGATAAATGCAAACAAATGTATGAAATCTGTAAGGGGGCATATACTTTTTCACAGCACTGTAAATACATGTTCTTTTTCTAACTTCGTTCGGTGTTTCACTATGGGAATCGCCTCGGGCGTGACCATCCACGGAAGCTCCAATGGCACCACGTCTGTCCATGACAGACAGGTTGACTGTACCTTGGGCTACGCCCCCTCTTCTAGGTACAGCCAGCCTCCTCCTTCAGTAAACATTCTCGCTTTCTTCCCGCGTGGAAGCCACATCTTTATAGCTCCCTCAGCGCTTTTCTTGCCAAGCAAGCTAGCTTCTGTTTAACAGTTCATAGACGAGCCGTAAAGGACATCGTTGACGAGCGCAGTTGTCGGCTTTGGCTCGGATACGCTGAGTAAGTTCTCACGGACTTGATACTGCTATTACACGGTTATTCGTGCAGCGACCGCGTAGAGGCGAGCTGTATTATAGGCTGCTTGTATTAGTTTACTACGCACCGTTAACCGTATAGCTTATAATAAGCCAGGTTGGTTAGCATTTATTTGTCGACTGACTTAGCTCTTCCATTCTGCTACCGTCAAGGCAGCTTTTTGCGGGTGACATTTACCTGTTGCCCGCCCTTTTGATCGGTTGACATTAATTTGTTGACTGATTCAATACTGCGGTGTTCTGCTAACGCGTTACGGCGAGCAGGCTCCCCGGACCCGGTTACGGTTTTCAACCCGTGTCTCGGCTTCTCCAGTCGTGTTTGCTTCGCGGCACGACTAGCACTGCCCTTATTTCTGGTCTTTTTTCCCGGTCTTAGGCATTATGTCCTCGGCTCCTACCCCCGCCAAAGGGTCGGACCCGAAGCCAAAGGAGGTTTCATCCCGCCCTTGCCCCGCGTCGTGCGGGGCTACTATTTCAGGGAGGGACCCTCACCCGATGTGCATCGCTTGTATGGGCGCTAAACACGCTCAGACAGCGCTGGCGGACCGTGACTTTTGCCATCACTGCACATCAATGCCGGAGAAAATATTAGAAAGGAGACTCAGAGTAGCGGTGGCTAATTCTCAGGACCCGTGCCTGACACAGGCCGCCGCTAAGCCCACAGCCGATACCCACCAGCGAGCTGCCACTACCTGGGGCAGTGCGCTGGATGTATCAGACGAAATGCCGCCACTGTTCGAGGACCTCCTCGACATGGATGCAGGCAGTGAGGACGCAGAGTGCGATGCTGCCTCTGACCTCCTCGAGGCTGTGGATATGGAGGATGTGGAGGAGGACTCCACATTTCCACTGGTCCAGTCCAGACCCCCGAGTGCGTCAGAAACAACGTCCCCTCTGGACAGCAATTTGTACGACGTGTGCAAACGCGCTGCAACCAGGCTCAACATACCCTGGCCCGCGGCTGTAGACGCAGAGGGAGGGGTAAGGGACCTCTATGATGGCAAACGGCTCCCACCGGTCCAAGCACCCTTCCTGCTGTATCTGCATGCATGAAGGAGATGAGCCGGTTTTGGTCCAGCCCACTTAAGAGCAGGCTCCCAGTCCAGGGCTACTCTAAGCTGGAAGTACATGGGATGAAGGAGCTGGGGTTGGCCGAACCCCCAGCGGTGGAGCCTTCATTGGCATATCACCTACATCCCAATCGCCGTGCGGTCTCAGCCTCAACTAACATCTCCCTGCCCAACAAGATGGAGAGGGTCACATCCTCCATCTTCCAGCGGACGTACAAATACGCCGCTCAGTCGGTGTGCGTACTGAATACAGTGTCTCTGCTGTCCGCTTACCAGGGGGAATTACTTGAGGAAATGGGCCAACAGTTGGACTCGGGGGCACCCAACCCGGTCCTCTGGGATGAAATCTGTGTGGTGAATGACTTCCTTTTGCGCTCAACTCGAGGGGCAGTCCAGGGCTGCGGCCACGTGATGGGACTGGCTGTGGCGGGTGAGCGAGGTCTATGGCTAAACCACTCAGGACTGACCGACACACAGAAGGCTGACGTCATGGACGCAACCTATGACCCCACCAAGGGTCTGTTTGGGCCAGCACTGGACAAAATGAAGGAGACAAGCACCCTCCGTAAGCAGGAGGGCGAAGCCTTCAACCTGTGCCTGCCCCGCAAGCAGCCTTCTCGTCCTGCACAAACTCAGCAACCAGGTGTCACTGCAGCGGCCGGTGCCAAGGGCTACAGAGCTGGCCCCAAGCAACAAAAACCGGCTGGACAGCAGAACGAACAGCAGCGGTCAGGAAATCCCAAACCATGGGGCAAGCACTCTTTTGCAGCGGCAGCGGCTAAAAACCGCTCCTCACACCCCGGGGAGGGCAAAAAGAAGCGCACGACCTAACAGTTTTGTCTTCTCTCGGCGCCCCCCCATGCAAAATACGGAGAGTGTCCTTGGACCCCAGCCCCAGTTCAGAGGCTCTGCACAGTTTGCCAGACGTCCTCTCCTGTCCACTCACCCCGCATATATTGCAGGAGGTGAGTCAGGGGCAATGTTTAAATCACAAAACACATTTTTCAAAAATAAAACTTGCACACTCGCATCCAGGCCATGGGCTAAGGGCGAGTTTGGTTCAAAAAATAAAAATTCAATTAAATTTGAAAACTCTCCGGCTTACGCCGCAAGAGGGAGCTCACGCTCCTTCTTTGGCAGACGTCGAGACTCCTGTAAAGGGAGTGAAGTCACCGAGCATTTTCATGGGGCCGCTCACTGCCCAGCTGGAGCAGTGGCGCGCAGTTCATCCATGGATTCTCTCCACTATACGTCGAGGATACAGGCTTCAGTTTGCAATGAAACCGCCCACTTTCAACGGGGTGCTGCCTTCAGTGGCGAAAGGAGATGCAGCTCATGTCCTAGCGGACGAGATCACATCTCTATTGAGCAAACAAGCAATACGAGCTGTTCCACACAGCGAGTGTCAACAGGGGTTTTACTCCCGCTATTTCCTCGTCCCGAAGAAGGGGTCCTCAGCCTTACGTCCCATTCTCGATCTCCGTGTATTAAACATACACTTACGGAGATTTACGTTCAGAATGCTCACACACAAGGTTCTCTGCCGCTCGATACGCAGAGAGGATTGGTTTACCACAATCGATCTGTCGGATGCGTATTTTCACATCCCAATACACCCCGCGCACAGGAAGTACCTGCGGTTTGCGCACGGAGGGACAGCTTACGAATATCAAGTAATTCCGTTCGGGCTGTCATTGGCTCCGAGAGTGTTCAGCAAATGTGTGGAGTCCGCACTGGCTCCTCTTCGGAGCAGCGGGATCAGAATTTTTTCGTACATAGACGATTATATGATCTCCTGCGATTCCCGCGAGCGCGCACTCACGGACACGCGCACGGTCGTCTGTCATCTCACTGCTCTGGGGTTCAGAATAAACCGCACCAAGAGTCGGTTAGAACCCGCGCAGAATACAGAGTATCTGGGTTTGAGCATAAACTCCCTCTCATTCAGAGTGACTCTTACGGCTCAGAGACTAAGCTCTCTCAGCCAGTGTCTCTCACTGTTTCGCCAGGGCGCACGGGTCTCGTTCAGGACATGCCTCCGCCTAGCTGGTCTCATGGCGTCAGTAATATCTGTCGTTCATTTGGGCCTCTTAATGATGAGAGACTTTCAGCGTTGGGTCGCAGCGTTACGTCTGTGCCCCCGCCGACACCTATATCGCAGGGTGAAAGTGGACGAGCGCTGCGTCATGGCGCTTCGCCCGTGGCGGGACACGCACGCTCTGACTGCGGGGGTCCCGCTGGGCACGGTGTCCGCAAGAGTTACCCTGACAACGGACGCCTCCCTGTCAGGATGGGGAGCCACCCTGTCCGGCAGGACGGTGAACGGGACATGGGGCCCGCATATGGCTCTGTTACACATCAACATGTTGGAGCTTTGGGCTGTTTTCCTTGCTCTGAAACACTTCCTACAGTATATTCGGGGCCAGCATGTCCTTGTAAAAACGGACAATGCAACGGTTGTCGCGTACATCAACCGCCAGGGCGGAACACGCTCTCTGCAGCTACACAGGCTGGCACAGAAATTGATTCTGTGGAGCAGCACCAGGCTGCTGTCTCTCCGGGCAACGCACCTGCCAGGTGCCCTGAACAGAGGGGCGGACTTGCTGTCGCGGGGAAATCCCCTGTACGGCGAGTGGGTTCTCCACCCTCAAGTGGTGGAGCAGCTCTGGCAGATGTACGGCCAGGCCGCCGTAGATCTATTCGCCTCGCAGGAAAACGCAAAGTGTCCGCTGTTTTTCTCCCTGACGGACGTGGACGCGCCCCTGGGGATGGACGCTCTAGCCCACCCATGGCCGGACGTTCTGCTCTATGCTTTTCCACCGATCAGTTTAATCTCACCCACCCTGGCTCGGGTGAGGGAGCAGGGGTTTTCACTCATCTTAATTGCCCCGCGGTGGACGTCCAAACCCTGGATGGCGGAAATAATGCAGCTCCTTCGGGGACAGCCTTGGCCCCTTCCTGTGAGGAGGGACCTCCTATCTCAGGCGGGCGGAGAGATTTACCATCCTCACCCAGACCGAGTAGCTCTCTGGGCTTGGCCCGTGAAAGGTGGAACTTAAATGGTGCCGGTCTCCCTGCACATGTTATTGATACTATTCAGTGTGCCAGGGCCACTTCCACTCGGTCTTTGTATGACTGTAAGTGGCGCATATTTGAGGAGTGGTGTGCGGCTAGGCAGACCATTCCTTTTCAATGCTCTGTGGCTGACGTCTTGTGTTTTTTGCAAGAGTTAGTCGAGAAGCGTAGAGCGTTTTCGACTGTCAAGGTCTATTTGGCCGCAATTTCGGCCTGTCATGTTGGCTTTGGGGACAAATCAGTCGGTCAACACCCTCTGATATGTCGTTTTATGAAAGGAGCACGCCGCAAACTTCCAGTGGTTAAACCCCTGATACCCCTTTGGGATCTGGTGGTTGTGCTAGATGCACTTTGCCAGCACCCTTTTGAGCCCTTGGAGGCTGTTGACTTGAAGTATGTTGCTTTCAAGACGGTGTTGCTTCTGGCTTTGACCTCAGCAAAGCGTGTGAGCGAACTGCAGGCCTTATCTATTAGTCCTGCATGTCTACAGTTTGCCCCTGGGCTTTCTAGAGTCCGCTTGCGTCCTAACCCGGCCTTTGTACCGAAGGTATTGGACTCTGCTTTTAGCTGCTCCACAGTCGAGCTTGAAGCTTTTCATCCTCCGCCTTTTTCCTCTGCAGAGGAGCGGCGGCTTAATACTTTGTGCCCGGTTCGTGCACTACATGTGTATGTGGCCAGGACAGCTGGTTTCCGCAAGGCTAACCAGTTGTTTGTGTCCTGGGCCATTCCCCATAAAGGGAAGCCTGTGTCCAGTCAGAGACTTTCTCACTGGATTGTTGAAGCCATTTCATTGGCTTATACCTGCAGAGGCCTACAACCTCCACATGGGTTGAGGGCTCACTCCACTAGGGGTGTGGCTACCTCTTGGGCCCTGCTCAGAGGTATCTCTGTTCAAGATATATGCGCCGCAGCAAGCTGGGCGTCACCACACACTTTTGTGCGGTTTTACAGACTGGACGTCTCTGGTCCCTCCTTGGCCCAGGCAGTCTTGCAGCCAAGGGTTGCTGGCTCCCTTTAAGGTCACCGTTTGTCACAATTGTGTCCTGCTGCTTCGGGAGCTTTATTTGCAATCCGGGAGTAGGCCATATTTCCCATAGTGAAACACCGAACGAAGTTAGAAAAAGAACTTAAGGTTACTCACGTAACCCCGGTTCTTTGATAACAGAGTGAGGTGTTTCACCTTCATTGCCCTCCTTGCAAGGCGGTCAGAAATCGCTTTAGAATGTTTACTGAAGGAGGAGGCTGGCTGTACCTAGAAGAGGGGGCGTAGCCCAAGGTACAGTCAACCTGTCTGTCATGGACAGACGTGGTGCCATTGGAGCTTCCGTGGATGGTCACGCCCGAGGCGATTCCCATAGTGAAACACCTCACTCTGTTATCAAAGAACCGGAAAAGTTTTTTTGTTATTGTAAAGTGAAAGCTGTTTAGTAAATGTTACATTAAAAGCTGCTCCCCCTGGTCAGGCCAGTGGTAACCCCCCCTGTAGTGCTCACGGCGTGTTGTGGTTTTGTCAGATGTGCCTGGCTCTGCGGTACCTGCACAGGGACAAGCGCATCGTGCACCGAGACCTGTCTCCGAACAACATCATGCTGGGAGAGCGGGACAAGGTCACCATCAGTGAGTGGCCACGTCTGTCACTGAACCTCACACCACAGCACAGATATAAACACCAGTGTTCCTCCTCCCCAGCGGACTTTGGCCTGGCTAAGCAGAAGCAGGAGAACAGCAAACTCACCTCCGTCGTGGGCACTATCCTGTACTCCTGGTGAGCTGACGCCAATCTGCTTCAAGTTCCTGACAAGAATGCAGTGTTTGGAGATTTCCCCCAATCTTTAATGCAAAATGGTGTTTTTTTTATTAGAATTTTTTTTTGATACGTGGATAATATCTCAGAATCAGAATAGTAGTCGTAGTAGTAGAGGTTTAGGCTGAAGTCGAGACTTATAATGACTTACTCCATTTACAACTGTGACATTACGACCAAAGATGGCACAAGTACAGTTACTCTACCAACGATGGTAACACGTATACACGTATACTACAGTCATGTAGATTGATGAGAAAATAAATACATTTAATCAATTTTGGAATGAGACTGTAACATGACAAAATATGGGAAAAGTGTAAGCGTGTGAATACTTTCTGGATGCAGTGTACTGTACATATTTTTAGTGGTAGGGGAAACCCGAGTACCTGCAGGAGGGGGAGGGAGGTATGGGTGTCGTCTGAAAACTTGATCAGTTTAGCGGACTGGTGACTGGAGGTGCAGCAGTTTGTGTAAAGGGAGAAGAGCCAGGGGGAAAGTACACAGCCCTGAGGAGTTCCAGTGTTTGTAGTCCGAGTGTCCGAGACGATCTTCCCCAGCCGCAGGGGCTGTCTCCGGTCCGTCAGGAAGTCAGTGATCCACCTGCAGAGGGGGTCGGGCACGCTGAGCTGGTAGAGCTTGTCTCGTAGCAGTCCATAGTCCTAGTGGTGAGAGTATTCAAAAGCATGTGCCTTATATTGGTCAATTTCAGGACTCTGGTTTGATGTTTTTGTTGACGACTAAGACCGTTTTCACTTATGTTGGAGCCCCTTGTGGATCGAGCCGAGTCCGCCTTAGTTTCAACTGGATTTACTCAGTCCATGTTCACACGCGCCCGCACCAAACGCCGCACCATCAGCCACGTCTTACCATCAGCTGTTCAAATGACTCAATTCCATGACAACGAGCATCGACCTGTCATTACAGCGTGATATATGTGATTACAGGGTGATATACGTGAAGCGAGGAGAAATGCACTTTAATCGGCTCATGGAGAGGAAAGTTTCACTGCAGCAGGAAGGAAAAGACGGGAAAGAGAGGCAATCCAAACGTCCTCATGCAGCGTGTATTCATTCTTTATTCGCGCAAAAAAGAGGCGTCAAAGCGAGAGTTGTTCGGCCTGAGGTCGGCCGCCTTCACACGGCGCCTGCTCCGACACAGGCCGTTCCGAGACCACCCGTTTCAGCCGCACTCGGAGCAGCTGTTCAGACCGGCGTAAAGTGCAGCGGTTGGATTCACACTGACCCAAAAGTGCCGCTCTCGGGCTGAAAGTCCCTTTGGGTCGACCTTACTGGAGCCTGTGTGAAAACAGCCTTAAACATCCTGTGGTTGCAGTCCTGTAGCTGCTGTGTGTTGTTGTGTTTCAGTCCAGAGGTGGTGAAGAACGAGCCGTATGGGGAGAAGGCTGATGTCTGGGCTCTGGGCTGCGTGCTCTACCAGATGGTGACTCTGCGGCCGCCGTTTTACAGCTCCAACATGCTCTCTCTGGCCAACAAGGTCATGTCTCATTAAGTGGACAAAATGAAAAGGAGATCCGCACAACTGTATAAGATCACCAATGTTTACTGCTCACACCGGCAGAGTGACGTGTCGGGGTCTTAGCCCTTCATCCGACTTAAAAAAACAGCTGTTATATACATGGGCTGATTGTGTCATGTGTTCAGAGAGGTCACATGACCCGACATGACCATAAGGCGGATCTTTAGAATATTCTACATATTTACATTGTTCAACACATAATGGGACAAAAATAGAGGTGTGCACAGGCACAACTGAAAAGACGGTGGACCAGTGCAACCACACTAGTTCAACGTGCAACGTTTCGGGGGAATGAGCAATAAAAACTGGTGAGCATATACAGTTGTGTGGATCTCTTTTCCATTTTTTCCACTGTATTGTTTTTTTGGATCCTGCACAACCCCTCCAGAACCCATGTCTCATTAAGGACACCTCTCCTTTTTTCCTCAACAACAGTTTAATTTAATGCAGCAAAGACTATCAAAATAGTCATCAGAAGAATTATGATAAGTTGTTTTCCCCCAAAACGTGAGCCTGTATGCTCATTCTCTCGCTGTGTTCTGTGCAGATCGTGGAGGCGCAGTATGAACCAGTCGACAGTGGCAGCTGCTCGGACAGAGTGGTGAACATGATCCGATGGTGAGTCAGTAACATTTATAACATAAAACCTGACAAGCCGCTAGTGTGAAGAAATATCAATTCAGCTTTTACTAATAACACATAGTAAACGGACATTATGAGGATTTCAGCTGCATTAGAGCAGATGTTTGTCAGTTTATGACAAGTTTTTCAGTTTTTGTAAACTTAATGCTAAACTCTGACTGTGTTAGCCACTGTTGCAACTGTTGAAATCAAAGAAAAACGTATACATAAAAAAGCGTTACCAAACGCACGGTAGTACAGTGGTTAGCTCTTGTGCTTCACAGCTAGAAGGTCCGGGTTCGATTCCCACCAGGACGGGGCCTTTCTGTGTGGAGTTTGCATGTTCTCCCCGTGTCTGCGTAGGTTTCCGGGTACTCCGGTAAAACATGTACAATAGGCCAGGATGAATGAGAGTGTGTTTGAGAGTGCGCATGGGGGACATGCATGAGACCCATGTATGTCCCGACCAAATAAAACCAAAACCAATTAAGTTTGATGTGATGCGAACCCCCTCACCGTCTCTGGTGTGAGCAGGTGCCTGAGCCCAGAGCCCGAGCAGCGGCCGGACATTGTGGAGGTGAGCTCCAAGATCTCTGACCTGTTACTGAGAGCCATGGATCACCTCCAAACCTCCCACAATGCACTGGAGCGCAGGGCCCAGCGGGACAGGAAGAGGGCGCACATGTACTTCCGGCAAAGGAACCACAACGCCATCTGCTCTGCGCCAACAGAGGTCACATATTTATCATCATGTCTACTTTTTTTTTTTTTACGCTTTTAACCATTTTTGCATGTTCAAACCAGCCCTAGAGGAGGATTTTGTTCCATTCGCAAAATTACTTTTGACTTTTTTCACCAAACTTGTTCTGATCCCTGCACACATTAGCACGAGTGTCAGTTGCTATTGTTGATCATTCTTTGGATTCTTCAAAGCAGCCCTCTGTTGATATACAACTATTCTCAAAGCTAAGGCTAAGGTGTCCTAAAGTAGGCCGTGGGAACCCAGGGTGCTGAAGGTGTTGCAGCACCCCCTGATGTATGGTTTGTGTATTGTTAATATTAATAATGGAAGAACAAAAAAAAAGCTATTTCAGGGGCAATCTTCTCCCTCAGCAACCCCTGACCAAAATATGTTCCCGTGGCTCTGCTAAAGTAGTTTCAAACAACTGCAGAATATAGAAAAAAATAAAGAAAACAAAATCACTTCTTTTCAAGTGACACACTGCTGGAGAATGGGACGTTTTGAGAGATCAGAGATCAAGGCATTTTATTTGTACAAATGATTTAAAAAAATTGGCAACAGAATATAAATAATGCATCAAACTGAGATGATAAATAGTGACTTCAAAAACAAACCCAGAATTTAAATAAGTCTATGGGGGATTCTGCAAAATAATAAAACAGATTATTGTGTGACATAGACGGTTTATTCCATGTGAAAGCACTTGGTGTCTTTGAAATTCTTTGAATAACTTTGTGTATGAAGTCTCCCTCGCCTTCCCTTGGATTATTTCCTAACCTTTCTCGGCTGGTTCCAGGATGGATCCGTTCTGAAGTTGGATTCGTCCACTCGCCGTGACCAGAGCGCTGCTGTGGACACAGGTCAATCTAATGTTCGGGTGTGTGTGCGTACGGTCATTGAGACAAAGTTTAAGATTGTTTCTACTTCAGTTGACGGCTCGGATGAAGAGGACGAGCTGCTGGATGTCAATCCCAGCTGCTCCTCTGGAGAACTCTGTGGTCTGTACTGCTTTTTCAACATCTCTCTCCAAAGGTGTGCTGGGTAATCGGGAGGGTCGGGACGTTTCCTGGTAGCCCGCGGTGCTTTTGGGCCTTCAGAATAAAATATTGAATTACCGTAATAACAGACTCACAGTTGTGCTGTTCCAGGCTTAAGGCCTTAACTGCAGCAGGAGCCTGGGCTGCTGTTCCAGATAGAAATGAACTGTGACATAATCGTAAATCTATCAAATAATGACTGATGTATCAAAATCAGAAAAAAACTTTTGCATCAAACTTTTGGCAGAGAGATACCATTTGAATGACCTTAAGGTGTTTACGTGGAACACCCCTCCGCTTTAGTTCAAGTTGGAAAAAGTGGACAAAAAAACTAATGTATATTTAATCTCCATAACTTGGTGCTGACTGTGGAGCTATATAAGGCTCAGACTGCAGCTTCCCACACATCCATCCATTTTCTTCTGCTTTATCCGGGGCCGGGTTGCGGGGCTGTTCTGGGGGGACCCCGAGGCGACACCAGGCCAGCTCGGAGACACCACCAGCATTGCCACGAGGCCTCCTCCCAATAGGACATGCCTGGAGCACCTCCCGAAGGAGGCGACCAGGAGGCATCCGGAACAGATGCTGTGACAAAGGACTCGGTGCATGCATGCTTTATAGTTTGATTGACAGTTCACGTAGCCAATCACAAGTTAGGCGCTAACAAGTTTGGTTGTAAACGCTACGTCTGTAGAGCTATTCACCTTTCTCAGTTATCGGGTGTGGAGCGGACCTCGTGGTTGTGTCCGTGTGCGTTAATTATAAAACCGTAAGTAGTGGTGAGACAACAAGAGCACAACCCCCTCAAGTGAACTTTATACTGCTTCGATATATTGTGTATAATTTGTGTATTCTGTAGGAAGTGTTCTGACAATATTATAGGTCAATTTATCCATCTGCTAACTATGCTAGGTCTCTCTGCTGACTAGGCTAACAGCCTTGCGGCCCGTCCATAGCCATTAGCATATGACAAAGCTATCCTCGCTTGTTCGCTTGTTATATTTGTGTTTATATTTTATGACATTAGAATTTATACATATATTTTATCTGTGTTACAGAACCACACACAAATAGGACAACCCTTGTAATTAGTCAATAAAGAAGACAAACTCTGAACCATCTCCATATTGCATTCTTGCCGATGCCCCCTGGCGGCCACAACATAATAAAACCAGTCAAATAAGCTCTCCCCAAAACAAGTGGTGCCGAAACCCGGGAAGTGTGGCCACCGTGGATTAAGCAGAGATGTATTCAGAGCAGAGTCGTGCTCCACACGAAGTAGGTGCTCGGCCACGCCGAGACAGACGCCCACCAGCATGGATGCAGGACTATGTGTCCTCCCTTCCTGGACAGCAGTGGGCAGATAATGCATATGAGCAGCAGCGCCCATATCCCCACATGGAGAGATCAGTAGAGAGAACTGCCAGGATGACACCTCTCACATCTCCTTGGCCAGTTGAAGACCGGAGTGATATGCAGGGAACCAGAGGTATGAGCTCATATGAAGCTGATTATTTACTCCCACTACCTACAAGTACACCACTCCCCCTCAGACAGCGGCCAGCTGCTGAAGACCCAGCTGAAACCCTGACATTATTACACAGAGTGCTTGATGATAATCAGAGGATGCACAGACAGATGATGGAAATGCAAAGGCGGCTTGATACTAGCGCAACGCTCCCACATCCATTATCCATGCCCCGGCCAGATGCCCTTCCTCAAGCCTCTACATATCAGGACAATGGTCAGTCACTACCTCCCACTCCTGCTGCACAGGTCGGTGCCCACATGTTACCTCTGGATGCTGATGATAATTGGCCGCTGCCTCCTCCTCCTGTAGCAGATGAGTTCTTTGCTAGGCCTCTGCCGCCGCCGCCTGAACCACAAAACTTTGTGTCTGATCTCACTGAGAGGCTAAATAATTTGAGATCTACTGAGCAACCACCCCCAGGTACACGCCACTCCTATTTCGATGTGCAGACGCCAGAGTACTGCCATCCATATTCCCCACCAAGGCGTGAGTCAGCGCATAGGGCTGTGCCTCCTCCCACCAAGCGAGAGACAGTGTATCGTGGTCCGAAGCCTACTATCCCTGCATTCACAAAGGGTGACCCCAGGGAATTCGCCAGACTTAAAGTGGCTTTGGAAAATCTGCTCCCAGAAGATACCACGGAGCGCTTTAAATATCAGATATTGTTGGATCATTTAAAGCATGAAGATGCCCTCCTCATAGCAGATTCATACATAAACTCCCCGCAGCCCTATACTGACACCATGGCCAGCTTAACAGAAAGGTATGGTCAGCCTCACCAGTTAGCTCTCAGGAAGATAGCCGACCTGATGGAGTCCCCTACTGTCGGTCGTGGTGACACGAGCGGCTTCAAGCGTTTTGCCCTGAGAGTGAGAGCACTGGTAGGTTTATTGGAGCAGCTAGGGGAGAGTGGGCAAACAGAGCTCAGTTGCGGGTCACATGTGACACGTCTACTGTCAAAGCTGCCACAAGATATAAGAGCAGAATTCAAGAGGTTCCTCTACCCTATGCGTGTCACCATTCCCACACTCCCGCACCTATCTGATTGGCTTAATTATGAGCTGAAGATACAAGAGACAGTGTATGAGTCATTACACAGTGAGGTAAAGAGCAGCAGTGAGCCTAAACCACCACGACGTCAGGAGAGTAAGGGCAACAGAAACACTAGCGTCTTTTACACCGGAAATAAGCCCAGTGACACCTCCCCTTCAGAGCAGTCACAGGCCAGCTACAAGAAGTTAGAGAAGACTGCCTACTGCCCTTATTGTGCAAATACACTGCACTACCTCGACCAATGTGCCAACTTCGCCCTGCTGACAGGAGAACAGAAATCAGCTTGGATTAAGTCTAACAGAAAATGCTGGCGCTGTGGTCGCTCACACCAGGCTGCACAATGTCGAATGAAGGTCTCATGTGAAACGTGTAAAGGGCGACACCTGAAGGCTCTACATGAGGTAAATCTAAAGCCCACAAGAGAGAACTCCACTGGCCTAGTCAGTTCAACCAATGAAGTGCTATACCTGGACAGGCGCTCTGGCTGCACTCAAGTTCTGCTGAAGATTAGCAGGGTGCTTCTGCGCAATGGTGAGCACTCTCTAGAGACCTATGCGGTGCTTGACGACGGGTCAGAGCGGACCATTCTTCTACATGCAGCAGCTCAGAGCCTCAAACTCAGTGGTAAGCCAGAAGAACTCACCCTTAGAACGGTTAGACAAGATGTGAAAGTTCTGCATGGTGCTGCGGTGTCATTCACTATCTCTCCAGCTGACCAGCCCCAGAAGACTTTTAACATAAAGGGCGCATTCACCGCAGAGCCACTGAGCCTAGCTGAACACACATACTCTGTGGAGGCTCTCCAGAGAAAATACAGGCACCTGAGAGGTCTCCCACTACCAGCCATGAGCCAAGTGCACCCCCTGCTGTTAATAGGCTTTGATTATCCACACCTCATCACTCCAGTGGCTCCTGTGCGCTTGGGACGGCCGGGGGGGCCTGCGGCTGTAAGAACAAGATTAGGCTGGACACTACAAGGGCCAATTAAGAATGGCCACCAGCGGCCTTCCCCTCAGCAGTGCCTACACATCTCCACCTTGTCACCCTCCGCTGAAATTCTGCAAAATGTGGAAAGGTTGTGGCAATTAGATGTCTTCCCCTATCGCAGTGAAAAGCTGGTAGTGCGCTCCAAACAGGACCAGGATGCAATACAGCTGTTGGAGACTAAAACCACCCGGGTGGACGTCCAGGGAGTTCAGCGCTACGCCACTCCACTCCTCAGAGTAAAGAACATGCCGCAGCTCCGTGCACCCAAAGAGTCTGTGCTAGCCAACCTCCGCAGCACAGAAAAGAGACTATTACGCGACACAGAGAAAGCTGCTGCCTACTGTGCTGAGATCGACAAACTGGAAAAGGCTGGCTATGTATTAAAGGTTACAGAGGAAGAGCTGAACTGTGCAAAGGAGACGTGGTTCATCCCACACCACATGGTGAGCCACAATGAGAAGAACAGAATTGTTTTCAATTGCTCCTTCTGCTACAAAGGGGGTAACCTCAATGAGTTGCTGCTGCCAGGTCCTACCCTCACATCCAGCCTGCTGGGGGTGTTGTTGCGCTTCAGGGAGTATCCTATTGCTGTAAGCAGTGATATAAAAGGCATGTTCCATCAGGTCAGGCTGCTCTCTGAGGACAAAACCCTGCTCTGCTTCCTGTGGCGGGACCTGAATACAGAGAAACCACCCAGCATCTACGTGTGGCAGGTCCTACCATTTGGCACAACCTGCAGCCCTTGTTGTGCTACCTTTGCACTGCAGAAGCACGTGTTTGACCACAGCCAGCCAGGTGAGGATGTTCAAGTGACTATTGAGAAGTCATTCTACGTAGACAACTGTCTACAGAGCCTCCCCACTGTTGAAGACGCTAAGCATCTTGTAGACAAACTAAAAGTGCTTTTAGCTGCAGGTGGTTTTGACCTGAGGCAATGGGCCAGTAACGCGCCAGAGACCATCAAACACCTTCCCCGTGAGGCCCGGTCTGACAGCAGTGAGCTGTGGCTCCAGGAGTCAAGCGCTGATCCTCAAGAGCTCGCCCTGGGTCTGCGATGGCTCTGTAACTCGGACACTTTAAGGTACAAATACAAGCTGCTGGACGGCCCCACACCCACCATGCGCAACATTTACAGAGTTTTGGCACGTCTGTATGACCCCTTGGGGTTCATTGTCCCCTTTACAACACGGGCCAAAGTCTTGGTGCAGCGCCTGTGGGATAAACAACGAGAGTGGGACGACCCATCCCTGCCTGATGAGGTGCTACAGCCCTGGTTGGAGTGGGAAGCAGAGCTACAGCATTTGTCCCAGGTTACATTACCACGCTGTTACGTCAGTACTGCTATAGACACTGCCAACTGTCAGAGGGACATTCATGTGTTTGCTGACGCGTCAGAGAGAGCTTACGGTTCAGTGGCCTACATGCGCACGGAGGACTCTAACGGTCAGGTGGAGGTTTCCTTCCTCACAGCTCGTTCCAGAGTGGCCCCGAAAAAGCAACAGTCTATACCCAGGCTGGAGCTCTGTGCAGCGCTGACAGCTGCACAACTGGCTGCCCTCCTACAACGAGAGCTGACTGTGAGTATAAACAGCATTACTCTCTGGACAGATTCCACTACTGTCCTTACCTGGCTGCAGTCAGACTCCTGTCGATTTAAGGTGTTTGTAGGAACCAGAGTGGCCGAGATCCAGGAGCTGACTGACCCTCAGACTTGGAGATATGTGACTTCACCACTAAACCCTGCTGATGACATCACTCGAGGTAAAACATTGCAGGAGCTGTCGGACAAAGGCAGGTGGAAATACGGTCCAGCTTTCCTGCAGAAAACTCCACAGTTCTGGCCCACCCAGCCATTTGCAGAGGAGCCAGAGACGGACCCTGAGTTACGCAAGCCTGCCATCTCCTGTCTCACCACTAAAACTGCCAGGACCACTTTAGAGCTACAGGCCGAACACTGCTCCTCATTTGCCGAACTAATAGAGGCTGTAGCCCAGTCCTGTCACGGGGCGGCTAGTCAGAGCACACTTTCTGCTGCAGACTATGCAGAAGCAGAAAGAGAAATCCTGCAGCGGTCCCAGCGAGACAGTTTCCCGGAAGAGTGTAATCTGCTGAGTGCTAACAGACCAGTTCTCACTACCAGTCGTTTATTAACCCTTGCCCCTGAGTATGATCACACTTCAGGGCTCATCAGAGTTGGAGGAAGGCTCCGCCGCAGTGCTCAGCTGGAGCCGGATGCCATTCACCCCGTGGTTCTGGAACCCCGGCATAAAGTTGCACAGCTCATTATTCATGACACTGACAAGGCCTTACGTCACCCTGGCTCAGAGCGACTCTTTGCGGAGTTGAGGCGGAAATTTTGGATCCTGCGGGGGCGAGAAGCGGTTAAAAAACATCAGCACTCCTGCCCAGACTGTCAGAGATGGAGAGCCAAGCCAACCGTGCCTAAGATGGCAGACCTGCCGGAGGCGAGGCTGAGACTACTGAAGCCGCCCTTCTTCTCCACAGGTATGGACTGTTTTGGGCCCTTCACTGTCAAAATTGGCCGACGTGTCGAAAAGAGGTGGGGCATCATATTTAAGTGCTTAACAACACGAGCTGTGCACTTAGATATCCTCTCAAGTATGGACCACAATTCCTTCCTAATGGCCCTCCGAAGATTTATTGCAAGAAGAGGCAAACCAGCTGAGCTTCTTTCTGATCAGGGAACAAACTTTAAAGGAGGAGCGGGAACTCAGAGAGGCCTTTAAAGCGCTACAACCAGCACTTCAGGACCATTTGGCAAAACACCAGATTCACTTCAGATTTAATCCTCCAAATGCACCACATTTCGGCGGGGTTTGGGAAAGGGAGGTGAGATCGGTCAAAGCAGCACTTTACGCCACCATCCAAGTCCAGTCTGTTCCTGAGGAAGTGCTCAGGACTGTTCTAATCGAGGTAGAGGGGATCTTAAACTCTAAGCCGCTGGGTTATGTATCTACAGATGTAGCAGACCCGGACCCAGTAACCCCTAATCTCCTCCTCATGGGGCGGCTTGACCCCTCCCTGCCGCAGGCTGTGTATGAAGATGCAGAGCCCTTGAGCCGCCGTCGCTGGAGACACAGTCAGGTGTTGGCAGACCAGTTCTGGGCTCACTTCATCAGGTGCTACCTCCCAACCCTGCAAACTCGCTCCAAATGGCACAAGGACCCAGCACAGCTCCAAGTTGGAACCACAGTAATGGTAATGGATCCACAGTTACCGAGAGCACTGTGGCCTATTGGTAGGGTTACCGATGTTCTCCCTGGAAATGACGGACGGGTTCGAGCTGCTGAAGTACAGGTGAAGGAGAAGATCTACACAAGACCTGTTGCTCGCCTGGTAGCTCTGCCCGCCATCCCAGATATAGACTCTGACACCGCTAGTCCTTCTTAGGATTCAAATTTGTTGACAAATTTGGGGGCGGCTGTGACAAAGGACTCGGTGCATGCATGCTTTATAGTTTGATTGACAGTTCACGTAGCCAATCACAAGTTAGGCGCTAACAAGTTTGGTTGTAAACGCTACGTCTGTAGAGCTATTCACCTTTCTCAGTTATCGGGTGTGGAGCGGACCTCGTGGTTGTGTCCGTGTGCGTTAATTATAAAACCGTAAGTAGTGGTGAGACAACAAGAGCACAACCCCCTCAAGTGAACTTTATACTGCTTCGATATATTGTGTATAATTTGTGTATTCTGTAGGAAGTGTTCTGACAATATTATAGGTCAATTTATCCATCTGCTAACTATGCTAGGTCTCTCTGCTGACTAGGCTAACAGCCTTGCGACCCGTCCATAGCCATTAGCATATGACAAAGCTATCCTCGCTTGTTCGCTTGTTATATTTGTGTTTATATTTTATGACATTAGAATTTATACATATATTTTATCTGTGTTACAGAACCACACACAAATAGGACAACCCTTGTAATTAGTCAATAAAGAAGACAAACTCTGAACCATCTCCATATTGCATTCTTGCCGATGCCCCCTGGCGGCCACAACATAATAAAACCAGTCAAATAAGCTCTCCCCAAAACAGATGCCCTAGCCACCTCAGCTGGCTCCTTTCGACGTGGAGGAGCAGCGACTCGAGTCCGAGCTCCTCCCGGGTAACTGAGCTCCTCACCCGATCTCGGAGGGTGCGCCCAGCCACCCTGCGAAGGAAACTCATTTCGGCCGCTTGTATTCGCGATCTTGTCCTTTAGGTCATTACCCAAATCTCATGACCATAGGTGAGGGTGGGAACGTAGATCGATCGGTAAATCGAGAGCTTTGCCTCAGACTCAGCTCCCTCTTCACCTCAACAGTCCGATACAGCGACCGCATCACTGCTGACGCCGCACCGATCCGTCTACCAATCTCACGCTCCATCCGTCCCTCACTGAGAACAGGACCCCGAGATAGCTTCCCACACATCTCATGTTAAATGTGCAACTTAAAAAAAAGGATAGACCTGAAAGGATAGACCTGCGTAGGGCACAAAGGGCTCAAGCCTGAGTGGTCACAGGTCATAAGAATGAGGAAGGTCTAACTTTCAGATTGATTGAAGTCAGAAGTGCACTCAGCTCTGGTAGGTTTAGCTTAGCGAGCTAACTTAACAATTAAATTACTGGATGAACAAAAGAAGAATGACTAGTCCACAAAACTGTACCGGTTGCATTTAAGGCTAGGGTGGCCAGATTGTCTGACTAAAAAAACAGGGACACTATTTGGGATTTAGTTGCATGTTCAGCCAGGGAGCCATTTATTGACTGTTTTTCCCACGTTAAATGGTATATCTGCTTATTGATGTCTTACACCAGGCACCAATCAGCATTCACATGATAGACTTGATATTTTTTATTGGTTTCTATTTGGTAATGGGCATTTGCATGGCCCCATAGACATGAAAAGTGTGTTACTTTGTGGATCATATTGGCCAAAAACTGGGACACTTGGGACAGATCCTGTGTAGACAAATTAATGGTTTTGGAGGAATGCATGGGGACATGGGACAGAGGACTCAAAACTGGGACTGTCCCGGTTAAACTGAAACATTTGGTCACCCTATTTAAGGCTCAACTTCTTGTCGCCGGTGTAGCTAGCAGATGCTAAGGGGGCGGGCCTTTTGTGAAAGGTTAATTCCTTCATGGAGTTGCGCCACCTGAAGACCAACACCACAACATGTTTCATATCCCATCATTTGTATTACATTAATAATACACAATTTGATGTTTATCAGTGACTTCATTTTGAGTTTGCGTTACTGATACATTATTGTGGGCTATTCATTGGTTTCTATTCAATATCTGGGAGAGCAGTTATCCTCTTACTCCATTATCACTTGAGCTCGTTCATGGCAATTTGTTTCATATTTCTAAACAAGAGCGTTGTTTTTTTAGACGGGTTGCTCCAATGCATTTTCATGTTTACAATGTCCAAACCTTTCTTTTAACCTTTGCTTTGATTTGAATGGTAGGTCTTGCCCCAAACGTGTGTCTAAGTCCTGAGCAGTTCACACAACGGTAAGAGAAGTCTCCTGTACAGTTTTATCAACCGGCAGATGTAATAATATTATTATTATTACTAAGACAATATTTGTTTCAGTGGGGACTGTGTTTCTGTAAAGATGAAATCCAGACCAGGTATGAATATTCACACTTTTAAAACGGCTAACCCTGTTCAGACATGTTCTGAAAAGCATGTGGAATGGCTAAAACGAATAGACGTTTTATCACTAGCTTTTGAAAAGTCTTTAAAAGTGTAACCAAGTCCCAAACCAAATTACAACAACTTCAAACAAGTACAAAGGCAAGTGGAACAATATCCTCATTGCCTTATAACCCTGTACTGTCCATATACTGTAAAATAACAGGTTGTTCACAGTCTACGGGACTGTCACACCAGTTCAGCCTCAAACTAAATAATAAGATAGTGTCACAGTGTAACACAGGCCAAATACGGGCGGATGGCGACATGCATGCGTGCTTACAGTGCCTTGCAAAAGTATTCGGCCCCCTTGAACTTTTCAACCTTTTGCCACATTTCAGGCTTCAAACATAAAGATATAAAACTGTAATTTATGGTGAAGAACCAACAACAAGTGGGACACAATCATGAAGTGAAACGAAATTTATTGGATATTTCAAACATTTTTAACAAATAAACAACTGAAAAATTGGGCGTGCAAAATGATTCAGCCCCCTTAAGTTAATACTTTGTAGCGCCACCTTTTGCTGCGATTACTGCTGTAAGTCCTTGGGGTTTGTCTCTATCAGTTTTGCACATTGAGAGACTGAAATATTTGCCCATTCCTCCTTGCAAAACAGCTGGAGCTCAGTGAAGTTGGATGGACAGCGTTTGTGAACAGCAGTTTTCAGTTCTTTCCACAGATTCTCGATTGGATTCAGGTCTGGACTTTGACTTGGCCATTCTAACACCTGGATATGTTTATTTGTGAACCACTCTATTGTAGATGTTGCTTTATGTTTTGGATCATTGTCTTGTTGGAAGACAAATCTCCGTCCCAGTCTCAGGTCTTTTGCAGACTCCATCAGGTTTTCTTCCAGAATGGTCCTGTATTTGGCTCCATCCATCTTTCCATCAATTTGAACCATCTTCCCTGTCCCTGCTGAAGAAAAGCAGGCCCAAACCATGATGCTGCCACCACCATGTTTGACAGTGGGGATGGTGTGTTCAGGGTGATGAGCTGTGTTGCTTTTACGCCAAACATAACGTTTTGCATTGTTGCCAAAAAGTTGGATTTTGGTTTCATCTGACCAGAGCACCTTCTTCCACATGTTTGGTGTGTCTCCCAGGTGGCTTGTGCCAAACTTTAAACGACACTTTTTATGGATATCTTTAAGAAATGGCTTTCTTCTTGCCACTCTTCCATAAAGGCCAGAGTTGTGCAGTATACGACTGATTGTTGTCCCATGGACAGAGTCTCCCACCTCAGCTGTACATTTGTGCAGTTCATCCAGAGTGGTCATGGGCCTCTTGGCAGCATCTCTGATCAGTTTTCTCCTTGTATGAGCTGAAAGTTTAGAGGGACGGCCGGGTCTTTGTAGATTTGCAGTGGTCTGATACTCCTTCCATTTCAATATTATCGCTTGCACAGTGCTCCCCCAGGGATGTTTAAAGCTTGGGAAATCTTTTTGTATCCAAATCCGGCTTTAAACTTCTCCACAACAGTATCTTGGACCTGCCTGGTGTGTTCCTTGTTCTTCATGATGCTCTCTGCGCTTTAAACTGACCTCTGAGACTATCACAGAGCAGGTGCATCTATACGGAGACTTGTTTACACACAGGTGGATTCTATTTATCATCATTAGTCATTTAGGTCAACATTGGATCATTCAGAGATCCTCACTGAACTTCTGGAGAGAGTTTGCTGCACTGAAAGTAAAGGGGCTGAATAATTTTGCACGGCCAATTTTTCAGTTGTTTATTTGTTAAAAATGTTTGAAATATCCAATAAATTTCGTTTCACTTCATGATTGTGTCCCACTTGTTGTTGGTTCTTCACAAAAAAATACAGTTTTATATCTTTATGTTAGGACTATCATTAGGAAGTGTCACACCATTAACATCCTCATGCAATGCAATGTGCGTATCCATGTAACACCAGACACCGCTCACCTTCATCCCAGATCACAAAAGCTGGTGATGTCGCCGGAAATCTATGAAAATGCATTTCCCTCCGTGTGGCTTGTCCAGGCACGACGTCGGCCGGTCTGTGCGTCTCTCCGAGCAAACTCCGGCAGATCGACGACCCGGTGAACCGACTCCTCCTGCAGCTGCACAAAATCCTCTTCATCACACAAGTACGTCGGCGAGAGTGTCGGGCGGGAAGACGACGAGGGTCCATCGACCCCCGATGAAAACTGCCCACAAACAACTGCATTTTCTAGCACTTAATCACACTGACCGTTTGCTTCTGCGCAGCTTCCTCCCGCTCCTCCGCAGGACTCAAAGCGCCACCTAGTGGAGAGGTTAAAAAAAGCCCTGTTCAACAGGCGCAGTGACCCACACGGCCTCAGGGGCGAGCTCAGCAAGGTCTGTCAGCAGCTTTATCATGAGGGACACTCGCCCGTCTCAAGGTCAAATAGAAACACCACATGGGCTTGTGTTCACAGCTCCTCCAGGCGTCTGCGGAAGTGATGGAGTTGAGTTTGCTCCCCGACTGGTCGCTGCGTCGACCCGATACCGACTGCACAGGTACTGGGGCAAATCTGTTCAGGCCTGGTAAGGATTTCAAAATGTGTGGACTTTTGATCTTGCTGTTGTCTTGTGTGTCCTGCAGCAGATGGCGTCACGTATGAACAAATGCAGGTCAGTGACATCATCATTTACTCACTGCACAGTCAAACAGCCCGATTAGCATTATGGAAGCTCCTAACCTTCACCTGAGCCGAGCACATTATCTCCAGTTTGGCTTTAACCAATCTAAAACGTTTCTTGAAAAAACTGTCAAAATAGTGACAAAAATGAGGATGATAAGGCACGGTGGCACAGCGGTTAGCATTTGTGCTTCACAGCTAGAAGGTCCGGGTTCGATTCCCACCTGGACGGGGCCTTTCTGTGTTTGCATGTTCTCCCTGTGTCTGCGTAGGTTTCCTCCGGGTACTCCGGTTTCCCCTACCACTAAAAACATGTACAATAGGCCAGGATGAATAAGAGTGTGTTTGAGAGTGCAAATAGGACGACGGATGGAAATTAGCCCACGGCTACAATCCGGTGTGGCTTGTTTACATGCATGAGACCCATTAACATGCACTGTCCCGACCAAATAAACTAATACATACTAAATGGCACTTTACTTCCTTGTTCCCTTTTAACCTCTTAACCCCCACCTGAACAGAGCACATTTTCTCCAGCTTGGCTTTATCCAACAAAAAAAAGCATCAAAATAGCGTCAAAAATGAGGATGAAAACACAACAAAAAGTGACAAAAAAAAGCAGAGACAAAACAACAAGACGACAAAAAAGTGGCGAAAACGCGACAACTAAGTTCGTATCACTTTTGTAAGCCTTAGCTTTCAAATGAGGCTTTACTCTGTTGCTCTCCAGTCCAGAAGCTTTTTGATTTGAGTAAAACCAAACTGGAGAAAATGTGCCGGGCTCAGGCGGTGGGTCGGGGGGGGTCAAGTGACACTTGCTGATCATTTTAGGGCTTCATTGAGGAGCTGCTTGAAGAACATGGATATTACAAACCCACCCCCAGCAGGTGACCAGGAAAACATGGACTTACTGTGGGCTTTTGGGTGAGTTTTAACCCCTCTCTCATTTTAGGTGCACGATCAAAGGACAAGAACAAGAAAAGAAGTGACCAAATAGGAAAAAAAGAATATATTTATAAACTGTATATGACACAGAGGTATTTATAATAAGGACTATTCTGTTTGGTCTTCATTTCCTGATTGAGTTTACATAAGAACATAAGTGAGTGTTCAGACTTGACCAATGATACTTTAGATTTCCTGTGAAGTTTATGTTGAAATGATTATGACACTGATACATGTATGCAGTGCTGCTCTTCTTGGTTATTTCCTGGATAAATAAAGCTTAAATAAATATGTAAGATGATATATCCAGTTTGACTCGGGTTAGTGTGGTAAAGCAGCACTGTTCAGATCGTGATACATAGACACTGACACGTCTATGTATAGTTTTAGACAGGATTAATTACCGGAATGAAGTGGAAAAGAAAGCACGAGCTTTAAACGTCACCAGTCTGACGGTGAGGGAGATATTTGGAAAAGTGCAAACGCAGGTTAAAAGTGGCTGAGGTTGGAACACAAACCTCACGCGTCTGAATCGACATCTAAGATATAACACATGCTGCAAAATTGAGTTTTTTAAACAATAATTTACGCCACGGCAACATTATCGATCACATGACTGCCCATAATGATCATTTAGTTTAAAGTGACGCTCTGAAAGTTTGCAAAATGAGGAGAGGGAGAGTTTTTCGACGTTTAAGCTTCCTCCCCTCCTTAAGTGGACCTCAAAGCCTCTCCCCGTTCCCTGTGCACGTGACTGACAGGGCTGTGCACGTGACTGACAGGGCTGTGCACGTGACTGACAGGTCTGTGCACGTGACTGTAAGTCTTTAAAAGGACTTACAACACATTGCAGGCCCGAGCCGTCAATTACACGCAAACACATGAAACTTACAAACAACAGCTTTATCTTCAATTTTCATCGGAATCTTTGGTTTTCCGAGCATCTGCATGTAAATGTGCCGTTTTTCCCTCTTTTGTCCAAAAGGTGGCAGTATTTAATAGATCATCACAATCATTCAATAATTCTCAAGCTTTTAAAGAAAGTTCCGATTCAGACAAATATTTGACTTTACACACGTCACCTTAAAAGAACGCTGCTTCGAGGGTCAAAGCCAGCGTCCTGTTAATGAGAAGGAGCAGCAGCTCTACTCCGAGCTCCCTGCTCCCTCCTCTCTTCACCCGTTTGTTTGTATCTGCTCTTTACGCCTCAGCTCCTTCACTGAACCACGTGTGCAGGTTTGTAAGCTCACACACATGGTATGGTCAAAGTACCAGAAGGAGGAAATGGGTACTTGACTTGACTGCTAATGGGTGTTACAAAGTGCTGTAAAGGTCAGATCTAAATAAGAATGACGTATATTGTGGTTGTTACTATTATACTATTGCAGTTGTTGTTGCCATGTTTATTGCTGTTGCTATTGCTGTTGTGTTGTTATCATCACTATTTTAACTTTAAACTTTAAATGTAACAGTCTAGGATTAATGCCTAACAATCTATAGATTATTCTTAGAATCAAACGTAATCGATTCAGACAGCGGTATTGCTATTGATGCTGATGGTAAAAGAATTAAATTCTCAGAATGCACATATACATGTACTCCGCACTCAACATAACCCGTAGTCCAGGGCAGACAGGCGGGGGTCGGCAGCTCGAGGAAACCCTCTTTTGGCAGCAGACTCCTAAAATGTGTCTCTTTTAAAGTATAGGACACTTAATAAATGATGGTCCGGTTGCTCGGGGGCTGCCCCCCCTCTGGCAGCAGGTCCAGTCACAGAAAGGAAAAAAAAGAAAAGCCCTGAATCCTTTTAAACACACATCATTAAGACTATTCTGGTTATCATGAGCACTAATTAGTCTGCGATTACTGTCCCTTTCATGAATAAAAGTGGAGTATGTTATGTATCATCAAACGCCTTGATACGGAGTCATGCTATATGGGTTGTAATGGTGATGATGAATAACGGTAATGCCAACACGGTAATAAATTCAGCATGGGAAACAAAATAATACACCGGTTATAACGTATAAGATACTGTGAATGTTGACCTAGTGGTGCAGTGTTGTTAATATGTAACTAACTCAATTGATAATTGCGTTGTAAGATAACAAGAAATACGGTGTTGTTACATATTGTTATTTAAGTTTATGAGCGGGGGTGGGAGTCAATAAGCTTGTCTTCGTCCCACTCCTTTTCGAGCTAAAATGTACATTATTTTTTATTTATTTGTTCTCTCTTATTATGTATATATATTTTCTGTTCTTCTTTCTTGGCTCTTGTGCCTTGTGTGTGTAGCTCGAAATAAAAACTCAACAACAATAAAACACACGAGAATCCACCCTCCCTTACCACCAAGGCTGAGGGTTTGGGTTAATGAGCGGGCGGCTCTAACGTTTGTTGATACTAATTAACAATGTGGTGATGGTGGAAAAACTGGAGGGCATCTGCAGTGATTCATTTCATCTGCAACAGGAAAAAAAAAAACTTGACTAACTTCTGTCCAGTTCACAAGACTTTAATAGAACAGTACAGATATGTAACACGATGTATCTCATAACAAAGAGATGAGCTTCAGGACATCGTTTGTGGCGAGTCAAACGCACATTCCCCTAATTCAAACATGAAAAGATAAAGACATTCAGAGAGAGCCTCATCTATCCTCCAAGGTTACTGCTCCTGGGCATGTTTCAAATGGCATGTTTTATTTTATTTCCTTATAATTGCCATTCTCCTGGAACCGCCACCTTAACGTGGTGGAGGGTTTGAGCCTGAATGATCCTGGAGCTCTGTTGTCGGGGGCTTTGTGCCCCTGGTAGGGTCTCCCAGGGCAAACAGGTCCTAGGTGACAGGTCAGACAAAGAGCGGTTCAGAAGCCCCTTATGAGAGACCAACAGGCCCGGTTAGAACCATGAGGCTGTCCTTCTGTGGACCCACCACCTGCAGGAGGAGCCTTAGGGGCTGGTGCAGCTCCAACAGCTGCCCCCACGACCCGGAAACGGACAAGTGGAAGAAAATAGATGGATGGATGGATTGCCATTCTAATCACAGTATTGTTCAGAAAGACTGCAATCGTTCCATAAGTGTCCTGTGATAAAGTCAGCGTCATCAGACTAGTTCATATTTGAGTTACTGCAAACATTCCCTGAAGTAAAAACATCTTCAGTGATTCCCTTTTGAAGTAAAATAAAGTTTGACTTTTTCCAGTAAAGATGAATGGAACATTGTAAGGCCGTTTCTAGCTCTTGTGTGTGGCCATCCCGCCTTTGCTCTGCCTGATCCCGTCAGACCTTGGAAGCTAAGCAGGGAAGGGCCTGGTCGGTACTTGGATGGGAGACCGTTTGGGAACACCTGGAAGCCTGTGTGAAAGTAGTGAGTGAGTGAGTGGTGGTGGTCGGACGGGCCGATGGCGCAGACTGGTTGCCTCGCTCCTGTCAGTCTACCCCAGGGCAGATGTGGCTACAATAGTAGCTTACTACCAAGTATGGAGTGAACAAATAATGTAAAGCGTCTTTGAGTGTCCAGAAAAGCGCTATATAAAACCGATGCATTATTATTATTATTATTGTGCAAAACGGTGTAGGGGCCCCCTCTTTGCCAAACTATAATAGAGCAATTCCTATGACACAAACTGAGAGTCTTTTTGAGAAATTAATAATAAAACAATTTTTTGTTTTTGAATACAGGTTTGTTGGCTAAAAAGCGTTAAATTGTGACGAATACTCTGAGATGTACTCTTTCAGAAAAGCCTGTTTTTCACCAAAATATACAATGTTTGTTTCTACAGCAGCGGCGAGTCAAATCTAGCACTTTTTAATTACATTTTAATGTCAAAATTGTATATTGGCACGAATGCAAAAGGACCAGTGCATATTTTGGACTAAACAGGAGCAAGTGGAAACACAATGATCTTGAGAAAGAAATGAGGTCAACTCTAAATCAAATAGCATTGTTTCACATTTGAACTATCATTACCAGTAGTTTCGTTTCCATCAAAGACAATGTGCATCTGTCTAAAATAAGACATAAAATGTGTTTCCATCAACGAGTTTCTGTCACTGAAGGCCAATGGTTGCTCTGCTTCGTGACCATGAGGCTGCAATACTTCCGTCGAGGAGGAGTCTGTAAATGGGGACGAGTGAGCAGACGCTGTCTATTCATTCTACAGTCTATGATGAAGGTGGTGGTTTCCATGGTTACGCATTTGCAGCATTTCCCCAGCAGAGGGTGTTTCTGGTCTTGTTTTGATGTTGACCACATTAACGTTCCTTGTCGGAATTAGTTATACATTTTTACTAGCAATGCATGAAGCCATTCTAATGCTCAAATAATATATTTCTAATGCTAAATGTAAAAAAAACTCTGTTGCAAACCTTCCACCGACGCGTAGAGGACTCAATTTCAATATTTAAAATCAAATTGAACATAACAGGCCACTTTTAAGTAAAAAAAATAAATAAAACCGTGTATAATTTCAGCCAAAACAGCAATAGAATGTTTTAGACTAGATTTGTTTGTAATTTCAACAGCTTTATGCAGTAAAAATTGTCAAGTAATGTCATTATGTTCCACTACATTTAGATTTAATGCCAGTAGAAATCCAGTGTAATGCTTTTTAAAGACGTCTCCATGGTTTATACAGACAGAAGTTAGTCAAATGTAAGGCTTTCTAATGCCCAAATACTACATTTTAATGCCACAAACGCAGAAAATAATAGCCACATATTTAATTTTTTAATCCAACAGAGAAAAAATTAATTGGACTAAACAGAAAACGTTTTATGGAAAAAATGTGGTCTATTGTTTTAGACTGTCGTTTTGGTATTTTCGATGAACTTACAGAGCCTCTCGAAAGTACATAAAGATTTTATTTAGAATTGTTTTACTGAAAGTTCACACACAAGTAACAGACAACTGTGAATTGAAAGTAAAATGATACATGATTCTGTTTTTTATTTCCAAAAATAAATAGGGCGTGCATAAGTATTCATACAGCAGTGCATTAAATTGCCTTTATAACATTCCTAATGCCTGCAGGTTGTTCACACCTTGCCCTAACCATTAAATAGAGGCCACCTGTGTGTAATCTACTCTCAGTATAATTCCAGCTGTTCTGTGAGGGCTTCAGAGCTATGGTCAGAGTGTATTGGTCACTAAACAACATCATGAAGGCCAAGGAGCTCACCAGAGAGGTCAGGGACAGTGGCGTGCTGGGACCTCATTTCGGCCCGGGAATTTAGAGAAGACCGGCCCACTTTTCTGTGGTAGTCTCTGGTGCAGGAGGTCCCCAGTTCAAGTATGGCTTTGACACTTTTCTAACGCTTTCTCTTTTTACATGGGCCGCTGCACACACAGTCTGAGCCTGATACACAATCAGCACCAAGTTATGAAGATAAAAATATTTATTTGTCCACTTTTCTACTGTTCTCTGGCTTTTTCTTTCTTTACTCGCGCGGACACTTGTTTCCGCTGGATTGGACTGCACCAACTTCAAGTAAAGTGGAGGTGTGTTCCACTTAAACACCCTTAAACACCCCCCTGAGTTAGTTCAACGTCTAATGGTATCTCCCCACCACAAGGATGAAAAGTTATGTGCGAAAGAAAATTCAAATTTTGACACATTTCACCCGTGTGAGGGCAGCCCGGCCCTAAACAGTGCCGCGGCCCACCGGGAAACCTCCCGACTCTCCCTATGGCCAGCACGCCTCTGGTCAGGGATAAAGCTGTGGAGAAGTTTAAAGCAGCGTTAAGTTATACAAAGATTTCCCAAGATTTGAACATCTCACGGAGCACTGTTCAATCCATCATTCGGAAATGGAAAGAGTATAGCACCACTGTGAACTTACCAAGACACGGCCGTCCACCTAAACTAACAGACCGAACAAGGAGAGCACTGGTCAGAAATGTAACCAAGTGCCCCAAGATAACTCTGGAGGAGCTGGGACGTCCTGCCGCTGAGCTGGGGGAATCTGGACATGGGACAACTATAAGTCGTACTCTACACAAATCTGGCCTTCATGGACGAGTGGCAGAAGAAAGCCATTATTGAAAGGAGGCCATAAGAAATCCCGTTTGAAGTTTGCTAGAAGTCATATGGAGGACACAGCTACCATGTGGAAGAAGGTGCTTTGGTCAGATGAGACAAAAATTGAACTTTTTGGCCCAAATGCAAAACGTTATGTATGGAGCAAACCTAACACTGCTCATCGTCCTGAGTGCACCATCCCCAGTGTCAAATATGGGGGGGGGGGGGGGGAGCATCATGCTATGGGGCTGCTTTTCCTCAGCGGGGACTGGGAAGATTGTAAGAATAGTTGGGAAGATGGATGGAGCCAAATACAGAGACATTTTGGAGGAAAACCTGCTGGAGTCAGCAAGAGAACTGAGGCTGGGGCGGAGATTCACCTTCCAGCAGGACAATGACCCTAAACACAAACATCTACAATGGAATGGTTTAAAAACAAACATATGAATGTGTTAGAATGGCCCAGTCAAAGTCCTGACCTAAATCCTATTGAAAATCTGTGGAAAGACCTGAAAACTGCTGTTCACAAACGCTCTCCTTCTAATGTGACAGAGCTGGAGTTGTTTTGTAAAGAGGAATGGGCTAAAATGTCAGTCTCTACATGTGCAAACCTTGTAGAGTCAAACCCCAGAAGACTTGCTGCTGTTATTGCAGCAAAAGGGGGTTCCACAAAGTATTAAGTCATGCTGTATGAATACTTATGCACGCCCCACTTTTCACTTTTCTATTTTTTGAAAATAACAGAATCATGTATCATTTTGCTTTCACTTCACAGTTGTCTGTTACTTGTGTGTGAACTTTTAGTAAAAAATTAAGAATAAAATATTTGTTTATGGTTGTAAACATGACAAAATGTGCAAAAGGTCAATGTGTATTAGTACTTTTGAGAGAAACTGTACACAGTAACAACTGTTGAAAAATATAATTTTCCAAGAATGTACATTTAATGCCAGTTTGAATCAAATGAAATGCGCTGACCGGATGAATGAGACAAATGCTGTGACATCATCTGCATACCCAGTCGCTAGAAACAGCCCAGCAATGCGACGCACACAAACTCAGCTACACTAACACTGCACAGGTTCGGTATATTCTTGTTTCATGAGGTAAAAGATTCATCACGGTTACGTAGTCTACAATACTGCATTTGTCTGCACAGATTAGTATTAGTACGAGGTCCGTGATTTCACATTTCGAGGTAAGAATGAGAAGATCCTAAATGTTTTTGCACATTTCTCTCTTTTTTTCTTTTTTTTTTACAAAGCAGGAATTTTCAAAAAACACTGAGCGCTAGCGGCGTTTCCGTGTGTGCCCAGGATGTGATCCATAAAAGTGAGCCAGTGTGGAGGACTGGAGCTAAAGAAGAGAAAGGCCATGTAAACCAGTGGTTCCCAACCTGGGGGGTGGGCGCCTGGGATTGCAGAGGGTCAGGTCATAAATGATGATTTTTGAGCAAAGTAAATGGTCTAAAATCATTAAATAAGACTGAGTAAGGACTACAGGTAAAAAAAAAACAGGAAAAAAATACTTATTAGCAATTATTTCCCTTTTTTCATACATTTGTTGGGGTCACAGTTTTGGACTGACTACAGCACGTGCAGGGGGGGCTTCAAGGAAAAAAGGTTGGGGACACTGACGTAAACGATGCTTTTGTCAACACCAGACATTATTAGAGCTGGAACTTGGACATGGTCAAATATTACTCCAACAAAAGTTGCTCAATCAAATTAATACTTGAGCCAAACTCAGTATTCGCCATAAAAATGACTATTCAAAGTAAAAAGTGCAAAAGATTTGAAGAAGTGTTGTAATAACTTTGGTCAGCAACCGAGTAATTTTACTTTAGTGATTTAAGTGATCTGTACCAGCTGTCACTGCAAATATGCAATGTCTCTTTACACCACAAATACTGAAAAACAGTCAAGTTGGTTCAAATCACTAATAAAGTTTAGGCTTGTGCTCGTCCTGTTGAGCTGTGTGCAGTCACGCTCTTAGAGATGCACCAATGTGTCAATATCAGGTACCGAAAAAAGAAAAAAAAATCTTTAGATCCAAGTTTTGATGCTGTTGGTCCAGCATTTAAGGAAGTGACTTTGTTGTTTCAGCTCAAATACATTTTTCTGATTCTATATGACAAATATTTTTGTGTCGGTATCGGAAACCAAGTATATAAAGTTATACTTAGGTTAGGTTGGATGGATATAACAACTCACAGCATAAAGTGATCTGATCATTACAAATATGTTAGATCAGTTCTTCTTTAGCAGCATTTCATTTAATAGAATTCAAACACTTGGCCAAAATTATATTACAAAATTATATACTTTATATGGCCCGGTCATAGTTTCTGTCCCAGCTTTGAGTAACTGCAGCTAGCATTAGCATGCTGCCGCTAACCAAACATTCGTTGGCAGAGGTTCACGTTCCTAAACACGAACTAAACAATTGAATTCTCCTTTAAAATAAGGTGCAGCCCGTCCATATTCACTTAAACTTAGTCACCAGTATCGGATCGGCGTATCCAGTGGTTAATGGGCTCGACACATAGGATGCCATGTTGCTCCTCTTCAATTCATTTCCAATGGAGCGACAACCCCCTCCCTCCCACGCTACGGGACAGCCCACATTCGTGCATGTGAACTTTCGCGCTCGTCCACGTAGGCGTGCACATGCGTCTTGCAACGTGATACAAGAAAGTTGAAAAATGTTTAACTTTAGTCGCTGTTGCCCGGCACTTTAACCAATCAGTGGGGGTTTAACTGACAAAACAGCGATCTGAGAGGGTTAGACTTCTACAAAGTCCCCAACATTAGTCAGTCTGTTAGAAAAACGTATTATGTAGACAAATCGTCTTAGAATTCCATGTTTTCCCCGTTTAAAACAATCATGAATGATTATCTGTTCCCTCATCTCCATACCATGGAGCTAAAACACCATCTATTTTCATAGTTCAACAAATCTGTATGAACTTGTGATCCGTGCTGGAACAAAGCGCTTGTGTGTCGCTTCCGTTCGCCGCTGCAGTTTTGTGGCGTCCCGTGCGTTTGTTTTCGCGCAGAAGGCGATGAGTTTTGCCTCCCGTGTGTCGAGCCCACACCTCATCTCCTGCTCCATGGCTGTGACTCCCACACGTTAAACACGTTATTGCCATGTTCTCGCCATTTGTATGAAAACAAATATTTTTATTTGAGAGACTGGGCTGGTCAGGATGGCCAGTTGTCCTCTAGCGCCCTCTGCAGGCTGTAATGGCAATGTTGCAGCTCCATAGACGTGAACAAAAACATCATTTCTCCACATTACAATCGCGTGCGGGTTCAGGATTGGTAAACTGAAGTTGGGCTGGGCATTATCCTGTATGTACGCACCATATGCCGCAGGTTTTACCATAATATACGCTTCAGAAATCCATCAATAGTGTCTTTTCACTAGTGTCAAGTAAAGTGTAGTCAAGTTAATCTCTATATCGATATATATATCGATCTGGACATTTGGCCGCTGATAAAAGTGAAAGAGTGAGGCTATATAAAACTAGAAAATATCCATAAGTCCCCAGGGTTTGGACATGCTGCTCTCCGCAGTCAGTCTGTGTCTCAGAGCTTGATCCCGCCGGACATGTTCGTCTGGACCGGGGTGTGTGTGGAGGTGGGAGGAGGAGCACGCGCTCTCCTCTGGCTCATCTGCAGGTTCTGAAGGTCCTCCAGCATCTCCTGGATGAGCGGCGGCATGGACCCCGGGATCTCCATCTTCAGTGTCACCACGCGCTCGGCTCCTGCGGGGGGAAGACGGACACTTCACTCATTTCTACGACTAACAGTTTGGGTAACGTGATACTTTCTTCAATTAAACCAGGTGAGTGGGACAAAAGTACATCTGGAGATACAGTATCAACTTGAAACTTAATGCTGCAGATTACAACACCCCCCTCCCATTTTTTTCTTATCTGTTGCCTCAATTTTTCACAAGTTTCTTGACATTGGAGGTGAACCCGATATTGTAAATTTGCAAATCTTCCGCACCGTATAGTTCTGTTTTCTGGTTGTAGACGACAGATACTTTAGTATTTCCTTCTTGTGATTCTAAATTAAACACATGGGATTATGGAGTAAACAAACGAGGGTGAAATAACTCCAAATCTGTTTCATATCTTAAATCCGCTTTATTCTTGGCCTTTTTTCCATGAGCTTCATGAGGTCCTTGTCCCCGAAATGGTTTTCACGTCTATGAAATCAGAACCATTTCTGTGACATCGTGAAGCACAAGGATATTTGGAAGAATCTATTTCACCTTCTTAAACATAGCCTCCCTACACTGGATCTGGAGTCTGGAGTGTGAAGGTACCTCTGGCGCTGATGGTGCGCAGGTCGGTGATCTTCATCAGAGCTTTGGGGAACATGAGGGGCATGCTGGGTCGGCGTCTGCGTGAGTAGATCTTCAGAGCCTCCAGCAGCGGCTCCTGCAGAACCTCCACCTTCAACGGCTCCTCCAGGTCCTGCCGGTCTGTACGAGGCACACACACGTCACAATGATACAGGCCTAGAGGACTCACAGCCTCTGTCTAAGACACTTTTCATTTGGAAACTCCACACGGCAGGATTCATTGTGTTTACAAAGGGTTCTGTCAATTCTTTTTTATAATTACTAGTGAGGAGGAGCTCTCTGATTGGTTAGAACCATAGTACCACTCGGTTTCTAACCAATCGGAGAGAGAAGGCTCTTCATTTTTTTTTTTTTTTCTCAGTCGTCCTCCAGAGGCTCCTGATTAAAGCTTATGAACTTTGTGCAGCCTAAAGTGCGTTCTCTGCACAGTCCAGTCAGGACTAGGTTGCGGGCACTGAGCGCACAGGCCAGGGGCGAACCAGAGGAGGGGGCTCAGTGGGCAGGGCCCCTCACACTAACACACTCCAGCATTAAAAATAAAAAATATAAAATGTCAGTTTATTTAATATACATTTATTTCAATCTTGGTGAGGAGTAAAACTATTACATCCAATACAATTATTAAAACAAAAGAAAAAGGCCAGGCATAAAGTTATACTTTATTGTGATTAAATATAACGGTCATATTATATTTAATCACAATAAACTACCGCCCCTGGATCTCGCGAATGGTCGGTGCCTTTGTGGCTCTTCACAGGTTCAAGGTTGAACATTTCGGCTCTTGGTCTCCGACTAGTTGGCCACCCCTGAACTAGGTGAAATTTGATAATTTCCCAAGGCACACCAGACAATATCTCACGGCACACTAGTGTGCCACGGCACAGTGGTTGAAAAACAGCACAGAGACAAGCCTCAGCATTTCTTAAACAATGTCATTTGGAATGATGAAACCATAATGGGACTTTTTAGCCACAAGGCAACAAGGCCTGTGATGTAAAATATTAAGTATCAAAATACATAATACATCTACTCTTACTAAGAGTACATCTAAAAGTAAAAAGTACTGTGAAAAAACACCTTGCAGTTATTTAAAACCCCAGTTATTTCAAAAAGTTACATGTGGTTGAGTAAATATGACTGGGCCGTCTCTGATTGCTTGAAAATCAGGAGGTGAAAGGGTTGAATTTTTTTTTTTTTTGCTGTTTTAGATCAATATTACATTTTCTAACTAACAAAGTGGAAGATAAAAACATAACACCCTCTCTTTGAACATGAAACCCAGTGACAGAAGCACAGACAGTACAATCCTGTTGGTTTGACAATGGACAGCAGCATGTTGCAGTACCTCCAGACACCAGGCAGATGGCGCTGAGCAGCCCGCTCTCTGTCTCGTCCATCTCCAGGGGCAGCAGTTGTCCGGCGAAGGTGAACACCTGGTCGGTGAGCGGCCCGAAGCCTGCGTTATGGATCTGCGTCCGCGTCAGAGTCAGGCCGTCAGAGAAGGTCATGGTGTCCTGGTCCGGAGTGTAGCGGTTGCAGATCCGCAAGATCTGCAACCGCAAAACACGCTGACGTTAGGGCAATGTGTGAACTACAATCAGAAATACAAGGATCCAGTGAGTTGAATACACTTGGAATATTCTGCATAGAAACTGTACATACTCGAAGAATGTCGCTTTCATTCTAAGGCCATATCCACACCAGGGGCGGCTCCTCATTGACTACAAGGAATGTCCTAAAATGTCATTGATTAATAAATTGTTTTAAGTTACTGTATTTATAATTAAAAGTCTGCAATAGTGTGCTTTATTTCACGAGAAGGTCACTTCATCAGCTGTTCCAGTGTGGTCTTCAATATGATCTCCCTGTCACTTAAGAGCTGCTTGGACGTGCTATGAGAAAAACCATGGAAGTTTGGAGAAGCTCATTATGAAAAATGCTGCAGGCTCTGTTTGGCTCGGTCTGATGTCTTTGACATAATGTCAAGCCTTTGTTTGTTATAATTTTGATGATTATGGCTTACAGTCCATTTTAAAATATTAATATTTTGAAATGAAATGTCTAAAAGTATGAAATCTGAACAGAAAGATAAAACTAAATGATATATGTAAAGGAACATGCTGCCTCGGTCCTTATGGGTCGAACCTGCGTGCCTTAAAGCACATCTACAGTGCCTCTCGAAAGTACTAATACACCTTTTTGCACATTTTGTCATGTTTACAACCATAAACATAAAGATTTTATTTTGAATTTTTCCTGAAAGTTCACACACAAGTAACAGACAACTGTGAAGTGAAAGCAAAATGAAACATGATTCTGTTATCTTACAAAAAATAGAAAAGTGAAAAGTGGGGCGTGCACAAGTATTCATACAGCATGACTTAATACTTTGTGGAACCCCCTTTTGCTGCAATAACAGCAGCAAGTCTTCTGGGGTTTGACTCTACAAGGTTTGCACATGTAGAGACTGACATTTTGGCCCATTCCTCTTTACAAAACAACTCAAGCTCTGTCACATTAGAAGGAGAGCGTTTGTGAACAGCAGTTTTCAGGTCTTTCCACAGATTTTCAATAGGATTTAGGTCAGGACTTTGACTGGGCCATTCTAACACATTCATATGTTTGTTTTTAAACCATTCCATTGTAGATGTTTGTGTTTAGGGTCATTGTCCTGCTGGAAGGTGAATCTCCGCCCCAGCCTCAATTCTCTTGCTGACTCCAGCAGGTTTTCCTCCAAAATGTCTCTGTATTTGGCTCCATCCATCTTCCCAACTATTCTTACAATCTTCCCAGTCCCCGCTGAGGAAAAGCAGCCCCATAGCATGATGCTCCCCCACCATATTTGACACTGGGGATGGTGCACTCAGGACGATGAGCAGTGTTAGGTTTGCTCCATACATAACGTTTTGCATTTGGGCCAAAAAGTTCAATTTTTGTCTCATCTGACCAAAGCCCCTTCTTCCACATGGAAGCTGTGTCCTCCATATGACTTCTAGCAAACTTCAAACGGGATTTCTTATGGCCTCCTTTCAATAATGGCTTTCTTCTTGCCACTCGTCCATGAAGGCCAGATTTGTGTAGAGTACGACTTATAGTTGTCCCATGTACAGATTCCCCCAGCTCAGCGGCAGGACGTCCCAGCTCCTCCAGAGTTATCTTGGGGCACTTGGTTGCATTTCTGACCAGTGCTCTCCTTGTTCGGTCTGTTAGTTTAGGTGGACGGCCGTGTCTTGGTAAGTTCACAGTGGTGCTATACTCTTTCCATTTCCGAATGATGGATTGAACAGTGCTCCGTGAGATGTTCAAATCTTGGGAAATCTTTGTATAACTTAATGCTGCTTTAAACTTCTCCACAGCTTTATCCCTGACCTCTCTGGTGAGCTCCTTGGCCTTCATGATGTTGCTTAGTGACCAATACACTCTGACCATAGCTCTGAGGCCCTCACAGAACAGCTGGAATTATACTGAGAGTAGATTACACACAGGTGGCCTCTATTTAATGGTTAGGGCAAGGTGTGAACTTTCTGCAGTCATTAGGAATGTTATAAAGGCAATTTAATGCACTCAGAAAATGCTGTATGAATACTTATGCACGGCCCACTTTTCACTTTTCTATTTTTTGTAAAATAGCGTGAAAAGTTGAGGCAGAAGAGAGTGCGTACCAGGATGTCGAGGCACGCGGCTTTGAGCAGTGTGATCTGGTCTGCGATGGTGAGGCCGGTGAAGCCGGGCACACGTTTGGCAAACTCCACCACTTTGATGATGCACTTCGTGGCCAGTTCACTGAACTTATCCCACAGGCCCAGGTCCAGCTGGATCCTCTGCTCGGCACTCGACTTCTGTAACAACAAAATCAAAGACCCAAAGGTGTGTTTCAACCATTCTGCAGCCAGCGTCTCATCCTGACCGAGGTGTAACACACTCAACATACAGTAACGCTGCCTTCATCAGGGTTTCCAAGACTTTTTAGCGTATTTGTATGAGAAACCATCTTCTGCTGATCAATCACAGCAAAAGAGAGAAGTCTTGCAACATTACATTTCCTATATTTTGAAAGTAATTTTATTCTAGCGAGACACTGCAGGCGAATAGGGAAACGGTTTGACATGTAATGTCGAAGTGCTCCTAAGGTATTTGTACGCCTCACAATATAGTGTCCCTTTTTATCCGCTTACGATATCAACATGTTTAATTTTGTGTAATTAGACTTGGATCGTGTAACTTTTCACGTAACTGTATGTAAGTAGGGAAAACGTGGAACAGCTTGGTAGCTTCTAACTTCACCCCAGTTTGGAGCTATACCTTTGCTGGGAAAAGCTAACTGCTAACAACATTTGCGTGACTGAGCGCACGCACAAAGACCAGACAGGTATCTCAGTACGTAAAAACGGTGGCCTATTCCTTTAAATGTGACAAAAAGTTACAATCACTTTTGTAGGTCTTGGCTTTCAAATGAGGCATTACTCTGTTGCTCCCTAGTCGAGAAGCTTTTAGATTTGGGTAAAGCCGAACTGGAGAAAATGCACTCGGATCAGGTGGGGGGTAAGAGGTTAATATTTAATTCCCAGCCTGATTTGTTAAATTTTGAACCCAGATTACAGATATGTTAACACTTATGAATAGCTTCTTCAAAAAACAAGATCCAAAATCCCCACTGAAAATGTCTTAGTGTCTAATACATAAACAAAATAAACCATACATTTAAACCTGGCTCTATCCATTATTTAGATTTCGTCGCTGAAAATAAAGGAAATTTTGACAATGTTTAAATGATAGAAAACATTTTTTTCTTATATTTATGTCAGTAATCTACTATCACCCATTATTACTATTTTTTCCCTATTCACCTGCTGTGCCTTTCCTTAAAACGGAAATGTTAAATCGACAAACATTTGATCATTGACCGCTGCACAGACACTGACCGTGGTGTACTTGCCCAGCTGGCACAGTGAGGGGAAGGTCTCCCTGTGAGCTCTGCAGATCTTCTCCACGATCAGCCCCAGCTCGGCCGTCAGCTCGTACGTCTCCATGATGGTCATCTTCACCGCCTGCTTCTGAACCTTCCGCTTGTTCCGGTCGTTTCTCACTGCTGACCAAACACAAAACACACAGCAACGTGAATACTCCCTGTAGGGCTGGACAGTCCTACTCACGCCTTTTTCTGTCAACTTTGACTATTCTTGATTTGAATTCTACTTCAGATTTGTTTTTAAAAGCTAAACTAATACAAGAATCAAATGAGTTGGAGACAGTGATTCTACAGGTTGAGGGGATGCCATTTTAAAGCCCAAAAATCAACAAGAAGAAAAAGCAGACATATTCTTCAAAATCGACTTTTCTTGAGCTTTAAACCATGTCTGCTGAGGGACTCCTTCGGCCCTGGGTCTCTATAGCCTGTCCGTCCATGGGAGTGGATCTCTCCTTCTGTGGTTCTCCCCAAGGTTTCTCGTTTCTCCCACCGGGTTTTTGAGTTTTTCCTTGCCGTGCTGAAGAGTCTAAGGACAGGGGACGCCCGAGCTGCTCGTCTCCACCCACTGCTGACGCTTATTTGGACATTATGTTTGCCTGGATATTTGATTCACCGGAACTTTACATTGTCTTATTTACTGTTCTGTTTTATTGCCCTAATGTTCGGTGCAGCCCTATGAGGCAACTCCTGTTGTGATATTGGGCTATACAAAACCATTGATTGATTGATTGATTGATGTAATAACGTTGTTCCCTCGTCAAAGACATAACACTGGAGTAGTGTTTCACTACATTCACGACAGACTCCATCCATCCATCCATCCATTTTCTTCACTTTCTTCTTTTTCCGGGACAGGTCGCGGAGGCAGCAGTCACGCTATGTGGAATAGTGGCTATAGACCCTCCAACGTTTCCTGGGTCTTCAACGAGGCCTCTTCCCAATAGGACATGCCTGGAACACCTCCCGAGGGAGGCGACCAGGAGGCATCCGAGACAGATGCTTTAGCCACCTCAGCTGGCTGAGGTTACCCTCCCGGGTAACAGAGCGCCTCACCCGATCTCGAAGTGTGCACCCAGCCACCCTGCGAAGGAAACTCATTTCAGATTTGAAGGGGCTGATCCTCATCCCGGCCGCATCACATTTGGCTGCAAACCGCCCCAGTGCGCGCTGAAGGTGCTGATTTGATGAAGCAGAAACAGATGTCTCATGTCTCTGCCCTGTCGCCGCCTCGCTGGCCGCTGCGTTCCCGTCATGTCTCAGCCTCATATCGTGACTCGTGCGGCCACATGTCTAGGCTGCTTTGGTCGCCGTGTTCTGGCTCGTTGGCCGCTGTGGAGTGGTCTGTGAGTGTGGTCTGTGAGTGTGGAGTGGACTGTGAGTGTGGTCTGTGAGTGTGGAGTGGTCTGTGAGTGTGGAGTGGTCTGTGAGTGTGGAGTGGACTGTGAGTGTGGTCTGTGAGTGTGGAGTGGACTGTGAGTGTGGTCTGTGAGTGTGGAGTGGTCTGTGAGTGTGGAGTGGTCTGTGAGAGTGGTCTGTGAGTGTGGAGTGGACTGTGAGTGTGGAGTGGTCTGTGAGTGTGGAGTGGTCTGTGAGAGTGGACTGTGAGTGTGGAGTGGACTGTGAGAGTGGTCTGTGAGTGTGGAGTGGACTGTGAGTGTGGAGTGGACTGTGAGTGTGGTCTGTGAGTGTGGAGTGGACTGTGAGAGTGGAGTGGACTGTGAGAGTGGAGTGGTCTGTGAGTGTGGAGTGGACTGTGAGAGTGGACTGTTACTACGGTGACCATCACGCACGTACATTCCTTGGACATGCCCACGGTGAAGCACCTCTGCAGGCGGCAGTACTGGCAGCGGTTGCGTGTGATCTTGTTGATGCTGCAGTTGCGGTCGCGGTGACACGTGTACACCATGTTCTTCTGCACGCTGCGCCGAAAGAAGCCCTGACAACACACACACACACACAGTTTAGAATCGCTGGCTACTCATGGGTTTCAGTCTCCACAGCTTGAACATCTTCAGTGAGGGTTCTTGAGTCATCGTTGTACTCTGTAGTTGAAGTGTAGAACGGTTTGCCTCTCATCTCAAAGGATGAGACGAGGAGAGCCTCCACAGACATGGCAGCAGTGGGTGTGTGACCTGTGTACCTTGCAGCCCTCGCAGGCGCTGACGCCGTAGTGGTACCCGGACGACTTGTCCTGGCAGACGAAGCAGGGTTTGTAGGTGCGCGGCGGCGGAGGGGGCGAGGGCCGGCCGGTGAACAGGTCTTCAGAACACGAGCTGGAACTCCGGCTCTCCACGGCTGCAGACACAAGCGCACGGCTCACAAACTCACAAACTGGAACCAGGCACATTGGGGACAAATGAAAAGCATTACGGCCGAACGATGTAGATGAATATGAAAACATGAAACTCCTGCTGTAGATCACTGACATGAATATGAAATGTGTGCTAGGTTTTCCGTCATTTTATGTTGTCATATACATTTGTTTGAGTGAAAACTGGCCACATATTCAACAACCAAATATTAAAAACAGAGCCAAGTTTAAATATATTATATACAGTATTAGTTATATTGGGGATTTTAGATCTTGTTTAGTTTTTGAAAAGGCTATACTACTAATTAGTGAAAATATATGTAAAATACAAATGTTTTACTCTAAAGGAGGATTAAGCAACTTTTTATGTAAAATGATTGCGTAACTGACCTTTTAGTGAGGTATGAGTGGTTAGCACTGCGCCTTTACTTTCCGTCACAGTGGCCCCAGGATCAGTTTCTGGTATGTTTTCACTTGCCTGGCCTCATTTGCCGCTCCCGCCAAACTCAAACGGATAACAATCTACGGATGGTCGGATCGAGAGCTTTGTTCCTATGGGTGGTAAATGACCAAAGATCGCTGCTGACGGACCCCCTCACCAGAAAACCTGCGTAACAATCGATCCTGGAGAGTTGTAGAGGCCCGTGGCCACCTTGATCGAAAGTAAAGGCGCCATGCTCACCACTCAAACAAAAAGTGGATAAAGCCCCTTTAAATATGGCAGGAATTACACACTGAAAAATCCCTCTAGAAATCCTTCCAAATGTAGTTCAGTCGGAGCCTGTAAAGTGTCTGTAGGAGCGACTAAAGTGGAGATGACGGACCTAAAGTTTAGTCTCTTTGTCTTATGGCTAGGCAAAACAATTTATTTTAATTAAAAATCGAGTAAGTCAAATCCATTCATATTTTCAGAAAATATATATTTTTTAGTATTAAGAATTTGGATGTTAAAAAAACATTAACAAAACTGCGCACTGCACAGTAACTTTGCAGTTTTTTTACAGTGATATTTTGAGAAAATCAAAGATTTCTGGGGGGAGGAAAATGGCCCAGCTCTACTTTGTCTGCACATGCGCGCGTATATCCCCGCTAACGTTAGCGGCTGGCATCTTCCACAAAGGAAATAACCATATTTGGAGTACAGAGTGTTGTTCGGGGGATTTCGTGCATTCCACCAAATAAAATAAAAAATAAACGTTTGTAAATGGACAGTTTGGTTTCTTACTCTCTGACATTCAAACTAGATGCTCAGGGAGAAAACTGTTGGAAATGGTCCTAAAAACCCCACTGTTACACATCCCAGTGAAAGCAGGAAGAACTTCTAACAGCGCAGCGCAGATGAAAGTGCGTGAAAGGTGATGCATTGCCCCAGTCTGCCGCGTCCCATCCCCTTGAACCCGTGGCCCCTGGGTGAACCTACGAGAGCAGGTCACACTGGGACACCCACCACAGTGGACTCTCGCCCACACAAAGCCCTGAGTGATGAGGCTGCGGCGCGGGGTCTGCTGCGGCCTGCGCTGGGGGGCAGCACCTAACAATGCCACCGTCAAACACGCACAAAGACATGAATGTGGTCCATGTGGAGCGGGACGAGAGCCGAGGAGGGAGACCCCAGGCCTGGACATAAGCTGCTTTTGCCCCTCTTTGTGGGAATTGCTTGTCTCTAAAATAAAATAGTCTAGCACTGCTGATGGCACCGCTGCATTTGGGCTGAAACGACATTGTTTTGGTACAAGATGTTTTATGATTTGAAATAAGGCCTATGTGGAGTAGACCGTGGCTCTGAAGCACAGAGGCCCGGGCTGGTGAGGAGGTCGCCTGAAGCTCAGTTACCCCACTTGGTAACACTTTATAATAATGGTACATGAGTTCATGCACAACTTTCATGAACTCATGCATGGATGAATACATGATTTCATGATACAGTCATGCATTACTAAATCATGACTAAATCATGACTTCTCAGGAACAAACATGATTACATGTTGGTTCACAGACGACTTCATCCCTGAATTAAACGTCAAACTACTGTCATGACTGTACATGAAAATCTTATTAATTCATAATGATCATGAGGGTCACATAAGAATACCATGAATTCACTAAAACAGCAATGAAGGGAAATCGAGGGTATTACATGAACTAATTATAGCACCAGAAACGTGTTTTAATATAAACTAAATAAAGCCTCTATATCAGGAAAATATTATCCTCCATTTGTTTCCTATCAGACACTAATGATTGTTAAATATGCCCAGGCTTCAGACATGATTCCAGCTTCAAGAAGAAAGTTTTTTTTTTTTCATGTAAACTACAAAGTGCACCTCCGCGGCAACTTCAGCAGATGAGACGGCGGCGGGTAAGGCTCGCCGTGCTACACCACGGGCGTGGTAATCCACCGAGATCAGTTTTTTTCCAAATTGAAATGGTAATTGTTATAGTAAAGCTTTTTATCAGGCTTTACCGCTCCAGCGGTAACCGTGACATCCCGAGCTTCAACTCGTAAACATTGAGCTTGTGATGATAATGGCCGTATTCACGTTTACTGGGCCCACTTTTATCGTGAAGACGAGGCGTTATTTTCACGCATATTTAATTCGATGTATTTGCGATCGTTAGCGTATTGCATTTATCATTGAAACACGGCAGTCCAAAGCTGATTCTAATGTTGAAAATCTTTTTGCCTTTTGCTTGTCTAAACCAACTCTAAATCATCAGTCTGGATCGTAAGTTCACTGCTGGCATGATGCTTTTTTTTAGCTTTTCCAGTTTAAGTTAAAGCATGTAACATAAACAACATGTTTAAACGATCATCTCTAGGGACATCGTGGGACATCGCGGCCCCCTTATCAATCCAAAAACCTCTCAGGGCCCCCCAATAATAATATGTCACTGTATTCAAATGAATGTGTTATTATTTTAACGCACACGACCTCTAGCCACGACGGAAGGCTTTGGTTTGCATTAGTACATCGACCTTTTTTTCATTGTACTTGTTTTGTCATCAGGCCTTTGGGCCGTCCCGGTAGTGTCTCTGAGGCCGCCCAAGGGGCCTGGATCCCACTTTGGGAACCACTGTGATACATGCTCACTGTAACCTCATGATATGCTGATGCTGCAATAATCTATAGACTGCACATAACCTGCAATATATCATTACTCTGAAAGAACCGTTATAACATTGTTACTTTATAAGAAAGAACCACACGCTTCTTATTTTCAATGATTTGCATAATTTTCTTTTCATGCACATTGTTCCCCTTTTTCATAATAAACCCTTGTCTTCCGTTAAGAAACACTACCCTAATCTTACGTTATTTCAAAATATTGTACATTCCTATTTTTTCTGGTGGTGGGCCGTTATCGGTGTTAACGTGAGACTCTTATCGCCGTTAATCTATTCTCAAAATTGGGTTGGGCGCAGAGACCTACACGGGAATAGATTTGAATAAACACAAGTGTATCTTATTGAACATGAATTATTTTCATCGCCAAATGATCACATCGTTCTGAAGCATTTTGGAAACAGGAGATGAGCCGCTGGTCTAATTCTCAAAGATGTCTGTGTAAGTTCTCAGTCGTACAGGAGTTGTCTATTTTCAATGAAGGTACTTATCTATTAATCTATGCTCACCACTCATTTTTTCAAACTTGTTTCCACATAATTATGTTAATCCACTTCTGTTCTGCACAAAACTATCAGCGTTGGAGGGTGTGGGGTATTTACTGGCCCAGGTGGGGTGAAGGTGTTGTGCTGGAAATACCGGCTTCGCGAGGGTATAGATATGCTGGGGTGTGTTGGAGGTATCTGGGGGTATACTGGCCTGGGGCAGGGTGTAGGGGTGATGGGGGGGTCTGGGGGGTGTTGAGCGGGTCTTGGGGATATACTGGCCTGGAGCGGACTGTAGGTGTGATGGCAGGTGTTGGGACTGTGTGGGTGATTATACTGGTCTGGGGAGGGGTGTGGGGTGTTGTGGTGTGTGGGGGATGTACTAATACAGGGCGGGGTGTATGTGTGTGGGGGATATACTTGTCCGGGACAGGGTGTAGGTGTGTTTGTGGGGTCTGGGGGGTGTTTGGGTTTTGTGTGTGTGTGTATTTTTTATAATCTCTGTGTAAACATGTTTAGTTTAGTTTATTTGTTTATTTGAGCAGTTAGTCTGCTCAAAGGGAGTGGGCCGAAGCAAAAGGCTTATAAGCTCCACCCCCAAAATAATAAAATAACATTTTCATTTAATAATCAAAGCACAAAACACAACAACAGCTGTTTCATTTCTTGTACAATGTCTAGTACAGAGCAAGTAACAAATGATCATTAATATATTTCTTACAAATTGTTACCAATGCCAAACATTGGTACATTACTAAAATCACTAGTGTAACATTACCGGAAGAAGAAGAAGATCTTTATTTATATAGTAGTCACTATTTTATGTTATGTTATAAAGGCACGTTACTATGCAACAGTTTATATTATACTTCGTGATCTTGCTACTTCCCATTTGTCATTACCATCCCCAGTATAATATCAATTTGTGTACAATTTCCTCTTTTTATTTATCAAATCAAACTTTATTTATAAAGCGCTTTTCATACAAAGTGCTTTACAGTGCTTAAAAATCATTAAAATCATCCCCACCAGTAAATATACATAAATAACTACAACCCCACCTCCCCCCACCCCACCCGCACACACAGACACACAGACACATATACGTACAGACAGCCAGCAGTTAAAAGTCTTAAATAAAAATGGACATAGAGTTGAGTACGTAAGGCTGGGTACAGAGAGACCGAAAGAGGAAACATCATCCAAGGAGCGTCTGCACCAGGAGCAGCCCATCGGCCACAGCCACAGAGCGCCAACTCAGGGGGCCCGGAGGAGGTGTAGGAGAGACGTCCTACCTCCATCCAGGCCCCCCCAGGAGAGCGCCCGCATAGCCGCAGCCAACCAGCACTCCCGGGGCAAAGGGCTCCCTCAGAGGAACCACTAGGAGAACATAAAAAATAAATGAATAAAATAAATAAAAAATAAATAAATAAATACAATAAAAATTATATATATATATATATATATATATATATATATACACATAAAAATATATATATATATATTTAAAAAGAGATAAATTATTTATTTACTTTTTTTATGTATAATGTATTATGAAAGCCCTACATAGTGTAATGCATTAAAAAGCATTAATACTTATTATACTCCGAGATCGTACTACTTCCCATTACCCCTTACTACTAACATGTTTGTAAACAAAAACCTTTGACAACTACCTCCACCATGGACAACCACCCCAACTCACAAACCCTCCAACACCCTCCAGCACCCCCCCAGAGACCTCCCCCAACGCCCTGTATAAGCATATCCCCCATGAGCCTCCACAGAAACAGCCGCACTGTGATATTAGGTTTTTCACACAGAGATGCATTGAAAATGCATTTTCTGGGTAAATGCTCGAAATACACTTTGAACTGGAATAATCACAAATGTTCCCTCCTCTGATCAGAAGAAACCACAAATAACCAAAAAAATATGATTTTAAAGTGTGACGGCAGAGCGATGAAAAAGTGAGTTTATAATGGAAGTCAATGCATGAAATGCCACTAACGTAACATTAGGGAAAAATGTGAAAACTCAACTTTACATAAAAACAAAAAAAGTATCAAAATCAAAGTTGTTACTGATCTTTGACATACCCAAGGGTGTTTTAAAATGTAAATCCAAATTCTGCCCAAACTCACTTTTTATAATGGAAAATAAGCCATTTTGTGTGTTCTTTTTTTGGTCATTTTTTAAATTGGCTTTGAAACAATAAATTATTTTTGATATTTTTTCAAACTTTGGTAGTTTTGTGTAGAACGGAAGTGGATTAACATAATTATGTGAAAAAAGTTAGAAAAAATGTTCATCTACAATATGTTTAAAGCCGTAAAAAAGTGGCATAAAAGCCACTAATGTAAGATTAGGGTTGCAGGCGACATCACAGCGTTCTAAAGGCCAATACTATTATGGGGAGGAAACATTATTTTGTTTTTGAGGACATTTTTGGTCTTCTACAGAGAGATCATGGACCCAGTGACTGATACTAATGATCATTTTTGTAATTCATACATTTTCTTTGGAGCTATGACTTGTGAAAGTGTAATACTCTAATAGTATTGGCCTTTGGAATGCTGTGATGTCACCTGCAACCCAGCAATAGACTCTGAAAGCCTCATTAATTTGCATTATGTCATTCTTTAATATGCATGACATCATCAAAACTATCACTACTGGCAAGTATTGGTATTGTATTGTGTTGCTGAATTGACATATTGCCACGCCCTGCTATGTATCTTGGTAACCTCATAGTGATATAACCAGGTCACAGTTTCAGCTGGAAATCCGCTTTAGTGGAGGAATTAGGCCAGAGAAAGCCTTTGACACACTTCAATGGGCAGCGTGACTTTATTTTGCTCACTCCACTGTAAGAGTTTGTTTACATATTGAAAAAATAATAATAAACTTGTCGCGGAGCATCCACATTTGAGAGAAACTTGAAATATGAAAAGCTAAACTAATGCAACAATCTCATTTTCATGTTTGCAATGGTCTAAACTTGGAGTTGTACTCATCATCAGACTGGATATATTGCAGAAGTGACTACATTTATTTTCCATATCATATAGTGATATATATATATATATATATACCTTAGTGATAAAACAACAGCTGCCGCATTACTAAAGTCAAACTAAATGTACAAACTTTATGGACACAGCTTCTGTCTCCAGCTTCAGGAAGACAATCCCATCAGCTCCTTTAAATGTGTGCCGTCTGAGAGCGTGTTACTTATTTAACATGCCACTAGGGATGTCACGATTCAACATTTTTGAGTCACGATTATTTTGAGGAAAAATATTGTGATTTTACAATTATTCGCGATGATCATAATTAAAGAAAAAATACAGAGATTACTCCAAACCGTTCACATTATATACATTTTCTTATTTATTTAAACTTATTGAACATTCACCCTGTGTTACCTTTTGTCATGCTTTTACTGTGGCAAAAAAGAACATAAATGATATAATGATTTTAGACAAATTAACAGACAAAACAATATTAATATGAGCCCTATCTAAAGGAGGAAAAAGTATATTCCCTCTGATCGGCGTCGCATAAATTCACTATAATTACAAAAGAGTTCCTAAACACATCAGCTGATCTCCGTGCTCTGCCTCGCACAGTCTCACTTTAGTTTTTACCGTGACTCAAACACAGCGCTACACATTAGGGCTGAACGATATGGACAACATTTCATATCTCAAATATTCATGCCAGATATCTCGATATCGATACGATATAACTATGGGTTGGTGAAAACGAAGCATTTTTCATAACAATAAAATCATAATCCAAAAGAGTGCAGTTTTATTGATGAAAACCTATATCGTTTATATCTTGCTTTTTTATTTTAATATTTTGAATACTCAAATCTCGATATCAATACGATAACAATATATTTTTCTTTTGCAATATTGATATCTTGAATGTTCAAATCTCGATATCGATACGATAACGATATATCTTTCAGCCCTACTACACATGGTTCTTTTGGGACCATGTGTGTTATTCTTCCTTTGGGAATGCTTTGCTCTTTGCACTTTGGATTATTGATCCTGTTGCTGACTTCATACTTTAACACGATTATTAGGATCATGAGGATGTGAGACAGGCCTCAACTCTGACAATGTTCAAATCCAGGCTGAAAACAGCTCTTTTTACCCGAGCAGATGAAAACTGAAAGTGTTTTATCTGCGCTCTTGCCTTTTACTGTAATTGATTAACTTTATGTTGATGTTTTAATGATTGATTTGATCTGTTTTCTTGTAATTTTATGCAACTGTGAAGCACTTTGAATTGCCTTGTGTATGAATTGTGCTCTACAAATAAACTTGCCTTGCCTTGCCTTGCCTATTATAGTCCATCTCAATAATCGTCCCATGGCGATTATTGAGATGGACTATACCTGCAGCAGGGATTGCGATTTCGATTACATTTGGATTCATTGCCCAGCCCCAGGTAGGGATGTTAAGATGAACCAGTTTTACAATAACCACAGATATATATATATATATATAAAAGCTCACACGAGGTTAATCATGAGAATTTCAGGACCCACGGTAAAACCACTGTGACATCTCAAGAGCCAAACGTGAAGAAAATGCTTTTTGTTGAAATAAAAATGTTAATAATGCTAAGCCTGTCAAATGAAACAAAAGCGTTGGCCGTCCAATATCAGTGTAAAGCTTTTGTGATGAGAAGACGTGCCCCCTACGCCCCTCACAGCACAGTGGGAGCAGCAGGGCTCATTTACAGGAGCTCTGTCCCGCCGCTGCCGCTCAAGATACAGACCTTAAGGAAGTTACGCCCATGAGTACACACACCACAGTTTGAGAACCACTGAGCTAATTAGCGGAGAAAAGAAACTGGGAGTTTCCACAGGGAGCCATTTAATGCTATTTTAAAGCAGTACTAAGTAACGTGTTTACCTTAATAAATCCTTTCCGTAGTCCCTCTGGGGGTGATACAAGTGTTAATGGGATGATTGGAGGGTCTTTCATCTCCCCCTGGTGTCTCTGGCCAGGAAACCATTCTTGCAACCTGACTACCACCGGGTCGGAGCAACCAATACACACTAATAGAATCACGAAGAAGAAGCTAACAGGCTAACGGGAAAAGCTAACAGCGGGCTAGCGCCACTTTAAACAGTATTAACTGGATGAACAACCTCCCTCTCTCCCTTCGCCTTTTCTGTCAGTGTAGTATTTACTCTCCAAGACATTTAATACGTTAAAAAACTGTAACTTGCTACGACACCTGCAGTTGCGCTCATGGCCTCTAGGGGCAAGAGTTACTTAGTATAATGCCCAGTATAAGGAAGGAAGGAATTTATTTGTACCGACACAAATGAAGGACTCCGCCTGGAATAAAAACCATGTATGAACTAACACTACAGTAAATGAACATTGAAGGCCAGACACTGCAGGTCAATACAGAAAACATGTACACTTTGCAATATCCATATCTCCTTTTCTGGAAATTACTGACATCAAAATGATCAAATGTATTGCAAGCTTTTGCTCATATACTGTTTTCATGTACAAAAAAAATAACTGTAAAAATGCCCCAAATTGCTGATATTTTGTACAAAGAAATGTTAATATTGGATAAAGCCAGGTTTTAATTGATGGCTATATTTTGTAGGCATATTAGTAACAAATATTTGTTCAGATTATTTGGGGGAGTTTTAGTTTCTGAATTAGAAATGGGAAACTCTAGGTCTGGGACTAAATATCGTTTTGCAATATATATTGTGATACTTCTTTGTTGTGATACACGTACCGTATCGGAAACTATGTATCGCAATACTTTTGATACTCCACTCAGTCACAGGGACAAAACATATCAATGTTTTTGACATGAGGATAGTTTTGTCATAAATTCAATATTTTGTGCATTGAAATATGATATCACAATACGTATAGTATGTATAGTGAAGACTAGTTCATTTAGTTTCCAGGCTAATGTTAAAAGCAAAGCTGTTTTGCTGCAGTCTCTCCCTTTAACCAGAGCCTGAACCACAAGGAAACAGACAACAAACCCACAGATCGAGGTTGTAAACTAGATCACGGGCTGAAATCAACACGAGGCGCTTCTAAACAAGTCCCGTCCACGTCCTGGAGGAAGTGTCTGTGCACCTACACTGTGACCAGCGGCATTGATGCCAATCCGGCTCCAGCAGCAGCAGCTCCGGGAAGAACGTCGCCAGGTCTGGAGGAGGAGGAGGCTGCTCGGGCTCGTCCGGTCCCGGGATGGGGCTGGAGGAGCTGGCCGTGTAGAGATCCAGGAGCTCCACCGACGGGACCCCGAAGGACTCCCACTCCAGGAAGTCGAACATCGCTCCCGTAGCAAAGGTTCAGAGCTAAAAATAAAAACAAATCTATCTATCGGCTGCGCGGAGGGGCGTGCGCGCACGTTTAGCTCGCACAACTTCTTTTCCAGCGCATGGTGACGCAGACGGGCGTAGAAGGTTCGCCGATACTTGTTATATATTTACTTTATTCGTACAGCTTGAATGTTGACAAAATGCCGGTTCCTCGTGCGCGGGGCAGACTGAGGTACGGGATCGCGCAGGCAGCAGCAGGAGGAGCAGGAGGAGGAGGAGGAGGAGGAGGTGAGTCTTCTGCAGCCTGGAGGAGCGCACTGCTGCAGATTCACGACCACACATTCAAGGCCCACTAAAATGAAAACAATTGCCCTTAGGATTGGCACAGTCATCCATTTTGTTTGATACTACCAGGGACAGTCTGTTTGTACATTCATGAAAAAGCTTTAAAAAGTTCTGGAATGAGTTGTGCAAAAAGGCCTCAAGCGACATTTAAAAGCATTTGATTCTAACTTGCATTCATTTGCTAGTATTTTACTTTCCTTTGATGTATTTTATTTATTTTACTTTTGTTATTTGTGATGCAGAATCAGAAGTGTTGGTGAACAGGTTCACAAGCTCTGATTATGTTTCAGTTTAATCGCACAACATGAAACCTAAAATATATAACATATAATAAATAAATATATATATATAATATATATACAGTGCCTTGCGAAAGTATTCGGCCCCCTTGAACTTTGACCTTTTGCCACATTTCAGGCTTCAAACATAAAGATATAAAACTGTAATTTTGTGTGAAGAACCAACAACAAGTGGGACACAATCATGAAGTGAAACGAAATCTCAAACATTTTTAACAAACAAACAACTGAAAAATTGGGCGTGCAAAATCATTCAGCCCCTTTACTTTCAGTGCAGCAAACTCTCTCCAGAAGTTCAGTGAGGATCTCTGAATGATCCAATGTTGACCTAAATGACTAATGATGATAAATAGAATCCACCTGTGTGTGAACAAGTCTCCGTATAAATGCACCTGCTCTGTGATAGTCTCAGAGGTCAGTTTAAAGCGCAGAGAGCATCATGAAGAACAAGGAACACACCAGGCAGGTCCGAGATACTGTTGTGGAGAAGTTTAAAGCCGGATTTGGATACAAAAAGATTTCCCAAGATTTAAATATCCCAAGGAGCACTGTGCAAGCGATAATATTGAAATGGAAGGAGTATCTACAAAGACCCGGCCGTCCCTCTAAACTTTCAGCTCATACAAGGAGAAAACTGATCAGAGATGCTGCCAAGAGGCCCATGATCACTCTGGATGAACTGCAGAAATGTACAGCTGAGGTGGGAGACTCTGTCCATAGGACAACAGTCAGTCGTATACTGCACAACTCTGGCCTTTATGGAAGAGTGGCAAGAAGAAAGCCATTTCTTAAAGATATCCATAAAAAGTGTCGTTTAAAGTTTGCCACAAGCCACCTGGGAGACACACCAAACATGTGGAAGAAGGTGCTCTGGTCAGATGAAACCAAAATCCAACTTTTTGGCAACAATGCAAAGCCACCCTGCGAAGGAAACTCATTTCAGCCGCTTGTATTCGCGATCTTGTCCTTTCGGTCATTACCCAAATCTCATGACCATAGGTGAGGGTGGGAATGTAGATTGATCGGTAAATCGAGAGCCACAACAATCCGATACAGCGACCGCATCACTGCTGACGCCGCACCGATCCGTCTATCGATCTCACGCTCCATCCGTCCCTCGTGAACATGACCCCGAGATACTTGAACTCCTCCACTTAAGGCAAGGACTCCCCACCGACCTGAAGCGGGGAAACCACCTTTTACCGGTGGAGAACCATGGCCTCAGATTTGGAGGTGCTGATCCTCATCCTGGCCGCTTCACACTCGGCTGCAAACCGCCCCAGTGCGCGCTGGAGGTCCAGATTTGATGAAGCCAACAGAACAACATTGTCTGTAAACAGCAGAGATGAGATTCTGAGGTTCCCAAACCGGACACCCTCCGGCCCCTGGCTGCGCCTAGAAATTCTGTCCATATAGGTAGTGAACAGAACCGGTGACAAAAGGCAGCCCTGGCGGCGACCAACACGCACCGGGAACAGGTCTGACTTACTGCCGGCAATTCCAACCAAGCTCCTGCTGCGGTCATACAGGGAACGGACAGCCCTTAGTGGTTACCTCGGTGACTTCAGCCTGGGTGATGGACGAGCCCCCCTCCGAGTCCCCAGCCTCTGTCTCCTCATCAGGCGCCGGATGGTTTGCCAGAATCTCTTCGAGGCCGACCGATAGTCCTCCTCCATGGCTTCTCTGAACTCCTCCCAGACCCGAGTTTTTGACTCTTTGACCGCACAAGCTGCAGCACGCCTGGCCTGCCGGTACCTCTCAGCTGCCTCCGGAGTCCCACAAGCCAACAAGGCCAGGTAGGACTCCTTCTTCAGCTTGACGGCATCCCTTACCTCCGGGCGCCACCACCGGGTTCGGGGATTGCCGCCGCGACAGGCACCAGAGACCTTACGGCCACAACTACGAGCAGCCGCATCGACAATGGAGGAGGAGAACATGGTCCACTCGGACTCCGTGTCCCCTACCTCCCTCGGAATCTGGGTGAAGCTCTTCCGGAGGTGGGAGTTAAAGACCCTACTGACAGAGGGATCCACCAGACGTTCCCAACAGACCCTCACAACACGTTTGGGCCTGCCAGGTCTGACCGGCTTCTTCCCCTGCCAGCGGATCCTGCTCACCACCAGGTGGTGATCAGTTGACAGTTCAGCCCCTCTCTTCACCCGAGTGTCCGAGACACGCGGCCGGAGATCAGATGACACAACTACAAAGTCGATCATCGACCTCCTGCCTAGGGTGTCCTGGTGCCACGTGCACTTATGGACACCCTTGTGCTCGAACATGGTGTTCGTTATGGACAAACCGTAACTAGCACAGAAGTCCAATAACAGAACACCACTCGGGTTCCGATCGGGGAGGCCGTTCTTCCCCATCACCCCCACCCAGGTCTCACTGTCGTTACCCACGTGGGCGTTGAAGTCCCCCAGTAGAACAATGGAGTCCCCAGCCGGAGCACCATCTAGTACCCCTCCCAGGGACTCCAAGAAGGCCGGGTACTCTGCACCGATGTTGGGCCCGTAGGCCGAGACAACGGTGAGAGACCTGTCCCCGACCCGAAGGCGTAGGGACGCGACCCTCTCGTTCACCGGGGTGAACTCCAACACGTGACGGCTGAGCTGGGGGGCTATGAGCAAACCCACCCCAGCCCACCGCCTCTCCCGGCTGCGCCATACCGGGCGACGTCACGGTCATAGAAGTCTTTGAAGTAAAATACTTCCTTAAATGTACTTAACAAGAATGCACCTGCGTAGATGTTGATCTTTCATCTTCTCTAAGAGGATTTTTTTATTTTTACCGTCTATCAAAAGTATTTTGGACCCACTTCAAACGTACATTGGTTGAAACAGCCGTTTGTTTCTGTAATTTGGTAATTTACTTAAACTACCTATATATTTCTGTATTTGTTTCCCTTTAACATTCCTTTACAGTTGTCTTGTCCCACCATGTTGCTTCACATTAGCTAACTCACAAACCAACCTAGCTGCCCATACTATAAGAACTGCCTTACCTAGGACTCCCAAAGGTATCAAATGAATGTAGAAACACACCACACACACACACACACTGCACACCACACCTGGTCAGACACACCTCCATACATGTCCTGTCAACGTAATGTTTATTTTGTAATGTCATTTATGTTATATGTATGTAAACGCAATTTTTTTTTTTTTTTTTTTAAAGAACAGCCGTTGCGCATTCCTATGTTTAAAATCGAAACCGAGTTGCTAATGACTCCATGTTCCTTGCGTTTTTGTGGCAAAAACAACATAGATCTGTTTGTGAAGACTCTCATTTGTCCAGGAAGTATTCATCGTAGTGAAGCGTAAGTCATACAGTGGAACCCCTAAAGTCTCTGAGTTTTAAAGTCTAAACTCCTTCACCAAATCTCTTCTTATCTACTTTGTTCTTTGTTTAACATGTACCAGCTCCCTTTCCTTCAAAATGGTAAACTTGTTGTCTGGCCATGGGTATCGGTGGTGAAGAAAGTGATGAAAAAGTGATGGCGTGCCCTTGATGATTCTGTTGGTGGAGAGAGGCAGAACTCAAACAGGAAAAGATGAAAGTGTTCTTAAAATATGGTATAAAACGCTTGACTTGAGAGAATTTACTTTCTGGTTGAGTGTTCATTACTCTGAAATGTTTTGACGTGGATGTCGACTATGCCTTTTAAAGATTATTTTCTACAACTCGTCACGCCGGGATACATAACCAGGCCGTAATTACAGGATGTACGTATATGTGCAATCAGCGCCTGGCTGATTGGACGGAGCTGATTAGTATTTCCTGGTTCCCCACAAGCGCACGGGCGATGTCTACATTTTTAGAGTGCAAGGTGAGGTAAGGCGAGGGCAGGGATCGATCAAAATACACGTGGGATGGTTCCAATTGTGCTTGTCGAGGAGAGAGTGCTGTCCAACTGAAGTCGGATTAGATTAATATTGATTTTAAGGATTTATTGAGTATGTCTTGGAGAAAGATATCGAACTCAGGTGTTATTTAATCTTGTGTGGAGCTTCTGGACAGGTTTTATCCAGAAGGATATGCGTGATTTGCACCAGAGATTCACATTATATTCTTATTTTAAGATTATGTTGCTGTTTGACCCTGTATTTTAGCTAACTTTTTGACAAAAAAGCCACATTTGCCACTGGCAAAACAAAACCCGGTGTTATCTATGCTGCAAGTTTTCTGTCATTTTATGTTTTCATATAAGACTCATTTTGTGCATTAAATTGCCAAAATTGCCGATATTTTCAGCAACAAAATCTAAATAATGGATGGACCCAGATTTAAATTGGTAGAAGATGGTTTTATTTATTTATATTACTTACAAATATTTTTTCAGTTGGGATTTTGGATCTTGTTTAGTTTTTGAATAAGCTAAATATAAGTGAAAACATCTGTCAAAACTAAAATTTTGAAAAGCTGAATAAAGCAGGCTGGGAATAAGATATTAAAAAATCTCTCTGAAAATGTTTTCAAAATCTCTGTGAAGCCCAACACTGGAAAGTTTGCAGTCTGTAAGAGCTACTATAGAGGTTATGTCGTACAAAACAAAAGCCTAATTTTGAGAAAACCAGCCCTAAAGTTTTGTAACTTGTGCGATTGTGCGACACATTTCTCTGCTCCTCCGTAACAAGTGTCTCGCAGAATAAAAAATACCATATTTGGATTATAGCCTCATCTCGGGCTAAAAAATCTGTCAATATTGGTGAATGAATACCCCCCCCTGTTAAGAACTGGGCTGTTAGAAACTTTGGAGTGAGTTTGGGCTCAACAATTTAAACTTTGCAAACAATGAACGCAAACAAAGATAAATAAAATCCACTGTGTAACTGTACTTTACTTTTTCCCACCACGTTTAGTTCATTCCCCACAGAACAATATACTGTACGTCACAGGACACTGGATTGTGCTGTTGGGAAGCACCGCGACTTTTCCAAGTCTTTAACACATTCACAGCTCGTTTTGCAGGTACACGTCGGCAGGTGCTGTGCAAAGATAATTCTGTAACAGATGCACATCATTTGTTAATCCTGAAGCTCCTAAAGGTCCGGTGCGTTGGAATTTATGGAGAGCAGGCTCTGGATGATTAGGCACAGACGTGAGCAGAATGTGAGCCGCGCTGGGCGAACACAAACTCAGCCCAAGGAAGCTTTGGTTTGTACTCGTTTCATTATTTGTTGAAAACATGTGGCTTTTCTCACTTGGTAGAAGCAAAGTCACAAATTGACTGGACTTGATGAACTACTAGACACGAGGTAGAACCTGCGAACTCTGCAGAAAGACGCCACTCGGCCTGGGAACCAAACCTGGGACCTGGATGCGGTGATACCAGTGACGTTCCGGGTAACCGGCAGAGACGGGACGATTCCCGTTGGGCTGCGATACTTTTGGGCCGTCAGGGGGGAAATCAATGAATAATGGACTCTCACATTTGCAGTACAACTGGCTTAAAGGATTTAACTGTGCTGCAGCTGTTTTAAGACATAAATAAAGTTACACAAAAGTGTTTTTGTAAATCGATCAAATAATGACTGAGGTGTTGAAATCAGAAAGAACTTTCACATTGGGCTTTGCATTCATGAGAGATGCCATTGGATGACTCAGAACAGTGTTAGTTTAAATTGGTGCAGCCCAGCAGAGAAAACACAGAAGAGTCCGCCTGAGTAAATAAGTGGACAGAAAAAAGGCAGGTGAGTCAAAAGAAAGACAAAAAAAAAAGGCCATAAATAATATATTTTTTGCATAGCTCAAAGCTAACTGTGGGGACGTGTCAGGCCCAGATTATGTAGCGGCCCACGTGAAAAGAGAAAGTGTTGGAACCGATCCTACAACCTTTAATTATTCAAGCACTATGCGCTACGAGGTGAGCTAAAAGAGCCGTTCTAAATCATAAAGCTTCAGGGCCTTAAGGGACAGCAGAAGGAAGGTTTCCTGACAGCCCGGTGTGTGGAGCTTCTCTTCAGTCAGTTGGACCTGACTTGTTCATAGACTGATGGTCACCTTCAGTGTTGAGCAACGTTACTTTTAAAAGTACAGTAACTTGTTAAGTTAGCTCGTTTCTCTGCTGGAAAAGTAGCTTGTTACATTACTGTGTTACTTAAAGCCACACTGCGTAGAATATTACCAAGCATTTTTTTCCTGACAGATATTTTCCTCATTGAAAAATACCTCATAAATGTATAAACACACATGTGCTTTTGCTGTGAGCTGCTCACCTCTCCTGAGACATGACTGTAACTGTATCGGGAGTGGGTAAGTCAGTAGAACTTGTATGTCTTACAGTATGTGAGGATGAAGACATGGGGCTTTCCGGTGTCCACCAGTATGTCCTACAGTGTGTGGAAATGAAGAATGCAGAGGTCAGATCATAAATTATATTATTTGAGCAAATGATATGGTAAAAAACGTACTTATTAGCAACTATTTGGATGTTTTGATAACATTTGTGGACAAAATGCTACCATTAAAAAACTTTGCTGTTACTCTGTTAATGTAAAAGTCTAGAGCTTTGTGTTCATTGTTCATCTGTTTGCTCAGATCATTTTACAGAATGGTTTAGAAAGTGTTGGAGCAATATTGGACTATACGTGGTAAAGCTAATAATTCCTGACATTTGATGTTTGTTCTATTATTATTCTTACAGACTTGTACAAGCCAAGTGGTATATCACAGAATGTGAAGAGGAGAAAGAGTGCGCTCTAGAAGACAGTAAGTTTAAACACAGTCACATGACATTGAACTTGGTTTAATTTCTTGCTTTGTACTGACAGACTTTCTCCATATTTTTCAGATGTTGGTGCCAGTTGAGCCAGGAAGCAAAGTCCAGTGAATCTGCTTGAAGTCAATAAGGACTAACACACAAATATTGTGCATCTTCACTACATTCTGAATTCTGTTGTGAATAACTCAGCCTACATGTTACAACATAAGGAATGTAAACTATTATTTTATGAAATAAAAAAAAACTGTAATTTGCCATTTTGTAATTGTTTTTTGGGTTTGCTTGTAATGTTTTAAATATTTGTTAAAAGAAGCCGATTGGACTTACAAGTTTCAACAAAACTTTAAAGTTAATCAACTGAAAACTTTAAAGTTGAACTAGGCTTAAAACTATCAGGAGTTTTTTAGCTAAGTTGAACTTTAAACAGATGACATCAAAAATGTTAAGTCCAATCGGCATGTTAGGGTTTACAGTGTATTGTATTAAGTACTGCAGTGACGAGACACAAGTTTAACATGAGCCTGCTGTATTTAGTTTTCCCCGTAGACATATTATTTTCCCTCAGCTTTGTTTTATTTCGTAAAAAATGCTACGAAGATAAATCCATGCTAGTGCTACGAAGATAAATCCTCTCCGAACGCAGCTGCGACACACTCAGCAACATCTGCACACAGCTGGTGGCTCTCGTAATAATCCAGGTCTCTCACTTTTTTGCTGCAAAAGCCAAAGTGAGGCCAAATGTAGAGTTTTAAAAGAGCCCCGGAGCATTAATGCTCTTTCTTTTCCATGGTAAAACCATGGGTAAAACTTGTCCTGTGTTTCTCTAACTCTCACTAGATTCTAGTGTTACTCAAGCGCTGCCATCTAGCGGGCGGGAGTAAAAGTGCAGGACCAAAGAGAGACGCTGCAATGAATATTTCCACAAAAATAGATGTTTAAATTTTGATACGGGCACTTTTTGGATTGATGCGAGAATCGTGGGACGTAATATCGCAATATATCGGCGGATTGATATTTTTCAACAACCATAATGTACAGTAAAGTGCAGAATAAAAAACTTGCAAGCCACAGCATCAACACACAACGGCATAGAGAGAGGGAGAGAGATTAACACACCACTAGTCGACTCGTCTATGATGTCGATTTTTCCATTAATGCCCTAGTACGAAGAGTTTTTGAGGATCTGTACCTCGCAGGAAATACAGTGTGCAGTCGTGCTTGAATCCCCATTGTGTTGCCATATGCGTAGTGAATTCAGGTGCAAATTTTGTCTTTTTAAAGCTACAAAATTATTTTCATACCATTTATATAAACTGATACGTACTTTCTATTTTGAATACTTCAGTGACTGAGCAGCTTTTACTTTTTTGGAGTAATTTTTGACCAGTATCTGTACTTTTACTCGGGTAAAGAAATCAAGTACTTTGACCATCAAACATTCCAAGAAAACAGAAGGGTTTTCTAAATGCCAGACGTCCAGTCACTGTAGTCACATCCGGTGAGTACATTCTGTGTTGAACGCTCGTTGTGGGCAAGCTAAAAACTTTAGCTCTCTCTGTGTTACTGTTGTTAATCCACGTATTAAACGTAGCTGTAGAGTCCACTCTAGTTAATTGTAGATCTAATTTGGCCCTTTATCTCCACGGAGACTTTTCTCCGCTTGAACCAACACTTCTGCTAGGATTAAATCCCTTCTCTCTCTCTCCTCCGTAGCGCGGTAGCTCGCTTGCTAGTTTAGCCCGCTAGCCTAGCCATGGCTACCCCGTCTACTTCTTCCTCTTTCGCGCTGTCCTGCTCAGTTTGCCGTATGTCGAGTCAGAACCCTGCCTCCTTCACAGATGATAGTAGTTGCGTTAAGTGTAGTGTAGTGGGAGCTTTGGAGGCCAGGGTGTCCGAGTTAGAGGAGCAGCTGTCCGGAGTTTTAGTGAAGGCTAGTGTTAGCTACAGTCAGACAGTCGCAGGGACCGCAGTCTGCTCCAACAGTGCTAGAGAGGTTAGTCAGGCTGAGACTAGCCCCGCAGCGGGTCCCGTGCAGCCGGGACAAGACCAGGACGGATTTGTGACTGTCCGGGGAGGGGGAAGTGCTAAGCGCACACCCGTAGCTCACCAAACGCTTCACGTCCAGAACAGGTTTTCTCCCCTCAGCGCCAGACCGGCTGAACCTGATACTCTGGTGATTGGAAGCTCCATAGTTAGGGACGTGAAGATCCCAGCAGCTTTAGTTAGGTGTTATCCGGGGGCCAGAGTTGGTGACATCGAAGGTAGCCTTAGGCGCTTAAAGAGGGGGTATTATGCTTTTTTCAATTACATAGCACCAGTCTATAGCACACTACAATGATGACGTAACCTTCTGTTGGTCTGTATATGCAGTAAATTAAAATAACTGCCTTGAATAAAATTGCTCTCTCAAAATGGCTGTACTGAACGTCTTGAAATAGGCCTCTGTCTCTTTAAGAAGCTTTCCGACACGCCCCCTTCAGCACACTACTGTGGCATTTACACAACAACACTGTGCGGGGAGGGGGTTCTGCTGAGCTGAGGAGCAGTGGTTGGTGGCTTGGCTGGTGACGAAAGGTCCAGAGGCGTCTCCAGGAGGTGGGGGCGTTCCTAGGAGGACTGAGGCATAGCTACACCTAAAATGGCCGCCGTCTAAGTTGTTACTGATTACTCAAAAATATGTGAATGAGCCAAGGCAACACTCCAGGCATGTGTTTAATGAGGGAATGACATAATAACATGATATAAAGCTTGAAAAAGTCGATTTTACATAATACCCCCCTTTTAAAGCAGGGAGGGAGACAGTTCATCAGATCGTGATCCACGCGGGTGGTAACGATATTCGGCGGAGACAGTCAGAGATTCTCAAATTGCAAGTAGGCGCGGTGTGTGAATTGGCTAAATCGATGTCAGATACCGTAATATACTCTGGCCCTCTGCCCAATTTGGTCAATGATGAAATGTATAGCAGACATTTATCATTTAACTGCTGGTTGTCTAGATGGTGCGAGCAAAATGATGTTGGATATGTCAATAATTGGAGCGCCTTTTGGGGAAAGCCCAAGCTCATGCGCAGGGATGGCATACATCCAAATTTGGATTTTATCTACGAATGTGGCCGACAGCCTTAGTCGCGGCCCAAATTGACGGTCCAGATATGAGCCCCGGGCGCAGAGCAGTAGTGTAGAACACAACTCTGTAACCACCGACCCTGCTCCCGGATTGTCACAAATCATCAAATGTGTAGATTCTCAAATAAAGACTGTGTCTGTCCCCCGTAAACCAAAGACTAAAACATCAAATGCTAAGAAAACAAAAGCTGGCGTCCGACCAAATAACTTAATTCAAATACCAGAACAAATAAAGACCGTGTCAGTCCCCCGTATACCAAGCACTAAAACATTAAAAGCTCACAAACCAAATGCTGGCATGCGACCAAATAACCTAACACAGATACCCAAGAGTAAACTTAACATTAAACGAAACAATAAACAAAGTGCTAAGCACATAACGTGTGGGTTGTTGAATATTAGATCAATCTCATCAAAGTCCATTTTAGTAAATGATTTAATTTGCGATAACAACATTGACTTTCTCGCCCTAACTGAAACATGGCTTCAGCAGGATGACTATGTTAGGCTTAATGAATCTACCCCTCCTAGTTACGTTAATTTTCAGGCTGCCAGAACCACAGGCCGAGGTGGTGGGGTTGCAGTGATATCACACTCTAATCTTGTTCTAAATCCCAAAAATAACCTAAAGTTTAATTCGTTTGAAAGTCTAACACTGTCTCTTACGTGTCCCAAATGGAAAAATGAAAAAGCTTTACTACTTGCTATTATTTATCGGCCTCCTGGCCCCTTTCAGACTTCTTAGCAGAGTTCTCTGAGTTTATAGCCAGTATAGTGTTGGATTGGAATAAAATTATAATAGTAGGTGATTTTAACATTCATGTCGATAATAATAGTGATTGTCTGAGCAAGGCATTTAGTGCCCTACTGGATGGGGTTGGCTTTACACAAAATGTGAATAAACCTACTCACTGCCATAAACACACTCTTGATCTGGTTTTAACATATGGGATTGAAATTAGCGACCTAAACGTTCTCCCTCAGACCCCGTGCTTTCTGACCATTTTTTAATTACATTCAGGTTCCTAATCGAAGATTATACTAATCCACAGGATAAAATTCAATTAAAACGGCCACTATCTGAAAAAGCTGTGTTAAAGTTTAAAGAAATGATTCAGCCAGTCTTTAATACTATGTCTACAGAGAATAGCTCGCTTACTGATTTAAATAAAAGTGATGAGTTTGTCGACAGCGTTATGCTCACACTAAAAACAGCCCTTGATGTTGCGGCTCCACTGAAACAGAAAGTGGTTTGGCCAAGGTGCGTCGCTCCCTGGTTCAACGCGGAAACACGAGCGCTTAAACGAAAGACTCGCAAATTAGAACGGTTATGGCGCAATTCTAGCACTGAGCAATCTCTTAGATCTTGGAAAAATTGCCTACTCGCCTATAAGCAAGCCATGAGGAAAGCAAAAACAGATTACTACTCTTCATTAATTGAAGTAAATAAAGATAAGCCTAGGTTTCTTTTTAATACGGTGGCCCGGCTAACAAACAGTCACAGCGCAGTAGAGCCTTCCATTCCTGATACCCTTAGCTGCGATGACTTCCTTAAATTCTTTAATGACAAAATCACAACCATTAGAGATAAAATAAATGATAAGCTTCTCTTGTCTTGTTCTGATCTAAATCCAGCTGTAGAATCATTGCCTCCTTTCAAAGCCTTAGACAGGTTCATAACTGTAGATGAGGCTGAGGTATTATCAATCATTATGTCTTCAAAACCATCAACTTGTCTTCTAGATCCAATTCCAATTAAACTCCTCAAAGAAATTACTTCAGAAATCTCAGATACCATATTGAAAATAATTAACTCATCTTTAGAAAATGGGTATGTACCAAAGTCCTTTAAATATGCTGTTATCAAACCACTTTTGAAAAAACCCAATCTCGATCCTGATATTCTAGCAAACTATAGGCCCATATCTAATCTGCCTTTCATTTCAAAAGTCCTTGAAAAAGTAGTGGCTAAGCAGCTTTGCCGCCACCTACAGGACAATAGTTTATTTGAAAAATTTCAGTCAGGGTACAGAACTTATCATAGCACAGAGACCGCCTTAGTCAAAGTTACCAACGACCTGTTATTAGCAGCTGACGCCGGACTAGCTTCAGTCCTGGTTCTGTTAGACCTCAGTGCAGCCTTTGACACAATCGACCACAATATTCTCCTGCAGAGGTTAGAAACTGACGTAGGCCTCAGGGGAACAGCCCTCTCTTGGTTTAAATCTTACTTATCTGATAGGCACCAATTTGTTAATGTAAACCAACAGTCTTCACCGTGTTCTAAAGTGTGTTATGGGGTGCCACAGGGTTCAGTGCTCGGGCCAATTTTATTTATATTGTACATGCTTCCATTAGGTAACATAATCCGAAATCATAATATAAATTTTCACTGTTACGCCGATGACACACAGCTGTACTTATCAATAAAACCAGGTCAGACAGATAAATTAGATGCGCTTAGTTCCTGCATAAAAGCCATTAAGACCTGGATGACTGTAAACTACCTCCTCCTTAACCCTGATAAAACCGAGGTTATTATATTAGGTCCTCAAAAACTGAGAGAGTCTTTATCTCAGCAGATCATCTCCCTGGATAATGTTAGCGTATCAACAAGCTCTAAAGTAAAAAACCTTGGAGTTCTGTTTGACCAAGACCTCTCTTTTATAAAAGCATATAAACCAGGCTTTTAATTTGTAAAGTTTTTTATTGGGCATGTATACAATATGTAGTTTTCATCAACGGTATAGGAGAGGCCCGGTCATTTTTACATATAAAACAAAACAAATCCAACAAACAAAAACAGAGCGGACGTACAGTGCAATTTCGTAGCAAGAAGTGAAATAAGAGTTTATACAGATACTGATTGTAAAAAATCTATGAAGGGTTGCCAAATATTATAAAAAACTGAGAGTTTATCTTTCAACAAAAATCTTATTTTTTCCATATGTAAAGTGTTAGACAGGTCCCGAAGCCACATTTTGTCAGTAGGTATCGCTGGTCCTTTCCATGACATCAGAAGCAACTTCTTAGCAGTAATGAGGGAGTAGGAAATGAACCGTTGCTGGGCTGAGGTCAATTTTCGAAATAACTGTGATGTACCAAGGATAATCAACAGCGGATCTGGGGACAATGTAGTCTTAAAAACCTTTGACAGTACGTTAAATATATCTGACCAAAAAGTGGCAACTTTAGGGCAAGAATAAAAAGCATGAAAGAGTGTTGCATTTAGGGACTGACATTTATCACAGCTTGATAAGGTGTTCGGGAAAATGCTGTGAATCTTTACTTTTGAAAAATGAAGCCTATGGATAATTTTGAACTGAATAAGACAGTGTCTGGTATTATTGGAGCAGAAGTGTATATATTCTAGAGATTCTTCCCAAATGTCATCAGGAATATGAATACCCATGTCCTTCTCCCACTTATCTTTATATTTATTGGATGAGGGGGAAGACATTGTTTGCAGTTTGTTATATATATTAGAAATAAATTTATCTTTATATGAGGGTGTAATTAAACATTCATCTATCATAGATTGTGGTTGTGTCTGAAAATCCGGCATGAATTTTCGAACGTAGTCTCTGACCTGAAGGTATCTGAAGAAATTATTGCTATGTAGTTTGAACTTTGTCTGTAGTTGTGCAAAGGACACAAATTTACCCTCAGTATACAGGTCACAGATACAAGATAATCCTGATTTCCTCCAATCAGAAAACGTCAAGTCTAAGTTAGAAGGGGCAAAGGATGGATTTTTTGCAATTGGTAAAGAAAGGGGTAATGTTTTGTAGGAAAAGTGCGATTTGATTTGTTTCCATATACGAAATAAATTATGTATGATTGGGTTTCGAACGTCCTTTGATTTGTCAAGCGGTATTGGTGAGAGTACTAGGGCTACAGGTAAATATGGATCACAGTCTTCCATTTCAATAGCTAACCAAGTGGGAAGTGTGCTAGAGGAGATGTTGAAGGAGTTTATACTTTTAAAAGTGCACGCCCAATAGTACATCATAAAGTTTGGGAGGGATAGACCCCCGTTCGTTTTAGATTTAGTTAAATGTTTTTTGTTAATTCTTGGAGTCTTGTAATCCCACAAGAAGGGTTGAATGATTGAATCAATTTTCTTGAAAAAGGATTTTGTTAAGAAAACAGGAATATTTTGAAACAAGTATAGTATTTGTGGCAGAAAGATCATCTTGATAGCGTTTATCCTCCCAAGTAGTGTTATTGGCAAGGTTTTCCAAAACTGAATTTTGTTTTTAAGTTGCTCCAATAAAGGTGAGAAGTTAGATTGTGTGAGAGAGGAAAATTGTTTTGTAACCTCTATGCCCAAGTATGTAAATTTATCAGTCGTAACTTTAAAGGGAAATCTTGCCAGCGTTGTCTGGGGGATGTCATGAACTGGCATTAATAAACTCTTCGTCCAGTTTATCCGGTATCCTGAAAATTTCCCAAACACTTCAATTTTTTCAAGAATGGAAGGTATAGAGAGATGAGGCTTGGTCACATATAGCAAAATATCATCTGCATACAGCGAAATTTTATTTGTTGTAGTCTTAGTCTGATAGCCATGTATTAGGGGGTCTAAACGGATACTTTGCGCAAGTGGTTCAATGGCGAGAGCAAAAATTAGCGCCGACAGGGGACATCCTTGCCGTGTTCCTCTGAACAGATGAAATGAGGGAGACAAGTTGCGATTTGTAAGAATTTGTGCTTTAGGATTTGTATACAAGAGTCTTATCCATTTTATGAACCTCTCACCTAAATTGAGTCGTTTTAGTACTTCGAACAGGTATTCCCACTCTATCTGATCAAATGCCTTTTCCGCATCGAGAGTCAATATGGCTAGATCGTTGTGGATTTTCCTATCAGTGTATAGAATATCAAACAGTCGTCGTAAATTAGAAGTTGAGGATCTATTTGTTATAAAGCCAGTTTGATCGCTGTGGATTATTGTATTCATTAGAGGAGTTAATCTATTGGCTAGGATTTTTGCATATATTTTGTAATCTATGTTTAATAGAGAAATTGGACGATATGAACTCACATTTAGTTTGTTTTTACCTTTTTTATGAATAACAGTGATTGTAGCCTGTGTTAATGTTGAAGGTAGAGTGCCATCTGACTGGGCTTGGTTATACATTCTGTGGAGAAATGGTGCAAGGATATTGCTGATTTTTTTATAAAGTTCAACCGGTATCCCATCATGGCCAGGTGATTTTCCACTTTTAAGGGAAGTTATTGCCTTTTGTATTTCTGTGGGGTGAATATCTGTATTAAGTCTTTCCGAGTCTTCAGGCGATATATTTGGCAAGTTACATTCGTCTAGAAATGTATTCATAGTATTGGGATTACTAACACATTTCGAAGTGTACAAATCAGAATAAAACTGTAGAAAACGCGCATTTATCTCCTTTGGTTTAAGTAATACATTTCCTTTGTCATCGTCAATTTTGTGAATGGTTCGATCAGCTTCTATTTTTTTAAGTTGACGAGCTAATAATTTGTGAGGTTTTTCTCCAAATTCAAAGTGTTTTTGTTTAATGAATAAAAAAGTTGATGCAATTTTCCGGGAGAGAAGTTGATTGAGTTGATATTTCAGATTGGTTATTTCTCTATGTAAGTCGGGAGTGGGGTTTAAAGCATTCTGTCGATCCAATTGCTGTATCTGTTCTTCAAGATGTTTACACTGAGTTACTTCTTTTTTCTTTTTGGCGGCTTCATATGAAATTATACACCCTCATAGATAGGCTTTGAAAGCCTCCCATAGAGTGCCTGAGGTGACTTCTGGGGTGTCATTAGTTTCAAAATATAGTTGCATTTGAGCTTCAATGAATTCACAAAACTCCTTGTCCGTCAGTAATTGAGGGTTTAATCTCCAAGATCTGTTGGGTGGGTCCATACCTTCCAAATGTAAATCGAACGTCAATGGGCTGTGGTCCGAGATTGATATGGTGTGATATTTCACATCAGTTGTAAATGGAGCTAATCGAGCGTCAGTTAGGAAATAATCAATTCTACTATAAGAGTTATGAACTGGCGAAAAAAAGGAATAATCCCTGCCAGATGGGTTTGTACAACGCCATAAGTCTATTAAATTCATACTTTTAAGGAATGAATTTAAAAAAACACTTGAGTTATTTTTGGGGGTTTTACGTGTTGATGATCGATCAAGAAATGGGTCTAAAGGGGTGTTAAAATCTCCTCCGATTATTAACATTGTCTGTGACAAATTGGAGATTAAACTAAAGACTTTCTTAAAAAAAGCAGGATTATCCATATTGGGAGCATATAAATTGACGAGAGTTAGAGATGTGTTGTAAATCTCTCCTGAAACAATGACATAACGACCATCTTTATCGGCTATAGTGGAATTATGAATAAAGGGTACCCCTTTCTTTATTATAATGGCTGCGCCCCTTGCTTTTGTGGAGAAGGACGTGTGGTATACTTCTTTTACCCATTTGGCTTTCAGTCTGTTATGACAGTTGTTTTTTAAATGTGTCTCTTGCAGAAAAATTATATCTGAGTGTAATGACTTTAAGTGATTCAAAACTTTACCTCTCTTCACCGGGTTGTTTGCGCCACGTATGTTCCAGCTTGTAAATGTCAGTCCCTTTTTAACATTCAGTGCGTTCGTCATATGTAATAACTAAAGAGAATTGGCATATGCATGGGATTGAAAGTCAAGTATCTATATAAATTATAATGAGTGAGATCTGCTTCTATTGCTGCACAGGAATTGTAATTCCGCATATTTACAAACACAAACACAGTGAACAACACGTAAATGAACATAAACTTAAATACCTTGGGCTAATCTAATGTAGCCGCAGGAAAACAATTATCGGGAAGAGCCCAAGAAATGAAAAAATAAATAAATAAAAAAAAAAGAAAGAAAAAAAACAAAGCTTCCCTGTCTGAGTAACCTAGCTTACGAAGACTGTTACTCGCATTGGGGGTAGCCCCTCAAGCCTAAATATAAAGTCATGGCCATTTGTAACTAAAGAGCAAAATGTTGTCGGGTTAAATTTAAAAATTAAGAATGACAAAATAAAGTGAACCCGTATAGTAATCATATATTGATAAATGTTTGCAGATGTAACAATGTATTCTTATACATTAATCTTATTGGATACCTTAAAAAAAAAGAGAAAAAAAAGAAAGAAGGATATTAACTTGAGTAAGTACTCATAGGTTATTGGCACAGTAAAAGTCCGATGTAAAAGTCTCTCTCCACTTGTATTTCTTGTCATGTTGTCTTATCATAGTTTATAAGGATCCCTGTCCGAGTAGGGTATGTAGTGTATTACCAATCTTTTAACTACTTCCAGTTGGTCCCGATGGCGTCGCCGTGAGACGCTCAGCATACTCTTCGGCCTTCTGCGGGTCTGTGAAGGATGACTGGGAGCCGTTGTGGGTCACTAGAAATTTCGCCGGGTAAAGCAGGCCATATCTGATGCCGGGTTGATTGCGCAATAGTTGCCTGGCTCTGTTGAATTGTGCTCTTCGCTTTGCCACTGAAGGAGGGTAATCGGGGAAGATGCTTATGGGTTTACCCTGGAACTGGAGGTTTCTCATAGTTGCAGCTTTACGGAGAATGTCCTCCACGATGTGATAGTAGGGTAGGCGTATTACGAATGGGCGCGGTGGTTCCGAGGGGCTCGGACGTTGGCGAAGGGTTCTGTGGGCTCTGTCAATAAGCGGAGCTTCGTCCAGCGAGAGTACATCTTTCAGCAAGTTGGCAATAAAGTCCCTCGGTTTTGTCGTTTCCGAGCCCTCGCGTACACCCGTAATCCTGATGTTGTTTCTACGACTTCTTCCTTCCAAGTCTTCGTTCTTTTGTTTAAGACTGACAACTTCGGCACTGAGATTAGCCACTTGTTACTCAAGTTGGCTAATGCTATCAGAGTGTGCAGTGGTGGCCTCCTCTATGTCGGTGACTTTAGCTTGTAGCATTTGGGACTTTGCTTCAAGATTAGCAATAGACACCTGGGTGGCGTTATTAGTCGTAATTATCTCCTCTCTCAAATCGTTGTATACGCGCTCAATGCGTCTGTCCAAGTTTTCACATATGTCATCCTTAATCTTGGTCATTTCACCTTTGAGTGCTGTAATGGCAGCTAGTACCGCTCGGTTAGGTGGATCCTCCTCGTCACCGCTGGATTCTTCGGCCTGCGTGTCAGGCAAGGCCGGTGGTTGGTTGAGGCCTAGTTGAGTCGATTTCGGTTTCTTGTGTTTTGGTTTGCTCATGTTGAGATATCCAGTCGAACTTGAGGTTTTGATGTTTTAGAAGTAAAAGCGCTCTGAAAGCATATCATTTACAAGGTTTTTGGCCCTTGAAAGTAGTTTTTAAACGGATTTGGCTAACGGAGCACGTAAGACACGTCTTACTCCGTCATCGCTCAGTGGCGCCCCCCCAACCAGGCTTTTAAAATTGCGTTCTTTCACCTGCACAACATTGCTAAAATACGAAACATTCTACCTAAGAGTGATGCAGAAAAACTTATTCATGTATTTGTTTCCTCAAGGCTGGACTACTGCAACTGCCTGCTAGCAGCGTGTCCTAAAAGTTCCCTAAAAAGTTTTCAATTAGTTTAAAATGCAGCTGCAAGATTGTTAACGCGTACAAAGAGAAGAGAACACATTACACCTGTGCTAAAGTCTCTCCATTGGCTTCCTGTTGAGTTTAGAATCAAATTTAAAATCCTGCTCCTCACATTTAAAGCCATAAACGGTTTGGCTCCGCTTTATCTCCATGACGTTATCGTTCCATATCGGCCAACCAGAGCACTCCGCTCTCAAAACTCAGGGCTACTAGTGATTCCTCGGGTCTCCAAAATCACTGTAGGAGGAAGAGCCTTTAGCTCCAAAATCACTGTAGGAGGAAGAGCCTTTAGCTACCAAGCTCCGGTTTTATGGAATAAACTCCCAGCTCACGTTAAAGAAGCAGATACAGTCCCTACATTTAAGACTAGGCTCAAAACGTACCTCTTTGAATTAGCTTATGATCAGGTCAGTTAGGTAAAGCTCTAACCCACACTGCAAACTTTGTCTTACAATATTTATTTTATCTGTAGTCTGTTCATTACTATTCACATGGTGTCTCCTGTCCCACTCCCCTTGGGAGTGCCTGTCTAGATTGAACGGAGGAACCTGGCTGAACGGAGGAACCCGGCTGAACGGAGGAACCCTGCCTACTGACAACAAGGACTGGACGGTCTGTGATCTTGGCCCGTCTGCTGAGGGACTCCTTCGGCCCTGGGTCTCTATAGCCTGTCCGTCCATGGGAGTGGATCTCTCCTTCTGTGGTTCTCCTCAAGGTTTCTCGTTTCTCCCACTGGGTTTTTGAGTTTTTCCTTGCCGTGCTGGAGAGTCTAAGGACAGGGGACACCCGAGCTGCTCGTCGCCACCCACTGCTGACGCTTATTTGGACATTATGTTTGCCTGGATATTTGATTCAAATCAAATCAAATCAAATCAAATCAAATCAAATCAAACTTTATTTATAAAGCGCTTTTCATACAAAAAGTAACACAAAGTGCTTTACAGTGCTTAAAAATCATTAAAATCGCCCCCACCAGTAAATATACATAACAACCCCCACCACCCCACCCGCACACACAGACACACAGACACATATACGTACAGACAGCCAGCAGTTAAAAGTCTTAAATAAAAATGGACATAGAGTTGAGTATGTAAGGCTGGGTACAGATAGACCGAAAGAGGAAACATCATCCAAGGAGCGTCTGCACCAGGAGCAGCCCATCGGCCACAGCCACAGAGCGCCAACTCAGGGGGCCCGGAGTAGGTGTAGGAGAGACGTCCTATCTCCATCCAGGCACCCCCAGGAGAGCGCCCGCATAGCCGCAGCCAACCAGCACTCCTGGGGCAGAGGGCTCCCTCAGAGGAACCACTAGGAGAACATAAAAAATTTATAAATAAAATAACTAAAAAATAGATAAATAAATACAATAAAAATTATATATATATATATATATATATATATATATATATACACACATAAAAAATTTATTAATATTTAATAAGAGATACATTAAAAACCGCTAAAACTGTGCGTTAAAAAAAGTTAAAAAAAGTGCATCCATTGGCCTGGTGTCATCAGGAGACATGGAGATGTACAACTGTGTATCATCAGCGTAACTATGAAAGTTGACTCCATGTCTCCTGATGACATCACCAAGAGGGAGCATATACAGGTTAAAAAGCACTGGCCCTAAAATCGAACCCTGGGGCACACCACATGTAATATTATGGACCTTGGAGGAGCAGGTATCCACACTTACCATGAATGTCCTGTCTGTGAGGTAGGATGTAAACCATTTGTGGACAGCACCAGAGAGGCCGATGTGTTTTAAACGAGTTAAAAGAATAGTATGGTCGACTGTATCAAAGGCAGCGCTCAGATCCAGTAGAACCAACACTGTCAACCTTTTGGAATCATAATTTAATCTAAAATCGTTTAAAATCTTTAAAAGGGCCGTCTCGGTGCTGTGGTTTACCCTAAAGCCAGACTGAAATTTCTCAAGGACGTTATGTGCAGTAATAAAATCCTTAAGTTGGGTAAAAACAAGTTTTTCTAAGATTTTGCTTAAAAATGGTAAGTTGAATACCGGTCTAAAGTTGTTAAAATCATTACGGTCCAAATTGCTCTTCTTCAGCAGAGGCCTCACCACCGCCCCCTTAAAGGCAGCAGGGAAGACCCCCGTCTGAAGGGAGCAAATCATCATGTTTAAAAGCTCGTCTCTAAGAGATCCATAAAACGTTTTAAAAAACGGGGTTGGGACCGGGTCTAAAGGACATGTGGTGGGCCTCACTGAGGAGAAAACTTTATCAAGCATCTCAGCATTAACCTGGACAAAACTGTGCAGTGTTTCCTCTGGAACAAGTAGACAACCAGATGTATTTAAAACCGTGTTATTTTGAGTAGATAAAATATTACATCTGATAGTGTCTATCTTTCCCCTGGTCTGCAAACGCCTCACAAAGGGAGTCACTTGAACTAAAGTTGGTCTTGTTAAAATCAGGATTGATTAGATGTTCTATTGTAGAGAAGAGTACCTTGGGATTGTTTTTATTATTGTTGATCATTTTTGAGAAGTAGTTGTTTCTTGTGTTTCTTACTGCGTTATTGTAAGTTGTTTGTTGTTCACGGAAGATTTGGTAGTTTATGGTAATTTTGTGTTTTCTCCATTTTCTCTCTGCCACCCTGCATTGTCTTTTGAGTTGTTTGATTTCCTCATTCCTCCATGGAGGAATTGGTTTTGTGGGGAGTTTCTTGAATTTTAAAGGAGCGATAGAATCAAGCGCTGACCTGAGTTTGCTGTTAAAATTTTCAAAAATAAAATCACAGGGGGCAGGTAGAACAATAGGAGAATATTTCTCTAAAACATCAATAAGATTTGCAGCCACTTCAGGGGTGAGATGACGTTTCCTCACAGCTCTTACCGAGGTCTCCCGCTGGGTAAAACTGGTGATATTAAAAAACACACAGTAATGGTCAGAAACAGCCAAGTCAATGACAGAAGACACAGCTGTGGACAGGCCATACGTGAGGACCAGGTCCAGACTGTGTCCTCTGTCGTGAGTTGGCTGTGTGACGTGTTGGGTAAAATCCATATAATTAAGAACATTTTAAAAATCCCTAGCAACAGGGTCTAAAAGATTATCTATGTGTAGATTAAAATCACCAGTTAAAAGAATCATATTAAAAGAGCTATGTAAAAGTGATAAAAACTCAGAAAATTCCTTAACAAAAAGAGGGCATTTTTTGGGGGGTCTGTAAATAGTGACACATAAAATGGGGGGATTACTAAAAACAACTGCATGGTGCTCAAAAGTGGGGAATGGATCAAATAAAATAGGTTTGGTGGAAGAGTGTTTGTACATATGGAAGCAGTGCCACCTCCCCTTTTTCCATTCCTTATTGAAAAGGTGCTGCTAAAATTAGGTGGGGGGGCCTCAGCAAGAACCGCGGTTGCATCCGTACCCAGCCAGGTTTCAGTTAAAAACAAAAAATCAAGATTATTATCTAAAATCAGGTCATTCACAATAAAAGACTTGTTCTGCAGAGAGCGGACATTTAAAAGAGCCATGTTTATTGTGGTTTGAGATGGATTAGCTGTGGACTGTGGGGGGGCTTTGGGGAGGGGTTTTAAAAGGTTAATATGGACAGGATAATTCCTGTCCATATTAACGGGATAATTGCATGGAGGGTTGTGTTGTGTCCGCTCTCTGCTAGTGATGACAGGGATGGTTTGTGAGGGGGGCGTGGAAACGATAGGAGGGGGAGTGTTGGCGGAGGCCGCACCTGCGCGTGATTGACGGGAGGCAAACCGTCAATCACGCGCAGGTGCGGAGTGGACTGCCAGGTAAAGAAAATCATGGCCGTGTGCTTAGCTAATTTTACCCATTTATTCTCTCCTGGTGTATGACCCCCCCGTATTGAAAGACCGTCGCTTCCTAGATCCATCTCCCTCTGTGGAAACAGACATGTTAGATACATCATAAATCACAGGTTTCAAAACAGCGTAATTTGTTCCTTCTTTGTTTTCCCATGTTTTTATCATTTTTTCTGTACAATGGGTGATCCAATCTAGGGTGTGTTGGTCCGACACTGCTTCTCTCATTTTCACCAACATTGTACCTGCATTGTTGCAGTAGATGGCCAGATTTTCTCCAGGTGTTTTACCTACGTCTTTGTATACCTTGTAGAGGGCCAATTTCAATTCTTTGATAGGGTGTCCTCTGACCCGTCCCTCACAACTATGTGGATCGTCTATTTTTATTACTGTTGGTATGATGAGCAAGCAAAGAGCAAGTGTCAGGCCCCACACCCCGTATGGACACCTTAAAAGGTCCTGGTTTTAAAACCCAGGCCTTAAGTCCATATTTGTTAGTCTTTTTTTATGTCTTTGTGACCGTCTGGGTAGGGGTTGGTGTCCCCCACCCCCTTCAGTGGGGCTGTTAGACCCACTACCATATTCGTCAGGATGTGTCAACCGTCCGGGATGCGTATGAGTCCAGTAAGCCGGTTTTCTCAGAACAGGGCTTCAAGTGTGACCAGTGGTACCAGTTGTCACGCCCCTCGACCTCAACTGCAGTGGCAGTCCTTAGAGTCATTCCAAAAGGTCCCAAGTATCTGGGAGCGTCCAACAGGTCCTGGTGTTTTTAATGTAGACCCTCGATGGCAAGTCCGCTCAGGCAAGGTCGCTGAGTTAGACTTAGGCGGGCACCCGGGCATGGCCATTTTTTATGCTCTTCCGCTGATAACAAGTTCGCAGCCGCCACGTCCACCAGTCCATGAAGGGTTATTAACTGGGGGTAAAAAGTGGAGCCGGACGCCCCGCTCTGTACATATGGAGGAGGGGCCGATGGGGCCAAAGCGGGAGCTCCTCCGCTCGGGAGGGGCTCTCGAATTCTTCCCCGTATTGATTCTGTCAGGTCGTTGTCTCGGTTCATGCTCCCTCCGCGTCCGCTATATTTTCTACATCACTATGCTTTGGTCAACTTTGATTATTGTAAGGCGCTTTAGAAATAAAACTTGATTGATTAATTTGGGTCAAAAACTCACAATTACGACCACTCACAAGCACCCACCGAGACAAGGAACCAACAGAGATCTGTAACAGAAACACAAAAGAACAGACGAAAATTACAAAAACAAAAATTCTCATCAGGGCCGCTCACCGTTAGAACGACCATGCCAGCTAATCTTGCAAATTATGGCTGGACTCAAAAACCTATTTAACTTAATTTATCTGTTGGAATGCTAGGGTCAATTTTATCTGGAAAATTCAGAAATTCAGGTTTCATTAATCTACAGAGAAAAACTCTCTTTTAGCTTCTGTTTCCCACATTTACCACAGATTCTGTGTGCACTTCAGAATCACAGCAAACGTAAAAAACAGAGTATTATAAATTGATTTACCTATCTGAAACCGAAATCTTAGTTGACCATAACATTTGTCAATTCGTCACTTTATGTTTTCGTTTGTCTTGTCATTTAGATATATGTGTATCAGTTCCTTCTCATGCCAAAATAAACCAAATTATAATAATTTCCCCACATAAGTAACACCCCTCTTGGACTGAGGACACTCAGTCCAAAAAAGAGTCACGTAACATGCATAAACAAGTGAGACCTCAATCCTTGTACAGGAAACACAACAAACCAACTCAAATTTCACTGGAGATTAATACCTCCGGCACCTACATAACACAAAGAAAACAATAGCAAAATAACAAATGTCAGGTGCAGGCCAGGGAGGTTGAAAGTGGGAAGAATTGGGTCGACAGGTGTGTGTGAGAGGTGTGACACCACTCGTCTGGTTTGCGACCTGGACAGCCTGTGAGGTCCTGGGAGTGGCCTCAAAAGGGATCAGACCAGCACTGGTTCAGTCCAATCGCGGCAGAGGACCATCAGACAGGCTTGGGAAGGAGCTCTCAGCAGCTCCCAAAGTGAGAATAACAGTCACCTCCAACCTGAGTACACAAACTAATGAGTGTAGATGGTTTCAATAGGGATCATAACATACAATCTTAAGATCAGTGTCCACTGGATTCCCGTGGAATCAAAGAGGAGGCTGATCTCAGGCAACAGAATGGCCTATAGTAAGTTCATAAGTGTTTCCTCTCGATCCGCTCACGGATTGACGCCAGGAGCAGAGCAAGAGAAAGGGCCGAAACCCAATTCATTTCAGCTTTCAGACATAATTTCAGACAATTCAGTTTTATCTATTCCAATTCATAGCTATAGCATTTCACAGTCCTATCACATGTCAATACCCTCTAAGGCTTCAAATTTAAATTTTGTATTGAGATATTCAGACAAATGCATTTTGTAACTTAAAGATTATTGATTCAATTTAGTAAATAAACCAGCATCATCAGGTCCTAAAGACCATCTTCACCTGGTGCATTAAGATATTTTTCAGTCAGTTCATAAACACGTAATTCTCTATCATGGTGTCGTGGAATGATGTTCCAAAACGGACATAAGTCTAGCATTAATGTCTATAGAGTAGGCATACATGGATGGAGAGTACAGGACATTTTAGAAACTTCAATTTCTTACCAATCTTTTGTTTCACTCACGCTTCGGTCATGGAACAAATTCTTTAGCCTATTGTCCAGGAGAGAGAGCAAACGAGTTATAAACACATCATATTATTGTTCTATAGGGTGTAAACAGTTCACAGTCACACCTCGGTTGCCTAATTAATTTTGTTATTTTAAAAGGACCATTCATGTCCACTAAGGTTAGCCTTAAAAGCTTTTCCATATCATATTAAAGTACAGTGATCAATGGGTGGGTGGCTTTGGCAAAGTGAATGTTGGATCCAAGGTCAAACGTCAGTTGTACAGTCCTTCAGCTCTTCCCAGTAGATATATCTGCATTCAGCAACCACTGTCAGACAGCAAGGTGTTTGTCCAATCAGGGAAAAGTCACTGTTAGTCCATTCAGAGAGCACAAAACTGTTGCTCTCACTGTCATCAGCATATCACATCCGAGGAGAGAAACAGGAGTCTGAGTTGGCGTGTCAGATTCAGTCCTGTGAGCTGACTAGGCACTGGCTTGGTGAAAGATTGTGGGTGGTTTTCCTGTATCCACCCAGTAGATGGTGTCCGTTAATGATCACAGTCTCATAGTTCACAGATGAGTGTTGTTCACCTTTATCCACCAGCACGTCAAGAGTCTGTCCGTTCACCTCCACAGGTAACATGAATTCTGCCGTCCCATGCCACTGAACCCAGCAGCTGCCAATGATCAGAGTAGCATGGTTCCCATCAGCGTTGTTGTAAACGCCTCGATCTCCTCGAACGTTGTTGGTCATCTCGTCTGAAACAATCCTTGGCCACAATTACCAACACCACACCCACAGGTCACTGCACATTCAAGTAAACTCATTATTACTCTTTTTCATTATTACTTTCATTAACCGCACCTTTAAAAGTTGCACTCATTTCTTTCAGTTCAATTTTGCTCTCGCTTCTGTTCAAGGGCGTTCTCCATATTCACAAAATGTATTCATTAATTTATTTGGTTTCCTTTAACAATAATTTGAAATTTGCATAATTGCTCCTTCATAACCTTTGGTAATGCGTCCAAAATGGCGCATAAAGATCAACTTAAACTCTAAATAGTGGTTTGTACTTTCAATCAATGTATTCAAAGTCACGACAGGTCTTCCCTGCTTTAGTTTTCATTCCACGGCGCCACCGTGTGGAGAGAGGTTCTAATTTTGTAGCAACATCTCTCAGAGCCCTAAATGCTCCGTTAATCACAGGCTTAAAAAAAATAGCATTTGTCTCACACTAATTTTGGATACTTGTTCTTCAAATGTATGCTGTGGAGACATAACTCTACCACCAGCAGAAATGTTTCTCTATAAAAACAAAACAAAATAATAACTTTTAAAACAACAACCTTTAAAACAAGAAATTTGGTCAAAAAATGTCCTTTTTTCTACTTTTCGTTTTGCAAGGAGGGGCGGAGCAATTTCTCCACTTACCCTCCCACACGGATGTCTGGGCACAAAGGAAAATGGCCACTTTCCCAATGCGTCCATCACTTCCCGTTTAATCAGTCCTTTGCTGCGTCTACACAAATGCAGACACAGCAAATGCACTTTTAGTTTCACTCCGGACACACTCAGTCACTCTACAATAAAAAGAACATTACACAAAGAGACAACAAGACACAATAATTTCCACAAACAAAACAACAGTTAACAAAAAAAACAAACACACTAACAAGAACAACCAAAACAATTTAGTATTCTCCCCCTCCGATCAACAAAATCAAATAAGTGTATAAAAATAAAAACACGCGTTAAATAGTATAATGTGCCTAAAGTCCGATGCCTTTCAAGGAAAACCTAGAGGCCATACGGTTGCACTACAGCGATGGCGGCCAGAAACTGCGGTATTACAAAACAACAGCCAAATAACAATACCACATGGAAAAAACTAAATGCTCAAGCTAATCCTTTGTTCTCAGAGCTAACTTAGCAACCTCGCACACCAACAGCAAACAGATCATATTGAAAACAAACCATGCACCACACTTCAATAAAATCCTACACTACTACACAGAACAGCCTTCAGTGTCCACACACCGAGCTGGGTTTAACACATGTGTGGGTTTAGTACACGTTTATCAACAATATGCTGTATGCTAACGCACTAAGCTAACCATGCTGTATGCTAGCGCACTAAGCTAACGAAGCTAACGAAAGCTAACAAAGGCTAATATATAGAATTCAAGAAACCCCGTTTCTCAGGCCTTCAACCTGTTTATAGAATTTTAAGAAACCCCGTTTCTAAGGCCGTCAACCTGTTTATAGAATCCCCGTTCTAAGGGCCTTCAACCCGTCTTTTAGACAGACCCCAAATCTGTCTACGATTATTTCAACGTTTTATTTCAGACCGTGCGTCCACGGCCTTGGGCAATTCTGCCTACGTGCATTTCAGCTTTTACAGGGGTAAAACCCAACGCGCAGCCCGTTAATTACTCGTAATTTCAATTTATCCCACTATTTTTTTTTTGTGGTATCTAAGATATCAAATTATAACGTTTCTTACCTTAATTCCACCATCAATTCACAGATTACACCACACAACAGACAACTCCGTTAAAAAGTAATCTAAAATTTGGAAAAATATGCCAACTAGACGTACTTTGAGACTCACACAATAGTAGAGGTCAAAAGCAGTCTTACCTTAAGCTAGAATGACGTCCATGAAATTGTTGTTGTATGATGTGGAAGAAAGAACCTGGTATTTCTAACGCAAAGTGGGTTTTTTTCTCGAAGACCGAACCTCGTCGCGTCTCCGTTTGACGGCTCTTCAGCACCCCCTGCAGTTCTCCCGGGGTCACCACATAAAGAAAAACAGCCGTTTTCCTGTGTTGTCGTTGTACACCATAAAATAGTATCGCTACGACGGAGGTTACTTTTTCCCTATTTAACATTACCTTTAATTGACAACACCGCGTATTCAAACTGGAGGAGGAGTTGAGAGTCGTCAAAAACTACTCTACATAAACTAATAATTAAATACCAGGAATTGATGACACATCAAGGAGTTAAACAAGTTAAACGTTTATTTCCCTAACATGTCATCTTAATACAGAATTCTGTTTTTCCTATCCATCGTGAGTCTGCCTCCAATCGTTCCCATGATCAGACTGCAGCTTCCTTGGGGAAGCACAGCACTCCACATTCCATTGTCCACAAGATTTATGAGTCTAAGACCACATGTAATGTTGTCATCGTTCCCATTGGCTCCCCAAAGCTGTCCATTCAGTTCCGTCGTAATTTGACCCCTTCTGTCCAAGTGGCCAGTGGACCGGGTGGGGGTTGCTGTGTCTTTTAATCTTTCCTTGAAACAAAGGACTTTTTTGGGGAAACCACACCTTTATACTGCACTGAATGAAAACTTTTGGTTAGTTTGCTAAATAGCCAAAGGAACAAAACATCGTATAAAAATATTATATCTCTTCACAGGGACATGTTCTTTGTGAGCAGACGGCTGCCCTTCAAGTTCAGATGTAAGCCATCGACTCGGAAATGAGAGGGTCGGTCCATAAAAAGACTACAATTATCAATAAAAGAGGTTAAAGGTCTACATACGGATTTAAGCCAGCAGTTCAGATGGAAGGTCCTGCTAAAATGTTCATCGCCACGATTCAGCGTGGGGAGGGGGCCCGAGATGAACACAGACACACCTTCAAAAATCCATGGTCTCAAAACGCTGAGGAGTTCTTTAAAATCCAGTTTTGTACGCTCCGATTGTCTTTTCGATACGTCATTTGTACCCACGTGGACGATCACTCTGTGGACGGATGGGGGCATGGATTGGAGAATGCCTGGGAGTTTTTCTGTTATCCTGGAAACTGTAGCACCTGGGAAGCAGTGGGTTGCGGCGTTATAAAAACGGACGTTTCTGATAATGGAGTCTCCTATTATGAGTGTTGTGGTGGGGAATAGTGGCCTTGGCTGGTGGGCGGACTCGGAAACATCACCATGTGGAGAGGACGGAGGAGAGACCAGGGCCACGGGCTGACCGATGGGTTCAAGTCCCGCCCCGACAGGAGTGGATCCTGGCTGCTGTTGTTGCGCGCCCTCGTCCGGGATCACCGGCTGCACCGCGGGTTGTTGTGTCCGTGGCTCCGCCGGAGAGGACCGCGGGGGGGCCATCGGCGGTGTCGCGGTCTCATCAAGCCGCGACACCGCCGGTCAGCAGCTGCGAGGGCGCGTGCAGCGTCGGGGACAGCGACAAGACCGGAGCCATACCCGAGGATCCACTGGATCGTCTCCGGACCGCCTCTTTTAAGAGGTTTTTTCCCCCTGTTTGTGAGGCTGGGCCGAGCGGGGATCCGCGCCACCCCCTTGGAGAGCCGGGAAATCCATCGCCGGGTCCAGATTGGAGAGCGCCGTTGCCGGAACAGCTGGAGTAGGTGAGTCCTCCGCCAATACAGAGAAGCGGTTTGTGAGGCTCAAGCAGGTGGATCCAAGTGTTTTTGTTCTGTGCACGGTTTGCGGGTGGGGAGTTGAGCTAGAGGGTGAGGGACAGGTAACCGGGTCTCCGACCACTGTCATATGTAGTGATTGTCGATGGGATATTTCCATGAGGTCAGTAACAAGCGCTTCTTTCTTTTTAATATCCTCCGTCACTCGCTTTATGTCCAGTCTTAGACGGTGAAGCTCTTGCTCGGTGCGGCTAGCCATAAAACCGGTTAGCAAGCTGGCCAAAAAGCCAGTCCAGTCAGTGATCGGTGTTATTGATATTGCACAAACTCCAGTTACAGCGACACTTTGTTGTCTACCTCTAGGTCCCGCAAAAAAAAGGGATTTTATCGTTGGTGAAATTATGGGTTTCGCCGGAACTTTACATTGTCTTATTTACTGTTCTGTTTTATTGCCTTAATGTTTGTTGCAGCCCTATGAGGCAACTCCTGTTGTGATATTGGGCTATACAAAACCATTGATTGATTGATTGATTGATTTTTCATGCACTCCTACTCAGTGGTGGTAATGAGCTCAGTGTTGTCGGCGGACAGAACCATGCAGCTACTCTCACAAAGGCAAGGACACAACGACAGTCTGCATCAGTCAGAGTTGGGTTCCGAACCACTGACCATGGATTCATGGGCGAACACTCCAACCATCTGAGCCACTGTCGCCCCAAATGACAATGGCATGAATAGAGGACTGAAATGCCGCTGTCTCGTAATATTGGGCATAAAGGCCTTACATTTGCAAAATAGGTTGCATTCACAACATCTCAGATCGAGGGCATGGACCAAGACAACTCAATGGGGGAGAAACCATTTTCGAGAAAAGTCTCCAAAAAGACGTATGACAAATGTTGAAATGGATCATTATTTGGAAGTGATTGGATTCCCAAACTCATGGCTGAAAGTCCTTTTTACTGACCACGCAAACGTTTTTGAATATTGAGGGCAATTTTGGACACCTTTATGAGAAATGAATTGCCCCTCAGTTTGAACTTGCTGGCAGTAAATACCCTGACATTGTGACCATTTTTGTTTCATGTGGATTGTCCCTAGTCATGACAGAGATATATTACGGTTACTCATGGGCGTCGGAACCATTCATTGTGAGGGGCACTTTTGAAAAGTGGTTGTTTGGTCCCCCCCACTTTCACAACGTGAATTTTCATTGACTTTACATTTACTAGTTTGGACTGGACATTTTCAATAGGCTCCCCGAGGCCAAACAATTAAATATGACCCGCGCCTTATTTTCCATACATTTAAAAAAATATTTATTGGCATTATCCGCGCCAGTATCGCGTCGCTCCGCGGCACATATGCTCCGCTTTGCGTAGCTGTGTTTATGTAGGTCCTATATCTATATATAGGTGACGGTTCAGACAAAGAGCGGTTCAGAAGCCCCTTATGAGAGACCAACAGGCCCGGTTAGAACCATGAGGCCGTCCTTCTGTGGACCCACCACCTGCAGGAGGAGCCATAGGGGCTGGTGCAATGTGACAACCCGGCAACAGACAAGTGGAAGAAGATGGATGGATGGATAATAATGCATCGGTTTTGTATAGCGCTTTTCTGGTTACTCAAAGACGCTTTACATTGCACTATTCATTCACTCCATACTTGGTGGTGGTAAGCTACTAGTGTAGCCACATCTGCCCTGGGGTAGACTGACAGAAGCGAGGCGACCAGTCTGTGCCGTCAGCCCCTCCGACCTCCACCAACCACTCACTCCCACACTACATGCACTAGGTGTCACGGTTTGTAGTAGGACCCAAAAGCAGAACACAGATGGAAAATTGTTACAAGTATTTATTAACAGAAAAACTGGACAGGCAGGAAAAAAAACTAACAGACTCACGAATCCAACCGGTAACAAGACAGAACCAAAAGGCGTCTACTGACTGTAGCAGTGGGAAACAAACGAACTGGCAAACGGGCGGTGGAGAAACTGGTGGTCTTCAAGTCCAGGTAATGAGCTGTGGATTGGATGCAGGTGTGTAAGTAACAGGTGGCTGATCTGATGGCTCCGCCCAGGTGAGGAGACAGACAAACACAAAACAGGAGGGAGGGGAGGAGTGGCAACACAGGACCATGACAGTACCCCCCTCCCAAGGTACGGATCCCAGACGTCCCACGAAAAACCGGGAGGGCGGAGGGGGTCAGGAGGAGGGAACCCAGTCGGCGCAACAGAGTCCGGGGGCCACGGAGGTAGAGATGGGCTCAGAAACGGGCTGGGAGCACCCGCAGACAGAGGTGGCGGGTCCAGGATTTCCGGCGGGTCCGGCAGAGGCCGGCCCGGGGGCTCCGGCGGGTCTGGGGGCTCCGGCGAAGGCGAACCTGGAGAGCCCGCAGACAGCGGCGGGCCGGGCAGAGGCTGACCTGGAGAGCCCGCAGACAGAGGCGGGCCGGGAGAGCCCGCAGACAGAGGCGGGCCAGGCAGAGGCTGACCTGGAGAGCCCGCAGACAGCGGCGGGCCGGGCAGAGGCGGACCTGGAGAGCCCGCAGACAGAGGCGGGCCGGGCAGAGGCTGACCTGGAGAGCCCGCAGACAGAGGCGGGCCGGGCAGAGGCTGACCTGGAGTGCCCGCAGACAGCGGCGGGCCGGGCAGAGGCGGACCTGGAGAGCCCGCAGACAGAGGCGGGCCGGGCAGAGGCTGACCTGGAGAGCCCGCAGACAGCGGCGGGCCGGGCAGAGGCACATGTGGTGCGCCCGTTGAAGGCACAGAAGGCTCCCAAGATGACTGTAGCGGGTCTGGAAGCTTCAGCAGAGGCAGGGTTGGGAGCTCTGGCGGAGGCATCAAGGGTCCAAGGGTAAGGGAAGGAAATGATCGCGACTGGGAGGTACTGGGAGCAGGGACAGGAACTAGAAGAGCCCACGTCGGATGTAGATCTCGGTCTGAAGGTGGCCCCTGGACAGGAGGAGCCCACCCTGGACGGAGAACAGAGTCCAGCGGTGGCTCCGGGACAGAGGGGGCCCACCTCGAACAGAGGTTGGGGTCCGACAGTGGCTCAGGGACAGAAACAGGAACAGGAACGGCTTGGGGGACAGGTGAGCGTTGAAGTGAAGCAGCAAGGTCCTGGGAGTTACCAACCGCAGGAGCAGGAATAAGTGGAGCCGGGTTGGAGGCCACCATTCCAAGCCTGGTGCTGACCGTGGCAATCAGTTGGTTGATGGCTTGCTGACTCTTCCTTAGGCTAGATAAAGCCAGCTGGTGTTGCCCAACATTAGCGAGGGCTCGAACTACCGGGTCTGTGTCTGCTGGGTCCATTGTGGCCAGTTCGTTCTGTCACGGTTTGTAGTAGGACCCAAAAGCAGAACACAGATGGAAAATTGTTACAAGTATTTATTAACAGAAAAACTGGACAGGCAGGAAAAAAAACTAACAGACTCACGAATCCAACCGGTAACAAGACAGAACCAAAAGGCGTCTACTGACTGTAGCAGTGGGAAACAAACGAACTGGCAAACGGGCGGTGGAGAAACTGGTGGTCTTCAAGTCCAGGTAATGAGCTGTGGATTGGATGCAGGTGTGTAAGTAACAGGTGGCTGATCTGATGGCTCCGCCCAGGTGAGGAGACAGACAAACACAAAACAGGAGGGAGGGGAGGAGTGGCAACACAGGACCATGACAGTACCCCCCTCCCAAGGTACGGATCCCAGACGTCCCACGAAAAACCGGGAGGGCGGAGGGGGTCAGGAGGAGGGAACCCAGTCGGCGCAACAGAGTCCGGGGGCCACGGAGGTAGAGATGGGCTCAGAAACGGGCTGGGAGCACCCGCAGACAGAGGTGGCGGGTCCAGGATTTCCGGCGGGTCCGGCAGAGGCCGGCCCGGGGGCTCCGGCGGGTCTGGGGGCTCCGGCGAAGGCGAACCTGGAGAGCCCGCAGACAGCGGCGGGCCGGGCAGAGGCTGACCTGGAGAGCCCGCAGACAGAGGCGGGCCGGGAGAGCCCGCAGACAGAGGCGGGCCAGGCAGAGGCTGACCTGGAGAGCCCGCAGACAGCGGCGGGCCGGGCAGAGGCGGACCTGGAGAGCCCGCAGACAGAGGCGGGCCGGGCAGAGGCTGACCTGGAGAGCCCGCAGACAGAGGCGGGCCGGGCAGAGGCTGACCTGGAGTGCCCGCAGACAGCGGCGGGCCGGGCAGAGGCGGACCTGGAGAGCCCGCAGACAGAGGCGGGCCGGGCAGAGGCTGACCTGGAGAGCCCGCAGACAGCGGCGGGCCGGGCAGAGGCACATGTGGTGCGCCCGTTGAAGGCACAGAAGGCTCCCAAGATGACTGTAGCGGGTCTGGAAGCTTCAGCAGAGGCAGGGTTGGGAGCTCTGGCGGAGGCATCAAGGGTCCAAGGGTAAGGGAAGGAAATGATCGCGACTGGGAGGTACTGGGAGCAGGGACAGGAACTAGAAGAGCCCACGTCGGATGTAGATCTCGGTCTGAAGGTGGCCCCTGGACAGGAGGAGCCCACCCTGGACGGAGAACAGAGTCCAGCGGTGGCTCCGGGACAGAGGGGGCCCACCTCGAACAGAGGTTGGGGTCCGACAGTGGCTCAGGGACAGAAACAGGAACAGGAACGGCTTGGGGGACAGGTGAGCGTTGAAGTGAAGCAGCAAGGTCCTGGGAGTTACCAACCGCAGGAGCAGGAATAAGTGGAGCCGGGTTGGAGGCCACCATTCCAAGCCTGGTGCTGACCGTGGCAATCAGTTGGTTGATGGCTTGCTGACTCTTCCTTAGGCTAGATAAAGCCAGCTGGTGTTGCCCAACATTAGCGAGGGCTCGAACTACCGGGTCTGTGTCTGCTGGGTCCATTGTGGCCAGTTCGTTCTGTCACGGTTTGTAGTAGGACCCAAAAGCAGAACACAGATGGAAAATTGTTACAAGTATTTATTAACAGAAAAACTGGACAGGCAGGAAAAAAAACTAACAGACTCACGAATCCAACCGGTAACAAGACAGAACCAAAAGGCGTCTACTGACTGTAGCAGTGGGAAACAAACGAACTGGCAAACGGGCGGTGGAGAAACTGGTGGTCTTCAAGTCCAGGTAATGAGCTGTGGATTGGATGCAGGTGTGTAAGTAACAGGTGGCTGATCTGATGGCTCCGCCCAGGTGAGGAGACAGACAAACACAAAACAGGAGGGAGGGGAGGAGTGGCAACACAGGACCATGACACTAGGCTTCCTGGTGTTTCCCAAATGGTCTCCCATCCAAGTACCAACCAGGCCCTTCCCTGCTTAGCTTCCAAGGTCTACTGCGGGCATCATCGGTGAGCTGAAGTTGTCTTGTTTTGTTAGAAGCTCTCAGCGTATGACTAATGGGGTAATGTGTTTGGACTCAGGGTGGATTTAATGCTTCCTACTTTCACAAATTGTTCTCTACCCTCCAGGTAGGACTTAAACCATGACAGGAACATGTTTAATTTTAACAGTGGATTTCTGGTTATAAATGCACTTGTTATTTATGAATCAATCCTCATTGAAAAAGGTAAAAATTACCAACCCATGGATCCTCCAGACACTCAAGACGTGGAGCCTAATTCAAAAACAAACTAGAGGGACATCAGGGCTCTCTCGGGCCATGCCTATTGTAGGTAATATAGAGTTTTTACCATCAATGTCAGATGGTGCTTTTAAAAGATGGGCGGACAAGGGCCTGACACTTAAATTGTTTTCATGTCTTCAAGAACAATACTCCCTATCCCATAATGACCTTTACAGATACCTACAGATTAGACACTACGTGACAGAACTCCTACAATGGAAGACTTTTACGAAAGAACCTACAAATATTGAAGAATATTTGGTTAAATTGTTTGAAAAGAAAACAACAACAGCAAAAATAATATCTATAATGTATAAACCCTTGAAGGAGGTCATATCGGACAATACTTTTCATATTAAACACCAATGGGAACTCGAGATGAATGTAATTATAACAGATGATTCATGGTTGAAAGTGTGCTCCCAATGTCATAAAGGGATAAATAGCCAAAATTGGAGAGAGTTTGACTGGAAAACAAAAATTTGATTTTTTCGGACGCCTCTGAGGACCCACTTAATCAAAAGTTCCATATCAGACAAGTGTTGGAGGAAATGTGACATGGTGGGAGATCACACACAAATTTTCTGGGACTGCCCCAAAATAAAAATGTTTTGGGAAAAAGGATAGAAGACATCTTACGAACAGATCTCCCATTGGAACCCCTCCTGTTAATTTTGGATGTGTATCCCAGCGACATACTTAATGACGATCAGTGCTACATTCTACATGTCTTGTTGATGGTGGCGAGAAAAACTATCACCTTGAACTGGCTTAAGCCATCTCCACCCAGTGTTGCACAATGGACACAAAATTTACAACATGTTTATTTGATGGAAGAATTAACGGCTAGACTACAACTTAAAATGGATATTTTTTTAAGAAGATGGTCACGTGTGTCAAAAATCTTCCGTTGATGATGTATGTATATGTATGTATGTTTATGTATATGTATATGTGTATGTATATATGAGAACCCTCAATCTCCCGGGCCTCTGGTGGAGAACCCGAGCTTGGAGGAATAAGATGTGTATGTGTGTACCGGTATATAGGTATATAGATAATTTAATTTATTTTCATTTTTCATCCAAGTTGTACCTTACCATTTATTTCCTATCATTACCATTTTATGTACATCTTTTCTATATGTCTGCGTTATTATTTAGATTTTGAGTATAATCTCAGCATTCTATTTTGTTTGTTATAATATAAATTGCCTATGTTTCTGTGTTCAAAGGCAATAAAGTTCAAAAATATAAATAAATGCACTTGTTTTTGCAACAAAAAAGTAGCATTCAAAATATTTTTGAACCATGAAACCATTTGAGCTAGATAAAACATCAGGCTTCTATTTGGGAAAAGAAAATGGAAGTGCCTCAGTAGTTGACTACGTGGTCAAATCCTGCATAGACTAGAGGGCCATTTTTGTAGGACTCATCTGTGTGAAGCTATAACGCAAACACTTTATCCGAATGACATCCTGCTTCTACTGGAGAAAGGTTATAGGTTATAATAAACCAAAAAGTAGAACATGAAGATGATCACTCAATGCACTTCTTTTGTAGCGCCCCTGACATTTTGGGGGAAAAAAAAGTAAAATTAAAAAATGTCCATTAGCCTATAGATGCAAAACTTCTTTACAATCTAGCACATTTTTTTATAATTGTTCCTTGAAATATGATTAGTAGACATGACACAGACCACATCATAGTCGTTTCCATGGCTAAGCTACACGCTCATTAAAAGTGCACACAAACTCAAAACGCACCTGCGAGCAGAAACGGTGGTTACAACACCCTGTTTTGTAAATCGTTTAGATAAATTGCTTTGCATGTGATTTCACATGTGACTTTGACTTGCAAATCACATGTGCCTTTGCAAATCACATGTGACTTTGCAACACATGTGAAGGAGCACATATTCTTCCACATGTACTGAGGAACCCCCCAGTACATGTGGAAAAAAAGTCATCAAAATCTGAGAGCGTCACCTGGGAAGATTCTGAGAATCAGTTTTTCCTAGTAACTGCATTAGACTTTCACAAGTTGTATCTAAAAAGAAACTGTATGAATTATAAATATAATACTTAATCACTGGGTCCATGATCTCTCTGTACAAGACCAACAATTTCCTCAAATACAAAATAATTTTACCTCTATATAATATTATAGGCCTTTAGAACGCTGTAATGTCACCTGAAACCCAGCAATACAGGCAATTTTAAAGAAAGGAAGCTATTTGACTGAAACCTATGCATAGCGTCATCGCTATAGCAACAGGGCAGTAAGAACAATAATGATGTCATCCCTCTGGCTGCTCAATTATGACCATATATGGGCAGTTTTAAAGAACGGAAGTCATACATAGTCATCGCCATAGCAACAGGGCAGTCAAAAGAATGCTAATGTAATCTGCACAATAACCATTTCATTAGGTACTGTATGTTGTGACGATCACAGTTTATTTCAACGCTCACACTGCGTAGAGCTGTGATCTGATTTCCTCTCAGCGAGGGCAAACTCTAAAGTAGAAAAACAGTTTATTGTCAACACAGGGCTCTTTTTTACCAGCGTGTTGGAAGATTTAACAGAAAATAGCGCCATGAGCAGCCCAACATCGAGTTCTGCCCCAGGCCCCTCTGTGACCAGGACATCCACGACTGGCCCCTTAAAATCTAAACTTTCTAAGTCTTCCAGCTCTAAATCTAACACGTCCAAGAAATCTGTGACGTTTAAGTTGCCAGCTGACATCCATATTACATCTCCATCATATCCTGAATTACAAAAGACCCATTGGAAGTCAGTGGCAGAGAGGACTCCCACCCCAGTTCCTGACAAATCTCTACAGCTCATGTTTTTAACTGAGGAGGAGGATGCAGGACCTTCCTACACAAAGAACAGCCCAGTACAAGACCACCCAACAAGCGACATCTCCGATGTCCACACATTTGAGGAGAGAGTGATGGATCAGACAGAAGCATCTATGATCCAAAGTGACGCAGAAACAGAGGTGGAGCCGGATGACTCTCCTCTGGACGAAATGATACCAGAGATCCCACAGAAACGCTGCAGCCACTGGTTTGCTCGTTTTGGGGCAAAATTGGATCTTTGAACTTAAAAGAACACAACGCCAGGAATGTCCTGGCTGAATTGTTTATGGAGATCATTGAATCCCTTGCTAATCTCATCCTGGAGGCATTTAGGAACACAGTGATGCAAGGGAACGCAACACAGCACCCTCTGCAGGTGTCTGAGCAGGCAGTGGAGATAGGCCTGCACATAGGTCTCAGAGAGAGCTTTAAGGCGGCAGCCGGCTCTTCTCACCAATCCACAAAAGGTCTACTGAATCTTTTGAATGCTGAAGTGACAGGCAAAATCAACGCTGCTCTGTGCTCCAGCCGAATTAAGGAAAATCGCATCCTTCTGTCCGAAAACAGTGAATACAGGCCTTGTGAGGAGAAAATGAAGGCTCTGATGTGCTACGCCAGAGACATGTTACGCTCTGTCCAGAACAAAGTGATGACATGCTGTAGTGGCCAGGCCTCCCCTGAAGAGGCTGAGAGCCTAGACCAACCACTCCCTGCTTCACCCAGCTCCCCTTCAGTGAGGTCTGTCTTGGTCAGAGGGCCCAGTGTCCTGGATGAACGAGACGAGGAGCTCATGGAGATGATATTGCCCAGCCCAGTTAACATAACCCCCTCTGGAGAGCGCTCTTCGCCAAAACTCTGTGAGGAAACACAGAGTGAGAAGAAACCCAAATGTGCCAACCTGTGCACTCTTGGAGCCAAACTGTGCCCACTGAGCTGTGCCCGCTCTAAGGGGGCAGACACAGTGTCTGTGGACTCCTCTGAAGACGCTGGCAGATCAAACAGCCCCAGTGTGAGAGAGGCAACTACAGAAGTGAGAGAGATCCTTCTACTGGAGGCTGTGGGACTGAGCACAGAAGACAGGGTCAGTCTTGGCAAACATAGCCTAGATACAGCCTCTGCCATCGTCTACGACATCATGGAGGAGATAAACCTACAAAGGTCAGTGTCAGGAGACTCTCTCCACAGCAAGGAGGCGAGCAGCCACACCAGTTATCTAACATCAGTCACACACAAGGTCAAAGCCTTCTTTGCCTTGTGTTTTGCCAAAGGCACGCTCAGGAGGTTACTGGCTCCACTGTGCTGCAGCGATAAAGCCAAACCTAATGTCTCCATGGAGGAGGTGATGGATCAGGCGTCTCCTGTTCTACAGCAGCTAATTCAAGACGATGACGACGTGTATGTAACACTGCCCAAGACCATCGCGCTCAGCCAGCACTTAGACCTGAGCGAGAAGCTGACTGTCGTCATCGCCGACAACATGGCAAACACACAACACAAGCCAATGTTCAGGAAGGATGTCCGAACCAAGGTTAAGTTTCTCATGCACACAATGTGTCGCTGGATTGGTGATCAAACTCGGCTGCCCGTCCTCATAGACCCAGTGCAGAGAGTCCTGGGCAGAATCCGACGACTGGTATTCAAAATGTTCAAACCCAGTCTCCCCTTCACCCAGGAGCCTGTGTTCCAAAAGACACAGATCAAGGCTCCAACATTTATCCCACAAGTGGAAACATCCACTCAGCGCCATGAGCCTGCGATGTTCAGAGAGTCTTCCCCACGCCACTCTTCCCCGGAGCAGACTCCTCCACAGTTCCCTGCGAGTCAGCAGCCGTCCAGTCTGTGGAACGAGCGCGACTGCAGATATCTCATCTATGAAGTGTTCTGTAGGATCTTTAGGAAGTTCCGCCCTGACAATCCTGAAAGGCTTGCTCTGTCCGAGGACCTATTTCAGCAGCTGAGACAGCAGATCTGTGACTGGAATGTCCGGGTAAAGCCCAGCAAGCGCAGCTACCGGGACGTAGCAGACGCCGTTTACAGAGACCTGTGCAAAGACTTCAACAGCAAAGATTTGGCCTATATTGCTCTGTCGCTGAGCAGCTTCAGCCCCACCACCCTAAACTCCATCCAATTCCACTTGGAGTTGCCCAAGAAGAGATGCACTGTGTGTTCATATCTGCGCTCAAAATGGAATGCCTTCTGTAGGCTCTTCTAAATCCAACAGCAGCGCTGACACCAGTGCTAATGCCCGCAGTAACAGAGGCCGTGCTCCACAAAAGTCAGCACACAGGTCTGACGTGAGGACAAAAGTCTTCACTGCAGCCTGTAGAGACACCACACGCCCCTCACAGACGCCCCTCATGGATGGAGGAGGTGAGGATGGACCACACGGTGATGGAGGAGGTGAGGATGGACCACACGGTGATGGAGGAGGAGAGAATAGACCACACGGTGATGGAGGATGTGAGGATGGACCACACAGTGATGGAGGAGGAGAGGATGGACTACACGGTGATGGAGGAGGAGAGGATGGACCACACGGTGATGGAGGAGGTGAGGATGGACCACACGGTGATGGAGGAGAAGAGGATGGACCACACGGTGATGGAGGAGGTGAAGATGGACCACACAGTGATGGAGGAGAAGAGGATGGACCACACGGTGATGGAGGAGGTGAGGATGGACCACACAGTGATGGAGGAGGAGAGGATGGACTACACAGTGATGGAGGAGGTGAGGATGGACCACACGGTGATGGAGGAGAAGAGGATGGACCACACGGTGATGGAGGAGGTGAGGATGGACCACACGGTGATGGAGGAGGAGAGGATGGACCACACGGTGATGGAGGAGGAGAGGATGGACCACACAGTGATGGAGCAGTTGAGGATGGACCACACGGTGATGGAGGAGGAGAGGATGGACCACAGAGTGATGGAGGAGAAGAGGATGGACCACACAGTGATGGAGGAGGTGAGGATGGACCACACAGTGAGTGAGGAGAAGAGGATGGACCACACGGTGATGGAGGAGGTGAGGATGGACCACACTGTGATGGAGGAGGTGAGGATGGACCACACAGTGATGGAGCAGGAGAGAAAGGACCACACGGCGATGGAGGAGGAGAGGATGGACCACACGTGATGGAGGAGGAGAAAATGGACCACACGGTGATGGAGGATGTGAGGATGGACCACACGGTGATGGAGGAGGAGAGGATGGACCACACAGTGATGGAGGAGGAGAGGATGGACCACACAGTGATGGAGGAGAAGAGGATGGACCACAGAGTGATGGAGGAGAAGAGGATGGACCACACAGTGATGGAGGAGGTGAGGAGGGACCACACAGTGATGGAGGAGAAGAAGATGGACCACACGGTGATGGAGGAGGTGAGGATGGACCACACGGTGATGGAGGATGTGAGGATGGACCACACGTGATGGAGGAGGAGAGGATGGACCACACGGTGATGGAGGATGTGAGGATGGACCACACGGTGATGGAGGAGGAGAGGATGGACTACACAGTGATGGAGGAGGAGAAGAGGATGGACCACACGGTGATGGAGGATGTGAGGATGGACCACACGGTGATGGGGGAGGAGAGGATGGACCACACGGTGATAGAGGAGGTGGGGATGGACCACATGGTGATAGAGGAGGTGAGGATGGAGCACATGGTGATAGAGGAGGTGAGGATGGACCACATGGTGATAGAGGAGGTGAGGATGGACCACATGGTGATGGAGGAGAAGAGGATGGACCACACGGTGATGGAGGAGGTGACGATGGACCACACGGTGATGGGGGAGGAGAGGATGGACCACACGGTGATAGAGGAGGTGGGGATGGACCACATGGTGATAGAGGAGGTGAGGATGGACCACATGGTGATAGAGGAGGAGAAGATGGACCACACAGTGATGGAGGAGGTGAGGATGGATCACACAGTGATGGAGGAGAAGAGGATGGACCACACGGTGATGGAGGAGGTGAGGATGGACCACACGGTGATAGAGGAGGTGAGGATGGACCACACGGTGATGGAGGAGGAGAGGATGGACCATACGGTGATGGAGGATGTGAGGATGGACCACACGATGATAGAGGAGGTGAGGATGGACCACACGGTGATGGAGGAGGAGAGGATGGACCACACAGTGATGGAGGAGAAGAGGATGGACCACACGGTGATAGAGGAGAAGAGAATGGACCACACGGTGATGGAGGAGGAGAGGATGGACCACACGGTGATAGAGGAGGTGACGATGGACCACACGGTGATGGAGGAGGAGAGGATGGACCACACGGTCATAGAGGAGGTAAGGATGGACCACACGGTGATAGAGGAGGTTAGGATGGACCACATGGTGATAGAGGAGGAGAAGATGGACCACATGTTGATAGAGGAGGAGAGGATGGACCACACGGTGATAGAAGAGGTGAGGATGGACCACACGGTGATGGAGGAGGAGAGGATGGACTACACAGTGATGGAGGAGGTGAAGATGGACCACACAGTGATGGAGGAGAAGAGGATGGACAACACGGTGATGGAGGAGGTGAGGATGGACCACACGGTGATGGAGGAGGAGAGGATGGACTACACAGTGATGGAGGAGGTGAGGATGGACCACACAGTGATGGAGGAGAAGAGGATGGACCACACGGTGATGGAGGAGGTGAGGATGGACCACACGGTGATGGAGGAGGAGAGGATGGACCACACAGTGATGGAGGAGGTGAGGATGGACCACACAGTGATGGAGCAGTTGAGGATGGACCACACGGTGATGGAGGAGAAGAGGATGGACCACACGGTGATGGAGGAGGAGAGGATGGACCACACAGTGATGGAGGAGGAGAGGATGGACCACAGAGTGATGGAGGAGAAGAGGATGGACCACACAGTGATGGAGGAGGTGAGGATGGACCACACAGTGATGGAGCAGGAGAGAAAGGACCACACGGCGATGGAGGAGGAGAGGATGGACCACACGGTAATGGAGGATGTGAGGATGGACCACACAGTGATGGAGGAGGAGAAAATGGACCACACGGTGATGGAGGATGTGAGGATGGACCACACGGTGATGGAGGAGGAGAGGATGGACCACACGGTGATGGAGGAGGAGAGGATGGACCACACAGTGATGGAGGAGAAGAGGATGGACCACAGAGTGATGGAGGAGAAGAGGATGGACCACACAGTGATGGAGGAGGTGAGGAGGGACCACACAGTGATGGAGGAGAAGAAGATGGACCACACGGTGATGGAGGAGGAGAGGATGGACCACACGGTGATGGAGGAGGAGAGGATGGACCACACGGTGATGGAGGAGGAGAGGATGGACTACACAGTGATGGAGGAGGAGAGGATGGACCACACAGTGATGGAGGAGGTGAGGATGGACCACACAGTGATGGAGGAGAAGAGGATGGACCACACAGTGATGGAGGAGAAGAGGATGGACCACACGGTGATGGAGGAGGTGAGGATGGACCACATGGTGATGGAGCAGGAGAGGATGGACCACACAGTGATGGAGCAGTTGAGGATGGACCACACGGTGATGGAGGAGGAGAGGATGGACCACACGTGATGGAGGAGGAGAGGATGGACCACACGGTGATGGAGGAGGAGAGGATGGACCACACGGTGATGGAGGAGGAGAGGATGGACCACAAGGTGATGGAGGAGGAGAGGATGGACCACACGGTGATGGAGGAGGAGAGGATGGACTACACAGTGATGGAGGAGGTGAGGATGGACTACACAGTGATGGAGGAGAAGAGGATGGACCACACGGTGATGGAGGAGGTGAGGATGGACCACATGGTGATGGATGAGGAGAGGATGGACCACACAGTGATGGAGCAGTTGAGGATGGACCACACGGTGATGGAGGAGGAGAGGATGGACCACACGGTGATGAAGGAGGAGAGGATGGACCACAAGGTGATGGAGGAGGAGAGGATGGACCACACGGTGATGGAGGAGAAGAGGATGGACCACACGGTGATGGAGGAGGTGAGGATGGACCACACAGTGATGGAGGAGGAGAGAATGGACCACACGGTGATTGAAGACGAGAGGATGGACCACACGGTGATGGAGGAGGAGAGGATGGACCACACGGATATGGAGGAGGTGAGGATGGACCACACGGTGATGGAGGAGGAGAGGATGGACCACACGGTGATGGAGGAGGAGAGAAGGGACCACACAGTGATGGAGGAGAAGAGGATGGACCACACGGTGATGGAGGAGGAGAGGATGGACCACACGGTGATGGAGGAGGAGAGGATGGACTACACAGTGATGGAGGAGGAGAGGATGGACCACACAGTGATGGAGGAGGTGAGGATGGACCACACGGTGATGGAGGAGGAGAGGATGGACTACACAGTGATGGAGGAGGAGAGGATGGACCACACGGTGATGGAGGAGGAGAGGATGGACCACACGGTGATGGAGGAGGAGAGGATGGACTACACAGTGATGGAGGAGGAGAGGATGGACCACACGGTGATGGAGGAGGAGAGGATGGACCACACGGTGATGGAGGAGGAGAGGATGGACCACACGGTGATGGAGGAGGAGAGGATGGACCACACGGTGATGGAGGAGGAGAGGATGGACCACACGGTGATGGAGGAGGAGAGGATGGACCACACGGTGATGGAGGAGGAGAGGATGGACTACACAGTGATGGAGGAGGAGAGGATGGACCACACAGTGATGGAGGAGGTGAGGATGGACCACACAGTGATGGAGGAGAAGAGGATGGACCACACAGTGATGGAGGAGAAGAGGATGGACCACACGGTGATGGAGGAGGTGAGGATGGACCACATGGTGATGGAGCAGGAGAGGATGGACCACACAGTGATGGAGCAGTTGAGGATGGACCACACGGTGATGGAGGAGGAGAGGATGGACCACACGTGATGGAGGAGGAGAGGATGGACCACACGGTGATGGAGGAGGAGAGGATGGACCACACGGTGATGGAGGAGGAGAGGATGGACCACAAGGTGATGGAGGAGGAGAGGATGGACCACACGGTGATGGAGGAGGAGAGGATGGACTACACAGTGATGGAGGAGGTGAGGATGGACTACACAGTGATGGAGGAGAAGAGGATGGACCACACGGTGATGGAGGAGGTGAGGATGGACCACATGGTGATGGAGGAGGAGAGAATGGACCACACGGTGATTGAAGACGAGAGGATGGACCACACGGTGATGGAGGAGGAGAGGATGGACCACACGGATATGGAGGAGGTGAGGATGGACCACACGGTGATGGAGGAGGAGAGGATGGACCACACGGTGATGGAGGAGGAGAGAAGGGACCACACAGTGATGGAGGAGAAGAGGATGGACCACACAGTGATGGAGGAGGTGAGGATGGACCACACGGTGATGGAGGAGGTGAGGATGGACTACACAGTGATAGAGGAGGAGAGGATGGACCACACAGTGATGGAGGAGGAGAGGATGGACTACACAGTGATGGAGGAGGTGAGGATGGACCACACAGTGATGGAGGAGAAGAGGATGGACCACACGGTGATGGAGGAGGTGAGGATGGACCACACAGTGATGGAGGAGGAGAGGATGGACCACACAGTGATGGAGCAGTTGAGGATGGACCACACGGTGATGGAGGAAGAGAGGATGGACCACACGGTGATGGAGGAGAAGAGGATGGACCACACGGTGATGGAGGAGGTGAGGATGGACCACACTTTGATGGAGGAGGAGAGGATGGACTACACGGTGATGGAGGAGGAGAGGATGGACCACACAGTGATGGAGGAGGAGAGGATGGACCACACGGTGATGGAGGAGAAGAGGATGGACCACACGGTGATGGAGGAGGAGAGGATGGACTACACAGTGATGGAGGAGGTGAGGATGGACCACACAGTGATGGAGGAGGAGAGAATGGACCACACAGTTATGGAGCAGTTGAGGATGGACCACACGGTGATGGAGGAGGAGAGGATGGACCACATAGTGATGGAGGATTAGAGGATGGACCACACAGTGATGGAGGTAGTGAGGATGGACCACACAGTGATGGAGCAGTTGAGGATGGACCACACGGTGATGGAGGATGTGAGGATGGACCACACGGTGATAGAGGAGGTGAGGATGGACCACACGGTGATGGAGGAGGAGAGGATGGACCACACGGTGATGGAGGATGTGAGGATTGACCACACGGTGATAGAGGAGGTGACGATGGACCACACGGTGATGGAGGAGGAGAGGATGGACCACACGGTGATAGAGGAGGTGAGGATGGACCACACGGTGATAGAGGAGGTGAGGATGGACCACACGGTGATAGAGGAGGTGAGGATGGACCACACGGTGATAGAGGAGGAGAAGACAGTGATGGAGGAGGTGAGGATGGACCACACAGTGATGGAGGAGGTGAGGATGGACCAGACAGTGATGGAGCAGTTGAGGATGGACCACACGGTGATGGAGGAGGAGAGGATGGACCACACGGTGATGGAGGAGGAGAGGATGGACCACACGGTGATGGAGGAGGAGAGGATGGACTACACAGTGATGGAGGAGGAGAGGATGGACCACACAGTGATGGAGGAGGAGAGGATGGACTACACAGTGATGGAGGAGGTGAGGATGGACCACACAGTGATGGAGGAGAAGAGGATGGACCACACGGTGATGCAGGAGGTGAGGATGGACCACACGGTGATGGAGGAGGAGAGGATGGACCACACAGTGATGGAGCAGTTGAGGATGGACCACACGGTGATGGAGGAGGAGAGGATGGACCACAAGGTGATGGAGGAGGAGAGGATGGACCACACGGTGATGGAGGAGAAGAGGATGGACCACACGGTGATGGAGGAGATGAGGATGGACCACACAGTGATGGAGGAGGAGAGAATGGACCACACGGTGATTGAGGAGGAGAGGATGGACCACACGGTGATGGAGGATGTGAGGATGGACCACACGGTGATAGAGGAGGTGAGGATGGACCACACGGTGATGGAGGAGGTGAGGATGGACCACACAGTGATGGAGGAGAAGAGGATGGACCACACGGTGATGGAGGATGTGAGGATGGACCACACGGTGATAGAGGAGGTCACGATGGACCACACGGTGATGGAGGAGGAGAGGATGGACCACACGGTGATAGAGGAGGTGAGGATGGACCACATGGTGTTGGAGGAGGTGAGGATGGACCACACAGTGATGGAGGAGGAGAGGATGGACCACACGGTGATGGAGGAGGAGAGGATGGACCACACGGTGATGGAGGAGGAGAGGATGGACCACACGGTGATGGAGGAGGAGAGGATGGACCACAAGGTGATGGAGGAGGAGAGGATGGACCACACGGTGATGGAGGAGAGGATGGACCACACAGTGATGGAGCAGTTGAGGATGGACCACACGGTGATGGAGGAGGAGAGGATGGACCACACGGTGATGGAGGAGGAGAGGATGGACCACACGGTGATGGAGGAGGAGAGGATGGACCACAAGGTGATGGAGGAGGAGAGGATGGACCACACGGTGATGGAGGAGAAGAGGATCGACCACACGGTGATGGAGGAGGTGAGGATGGACCACACAGTGATGGAGGAGGAGAGAATGGACCACACAGTTATGGAGCAGTTGAGGATGGACCACACGGTGATGGAGGAGGAGAGGATGGACCACATAGTGATGGAGGATTAGAGGATGGACCACACAGTGATGGAGGTAGTGAGGATGGACCACACAGTGATGGAGCAGTTGAGGATGGACCACACGGTGATGGAGGATGTGAGGATGGACCACACGGTGATAGAGGAGGTGAGGATGGACCACACGGTGATGGAGGAGGAGAGGATGGACCACACGGTGATGGAGGAGGAGAGGATGGACCACACGGTGATGGAGGATGTGAGGATGGACCACACGGTGATAGAGGAGGTGACGATGGACCACACGGTGATGGAGGAGGAGAGGATGGACCACACGGTGATAGAGGAGGTGAGGATGGACCACACGGTGATAGAGGAGGAGAAGACAGTGATGGAGGAGGTGAGGATGGACCACACAGTGATGGAGGAGGTGAGGATGGACCAGACAGTGATGGAGCAGTTGAGGATGGACCACACGGTGATGGAGGAGGAGAGGATGGACCACACGGTGATGGAGGAGGAGAGGATGGACCACACGGTGATGGAGGAGGAGAGGATGGACTACACAGTGATGGAGGAGGAGAGGATGGACCACACAGTGATGGAGGAGGAGAGGATGGACTACACAGTGATGGAGGAGGTGAGGATGGACCACACAGTGATGGAGGAGAAGAGGATGGACCACACGGTGATGGAGGAGGTGAGGATGGACCACACGGTGATGGAGGAGGAGAGGATGGACCACACAGTGATGGAGCAGTTGAGGATGGACCACACGGTGATGGAGGAGGAGAGGATGGACCACAAGGTGATGGAGGAGGAGAGGATGGACCACACGGTGATGGAGGAGAAGAGGATGGACCACACGGTGATGGAGGAGATGAGGATGGACCACACAGTGATGGAGGAGGAGAGAATGGACCACACGGTGATTGAGGAGGAGAGGATGGACCACACGGTGATGGAGGATGTGAGGATGGACCACACGGTGATAGAGGAGGTGAGGATGGACCACACGGTGATGGAGGAGGTGAGGATGGACCACACAGTGATGGAGGAGAAGAGGATGGACCACACGGTGATGGAGGATGTGAGGATGGACCACACGGTGATAGAGGAGGTCACGATGGACCACACGGTGATGGAGGAGGAGAGGATGGACCACACGGTGATGGAGGAGGAGAGGATGGACCACACGGTGATAGAGGAGGTGAGGATGGACCACATGGTGTTGGAGGAGGTGAGGATGGACCACACGGTGATGGAGGAGGAGAGGATGGACCACACGGTGATGGAGGAGGAGAGGATGGACCACACGGTGATGGAGGATGTGAGGATGGACCACACGGTGATAGAGGAGGTGAGGATGGACCACACGGTGATAGAGGAGGTGACGATGGACCACACGGTGATGGAGGAGGAGAGGATGGACCACACGGTGATGGAGGATGTGAGGTTGGACCACACGGTGATAGAGGAGGTGACGATGGACCACACGGTGATGGAGGAGGAGAGGATGGACCATACAGTGATGGAGGAGTTGAGGATGGACCACACAGTGATGGAGGAGGTGAGGATGGACCACACGGTGATGGAGGAGGAGAGGATGGACCACACGGTGATGGAGGAGGAGAGGATGGACCACACGGTGATGGAGGAGGAGAGGATGGACTACACAGTGATGGAGGAGGAGAGGATGGACCACACAGTGATGGAGGAGGAGAGGATGGACTACACAGTGATGGAGGAGGTGAGGATGGACCACACAGTGATGGAGGAGAAGAGGATGGACCACATGGTGATGGAGGAGGAGAGGATGGACCACACAGTGATGGAGCAGTTGAGGATGGACCACACGGTGATGGAGGAGGAGAGGATGGACCACACGGTGATGGAGGAGGAGAGGATGGACCACACGGTGATGGAGGAGGAGAGGATGGACCACACGGTGATGGAGGAGGAGAGGATGGACCACAAGGTGATGGAGGAGGAGAGGATGGACCACACGGTGATGGAGGAGGAGAGGATGGACTACACAGTGATGGAGGAGGTGAGGATGGACTACACAGTGATGGAGGAGAAGAGGATGGACCACACGGTGATGGAGGAGGTGAGGATGGACCACATGGTGATGGATGAGGAGAGGATGGACCACACAGTGATGGAGCAGTTGAGGATGGACCACACGGTGATGGAGGAGGAGAGGATGGACCACACGGTGATGGAGGAGGAGAGGATGGACCACACGGTGATGAAGGAGGAGAGGATGGACCACAAGGTGATGAAGGAGGAGAGGATGGACCACACGGTGATGGAGGAGAAGAGGATGGACCACACGGTGATGGAGGAGGTGAGGATGGACCACACAGTGATGGAGGAGGAGAGAATGGACCACACGGTGATTGAAGACGAGAGGATGGACCACACGGTGATGGAGGAGGAGAGGATGGACCACACGGTGATGGAGGAGGTGAGGATGGACCACACGGTGATGGAGGAGGAGAGGATGGACCACACGGTGATGGAGGAGGAGAGAAGGGACCGCACAGTGATGGAGGAGAAGAGGATGGACCACACAGTGATGGAGGAGGTGAGGATGGACCACACGGTGATGGAGGAGGTGAGGATGGACTACACAGTGATAGAGGAGGAGAGGATGGACTACACAGTGATGGAGGAGGTGAGGATGGACCACACAGTGATGGAGGAGAAGAGGATGGACCACACGGTGATGGAGGAGGTGAGGATGGACCACACAGTGATGGAGGAGGAGAGGATGGACCACACAGTGATGGAGCAGTTGAGGATGGACCACACGGTGATGGAGGAAGAGAGGATGGACCACACGGTGATGGAGGAGAAGAGGATGGACCACACGGTGATGGAGGAGGTGAGGATGGACCACACTTTGATGGAGGAGGAGAGGATGGACTACACGGTGATGGAGGAGGAGAGGATGGACCACACAGTGATGGAGGAGGAGAGGATGGACCACACGGTGATGGAGGAGAAGAGGATGGACCACACGGTGATGGAGGAGAGGATGGACCACACAGTGATGGAGCAGTTGAGGATGGACCACACGGTGATGGAGGAGGAGAGGATGGACCACACGGTGATGGAGGAGGAGAGGATGGACCACACGGTGATGGAGGAGGAGAGGATGGACCACAAGGTGATGGAGGAGGAGAGGATGGACCACACGGTGATGGAGGAGAGGATGGACCACACAGTGATGGAGCAGTTGAGGATGGACCACACAGTGATGGAGCAGTTGAGGATGGACCACACGGTGATGGAGGAGGAGGGGATGGACCACACGGTGATGGAGGAGGAGAGGATGGACCACACGGTGATGGAGGAGGAGAGGATGGACCACAAGGTGATGGAGGAGGAGAGGATGGACCACACGGTGATGGAGGAGAAGAGGATCGACCACACGGTGATGGAGGAGGTGAGGATGGACCACACAGTGATGGAGGAGGAGAGAATGGACCACACAGTTATGGAGCAGTTGAGGATGGACCACACGGTGATGGAGGAGGAGAGGATGGACCACATAGTGATGGAGGATTAGAGGATGGACCACACAGTGATGGAGGTAGTGAGGATGGACCACACAGTGATGGAGCAGTTGAGGATGGACCACACGGTGATGGAGGATGTGAGGATGGACCACACGGTGATAGAGGAGGTGAGGATGGACCACACGGTGATGGAGGAGGAGAGGATGGACCACACGGTGATGGAGGAGGAGAGGATGGACCACACGGTGATGGAGGATGTGAGGATGGACCACACGGTGATGGAGGAGAGGATGGACCACACAGTGATGGAGCAGTTGAGGATGGACCACACAGTGATGGAGCAGTTGAGGATGGACCACACGGTGATGGAGGAGGAGAGGATGGACCACACGGTGATGGAGGAGGAGAGGATGGACCACACGGTGATGGAGGAGGAGAGGATGGACCACAAGGTGATGGAGGAGGAGAGGATGGACCACACGGTGATGGAGGAGAAGAGGATCGACCACACGGTGATGGAGGAGGTGAGGATGGACCACACAGTGATGGAGGAGGAGAGAATTGACCACACAGTTATGGAGCAGTTGAGGATGGACCACACGGTGATGGAGGAGGAGAGGATGGACCACATAGTGATGGAGGATTAGAGGATGGACCACACAGTGATGGAGGTAGTGAGGATGGACCACACAGTGATGGAGCAGTTGAGGATGGACCACACGGTGATGGAGGATGTGAGGATGGACCACACGGTGATAGAGGAGGTGAGGATGGACCACACGGTGATGGAGGAGGAGAGGATGGACCACACGGTGATGGAGGAGGAGAGGATGGACCACAAGGTGATGGAGGATGTGAGGATGGACCACACGGTGATAGAGGAGGTGACGATGGACCACACGGTGATGGAGGAGGTGAGGATGGACCACACGGTGATAGAGGAGGTGAGGATGGACCACACGGTGATAGAGGAGGAGAAGACAGTGATGGAGGAGGTGAGGATGGACCACACAGTGATGGAGGAGGTGAGGATGGACCAGACAGTGATGGAGCAGTTGAGGATGGACCACACGGTGATGGAGGAGGAGAGGATGGACCACAGGGTGATGGAGGAGGAGAGGATGGACCACACGGTGATGGAGGAGGAGAGGATGGACTACACAGTGATGGAGGAGGAGAGGATGGACCACACAGTGATGGAGGAGGAGAGGATGGACTACACAGTGATGGAGGAGGTGAGGATGGACCACACAGTGATGGAGGAGAAGAGGATGGACCACACGGTGATGGAGGAGGTGAGGATGGACCACACGGTGATGGAGGAGGAGAGGATGGACCACACAGTGATGGAGCAGTTGAGGATGGACCACACGGTGATGGAGGAGGAGAGGATGGACCACAAGGTGATGGAGGAGGAGAGGATGGACCACACGGTGATGGAGGAGAAGAGGATGGACCACACGGTGATGGAGGAGATGAGGATGGACCACACAGTGATGGAGGAGGAGAGGATGGACCACACGGTTATGGAGGATGTGAGGATGGACCACACAGTGATGGAGGAGGAGAGAATGGACCACACGGTGATTGAGGAGGAGAGGATGGACCACACGGTGATGGAGGATGTGAGGATGGACCACACGGTGATAGAGGAGGTGAGGATGGACCACACGGTGATGGAGGAGGTGAGGATGGACCACACAGTGATGGAGGAGAAGAGGATGGACCACACGGTGATGGAGGATGTGAGGATGGACCACACGGTGATAGAGGAGGTCACGATGGACCACACGGTGATGGAGGAGGAGAGGATGGACCACACGGTGATAGAGGAGGTGAGGATGGACCACATGGTGTTGGAGGAGGTGAGGATGGACCACACGGTGATGGAGGAGGAGAGGATGGACCACACGGTGATGGAGGAGGAGAGGATGGACCACACGGTGATGGAGGATGTGAGGATGGACCACACGGTGATAGAGGAGGTGAGGATGGACCACACGGTGATAGAGGAGGTGACGATGGACCACACGGTGATGGAGGAGGAGAGGATGGACCACACGGTGATAGAGGAGGTGAGGATGGACCACACGGTGATAGAGGAGGAGAAGACAGTGATGGAGGAGGTGAGGATGGACCACACAGTGATGGAGGAGGTGAGGATGGACCACACAGTGATGGAGGAGGTGAGGATGGACCACACGGTGATGGAGGAGGAGAGGATGGACCACACGGTGATGGAGGAGGAGAGGATGGACCACACGGTGATGGAGGAGGAGAGGATGGACTACACGGTGATGGAGGAGGAGAGGATGGACCACACAGTGATGGAGGAGGAGAGGATGGACTACACAGTGATGGAGGAGGTGAGGATGGACCACACGGTGATGGAGGAGGAGAGGATGGACCACACGGTGATGGAGGAAGAGAGGATGGACCACACGGTGATGGAGGAGAAGAGGATGGACCACACGGTGATGGAGGAGGTGAGGATGGACCACACTTTGATGGAGGAGGAGAGGATGGACTACACAGTGATGGAGGAGGAGAGGATGGACCACACAGTGATGGAGGAGGAGAGGATGGACCACACGGTGATGGAGGAGAAGAGGATGGACCACACGGTGATGGAGGAGAGGATGGACCACACAGTGATGGAGCAGTTGAGGATGGACCACACGGTGATGGAGGAGGAGAGGATGGACCACACGGTGATGGAGGAGGAGAGGATGGACCACACGGTGATGGAGGAGGAGAGGATGGACCACAAGGTGATGGAGGAGGAGAGGATGGACCACACGGTGATGGAGGAGAGGATGGACCACACAGTGATGGAGCAGTTGAGGATGGACCACACGGTGATGGAGGAGGAGAGGATGGACCACACGGTGATGGAGGAGGAGAGGATGGACCACACGGTGATGGAGGAGGAGAGGATGGACCACAAGGTGATGGAGGAGGAGAGGATGGACCACACTGTGATGGAGGAGAAGAGGATCGACCACACGGTGATGGAGGAGGTGAGGATGGACCACACAGTGATGGAGGAGGAGAGAATGGACCACACAGTTATGGAGCAGTTGAGGATGGACCACACGGTGATGGAGGAGGAGAGGATGGACCACATAGTGATGGAGGATTAGAGGATGGACCACACAGTGATGGAGGTAGTGAGGATGGACCACACAGTGATGGAGGAGGTGAGGATGGACCACACAGTGATGGAGGAGAAGAGGATGGACCACACGGTGATGGAGGAGGTGAGGATGGACCACACAGTGATGGAGGAGGAGAGGATGGACCACACAGTGATGGAGCAGTTGAGGATGGACCACACGGTGATGGAGGAAGAGAGGATGGACCACACGGTGATGGAGGAGAAGAGGATGGACCACACGGTGATGGAGGAGGTGAGGATGGACCACACTTTGATGGAGGAGGAGAGGGTGGACTACACAGTGATGGAGGAGGAGAGGATGGACCACACAGTGATGGAGGAGGAGAGGATGGACTACACAGTGATGGAGGAGGTGAGGATGGACCACACAGTGATGGAGGAGAAGAGGATGGACCACACGGTGATGGAGGAGGTGAGGATGGACCACACGGTGATGGAGGAGAGGATGGACCACACAGTGATGGAGCAGTTGAGGATGGACCACACGGTGATGGAGGAGGAGAGGATGGACCACACGGTGATGGAGGAGGAGAGGATGGACCACACGGTGATGGAGGAGGAGAGGATGGACCACAAGGTGATGGAGGAGGAGAGGATGGACCACACGGTGATGGAGGAGAAGAGGATGGACCACACGGTGATGGAGGAGGTGAGGATGGACCACACAGTGATGGAGGAGAAAAGGATGGACCACACGGTGATGGAGGAGGTGAGGATGGACCACACGGTGATGGAGGAGGAGAGGATGGACCACACGGTGATGGAGGAGGAGAGGATG